>CM074751.1:8380757-9580757 GCA_037367245.1 Phrynocephalus guinanensis | reverse complement strand
CAAAGACTATCAGGACAAAAATACTGTAAACTGTCAGGAATACAGGCAGTGAAATTAGTCTAAATGTCTAAATGTAAATGGGTGAAACTGTTGACAGGATAATAAACTCTGCTGCTGCTTCAGAGATCCTTGGGGGCTCCATTTCTGCACTACCAATTAGACTCTGCCTTCTTTAATGAACCTTTCAACTATTAGCAGGAGGTATACTATAGGTGACGTAGTGGCATGTCCAAAGAGAGGGAGGCAAAGCAGAAGTGCTACTTTTGTGATTTACGTTTTGCAGTAATAATTAATTTCTACCTCTGACCTGCTTTGGTATATTTTGTTGCTTTTAACAGGATAAAGGTTCCTCTTCTCTACAAATATATTACTCATTTTGGAAAAACCTCACAGCTCTTCAGAGGAGGGGTGCGATGTAAAGCAGCTCCACGGTGCATAGTCTACACATTTTGGCTGCTGGGCCTGAAATGGATTTTCCAGCAGGAAGAACCAGCATAAACACCAATGATTAAAATAATGGCTGTATTCAGACTTCTTAGGTATATTATGCAATAATGATGTTTTGCCATTAAAAAAATAACAAAATAAACCTTCCGAATAGATATACCATGTTATCCAAAGAAAGAGAGAAGGTTTGGAAGGAAAGCTAAGATGCAGTTTTGTTGAAATCTTTGGTGATGGCCCTCTATTCACGTTGGTAAAACTTCACAGCTTTTGATGGGATAGGTGATTGTGGGGTATAAGGCGAGCCCAGTTTGCCACGGTGGGTAGATCTCCTTTCCTCAGATTTGTTGATATTGTCAATGCCTGGACAGTTTCTCTTTGCCACTGGGTAGTTTGCTTTCCCTCTCATCAGTCCTGTCTGCTGGTTTTGTTCCTTCCTCTCCTTCCTCAAACCATGTGCATTTTGTATTTCTCAAAAGGATGACTATGTTGATGGAATAACCATGTGACTAAACTTCCCTCAAAACCAGTCCATCTCCCAATGCATGTTCACAGTTAAACCATGCCCTAAGTTGGGGCAAAACCCAACACTACCCCTCTCACCTTGGCATCCCAGCTACCTTGCTCACTGTTGGCTGGTCTTGCCTCATGATGCCAGCCTGCAGGGGACTTAACTGAGAAAGTGCTGCTGTGCTCTTTTGTACCCCATCTGCTCCAGATATCACTTGTACAATGTACCACATGAGCCCTGGCCAACTCTTGCTGTACCAGTTGCCTGACATGCCAATATAAATTTGGCACCACCAAATTTGGCTAAGTAATCGTGATAGAGTTCCAGGGCTGCAATAAACCTACAGAAACTAGTATTCTCCATCAGAGAGAATGACTGGTCACCCATGCCTATCACACCTCCTAAGCTTTTTTACATATACAGAAGGCCTTTTCCTGGATCTCTCCGAGCTCCTCCAGGGCAGTCTGGAACTTGTTCTTGAGACTTGGATCTTGTGTTTCCATGGAGTGATGGTCCAAACTCTTCCCTCAGATGACTCACAATAAGAAAGCCACTTGTCTCAACAGGACCATTTGCTACAGCAATGCCCTGTGCGAAGTCTTCAGGAAGCTAAGCTTGCTACTATTGGAGAGGGGGCCCAAGTCCTGCAGATGTTGGAGCCTCTTGCAGTGCATGCACTCAAGTCCTGTGAGCACACGTTTCACCCTGCTTAAATGTTTTCAGATTGCTGACTTAATGGAAGCTCCACTTGACTGCATACGGATAACTTGTCATCACGACTAGTTCTGGAAACAGGTGGGGCAAGCAGTTTAAGTTTCTCATTTTACTCTTCTTTTCCTCTCAGTAGAAGCTCCTCAGTGGAACCGTCCCCAAGTGCCTACTCACACTTTGAGTTCTACCCAACTCACATTTCATATTGCTTAGACGATGCTGCAACAGGACAGAATCTCTTCTAGGTTAATGTATCATTATTTTATAATAGAGCTATATTGTTCAGCCATTCATAAAATAAACCCCAACTAGGAGAAGCTGCTGAGTATTCTTGTTCCTTTAGTCTACTTGTTAATCTATCCATTTCGGCACAATCTAGTATTTTTTAAATATCCTCTGCAGGTGAATTAATTTATAATGATAAATTAATCTAGAATGAATTGTCAATGAAGCAAACTCACCAAACGAGATATGTTAAGACACAATGTGTCTTTCTTTTCTTTAGTTCTCCTTTTTTTCTTCTATGGCACTTATCCCATGTTCCTTTAAATGCAGATTAAATTTGCAGATAAACCATGTCCAAAAATGCCATCCCCCACGGCCACCGGGCTTTTTGAAAAGGGGGGGGAGAGAAAAGAAAACCCGGTAATGCCCTTTTAAGCGAGGTTTCCAAGACTTACTGGAGAGGTAGGGAATTTTTTGCCTCACTTAAAAAATCCACCTTTTAAGGAAGCAGATGTTGTGGGACCACACAGAGGACCCAGTTTTCTTCTTCTTTTTTTTTTCTCATAGTGCCAACCGGCTGTTCCTGGGGCTGATCGGGTGCTTGTTTCCCCCCCCCCACTTCCCCCCACCCACCTAGCGCCAGGCAGCTGGCCAATCAGGGGCTGCTTTTTTTATACTTCCTCCACCGTCCTAGCTCCAGGCAGCTGGTCTTTTTTTAATCCTAAAACGATCTGATGGCCATGGGGCTGAACTGCTCTTTTTAAAAAAACCTTTGTACATGGGAATTGCTATCCCAAATCTTCAGTCACGTGACAGGAGGAAGAGGAAAAGCCGGACCTTCCAAAGACCAGGATCTTCCCCAGGTGAGATAGCAGACTATGATAGAATATGCATGATATATGATGGTTTTCCCTTAGCTATGTCTAAACTTCACCTTTGAGAAATTAATAAATTATGTTAATAAAAAGGACAGAATCTCTTCCAAATAAAATCACACACAGAGGCACCAAATAGCCTAATTTAATACATCACTCTATAAAGAACAAAAGCTTGATCCCCTTCCTGATGGAACGCTCCAGATATGACATGAATTGGTGAACACTATGTGTTTCCAAATCCAAATGCGCAACCCTGTTACATGTGAACTTTTATTTGTCAGAACTGTCTGGACATCCAAATGCTGCAAGAAGCAACACTTTGACCCAAGTCACCACTATTAAGGTTGCTATGACTCTGCAAGGCAGTGGGAAAAATGGAGTATCACTTGGAATATGGTTGAAGCTTTGACCTCATTTCTCACGGGAAGCCCAGCAGACCAGGGAGGAAGGCAGAAGTCATCAGGTTGGCCTTGGCCTCTCAGAGCCTTGGAACAGCTGCACGTGGGTCTGGTGACTGTCAAAATCTGACCCAGAAACAGATCATGCCACTATCAGTAAGCCTTTGAATAAACCTTCATGGATAGAGTCAACTGGGAAGAACGCCATTGGTTGTGCAAACATCCTGACATGTTAGACTCGTCCCCACTCTTTGTTCCGGAGTTCGATCCGCCTGATTTTCCCTGTGATTGTTTTGGGCAGCTGCTGGACAAACTCCATCTAGCAAAACAAAGGAAGAGAGTGCGGTCATCTTGATTTAGGCTGCAGCTCTGTGTATTGGTTGCTACTCTGCTAATGTGCCAATTAGAAGGATTGGTGCCAAATGGCATAACATGGAGGAGCCCACAGGAGCCATGGCCCTCCAGGGCAAGGTTCTCGGCGAGGGGAGGAACAATATTTCAGCCTTGCCGCAGAGTAATCGGGTGAGGCAGAGCACACAGCCAGTGGGAAAGTGTGCTAGACATGCCTCCCCTCTTTTGGCTGTGGCTGCCTTGCTCACTCCCTTGCTCAGTTCCCCCCTCTGGGCAGGTACCAGTGGCAAGGGCCAAGCAGACTGGTTTCCTTCGAGAGGATAACTCAGAGGGCCAACATACATGAAGGACCTCACCCGAACTCACCAGGCCTCAGGTTCACACGATAAGCAAGCCTGAGCCCAGCTCTCGCCAGGCCCAAGGCTCCCCCACCTCACCTCCCTCCCTCCCACCCCAGTTGAGGAGCAGCATCTGGTGCTCCACAACAAGTCTGCATTTGTGGGGCCTTGGGGCCCTCTCTGGTCCAGTGCCCCACCTGAAAGCTCCTTCAGCTGCAGAGAGCAGGGCTTCTGCCACTGCTGGCCAGGCATCCTTGGTAGACAGGATCTGGGCAGGAGTCCCTTTCTCCCCCACCCCACCCTCTCTCCTCCTCAGAGTGGAAGCCACAGCACTGGTCCTGCCTTGAGGTGGCTAGGAGAGGGCCAGGGTGTAGGAAGAGCAGTGGCGGCCCCTCCACATCAATGGCCGTTATTCATTCAAGCAGGGTGACAGAGACCATGGCCCAAACTCCCCTTCTTCTCTATTGGGATGCTTCCCCAGCCTCACTTCCACTTCATGAGCAAGAAGGGCAGACCTCATCTGTCTTGCCCAGCCTGTCCCCAATGCTCTCCTCTAGAGATGGGCACGAAACGAACAATTTTTCGTTTTCGTTTTCGTTTTTTCGTTTCGTTATTTTGTCTCTAAAATGAAACGAAACGAACAGAAACACCAGAAATTTTATTGTCCGTTTCGTTTTCGTTACAGCAATACATTGAACTGCTTTAAATGCTAAAAAAAATCACAAAAATTGAAATAAATGGTAATGAAACGGTAATGAAACGAACGAAAACGAAAATGATTTTTTTGCAAAAATTCACGAAAAACGGAAATGAACCGAAACGGATCCCCTAAATGACAAACGACAAACCAAATGCCAGTTTTTTTATTCGTGCCCATCTCTCCTCTCCTCCCCATGGAGACACCATGGTGCAAGCAGCCTGAAGAGAAAGGGCAGTAGCCCAGAGCAGCCTGGCCTCCCTCTGTGGTGTAAACAATGGGTGGATGGGACATAAGAAAATAAGAACAGAAGAGCCATGCTGGATTTGGCCAAAGGCCCATCTAGTCCAGCTTCCTGTTATCTCACAGTGGCCACAATGCAAGTGGTCAGATTTTGACAGAAGGAAAATCACACTCCAAGTAATGCAATCAGCACCAAGCTGTATATATGGTTGGTCTGTAAATAGAGTGACTAGGGCTCAGGGGAACCTGTGTTCAAATTCCTCCTTGCCAATGGAAACTCATAGGCTGGGAGTGATGGCACTGGGAAAACCATGTATCTTGAAAACACTATTAGGGTTGTCCTGTCAGATATGACTTTGATGGCACAAGACACATGCAAATGACAAGTTTCTGATAGCAATACTCTGGACAACTCTCAATTTCTCCAATAGTACTTGCCTTCCGTGGGTATTTGTAGGGAGCAGTCACTTTCTTCACATGTTCTTGCAATTCAAGTGTTAATTTATCCTTGTCTTGTAATGCATATGCAGGAGACAGAACTACAAATGCTTTTACCACCTAAAAAGCAGAGGCAATCGAACAAGCAAATATTTTTCTACATATTAGGGGTGGGGAAAAACCAAATGCAGAGTTACAAGAGGGGGATACTTCGCTCATTAATGCTACAGGTGAAAATGATCTTGAAATTGTTGTAGATCCAAAGCTGAATATGATCCAATAGTGTGATGTGGATGCAAATGCTATTTTAGGATGCTTTAACAATAATGGCCAAATCCATTGAGGTACTAGTTCACCTTTATTCAGCAATGTTTAGGCCTTATCTACTGTGCAAGTTTCTGGACACCACACTTGAAGAAGGATGCCAACCAACTGTAACACATTCAGAGGAGGGCAATAGGAATGATCAGGTTACTGGAAATTAAGCTGTATAAGGTTTGATTGAAAGAATGGGGCATGTTTACCCTTGAGAGGAGAATAGGGATGGACACAAAATGAAAAAATTATGTTTCATTTTGTTTCCTTTCGTCCCCCTCATTTTTTACCATTTTTTTCATGTAATTTTTTCCAAAAAAAAATGTACCAAAGAACCACTAATGAAATGGTTTGTGTCTGTGTGTGGGGAGGGGGTTGGAAAGTGGCGGAAGGAAAGAAAGTTTTTTTTAAAAAAGCCCAGGACTTTTAATTTTTTTTTTAAAAAAAACATTTTTCTCTCCCCAAGCCCTGCCTGCAGCTGATTAGCATTCAGGTGGTGGGGGAATCTTTTTTAAAAAATCTTTTTTCCCTCCCCCAAGCAGCTTACAGAAAAACAAAATGGTTCGTTTTGACAAAAAAACCTATTTCGTTTTGCCTGTAACGAAATGCTGCTTCCTCATGTTGTTTCATTTCATTTCATTTCTTTACGTAATGACACAATGAAACAGCATTTCATTTTGTGCACATCCATAGTGGAGAAGACTGAGATAAGATATGACACTTGAAAGGTAACCATAAAGAGAAGGACAGGACCTGTTCTCGGTCATCACACCTGTCCTTTTGGTATCTTCTACATTTCTGCACTCCAGTCAAAACCCCAGCCGCTCTAGTTTCAGTTGGCTTCGCTTCAGAGTTTTATGGCTGAGTGAGAGTTAGAGAGCCTTTACTTCTAATTCAGTCCTACCTAGTACACCATATTGTCTCTCAGTATTATAATTACCTCTCCCCTCAGTGGATCTGGGCTGCTAATAGCGGCTGCTTCCGCTACTGCTGGATGCTCTAGAAGTGCACTTTCTACTTCAAATGGTCCAATACGATACCTAAGGAAGAGAAACCAATAATCAAAATGAGTTCTTCTCAAGCCTGCCTGAAGATGGCAAAGACTGAAGACAGAACCCTTGCCCACTTCAGGGGTCCCACGGTTTAGTATCTTTAACTTTTTTCTCATTCCCTTTTCTCATATTGTTCAATGTAGTACTAGTTTGGTTTTGATTGAAGGGGTCTTTGAGAAGGAACATTTATTCTCCTTGAAATTGGTGATCAGCATTGGTGTTATTGGTACTTCTCTCATCATGCTTCTTCCATAACTTTCACCTCCTTTTCATCTTTCTTGAAAGGATACTCGTATCTTCTTTCTAAAATGCTTTGTGCTGGGGTAACTTCCATTGTTATGTGATTAACATTGTTAGCTCCACTGACTGCCAATCACATGCTGGGCACAATTCAAGGTGCTTAACCTACACCTTAACCTACAAAGCACAAAATGGCCTGGGTCCAAGCTACCTCAAAGATCGACTCTTGCAGTAAGAACCAGCTTGGGTGCTAAGGTCATCAGTAGAGGCCTTTCTCTCCATTCCTCTCCTTCCCAGGTGTGCCTCAAAAGAACACATGAAATGGCCTTCTCTTTTGCTGCTCCCAGACTCTGGAACTCCCTCCCACTGGAGGCCAGGACTGCCCCATCTCTGCTGTCTTTCCAGAAGCAGGCAAAGACCTTACTCTTCAAGTAAGCTTTCCCTGAATGAGTGACTTCCTACTATGTAACTTTATATGGATTACTATACATGATTGCATTGATTGATTTCATAAGACCACCAGTGTTTTCCATCGTACTTTCTACACCTCATAATGGATTTTCCCCCTTTTTGCGTGTTCTTTGTAGCTCTACTGTTAACTTTTAATATTCTAAGATGCCTCTTTTTAATTATCTGTTCTTAACTTGAATATGTCTTAAATGTTCCAGGTTGCATATTGCCCCTCATTATTGTAAGCCACCTTGGGTCCTTTTCCAAGGAGAAAGGAGGGGTAAAATATTCAAATTAAAAATGTGCATGGTGAACACAGCAAGTTAGACACTTTAATTATTTCTCAGTTAACTCCCCAAAAACAAAAGGAAAGGAAAGAGAAAGGCTTCATCCAAGGGCATGGACTTCCAAAACGTTTTCCTATAAAGTTCTTAAAGATCAGAGGGATTGATTTTTTAAAATTTGGACACACATTTGCACAATGCAAGTTGGTAGATTTTAAAAATTAGAAAATAAAGAACCAACCCTGAAGAATTGATTATATCATCAGCTCTTCCAACAAACCAGACATATCCATCTTCATCCATTCTTCCTCTGTCTCCAGTAACATGAAAATTCCCTCGTACTGTTGCAACTGTTTTTTCTGGGTTATCCTAATGAACACATTTCAGAAAGGTTGAATTTAGCATCAGGCATAACTGAAGCCAATCCTTTCGTTTGGGAGGCACACGATTCGAGCAGATATTTGATGTCATAATGCTACGGCAGTGAATGGTGAATTATTTGTTCTAATAGTCAAAGTGTATTTTTTAAAAATGCACATCCAAAAGAATCATAGGGCCTTTTCACATGACCCCTAAGATCCGCTGGCCACTTAAATTCAGACCAGAGATCTTAGGGGTTCGTCGCTCTTCCTGTGTCCCCACCCTTCCGCACTTCCTGGCTGCTGTCTGCGTGAGGGGAGGGAGAAAAAGAGAAAGAAAAGCATGCCGCTCACCTCCGTTCTGCCTCTCACTCTTGCCGGCAACATTTCAGTATCTGCAAAGTAGCTCTTAAAGGGGCGGGAGCCAAAACAACAACAAACAGAAGCGAGGAGAGCCCCGCACTCACTATCATTACACTGCATCAAGGAATTTTCACCTCCAAAGAGCAGGTACTTGAAAGGTGCGCTGGGACGCGCTAAAGTGGGCATGGTCGCACCTAATTTCCTGTATACTCTGGAGCTGGTGGGGAAACATTTTTAAGCTCCGGAGCTGGGAGCCATTTGCCCCAGAGTTTAGGGGTCGTGTATAAACGCCCATAGAATCATAGTGTTGGCAGCGACCTCAAGGGCCATCCAGTCCAACCCCTTGCCATGCAGAGGGACTTCCCCTGCCATGTAGGGGGACTTGATTGACTTTAGTTCCTTTGACATCAGGGAATAGGTGGTCATATGCTGCTCTGCTTAAGGTAGCAGAATATCTTGGATCAGCTCTGTATAGAACTACCAGTATAATAATCCATAAATGAACCGCCCCCATGACAGTAAATTAGGGATAGAATTTTTTGGGATTGTAGTCCTCAGATCCTCAGTTCTGGAAGTTCTGCCTGACAAACAGACATATTATAGACGCCTAAATTCCACTCATCCACCTACATCCACCTACATCCACCCAAGTTTCTAGTTCCTGCCTCACTGCTAGCTGGACAATTCCTTTCTAAGCCCAAAGCTAGGAGGATTTAGTCCCATCCAAGCCTCATAGCATTTCAGATTGGGTCTTTCTCACATGTGAACCACATTTAGTTTCTTTAAGGTAAAACTCCCAGGATGGAAAATTAAAGATTTGTAGTCCAAATTTAATTAAAATAAAATTTAAAAATCAATATCCTGTATATGATCATAAAGAACACTTAATATACTCGAGTATAAGTCAACCCGAGTATAAGTCGAGGCCCCTAATTTAACCCCAAAACACTGGGGAACTGTATTGACTCAAGTATAAGTCTAGGGTGGGAAATGCAGCAGGGCCTGGCAGCTCCTCCTTTGTGAGCTGGGGGAGTGGTGTGTGATATTTAAATGACTTTTAGCCACTGATGCAAGTGCTTGGCTCAGTGGCTAAAAGTCATTTTAAACATCGCACACTGCTCCCCTTTGATGCAGAGGGGGGTCATGAGAAGCGGCACACAATGTTTAAAATTTTTAGCCACCAACCCAAGTACTTGCCTCGGTGGCTAAAAGTATTGACCCAAATATAAGCTGAGGGCCCCTTTTTTCAGCCCAAAATTAGGGCTGAAAAACTAGGCTTATATTCGAGTATATACAGTACTTCTTTCCTCTACAGCAGTGGTTCCCAATCTTCCTAATGCCACAATGCTTTAATGCAGTTCCTTATGTTGTGGTGACCCCTTGCCCTGCTTGGAAGAGGCCACAAGCCCCCTTTGGCAGACCACTGTCGCAGGGGCCAGCTGCAGCCTCCAGTGCCATTGACTGACATCCCCTCCAACCTATCAAGCTGTAACTCACTCTCCCCCCCTTACTCCCCCTCCTCCAGACCCAAGCCGTTTGTGCCTTTTTCTTCACTGGCTCATGGCAACCCCTGTGAAATGGTCATTTGACACACACCCAAAGGGGTCCTGACCCCCAGGTTGGGAACCACTGCTCTACAGAGACCAAAAAGTTCTTTATGTGTTTTGGTGCATGTCTAAGTTCTGGGGGATTCCATCAAGGTTTCTAAGGGGATTCATTCATCCCTCAGAACTGATCTTCTTATGACCTTAGGCATCACTGAGGTTTCTTACCACGTAACGAGAAAAGAGGCCAAGTGGCCTATTAGGCTTCACTCTGATGGCTATCTCTCCTTCTGTTCCACAAGGCAGAATGTTGGCTTCCTCATCGACAATCTGGAAAAGGACACGAGACTATGAAAGGTATCCTGGATTAGACCAGAAGCACATCTAGACCAACATTCTCTTCACAAAGTGTTCAACCAAAGTGTTCACAAAACTCAAAAGTAGAGGGACTAAACCTAATGGTTTGTCCCAACGGGAGAAGATTGATGTAATAAATTTTACAGATGATACAACACTTACTTAAATCTAGATATTCAGTTCATAGAATCATAGAATCATAGAGTTGGAAGAGACCTCAAGGGCCATCTAGTCCAACCCCCTGCCATGCAGGAACCCCATCACAATATTTCCGACAGATGGCCATCCAGCCTCTGCTTAAAAACCTACAAAGAAGGAGACTCCACCACCCTTTGTGGCAGCATATTCCACTGCCGAACAGCTCTAACTGTCATGAAGTTCTTCCTAATGTTCAAATGGAATCTCTTTTCCTGTAGTTTGAAACCATTGCCCCGAGTCCTAGTCTCTGAAGCCATGGAAAACATTGGGTCAACATTGGATGAGAAAAGTCTGTATCTGGATGGGGAAGCCCTGAAAATGTTGGTGCATGTGCTGGTGATCTCAAGTAGAGATGGGCACGACTCAAAAAAAAAAGGTGTTTCATTTGTCATTTGTCGTTTAGGGGTCCATTTCGGTTCGTTTTCGTTTTTCATGATTTTTTTGCAAAAAAAAATCGTTTTCGTTTCGTTACGTAATGAAACGAAACGAAAATGAAAAATTGCTGTTTCGTTAGCATTCATTACAATTCAATGTATTTGCCGCAACGAAAACAAAATGCACGACAAAATTTCTGTTGTTTCGGTTCGGTTCGGTTCGGTTCGGTTAATTTTGGAGACAAAATTCGTTTTTCGTTTTGTTACGTAATGGAACGAAAAAACGAAAATGAAAACGAAAAATTACTCGTTTCGTGCCCATCTCTAATCTCAAGGGTTGATTGCTGCAATGCTCTCTACATGGGACTCCCCTTAAAACTGACCTGGAAGGTCCAACAGGTGCTGAAATGCAGTAGCGAGGCTGGTGACAGCATTGGAGACTGGGGGCCTCTGTTGTACTGGGCCAGATTCAAGGAGCTGAATCTTACCGATAAAGCCCTTCAAGGTTCGGGACCTTGGTACTTGGCAGAGTGTCTTTTGCTAACCTATGCCGCCGTTCCACACACGCCATGGTTCTCTAGGTCACCACAAGGAAGGAGTCCAGGAAGTCATCAACCCGAAATAGGGCCTTTCCAGTTATGGCACCGGTGGAGCTACACCTGGCCTCCCCTCTGTCTTTCATAGGATGCTCAAGACAAGGCTGTTAACTTTGAGGTCATTCTCTCTTAATGTAATATGACGGACTAGTTTTTGGTTACTTTTTTTGCCATTGTCTGTTTTTATTGGCTTAATTGATGATTGTTTTATTGATTATATGCTGTGTTTGTTTGTCATTATATTTATGATTTGTTTTACTTGGTTTACTCAACTCTCAATTTAAACCTCCCACAGTAGTATTTATCAACAACCAATCAACAATTGATTGATTTTTAATAAATCTATCAATAAAAGTAGCATCCTTCTGCTCACTGCAATAAAACATAAAACATAAGAACAGCTTTGCTGAAACAGGCCATAGCCCATCCTGTCTAACATTCTGTCTCACACAGCGGCTAAAAGTGTTCTGCTTATATACCGCCCCATACCACTTCAAGTAGACTCTTGGCAGTTCACAGTTTTAATTACGCAGGCTACACATTGTCCCCCCCCCCCCCCCGGCAAGTTGGGTACTCAATTTACTGACCTCGGAAGGATGGAAGGATGAATCAACCATGAGCCAGCTACTGGGGATTAAACTCCAGTTCATGAGCACAGTTTTACCTGCAGTACAGACATTTGACCACTGTGCCATCATTTGCTTCAGGGCATTCCCAAGCAGATGTCTTCACCTGCTTATGATTCCCTGCACATGGCATTGAGAGATATCCTGTCTCTCTTTCCAACCTGGAGCTTGTCCTTAGGCATCCATAACGATACGATATGATATTCATTCAGACTACAGATAGCTTTAAAAGGCTAGTTTTGGACTACATCTCCCAAAAAGCTAGGAATCTTTTGCGAGTTGTAGTTCCCAAAAATAACTTTTCCAAGCTCTGACACTCCTTTTTGGCATTTCACAGTCTGAGTCCAGGTGTCACACCATGACCTTTAGCGACTGAAAAGAAGCACCAGGACCCAGCCAACAGAACAAGGCTTAGACAGAGATAAGTAAAACAATAGGATAGCTGTTTATGCCTAGAGCATGCACAGAGTATAACCATGACTAAGCTTTCTTGCCACGGTGAATGTGGCAGGCAGCTTTGCTGATAATGGCCGGTAGAGATGGGCACAAAACGAACAATTTTTCATTTCTGTTTTTGTTTTTTCATTTCGTTATGCAACGAAACGACAAACGAATTTTATCTCCAAAATGAAACGAAACGAACAGAAACACCAGAAATTTTGTCGTCCGTTTTGTTTTCGTTACGGCAATACATTGGACTGCTTTAAATGCTAAAAAAAAATTCATAAAATTGAAATAAATGGTAATGAAATGGTAACGAAACGAACGAAAATGAAAATGAATTTTTTGCAAAAATTTACAAAAAATGGAAACAAACCGAAACGGACCCCCTAAACGACAAACGACAAACGAAACACCATTTTTTAACATTCGTGCCCATCTCTAATGGCCGGTATAAGCTAGTTATGAAACCGTTAACCTGTTAACTCCTGTTCTCCCACAATAGTCCAAACCTACACCCAGACCAACCCACCAGGACAGGAGCACAGGACCTGAAGCTGCCACACCAGGGCTGGAACCAGACCACCAGTGCAGGAGCACTCCGCTAGAGTAGAAGACTGACACACAGGGGCCAGGGGGCAAGAAGCAAAGCAAGAACTAGAGATAAAGGGCAGCAGAGCACATGAACACCACCACATGACTTATGTTGCTGAGGCAGCTTCCCAGAGGGAGGGTCACTCCTTAAGCAGGCCTTCCCTTGGCGCTCTCAGGTGAACCTCCGGGGAGCTCTGGCGGACGCTGCCTCAGCAGGACTTGATCCTGCAAACACAGGGTTTCTCCTGGCACCAAGCTGACACAGATCCTGCAACTACTAGGACAAACATGCAGGGAGATCTCTGCTGGTGCCCCAATCGTGATGCGCAGCAAGTAGGTTTAAAAATGTAGATACCGGACAACTGCATTCACCAACCTGAACATCATAGGGTGCACAAGCTTTTCCCATTGAACCCGGCTTAATTTTCATCCCTTTGAGGACTGCACAGGCCATGCCCTGTTGAAAAGAGAAGTACTGTTGTGAAGTGTAAAATAGAAAAGAGTCTATAAAAACACAACCCAGAAAAAAAAATCCAGTGTTTCCTGTGGGGTTTGCCCCACAGTAACTACACACAGGAGTTCAGCTTTGAAATCTTTGGCTAGTCAGGGGATACCTGTCTTAGTCCACATCAAGTAACAAGACATTTTAGTTTTTATCTTCACCAGGGGCAGGCATTTTGTAAATGTAATGGGTTTTGATTGCTACCACAAACTAAATCATTCCAACAGGGATGCCAGGGAATTTCCTGCTGCAATGAATTGCCGCACGAAATTTCTACTCCTCTGCAAGGTCTTGTCCACATTGCCGCTAAATCTGAGGAGAGGGACAAAGGAGGCAGATGATATCATCCTCTTTGCTAATCAAAATCTCCTGGGTTCTCAACCCTGGCTTCACTCTATTCAAGAGTTACTTTAATGTAACATTGATGCAAAAGCTATCTAATGTGTAGTTTAAAAACAAGTTTTTTTTCTTTTTTTCTTTAAACAGTCGTTGTGAGACTGAATGTAGGCAGATTTGACATCACATGATGATTACGATGGTAAATGTGTGTTTCATGGGGAGAATACATGATTCGCAGACATACAAAATTTACAGAAACAGTGAGGGAATGGGTTTAGGACCGAATATATGGAGAACTCATATGGAGCCTGGAGGCTGATATGTCCAGCCATAGTGAACCTACCGTTTCGGTCTGTCCGTAGGCTTCATGAATGTCTAGCCCTGTCTTCTTCTTCCACTGCTCCATCACTTCAGGATTTAGTGGCTCTCCTGCACTTATGCAATGCTGGAGGCTCATGAATTTGTAACTAGCAAAGGGTGAGAAATTCATATCAGTGTGTTCTTTGTTAAAAACAAAAATTGACCAATATGCCCAGATTTTATCAGGTATCTACAATGTAAAAATTTCTACATGTGGGACAAATGATAAATGACAGATCCATCCATCTACCCAGATGTGTTTACATGCCTGTGTATGCAGCTATAATGGTGCTGAATTCAAGTTGGTATCACTTTTTAAAAACACCTGAACGGCAGGAAAGTATCACATATTTCTCATAATGCCAAGAGTACTTCTGCATTTTCCACTTGGTCAGTGCAAATGGAAGAAAAATTTCGTTTCAGTTCATTTTGAGAACTACATTAAAATCTGTATATGTTTGCATATTCAAAATGCAACTTGAGATTTAAAAAGATATAAAGAGGAAAAGGGGATAGAAGATTTACAGTCTGGATGTAAACAAATGAAAAACCATTAAGGAGCTGAAGCTGGATACTGTATGTTGTAGATATATGCTTGACCTAAGAGTTTGTGCTATTATTAACTAGGAATGTACCATACATACAGGGATGCAATTCTTCAAGTAGGTCACTCTTGCAGGTGAGAACAAACACAAAATATTCAAAATTTGTTTTACTGCTGGTACATTTATGAAAAATTGAGATTTTCTGTGTATAAAAAGAGAGAAGCTGAAAAAGCAGTTTCCCTGAAGCCCTGCTGTGCAAGCATCAGCTGAAGGGCTAGAGGACAAGACAATTAGATTTGCATGTAGGAATGCTTTCAATCCTTATCCATGCCAGATAGCACGAGAGCTCACTGGCTCAATGCAAATATGCTTCCATGTATGTTACACTTGGACAACATCTGTGACAATTTTACCAATCCCAGTTGCCTCAACAATAGTGCACACCTCCCTACATGTTCTATGTCCTGCCATACAGGAATGGCAGCCATTGCCCTAGCCACTGGGCATCTACTTCTGCCTGATTAGCTCTTACTTGTCTAGTTTTTTGGGTTTATTCAGTCCAGTGTTGGCGAACCTATGGCATAGGTGCCAATGGTGGCACTAGGAGCCCTTCCTATGGGCACCCGGCATCACCCGTTCACAGCCACCTGTATTCAGGTTAAATTGCTGCATTGGCACTTTGTGAATAATTAGTGCAGGCCTGCCCAACAGGTAGACCGCGGGCTACTGGTACCCCGTGAAGGGTTCAAAAGTAGCCCGCCGGCCATCAATAAAAAATGTGAGGGGATAAGTTCTCCACCCCTCCCTCCCCCATCACAAGGACCACCACTGCCCCAGCAAAGTTCTGGGTCTGCCAGCCCACTGTCTCAGCTGAGCAGGGCAGTTCAAGGGCCATGGCACATTGAAATCTGTTCCCTCCAAAACAGATTAATTGGTATTCGATGCACTCCTATGGGAAACCGCTGCTCTACTTACAAAAGTTTTTACTTATGAGCATGTGCTCAGAACGGATAAAATTCATAAATAGAGGTTTTAGTGTAGTAGCCCTCAGGCACTTTGGGCTGGAAAAAGTAGACCTTGGCCTGTTCAAAATTGAACAGCCCTGAATTAGTGGGTTCTAAATTGCAGTTTGGGTACTCGGTCTCTAAAAGGTTCGCCATCACTGATTTAGTCAAATATTTCCACAATCAACTAGCTGAAAGGTAGTTCTGCCCCTCTGCTCAGTCCTCACCTGCCCCGCTTCTGTAACCCCACAAGAATCTACCCTTGGTCTTCAGTGGCATAGCTATGGGGGATAAAGGGGGACATCTGTCCCCAGGTGCAGCATCTGGGGTGCCAAATTGGGTGCCAAATGGCTCCCTGCCCAGGAGCCACAGGAAGGCGCATTGGGGAGACCTGCCAGGCCTGGCGTGGAGGGCTCCCTGGCCTCCGCCACCCCTCTCTGTCCCTTGGGGTGGCACAAAAACTGACTTTAGTCCCCAGGCGTTGAAACCCCTTGTAACGCCTCTCTTGGTCTTGAGTTTGGGCTTTGAATCTAAGGCAGTGGTTCCCAAGTTTGGATTCCCAGCTGTTCCTGGACTAAAACTCCCAGACACCTTTAACCCCCCCCCAATTGTGCTGGCAGGATTGCTGGGAGTTGTAGTCCAAGAACATTAGTGACCCCAGGGACCCCCAATCTAAGGGAAGAATTTTCTGCTGCTGTGGCCGTCCGAACCCTTTCCCTGTCACTGTGACTGTATGGGAAGAGCTTTTTAGAAGCTCTGAATGCAACCTGAGCTTCAGAAAACCTCCTGGAATGTCAAATGTATGTTGGATTGGAGGGAAGAGTTTATCTGTTTAATTATGTTGTTATTTGTAGGCTTCCATCCTTCCTTTTGTTATTTGTAGGCTGCCACCCCTCATAATGGGTTCTTCTTTTCTTTTTGTGCACTCTTTGTAGCTCTAATGTTACTTCTTAATTTTTCTAATATGCCTCTTCCAATTCCCTGTTCTTAGCTTGGATATGTCTTATATGTTCTGGACTGCATATAGTCCCTCACTATTGTAAGCCACCTTGTGTCCTTTTCCAAGGAGAAAGGTGGGGTAAAAAATACTCAAAATAAGATAAAAATAAATACTCTGTAATAAGAAAACCCATGGCAGCTCCCAAGATTAAAAGAAGTAACTTTAAAAACACAATAAATTACATTTTTAAAAAAGAATGAAACTATAATAATTAAAATTAAGCAAACTTACTTAGGTAAAAAAAAGTATTCAGAGACTCAGTTTTGGTTAATAAAAGTCAGTCTGCAGAGGTGGGTCTTCAACTATCAGCAAAATGATGAAAGGGAGGGGGGGCTAACCTAAACTCCCACAGGAAAGAGAGCCAAGTTGCTTTTTCATCTCAGCAGTTCTACTCTTCAGTAACATTGCTTCTGACAAGACTTATAACTACCGTATTACTCTGTTGTTATGATTTTTTTTCAGTGCATCTTCCCAAGGTACCTGCTCAGATCATTTTGCACCAACATGCGGAACAAGGTCGGAGCACTCAGGATGGTGGTGATGGGAAATCGGGAGAGAGTCTAGTAGATGAAAAAAAATGGCAAGCAAAATTTGTGCATGAACAACACCAAGTAAAGTCATCCAGCAAGTGGTGGAAACAGATTTCTGTTCTTGAGACTCTGGAGAATTGGGGTCAGTTAGCTTACTGGGACAGATGGACAAATAGCTTGACCTGATACAATGCATCATGACACAATGTTTGCATTTGTTTGGAAATCGGTGTGATACGCAGCCCCAGAGCTTTTCAGGAAGGAAATATACAGGATGCTGTCAGGATCTCTTACCCCATTTAAGAAAATACATATATAAATAAAACAAGGCAAGTAACGGTTACATTAATAATATATCGACATACATCCTATCCTCATCCAAAGGTTCAGAGAGAGAAATTAAAATATATTAGTAAATGAAAAAATAATTAAAACCCACTCCTGTACCTCATTCTATTTAATTCTAGTCATGAGCCACCAGAAAAAGGAAAGAATGTAGAAAGTAGAGATGGGTACGAAACGAACAATTTTTCGTTTCCGTTTCTGTTTTTTCATTTCGTTACGCAACGAAACAACAAATGAATTCTGTCTCTAAAATGAAACGAAACGAACAGAAACACCAGAAATTTTGTCGTCCGTTTTGTTTTCGTTACGGCAATACATTGAACTGCTTTAAATGCTAAAAAAAATCACAAAAATTTGAAATAAATGGTAACGAAACGGTAATGAAACGAACGAAAACAAAAATGAATTTTTTGCAAAAATTCGCAAAAAAGGAAACGAACCGAAACGGACCCCCTAAACGACAAACGACAAACGAAACACCATTTTTTAAAATTCGTGCCCATCTCTAGTAGAAAGAGACAGGAGAAGAAACTCCGCTGGAGGTTGGCTGTCTTACATTTAGGATAGTTGATGGTTCTACTTGTGGCATGTTATGTACAAAGACACACGTTCCACGGACCCATGGATTAAAAACAGCTCCCAGACTAGTCAGTACCCAGCCAGTGTCTGCAGTGCACCACAGGACATCTAAAGGGGTGGTATCCAGCCAGTATCTGATAAACAGTGGAAAGAAAATTGTGATCGGTGGTTGTACTACATAATAAGAACTCTGATCAAAGGCTGTACAGAGAGATAATAACATCAAGAAGTTGTACCTAGTGGGAGCCATAGTCCAGGATCCAGTGTGATGCCTCGGGGTGGATGAGTCACACCAGTTATAATCCTCAAGGATGTTGTGCTTTGCTGAATGGTTGACAGACCATGTCAACGGGGGTGCATCTAATTGTTAGTCCCAACTTGGGGTTCCAATTGTTGGTCCCAACTAGGGTAGGCCCAGGGACTCAATGGGATTTGCATGGGTGGAGGTTAAATTTCCCATTGATTCACTGAGTCTGCTCTACTTGAAATCAACAGTGGGATTTAGTTATGGATTGTGCAATCTGTTGTTGGACTGCCGTTTTCAGCATTCCTCTCCACCGACTGTATTGCATAGGGTTAATGGGTCCTGCCCAGTGCCTCTTGTAGGCTTGTGACTTGGCTACTCCTAATTTAGCTAAATTACATTAGGTCTGACAGATTCAAAGGCTGGAGGATTATACATTCCACAGTATTAAGGCTGAGAAATCAGTATGTTCTAGTCCATGGTATAACCCTAAGGAAGATTTATTCAGTCCTTGACTAATGATTTTTAAAGAAAGAATTATGTTTTTCATTTGCCTTTCCTGAAAAGACTTTACCTTTTGTTGACAATAGGTCTTAAACCTAGACTCCCTTGGGAAAGCTCAGCCATCTTAGGGGATCCTGTAGTACCACTGGTGAAGTAAACCATCATGGGATCTTCAGTCCTGGTTTTTACACAAGTGTGGTCTGCAGGTGCCTCTCTGTGCAAGACAAACAACATTCTAATTGTAAGAAAATCATTTACAAATATATTTCCTCATATATCCATAAGCATCTATACCAGGGGTGCCCGAACTTTTTGTAAGGAGGGCCAGATTTGGTGGCTGAAAATGTGTCAGGGGCTGGTTGCTCCCCAACCCTGCCACCCCACTGCAAGCCCCACCTACTTTCTTTAAAAAAACATGGGGTGAAGGAGGGGGAGGGAGGGGCAGGCCAGCCAGCCGCGGGCCACTCAGAATGGCCTGACGGGCCAGATTTGGCCCCCGGGCCGGACTTTGGGCAGGCCTGATCTATATAATATACTGTATACTTTAAAAACTAACCACAGCTTTACTTTCCCCCTTTAGCACTCAGCAGACTGTAACTATGAGCAGAGAACACAAATAAAGAATGAAGAGCAATCAGACCCAAAAGCTTTTTTTGAGTATTTCTTAAACAGTGAGGACTAACATGTGAAACAGAATGGTACCAGGAGTCAAAACTCTCAAACATGGGTTAAATTGCAAGTTTAATAAACATAGGAACATAAGAGCCATACTGGATCAGGACAAGGGCCTATCTAGTTCAGTCTGGCCTTTGAAGTACCCTGTCTTTTTTAAAGCCTGGAGATTACACCTTCCCATCATGGCTTGTAACCTGTGGTGGACTTTTCCTTCAGGAATCTGTCCAATCCCCTTTTGAAGGCATCCAGGCCAGATGCTATCACCACATCCTGTGACAGGGAGTTCCACAGACCAACAACACACTGAGTAAAGAAGTATTTTCTTTTGTATGTTCTCACTCTCCCAACCCTCAACTTGGGTGGATGTCCCCTAGTTCTGGGGTTCTGTGAGGGGGAGAAGAGGGTCCCTCTGTCCACTTTACTCATGCCCTGCATAATTTTGTACATCTCAATCATATATCCCCATATCAATCATACCATTGGAAACTAGAGCATCAGGGGGAAAACAAAGCCCATCTATTTTTGATAGAGGAGGGGACAGAAAACTCCATGGACATGGGGTCACGAAGAGTCAGCCATGACTGTAACGACACAACACACAACACACAGAAAAGCTTGGAGGAGCTTTTTCTAGCTTTATGACAAATTGGAACTGGAAGCAGAGTCCATCTGCCTGCTTCTCCTCCTCCTATGTCTATGGTGTCCAGTGGAGGCCAGTGGTCTCTATCTGCATTGGGACCTAGAAGCTGGCCATTAGGGATATTTGAGGGTGTGTGTGTATTTGTTCCTTCTTCTATGGCAGGCCCAGCTAGGCTTCATGGCATCTCCTGGTGCCATGGGGCACAGTTTGGGAACCCCTGGCCTAATTGGTGGGCTTCCTGCATTTGCTTTTTCTCAGGTGATTCATTGACAGTAGAAATCAGAGGAATAAACATGAAACAAATGCTACAAAAATGGTGGTCAACCAACAATATGAAATGGAAAATGCCACCTTAAAACAACCTAATCTTCACATACAGTTATAATACTTGTATTGTAATGCTTTCAAATACCTGTCAGCCCCACCTAAAATAATCAAGAAGAAAAGACAAGATCTTACTTCTGGGGCAAGCTCTCTCCAAAGATCACCATTATCTGTCTCCTCCTGAATACATCTGAGGTGCTCTTTCGAATTTAAATTCTTAATATTTCCTATTGGCCCACACTGAAATCCTCTCCATAATAAAACATGTCAAGGGTTCCATATTTGTAGGGAGTAGAGATGGGCACGAAATGAACAATTTTTGTTTCCGTTTTCGTTTTTTCGTTTCATTACGCAACGAAACGACAAATGAATTTTATCTCTAAAATGAAACAAAATGAACAGAAACACCAGAAGTTTTGTCGTCCGTTTCGTTTTCGTTACGGCAATACATTGAACTGCTTTAAAAGCTAAAAAAACACAAAAAATTGAAATAAATGGTAACGAAACAGTAACGAAATGAACGAAAATGAAAACAAATTTTTGCAAAAATTCACGAAAAATGGAAACGGACCCCCTAAATGACAAGCAACAAACCAAACACCATTTTTTTGATTTGTGCCCATCTCTAGTAGGGAGCTCCGAGTGTGATGACCACAAGCCTCTCCAGTAGATGTGATCTGTGCCTACAAATTCAGTAAATCCAATCCACACAGATAATAGGGAAGGATAATGGGAGCCTACAGTCCCAACATCCGGAGGGTCAAATTTGCCCACTCTTGTGCCAATCCCACAGTAAAACTACAGCCATTTATTGCACACAAAATGAATGGCTAAATAATGTAAATGCCTCTGCCTCCCCCCAAAAAACAAACATACATGGGACAGAAGCTTCCAACAAACATAAATTCATACATTTTTAGCAGGTACTTATACTGAGTTATGTATTACTGGAAGACACACAGGCTCAGCCCTTCTGCTAGAACCAAGGAGGTGAATGTCTCAGAGATGTATAAATTCCAGCTGTTCTCACAAATATTCCTCTCAGAGGACAGAGGATAGAATCACAAGTGCTACCCACCCTATCTTGGACTTCCTAAAAAAATTGGTCCAAATGTTCATGATACAAATGTGATGGGTAATAATGTCTCATGGATAGTACTTAAGCTACCATTCCAGTTAAGTTCTGCCTGTAAACTAAAGAGGGGATATAATCTTGGCCTTTTGCCTCAGGCAGCAAAGTGTCTCGAGATGGCCCCAAAGGTAGGCAAGGACTGCTACTCACTTGAGCAGGTCATTGAAGTTCAGCCATCCTTCTCTCCTACCTCCGGAAGAGACCAAGAGCTTGGCTTGCAAGCCGTAATTTTCAGCGGCAATGGACTCAACCAGAGGCGCCAGAGCATCCGTAGTGACTATGCATTTGGCCTTGGAAGCCTGGAGTCTGTACTGGATGTCTTTTGCGGTTAGTTGAGTTGTTCCAGGGATAACTGTGATTCCTATAACAGTAGCAGTGTGAAGTTCTTAGTCTAGGGCAGGGGTCCTCAAAGTTTTCAAACAGTGGGCCGGTTCACCACCCCCCAGACACCACTGGGGGCCGGACCACAGTGGGTGGGGGGAGCAGGGGACCTTGCCGTAGCCCTCCCACTTTGAATGCCCCACTAGCCAGCATGCTGATCATCTAGGTGGTAGTTGGGGGGAGTGGGAGAAGTGACATAGCCCACTACTTTGAACTGCCTCAGCAATAGAAGCAGCTGCGGAGGCTGGCTTGCTCGCAAAGTAGGGGGTAGGTGGGGGGGTTGCAATTGGTCCCGGGGGCCGGATTCAGGACCTTGGGGGGCCGCATCCGACCCTGGGGCCTTAGGTTGAGGACCCCTGGTCTAGGGAGTGACTGTTGACATTCACGCCAGCCTATTCTCAAGGAAGGTAGAGTGCACAGGCTCTTGGGAAGGCAAAGAGAATGACACAAAGGTTCCAATTAAGTGGTTCCAATTAAGAGATCAGATCCAGGGTCTGGATGAGGGACTTATGCAACTACATCTCCCAAAATCCCACTGCAAGCATGGCCATTTGCCACAGAATTTGGAAGTAATGAATTACAAATAAAAAGGCTACTCACAAAAAAAATTAATGTCCAATGTAATTGGTAGCCACAAGGTTATTTTTCAGGTGTAATGAACCACAAAGAAGTTACTTCAGTAACACCTAATAACTTTCAAAAATTATATTTTAAAATATTTCAAGAAGGATTTTGAAAAGAATTTTCCAGTTTTTCCCCATTTTTCAATTGGGCCTATTTGGTAAGAAATATTTTTATCTTTGGCCTTTTTATTAATACAGTAGTACTGTACCTCGTAAGATTAATGCCCCTTAATACGAAAAACTTGTAAGACTAATGACATTTATGGGAAATTTATAAGACAATTTTTTCCTATGGGATGCCTCCCAAGATTAATTAAATGCATTCCTATGGGGACTGTGTTAAGCCACGTTTTGTAGGATGAGCTTTTCGTAAAACAAATTGACCCGTAGAAAAAATTAAATTTACCTTAAGAGGCACTACTGTATTTATAAAGATTCCATCAAACTGGTTCCCTCTTAGAGAGGTCCTAGTAGGGTTTCCAAGGTACAGCATGTGAAATACTTAGCAAATGCGTGTACTGCCGCTAAAACTATGCTCATGACCTGGGGCTCAATCCCAGGTAGCAGGCTCATGGTTGACTCAGCCTTCCATCCTTCCGAGGGCGGTAAAATGAGTACCCAGCTTTCGGGGGGGGGGGGAGGGCAAAGTGTAGCCTGCATACTGTAATTAAAAACTAAACCGCCCAGAGACTACTTGAAGTGTTATGGGGTGGTATATAAGCAGAACACTTTGCTTTGCTTTGCTTTGCTTTGCTTGTAATAACAATGTGCAGCGTTAATAACATGCTAAGGAAGTAATTACATGTTCCATAAAAGGAACCACAAACAGTAAGAGTAACCTGGCTTCTTAGTAGTGAGAAATGCAAGAACTACATTTGAAAACATTCTTGGGTTTTGAATGACTTCTGGCTGGAGAACTGTGAGAGTTAGAGGCCACAAAACAAACTTTCCTAGGCTCTGGGCAGGTGCATAACTGCCATGACCTCATTGATGTTCCAATCTGTTTTCTGCCAGGCTCCCAGATTGTTCCCATTATTTTTACTGACCTGCCCTTATGCAAGCCATTGTTACCAACCACCATTCAGGGATCCGTGGAAGAATGACCAGAAGCCTGTCTCCTCTATTCAGGCTACATTGATCTGAGAGTATGTTGGCCACTTTCCTGGACAGCTCTCCCAGCTCTTCAAAGCTCCACCTCACCTCACCTCCTCTACCGTTTATCCACCATAGAGCTGGGTTGGAAGGTCTCTTTCCATCCTACAAAATGAAAGACAGAGGGGAAAGGATACAGCTGAGATGGATTTTAGTATTGGTGTAAGAGCAGTGCTTCCCAACCTTGGATGTTCTTGGACTACAACTCCCAGAAATCCTGGCTGAACTAGAGACCCAAAGATGAGAATTACTGGCGTAGCCGTAGAGGAATGATTACAGGAGTTAGGCCTAGCTCACAGAAGGTCTTGTTCTCCATAATGAGGACATTAATATATGTGTAATGTTTTAATAGTTTTGAAACTGTAAATTTAATATCACATGGGATGATATATCTTGTTATCTTGGAAGGTGAATTAGAAATTGGTTCATAAATAAAAACTATAATATTAAAGGAGAGTGTATACCTGTCTATGCTATACTTCTAAAACATTGAATCCTGGATATCTGAAACTGCTTATAATGAAGCATCTTGGATTTATTTAGCTTTGGAAATAAAGACTGATTTCTATCAATTTAAGGACTTCTATACCTTGCAGCTACATCTTCAATCAACAGATGACAGGTTAATAAATTTAATTTGTCTGTAGGTTTTAATGCCATACCGTCTTTAGACGTCAGACTTCCTTAACCCACATAATAGTTTGAACAGCTATTATTCTAGTTAGTGACTCTCATTTTAAAAAGATTAGTAAAGCTCCTGAGCGCACAAAACAGCATGTTGTAGACAAGCAAGGAAGCTGGTGGCAAAAACAATATCCAGAGCAGTCACAATCCAAATGAAAGCTGGAAAGACACTTGGGAGGTGAATGAGAAGACACAAGTCCTGGGTGAGTGATGGAGGGGACAGAAAATCATCTAGGTGAAACACAGAATCAGGACTGTCTGACTCTAGGAGATTTGAAGTTGGTCATTTTTGCTACTAAGCAAGGAAGCAAATGCACAGATTTCAATTACTGGGAACTGGGAAGCAAATGGAATTTGTTTCTTGCTGGTTATCAAGAAAACATTCAGGTATCCATTCTAACCCTAACCTGAACCCTAACACTAACCCTAGCCTCTGCCACCCTGGCATAGATTTCAGTTTAAACCCTAACCCTAACCCTAACCCTAACCCTAACCCTAACCCATTGTTGGCTAACCTATGGTAGGGGTGCCAAAGGTGGCACTCAGAGCCCTTTCTGTGGGCACCCGACATCGCCCCTTCACAGCCACCTGGATTCAGGTTAAATTGCTTTTTGGCAAGAAAGACCTATTTCATTAGAAAGAAGTGCACCATAGAAGAAGAAAAAACTTGACCTTCTCAATTTGTGCCCATCTATCCAGCACCTCATTGGCAAAGTTAAAGTACTCAGGCAGCGGGTGTTCTCCACGGGCTACGGCTTCATATTGTGCAAAAATGGGAGAGCCAAGAAACCTGTGGTGTCTGTGAAATGACCGATGGAGACTTTGAAATATCCAGAAGGATCTCGATATCTGTGATTTAAGTGAGGTTTTCATGCCGGAACAATTATCTCAACTGTTGGTCGGTCTAGGTCTTAGTCTACAAGAAAATCGTAATAGACAAGGCAAATATTATAACTGTAGAACTGACAATGAGTACAGTAGGACCCACGTATCCACTGATTCATTATCCACTGATTCAGTTATCCACGGTTGTCAGAGGAAAAAATAAATAAATAATTCAGCAGCCACAAACTACTGTCACAAGCAGTTTTGGAGATGTTTTGGTATTCTCTCTTATCCACAGTTTTCATTATCCATGGGAAGGTGTGGAACCAATCCCCAGCAGATACTGGGGTCCTACTGGATCATCATTCACAACACAGAATCTCGAGTGCTCAGAGCTCTTCACATTCACTACCCTGGAGTTTTACAACACCATAAACTAGGCTAGTTTTATTCCCCACCCCAGCAGATTGAGGGTTAAGGTATACAGATAGGTGGGAAACCTGACCAGCTTGTATTTCAGTGGTAATACAAAATATTCATTCTTTCCTTACTTAAACAAGAATAGACCTCAAAATATGCCCTTTTCCAAAGTTGGCAATGCCGTTCTTATAAAAATAAAATAATTAAATTAATCTATTAGTAGTGCAATATGGCAATGGAACCAATTACCTCCAGGGGTGGCAAGTGCTCCAACACTGGAGGCATTCAAGAGAAATTTAGACAACCACCTGGCAGATCTCCTTTGATTTGTATTCAATCATCAAGCAGGGAATTAAACTTGATGGCCCTTTAGGTCCTTTCCAATTTCACTATCTATGATTCTATGATTCTAATTGGTTTGAAAAAGTGCATTAAAATGTACACATTTGAATAAATGGAAACCTAAAGGAGGTGCATTTCTTTGGGGGGGGGGGAAGAGGGAAACCCACACAAAACACTTTGCTAAATAGAAAAAAAAATCTTTGGAAGATTTCAAAAAGTGTGCACAAAAACAGAAGCAAAAATACACCTAAAGGTGTATGTATTTTAAAACAGGTGAAGAAATCCACTGTCCAGTGGAAAGAATGTACTAAACAGGAGATAATTTATTTTAAAAAATTGCCCATCCCTAGTGAAGCGGGAACTCAAATCCTGATGAGCAGTCTAAAAGCAAACTGCAACTGATTAAAAGCCAATGTTGGGGACACTTGCAAGTCACACAAAAACTGCCAAGTTAAGCTTGCAGTCGGTGGCAACTGCTGATGATCACGGTTGCACCCTCAGTACTGTGCAACTGGATTTGAGCCAAACTTAAGGAAAGTATAGAAAAGCAGCTTAGATGATCTGAGGTCCCTGCTATCAGTCTACCACAATCTGTTTTGCTACAGAATTCCACAAGCACAAATCAGAAGCTGGCACTATGCACAGATCCAGCTCACCCCTTAAGAAAACGTGACATGCACGTATGTATCAAGGGATGAAATGTTTGTGAAATGAGCAAATTGTCTTTGGAGAATATTTACTTATTTTATTTTTATTTATTTATTTTAGAGGTTTTTTTTTACCCCACCTTTCTCCTTGGAAAAGAACCCAAGGCGACTCACAGTAATGAGAGACAATACACAGCCCAGTACAATAAAGACATATTCAAGTTTGAGAACAGGGAATTGAGGGGTATCTTACAGCATTAAAAGGCAATGTTAAAGCTAAAAGAGAATGCAAGCAGTTAAGGAAAAGCTTATAACAACAACAACAACAACAACAACAACAACAACAACAACAACAACAACAAATAAATTGTTGTTGTTGAAAAGCTTATAAAATTCCATGAAATCATGTATGGTAGACCATATAAAAGTTATGAGGGATGGATTGAAAACTAATATTGAAAACAGTGTCAGTGCAATCACACAAGGAGAGATATAAACACAAAGTTATAAGTGGTTATAAACACAAAGTCTGTGTAGTCGTGTATGGTAGAATCATTTAAAAGACACAATAGGGAAAGCCCTTTGGTTGGGATAAAGCTTTCATTCAAGGAATGCTTGCCTGAAGAGATTGGACGGAGCCTGTTCTGCTAAGAGAAGGTATGGGCAGTTTCAGAACTGCTTGGCTTACTTCCATCTATAAGACGATCCTCAATATTTAGGCTCATGATTATGGAAAAAAATATTATCTGATACATGGAAAAGTACAGTATATGGTTTCTCTGCAGCGTAACTTCTTTGATGTGAACTTAGCTGACAGCTCTAAATGAAGCTCTTTCCACGTCCCAGGCAGTTATATGGTTTCTTCCCAGTCTGAGTTCTTTGATGTGAACGTAGCTGAGAGAAGACTAGACTAAGAAAATGTATTGATTTTACTAGTGGTGAACACCAGAGAAGTTTAATTTTCTGAACCTCTCTACAGTTTTTACTATGAGGTAAACAGATGTTTCAACATAGAGTCCCTGTCTGAGCAGTGTACAGTACCAGAAAGCTAGATGGTGATGGAGGAGATACCAGTTCCTCACAGAGTAGTAGACTATTCAGAGTGACCTGGACCCAGTTTCTGTCCGCTTGACTTCCTTCACAGGGTTGTTGTGAGTCTATAGTGGGCAAGATGAGAGGAACATATACTGCTTTGAGCTCACCAAAGAAATGACAGAAAACACATTTTATAAATTAACAAAGAGTGTTTTAAAAAATAGGTATGGCTAGTCCACTTAATTGTCACTTCCCGACTCAGGTCCTTCTGATCAATGTAAGAGAAGAAGAGAGAAGGATTGGTCACAGTCTTTTCTCTGCCATTATCTCTCTGGCTTTAATTAGGCAAGCATTTATCTAATCCAGTAAAATGATGGTAGAGAAGAGACTGTGACTTACCCATCTCTCTTTCTCTCTTACAGGGACAAGAAGGATTTGAAACTGTCACAAATTTGAAGTTGTCCAAAGCACAGCAGCTTTGGTACACAGACATGAATTTATTCAGTGGAAATGTTTATATGCTGCCTTTCTCCTAAATATTGCTTACAAGATAAAGGTATTAAAATATTAAAAAAATCAAAAGTTAATAACAAATTATTACAATATTTAAAAAGTAAAGCAAAGCATACTGCTTCTGTACCACCCCACAGAGCTTCAAGTACTCTCTGGTCAGGTTATAATTTCATTATGCAGGCTGCATCTCCCCACTAGAGATGGGCACAAAATGAACAATTTTTCATTTCCATTTTTGTTTTTTTCATTTCGTTACGCAATGAAATGACAAATGAAATTTGTCTCCAAAATGAAACAAAATGAACAGAAACACCGGAAATTTTGTCATGCGTTTCGTTTCCGTTACTGCACTACAGTGAACTGCTTTAAATGCTAAAAAAATCACAAAAAATTAAAATAAATGGTAACGAAATGGTAACGAAATGAACGAAAATGAAAATGATTTTTTGGCAAAAATTTGCAAAAAACGGAAACGAACCGAAACGGACCCTCCAAACGACAAATGACAAACGAAACGTCATTTTTTTCATTCGTGCCCATCTCTACTCCCCACCACTGCCACCCCTGACCCCAGCAAGCTAGGCACTCTGTTTACTGACCTCAGAAGGATGGAAGGCTGAGTCAACTTCAAGCCAGCTACTTGAGCCCATCAGGGTCAAACTTCTGTCGTAAGCCAAGTTCTGGCAGCTTAACCACTGTACCACGACAATCTTGTAAAAGTATTAAATAGAAATAATTTTAGAAATGGAAAGCATTGGATGGGTTCTTTCCATCTCTAAATAACCTGTTCTGCTGTACTTGTTAACTACATGTGCATGCTTTGACTTGGAAAGAAAAAAAAGACAGTAGCTTTGTAGATGTAGGTTATTTGTCAGTCAATGAGCGTCATTTAGTAACATTCTGTGCAAAAAAATTGGGGAGCAAAAAGGACCTCTTGATTCTGTTCTTCAGTGGAAGGTGAGAAGCCTCATGGGCCTTGAAATGTCCTTGTCAAGCTGTATTCACCTGTTGGTTCTACCTACATCTTTGCAAAATTCCATCCAGGTGCTGCTTTCTCCTAAATTACTGCGCAACTTGTAAGCACCTGCCTCCCAGATCTGTTACCGTAGTTAACAGGTAAATGTTAGTGGCATGTGTAACACTCATCAAGTGTTTCTTACAACCACAAAACCCCACTTCCATCCATTGGATGCCTGTGTTAGGTTTAAAACTCCACTCCAGAGGAACAGATGGAACTGAATCTACCTTTGATCTAGGAGTTTTGAAACCATAGCTCTTGATTGTGCCCAAGAAATGAAAATTCAACAGAAGGGGGATCATTGGTCACTACAGTTCAGAGAGCTGCAATGACAATATTACTTTTTTGATGCAGAATTATTCAAAAGGAGTTGGAAGAGCTTAATCTGCTCATGGCACTGACCTGAAAGAAGCAGATGTTTAGAAGCTCGATTCAGGAACACCCAGACAAACGTATTTGCTAGTTCTGCTGCCTTTTAGATTCTGGTTTCAAACTGCATGGAGTCTATTGGCTGGAGAAAACTGCATCTACTGAGTATGCTGCATGGCCCTCATATGGACCTCTGTAGCCAAGAGATTTAGTCAGCCTAAAGTCTAAACTGGGGGCCAGATGTTGAATGCCAGCATCTTCTAATAATTGACATAATTACTAGAATGTGACAGTGGCTGGAATCCTTATCTTCTCCCAGCTTCTTTATCCTTAGAATATTTATTCATTGCTCCATGTTCAAAGGTTGACTTGTTTTGGTCTTTAGGAAAGTCCTCCCTTTTGACCAAAGTCTTACACCAAGCAATTTTAATGTGTTGAAATGTGTACAGACTGAGAATTGTGGAAACCCTGTACATGTATGGATTGCTTGTTGTAATTTTAGTTGTTGATAATTCACAATACTGTAATACTATAATAGAATCCTAGAATCCTAGAATCACAGAGTTGGAAGAGACCTCAAGGGCCATCTAGTCCAACCCCCTGCCATGCAGGAACCCCCATCACAGTATTTCCAACAGATGGCCCTCCAGTCTCTGCTTAAAAACCTCCAAAGAAGGAGACTCCACCACCCTCCATACCAGCATATTCCAAAACAAACCTGTTCCCTCTTCAATATGACATCCTTTCAAATCTTTATACATAGCTATTATATCCCCTCTCAGCCTTCCAGACCTTCAGCCATCCTGGTCACCCTCCTCTGTACCCGCTCGAGCTTGTCAACACTTTTTTATATTGAGGTGCACAAAACTGGATACAGTACTCTAGGTGGGGTCTGACTAGAGCAGAATAGAGTGGTACTATCACTTCCCTTGATCTAGACCAGTGGTTCTCAATCTGTGGGTCGCCATATGTTCCTGAATTACAACTCCCAGAAGTCTTCATCAGTAGCTGAGCTGGCCAGGATTTCTGGGAGCTGCAGTTCAGGAACATCTGGGGATGCACAATTTGGGAACCATTGATCTAGACACTATGGTTCTGTTGATGCAACCAAGAATTGCATTTGCTTTCCTGGCCGCTGCATCACACTGTGGACTCATGTTCAATTTGTGGCCCGCCAAGACTCCCAGATCCCTTTCACATGTACTATTTTCCAGCTAGATATCTCCCATCCTATAGCTGTGCAATTCATTCTTTTTACCTAGATGCAGCACCCTACATTTCCCTCTGTTCAAACCCATTTCGTTAGGTTTGGCCCAGCACTCTAATCTGTCAAGGTCTTTTTGGATTTTCATCCTAACCTCTAGGGAATTAGCAACCCCTCCCAATTTGGTATCATCTGCAAATTTAATTAGCATACTCTCTATTCCTTCCTCCAAGTCATTAATAAAGATATTGAACAGCACTGGACCCAGAACAGGACCTGGGGCACCCCACTGGTCAAGTCTCTCCAAGTTGAAGAGAGGCCATTTATGAACACCCTTTGGGTGCGATCAGTCAACCAATTACAAATCCACCTAACATTAGCACTATCTATCCCACTTTTTACTTCTTAGCAAGAATACCATGGGGAACCTTATTGAAGGCCTTACTGAAATCTAGATAAGCAATGTCAACAGCTTTTCCCTCATCCACCAGGCCTGTAATTTTATCAAAGAAAGAGATCAAATTAGACCGGCATGACTTGTTTTTAAGAAACCTGTGTTGACTTCTTGTAATGATAGCATTGTTTGTTAAAAAATTACAGACTGCCTGTTAAATAATCTGCTGTAGGATCTTTCCAGGAATTGAAGTTGCTGACTGGGCAGGAATTATTTGGGTCCTCTTTTTTCCCCTTTTTGAAGATGGGGAAAACATTAGCCCTCCTTCAATCAATGGGGAATTTCCCTGTTCCCCAGGACTTCTCAAATATTATTGCCAATGGTTCTGAAATGACTTCTGCCAGTCCTTTTAATATCCTTGGGTGTAATTCACCTGGCCCAAGAGACTGAAATTCATTTAATGTTTCTAGGTGTTCTTGTACTATCTGTCTACCTATTCTATGTTGCCATTCCCATCCCAATACCTCATCTACTCTTTGTGCCAAGGGAACTATTCTTTCCTTTTTGGAGAAAACTGAGGAAAAGAAGGTGTTGAGAAGTTCTGCCTTTTCCTTGTCTCCTGTTAGTAACTGGTTATCATCTCCATGCAGAGAGCCTATCATTTCCTTATTTTTGCTTTTGCTGCGGACATAATTAAAGAAACCCTTTTTACGATCTTTAATCTCTCTGGCAAGTCTATTTTGCGCTTTAGCCTTTTTTTTACCATCCCCCTACATATACAGTGGACCCTTGTATAACAAACAGCTTGTATAACATAAAATTTATACAACATAAAAATTCCAGAGATAGGGGAAATTTGCTTAGCATAATCACCTATGTGGAAAATCCGTACAACATAAAAATGGGATCACTCTGTTTTCAATGCATTCCTATGGGAATTTGTATAAAGGAAAATTTGTTTAACAATTTTATTTGGAACAAATTAATTCCTTTATACAAGGTACCACTGTATTAGCTATTTGCTTATATTCCTCTTTGGTGCATTCCCCATTTTTTCATTTATTGTACTTGTTTTTCTTTATAGTTAGCTGAGTTGAACGTTCTTTAGTAAACCGTTGTGGTTTCTTTAGACCTCTCCCATTTTTTCTTCTTGTTGGAACAGTTTTGGATTGCGCCTTTAATATCTCATTTTAAGCAACTCACATCCATCTTGGACTCCCTTCTCTTTCAGTGTTTTGGTCCATGGAATCACAGCCAATAATTCCCTAAGTTTACAAAACTTGGCTTTCTTAAAGTCCAGGATTCTTGTCTGACTATGTTTAGCTTCACCTTCCAACTGTATAACAAATTTCAAGAGGGCATGGTCACTTTTACCTAAAAATCCCACCACTTTGGTCCCATTTATAAGACCAGATGGTTTTGCCTCTTGTTACCTCCTCTACCTTCTGGACCATGAAATTGTCTGCAAGGGCAGTAAGGAATATGTTAGACCTTCCATTCTTAGCTGAATTGGTGTGTCAACATATATCAGGATAGTTAAAATCTCCCATTAGTACTAAACCTCTCCCTTTTGACTGTGTGACCAACTGCTCACAGAAGGCATCATCTTACTCCTCAATCTGGCTTGTGGTCTGTAATATACCACCATAGTGATATCCCTCCCAGTTTTCTCACCCCTGATTTTCACCCAAATACTCTCAACAAGCTTTCCCTGCTGTTTATCTTATATTTCTTGAGCAGTATAATGCCCTTAATATATAAAGCTACACCTCTTCCTTTCTTACTAGGTCTGTTCCTTTGAAACAGTTTATACCCTCCAATAACTACATTCCAATCATAAGTCTCATCCCACCAAGTTTCAGTGATGCCTATTACGTCATATTTATTTTGCTGTATTGGAAGTTCCAGCTCCTCTTGTTTGTTCCCCATGCTCTGTGCATTGGTGTAGAGACATTTGAGGCTGTGTGTGCTCAAAACTAATATTAGTGTGTCACTTAGTTATGTTCCATTAAGTCACCTCCAATGCCCTATGAATGACCAACCTGCAAAAGACCCTCTTGTTGACAGAACTGCTCAATTCTGGCAAACACCAGGCCATATTTCCTTTAGGGAGTCAATCCATCTCATTGGTTTTCCTTTCCAGAACTTCCTGGAGTTGTTCTCTGAATTAAACTTGGCGGTATATAAATCCCAAAATAAAATAAATATTTTTCTTGCTATCTTCAACTTTTCCTAGCATTGTTGTATTTTCCGAAGGTTCTTGTTTCCTTCTGATGTAGCCAAAGTGTGATAGCCTCAGTATCATCATTTTTTTTGCTTCCAGAGGAAGTTCATGCTGGTTTTGATCTAGTACACACTTGTCTAACTTTCTGAAGGTCCAGGATATCAACAAACTTTCCTCCGGCACTATGTTTTCAATGAATCAAATTTCTTCCTCTCTTCTTTTTGCACTGTCCAGCTTTCACACCCCATACACAGAAAATGGGAATGCGACAGCTTGGATGCTTTTCTCTTGGTCTTCACTGACACATCCTTACACTTGATGATATTTTCTAACTTCTTCAATGCTGTCCTTCCTTGACTCAGACTTTTTTTAAATTTCTTGGCTGCAGTCTCTATTTAGGTTGATGATTGAATTGGGGTATACTTTAACTATTTCAATTTCTTCTTTGTCAACATGAAAGTTAAAGTTAAAAGGAAAGTTAAAAGGAAAGAGTACTTCACAAAGCTCTCCTCCAACACATGAAATTTGACACTTGCTGGGTTCTTTCTGTTTTGATGGATTTTATATTTGGTTGATTACTTTCATGTAAACTGCCCAGAGTCCCTGAGGGAAAATCAATGCAGTCTAGAAATGCATAAATAAATAAATAAATAAATAAATAAATAAATAAATAAATAAATAGAGAGAGGATCTCTAGGTAATAGTATTTATGTCCTTAAAATCATTTAGATATGACCAATTAAATGAAACATATGACTATATTTTTTCTGAAATTAGTACTCCGTTTTTAAAAATCTGTACTTACCCAAACACACACACACACACACACACACACACACACACACAAATTAAAAGGTATGCTCTTCAACTCCAGTGTGCTGAGGGACTCAAATAAACATTTTGAGAGTAAATGATCATATCTGGATTAGTTTTCATCAACAGCAGAATTGCATTATATGATCACGTGCATCTTGAGGATCAAAGTCAAACTCTTGTTTTCTGTCAATATGTTCTTGTATCTGGACAAACTCCATTCAACATTATAAGAACAGCCACACATTTGAAACAAGCCAACTCAACTAGAAAAAATCCTGGTTTGAAGTCATCAAAGTTTGCTTCAAATCCATTTAGAATGTTACTTATTTTGCAAAGTGTTGGGTAATCTAGATTAGACTGCAAAATTCTGACTGGGTATTTGATGAATGAGCTCTCTCAAAAAGATTATAATTCTCAGTAAAGGTAAATCTTGCTTTGCCATTGCGCAATGTTGGTGAATTTTTAAATGCTTCTGGGACAACACCCTAACTCAACACAATTTACAAAACCTCACCATCACTACTGAAAATCTGCTCCCAAATACTTGAACAAAACCTCTGTAATTTTACACTTGCCAAACATCTGCTTTTATGTGTGTTAAAACTGTTGGGAGGGTTGCCAACCACCCAAATATAACATCTATAATAAAATTATGCAGAAATATGGCGTAGCACTTTTAAAAGGCCAAAATATGGCTTTCCAGACAAAATAAAAACCATGCAATTTTCACAAAATTACTCACAATCATGTTTTAACTTACTTGTACACTCAAATGATGGTTGCCGAAGAAATGCCATAGAAATCCTTGGCCTAATGATCAGAATTTTTGTGGTGTAGGGGCATAGGCCGTGCAGGTACACACACGCCTCCTCTCCATTTGGCTCTTCTGCAAAACAGACATGCTTCTGTTTGGCCAATGTGTGTGTGTGTGTGTGTGTGTGTGTGTGATGCAGAACATCCACGTTCTCCATTTGGGAATCATGGTATACAGTAATTTAATAAATCCACTAGGTACAGTCGTACCTTGTATAAAAGAATTAATTCGTTCCAAATGAAATAACAAACAGCTTGTATAACATAAAATTTGTACAACATAATAAATTCCTGAGATAGAGGAAATTTGCTTAGCATAATCACCTATGGGGAAAATCCGTACAACATAAAAATGGGATCACTCTGTTTTCAATGCATTCCTATGGGAATTTGTATAAAGGAAAATTTGTTTAACATAATTTCATTTGGAACAAATTAATTCCTTTATACAAGGTACCACTGTATGTTAAGCAAATTCTTGGGGCCGGGTCGGCACTCCTTTTATTATTCTTTTATTTTTATTTTCATGCACTGACTGCACGGCCCCTGGGGCCAGGTCAGTGCTCTTTTTTATTTTTATTTTAAAATTTTACTGTGGTTTTTGTTTTGTTTTTGCTGACCACGTGGCCTGCGCTATGCAGGCTGGTCGGCTGGATCGGGTGGTTGCCCCCCCCCCCAAGTGCCAACCGTGTGGCCCCTGGGGCCAGGTCGGTGCTGGTTTTATTTTTTTATATTTTTTTCTTTATTTTAGGGCACCAACCCAGACACCCCTGGGGCTGGGTTGGCAATCCTTTTTATTTATGTATTTATTATTATTATTATTATTATTATTATTATTATTATTATTATTATTATTATTATTATTATTATTATTATTATTATTATTATTATTATTATTATTGCTGACCACATGGCCCACACTACAGCTGTAGTGCGGGCCGGTCTGCTTTTTTTTCCTGGTAGCCCCTCCCTGCAGCCAGGAAGACTGGACCTCCGACCAGGAAGGACCAGCACCAGGTAGGAGGCATCTCCGGTGCCACCATTAATGAACCAAATCAAACTGAACCATTTTTTTTGTTCGTTTTGTTTTGTTCTAATTTCACTCTGGGGTTTGTTATTCATTTCAGTATGTAAAACTAAAAGTTCATTTTGTGCCCATCTCTACTTGAGAGAATGAAATGTTTCACTGCTAATCCAAACAAATTTGTCCGTCTGGGAAAGCTAGTTGCAAGTCCTCCATTTTATAGTTCACTTTGACCTCATGTCACCCTTGTCTGAAATAGGCCTGAATATGCTTGTTAGGTAGACAATAGTCTCAATAGGCCTTTAGGTGAACAATGGCCTAAGGTGTTGAAACTCATAAATCATGGGCCGTTAGCTATGGCCTTGGTGGTGGAGGCGTGAAGTATTTTTGATTTGTCTGGGTATTGTTGAAATCACTGCCTGGTAAGTGGCAGATAGACTGTGCCTGAGCTCCCCACCTCTGTTGAGAGAGGGGTTTTCAATACTCACATGAATGGCTTCTCTGACTCCTCTCTCGAACTACCTGTCTTCTCTGTCTAATATGTGTACATCTTCATCTTTGAATGAGTGCCCTTTGTCCTTCAAGTGGAGGTGTACTGCTGATTCTGGTCCTGAGCTGTTGCCCCTCCTATGTTGGGCCATCCTCCTATTTAATGGCTGTTTAGTTTCTCCAATGTAGAGGTCTGCGCACTCCTCACTGCATTGGACCACATATACTATATTGCTCCTTTTATGTTTTTGTGGCTCCTTTGGGGGGACGGGTCTCTGCCTTAGTGTGTTTGTGGGTTTGAAATAAACAGGGATGTGGTGTTTGACAAAAATCCTTTTAAGCTTTTCAGACACCCCAGCCATGTAGGGAATGACCAGGTTCTTCCATCAGCTCTGGGTCTCAGGCTGATCCATTGTTCTTCTGGGTTGGGACACTGCTTTCGTGAAGGCCCACTTTGGATATCCACAGGCCTTAAGTGCTGTCTTCAGGTGCCTCTATTCCTTCTTCTTGGCTTCTGTGGAGGAGGGGATGCTCTCTGCTCTGTGGTTTAGGGTCCCGATGACTCCTAATTTGTGTTGTAATGGATGGTGGGAGTCAAACAGTAAGTACTGATCTGTGTGGGTCAGTTTCCTGTAAACTTCTACTCCCAGGCCATGGTCTGGTCTGATGATGACTGCACAATCCAGGAATGTCAGCCTGTTATCTTGGGTGTCTTCCCTAGTAAACTTAATATTAGGGTCCACCGCATTGATGTGGTCTGTAAAGGCCTGTACTTCCTGAGTCTTCATTTTCACCCAGGTATCATCTACATAACTGAACCAGTGGGATGGTGTTGCCCCTGAGGTGGTGTTGAGTGCCTTCTTCTCCACGTCTTCCATGTAAAGGTTCGCAAGAATTGGTGACACTGGGGAACCCATGGCACAACCATGCTTCTGTCTGTAGAAGTCCCCTCTGTGCATGAAATACGTGTTCAGACATAGGTCCAGGAGCAGGCATATCTGGTCTGGGTTGAGGCTGCTTCTGAAGGTGAGGGTGCTGTCTTCTCTTAGTCTTCTCTTTACAGTTGTTAGGGCATCAGTGGTGGGAATGCTCGTAAAGAGAGATGTAACATCAAAGGATATCATGGTTTCGTCTGTATCCAATTTCAGCTCCCTGACTTTAGAAACAAATTCCTCTGAATTGTGCACGTGGTGGTCCGTGAGTCCAACCAGCGGGGCTAGGAGGAAGTTGCCAGGTATTTTGCAATGTTGTAAGTCACTGAATATATACAGTACTACTGATGATGGGTCTGAGGGGGATTCCTTGCTTGTGGATCTTGGGAAGTCCATAAAAGCATATGGGACTCTGATGGATATAACTGGTGGTAAGTCAATCTGTCAATTGTATTATCCTTCCCTGGGTGTTTAAGCATTCTATTACTTTTTCTTATAATTGCTGGTGGGGTCTTTTTTTAGTATTTCATATGTGTGTTGGTCATCTAAAAATGAAATAACCTTTTCATGGTAGTCCACAGTGTTGAGGACAACAGTGCAAAGAGAAAATAGAAGCATACTTTTATAAAGATCTCATCCCATAAAAAGTAAATATCACAAGATCAAGTTCTCACCTTTCTTGAGAACTGTACAGTATAGCCTTTTATTGAGGGTATGTTTACTGCCTTGAGATGAGTTGTGACACCTTTGTACAAAGATCAGAAATACATTAATTACATGGTTACGTGAATACATAGTAGATGTTAGGTATTCTTGGAACAGAGAGTTAAGTTTCCTCTAAGCCCTTCCCATCTTTATTTACCATGCTAAAATGTCAGTTCATCTGTTAAAACCTGTGTTTCTTGTCTTGGACTCTATTCTGATCTTTTCCGCCCCATCTCCTTGGTTCTCAACTCATAGAATCATAGAATCATAGAGTTGGAAGAGACTTCAAGGGCCATCCAGTCCATCCCCCTGCCATGCAGGAACCCCCATCACAGTATTTCCGATAGATGGCCACCCAGCCTCTGCTTAAAAACCACCAAAGAAGGAAACTCCACCACGCTCCATGCCGAACAGCTCTAACTGTCATGAAGTTCTTCCTAATGTTCAAATGGAATCTCTTTTCCTGTAGTTTGAAACCTAGTCTCTGAAGCCATGGAAAACAAACCTGTTCCCTCTTCAGTATGACATCCTTTCAAATATTTAAACATAGCTATCATATCCCCCCTCAGCCTTCTTTTTGAAAGGCTAAACATTCCCATTTCCCTAAGCCGTTCCTCATAAGACATTTCTTGAAGACCTTTAACCATCCTGGTCGCCTTCCTCTGTACCTGCTCAAATTTGTCAACATCCTTTTTAAATTGACACACACAGAACTGGACACAGTACTCCAGGTGGGGTCTGACCAGAGCAGAATAAAGATGAGTTGTCTCAGCACCCTTTATTGCACCCTTTATTGTGGACAAGAATCTACTGTTCAGACAGAGTGTAGAGACAAAGTGGTTTGGTTTAGGCAAAAGCATCAGACAAGGATGCATTGTATCCCTTATCTATTCATTCCATAGGCAGAACAAATCATATGCAAAGCCAGACTAGATTCAGTTGAAGGAATGGAAATAGGTAAAATATCAAAAATTTAAAATATGCAGATGATACCATCTTCCTAGCAGCAATTATTTCAAACGTCGAGCAAAAGTGAATGAAGAAAGTGCCATACCAGGATTGTTATGGAACATTAAGATGACAAAAATCATGACTTTTGAAGGACAACACAACTTTAATGCCTGCAATGAAGAAGCTGAGATTTTTGGTTAAACATTTTGGTTACCTTGTTTCCCACATCAATCCAAATGGAGTCTGCAACCAAGAAATCAGAAGACTGAGGCACAGATGGGCAGCAATGATAGCATTAGAAAATAGAATCAAGTGTACGTATAGAATCACCATAAGTAGTAGGGAAAGGGGTGCTCCTGTCAAAGGGGCAATAAAACCATCAAACACCGGAAGTCCCGCCCCCTTACCGGAAGTCCCGCCCCTTACCGGAAGTCCCTCCCCCCTTACCGGAAGTCCCTACCTTCCGCCCCGCCACCTTACCCGGAACCGGAACCTTCCTGGGCCCTTTGACCTGGAAGTGACGTCCTCTTCCGCCTGACCCGGATGGGGAGCCTTGCCCCCTCCCCCCGACACGTCACGGGGTCCCCCTACCCCACCCACAGGCATGCCCGGGCATGCCTGCCCCTAGGGCGCTGCCGCTGGCTATGTGTTGCCTGGGCCTGTCTTGCTGCGTGTGCGCATGCCTGAGAGGCCTTATAAGAAGAGGGGAGTGTTCTGCGGTGCCCACCGCCGCCTTTTCCGCTGTTCCTGAAACCGACTGGCCCATGGTCCCCGCCGTCCCGTTTATGTGGAGAAAGATGGCGTCTTCAAGCAAGATCGGGTTTTCCTCCAGCTTGCCGAAGGACACCCCGGACTCACCGCCGAAAGCAGAGAGAGTGGACTCCCCTCCGAAGCCCGAGAGCCCGGACTCTCCGCCAAAATCCTGGACCCCGAAGATAGAGAGGCAGCGGTTGAAACCAAAAAGGCGTCTGCACCCCCACATGCACCACGGGCCTACGGGATTTTCCATGCCCCTCTGCCCCCTAAACACCCCATCGCGGAAGCCCAGCTCTGCGCCCAAAAAGCCGCCCAAGCCTGCCCTTCACGCTGAGGAGACCCTGTTTTGGTCCGATTCAGATGATGGTTATGACCATGGAAGTCCACCACCGAAGAGAAGGGCCTTAAGGCGTTATGTTAGCTCAGATTCTGACAGCGACCTTACAAGCGGTTCTAACAAGGAGAATGCTGGCCCTGATACGGAGGAATTTCTAAACACGGTAAGGCCCTGTTTTAAATCAAAGTTCATATTGTGATACTGTGTCTTGTGGCAAGGCTGCAGGTGTTGTGCGGCTTTAGAGTTTGTGGTGTGCTATGTATCTAATTACGTTGAAGTTTCCTTTTATAATTAAAACCAGCCAATATTTATGTTTTACAGGCCAAAGATTTGCCCCCAAAGGTAACCCCAAAATCCCCGCGACGCAAGAGAAGGGCTTTAAGGCGTTATGTTAGCTCAGATTCTGACAGCGACCTTGCAAGTGGCTCTAACAAGGACAATGCTGCCCCCGAGTCAGAAGAATCTTCAAACACGGTAAGGAGCTGGCTGTCGGTGTTTTAGAGGATGGGTGTGTGTTAGGCATTTCATTACTTTGTAGCTTGCTTTGATAATTATTTTTTATTTGCTATTTGCAGGAATTACCCCATAAAACATTGAGCAGATTGCTCCATATAGACCTGCCAGAAATTAAGGCGAGAAAGAAGCAATATATGAAGAACATTGTGCATACAACAGTAGCTGTGATTATTAAATATTATATATCATCATATCAGAAACAATCTTGCGATGGCTGTCAAAATAATTTGGAAAACCAGGAATCGCATTCGTGTATAACCTCAACCGTTGCATCCATATCAAGACTACTTCGTTCTCTTTGTGCCAAAATATGTTACAAGACTGTCATCCATACCGTCATCTTAATTGCATATTGTTGCAATAGCCTGATATTGACAGCTGAAAATATTAATGAGATATTGACGCTTGTATCTAAAATTTCCAAGGCAGAAAAACCATATTCATTCCTCAAAAAAATGTTAAGACAGACTGACCCCTTGCTATTTCAAAATATTTACTCTGTGGTCACTGCTAGAAATGTCAGTGAATTTATTAAATAAAATGCTCTTACACATATTATTTTCTTTCGTTTTTTATTGCATTGCTTTTAAAAAGTTAGCCATGCGGGTTCTTTGACAAGCTCTCTGGATGGTGTCGACTGTGAGGATTCCACATGCAGCCAGGCTGGTCTCTTGAATTGCTTCTTGTGTGCAGCATCAGACCCTGGAATAGCCGGGTGTTTAGAGGTCTCTGTTTGTAGGGGGTTGACTTTCAGGTTTTCTAACTGCTCTCTAACAGATGAATTACCCACAACAGATGTGGGCACATTTAGTTCTGCCAATGCTTTAAGAAATACATCCCAGCCTTTAGGGCGCTTCTTCTCAGAAATAATATTAGATTGGGTGGCCCCTTTAATCAGGTCGAGAATGTGAGACCCTGGTAAGGCGTTCCCGTGATACACAAAGGTGCCTCGCTGATCCCAGCTAGAAATATCCTGATGCTGCTTTATCTTGTTCAGCAAAATTTCAGCATTTTTCTTAAAACCTTCCGGGGATCCCTTCTAAAACTTCTGGAACAATTGTATCACTCTCAGGCTGTGGGGATGTGGAGGGGACAGGTTGGGAGGTTGGGGTTTGGGGGGATGCAGACATTTTTTCCACATCATCATCTTGTTTGTTTAGTGCTAAGTAGCGCTGTAGAACCCCTGTGTAGAGTTTTATTTTTTCATACTCTGACAGGTCAGTCCTTAAGAGAATCTCCCTCATCTCGCTGTCAAGACGTCTCATGGTTGTGGTTCTAATATTTTCTGGGACACCCCGAAGCTGATCTAATTGAGCGCTGGGCACTAGATATAATTTTTCAGCATATTCCATTACTTGTTAGTTAAAAGACCCGTTATTAGGGGGACCGCGATGCTTAGCAGGGGCCCCAGAAAACCTCCGTTTTGCTTGACAATGTATTTTCTCCTTTTCAGGGAGAGCCTCTTGTTACCCAGGCTTTTAATCAGAGCACGTTTTTTCCTTAAGACCCCCACCTGCTTGGGTGTTAGGGCAAGATTACCCTTTAAAGTATTCAGAGCAATTTCTGAAATGGCTGTTACCAAATCATCTGAGGCACCGCATAAAATGGCTTTTCTCTGGCGCAGGGGCACCTTAATAAGGATTTTTAAGAGGGGAAGATTTCGCCGTATACATGCTGACATGTTGGTGGGGAGAGGCGCTGTGACCAATAAATAAAATAGACTCATCGGGAACCCTTTTTGTTCTTTTTCACTGTATACACAGCAGGCCAGTCAGGTGGGAATAGACCCGTTCTCAGTCTGCAAGACTCAGGGGTATTTGGGTTTAAATCCACCAGCAGATAGCCATGGGTTTTTTTGGTAGCATCTGCAAAAGCCTCCATGAAAAACGGAACATTTTGGGGGTACATTTGCCGTGCTAACGTAGCAATTTGTAATTTATCTCTTGGGTTTTTAAAAAGCACCATATATTTAGCATTTAAGCTGATGGTTCTGTTGCTTTTACCACGGCAGAAAATATTCTGTGTAAGAAAAAATACACTCACATTTCTGTGGTGCACATATTGCGTGAAGAGTTTTTCAACCTCCTTATTATCAGCAGCACAATTCATCAAATCGTCTATAATTAAGAAGTTTATTTTATCGGGGGGTAACAAGACATTATCAGCAAAGTTTTCAGGCAATCCTTCTACAAACTTAATAAATGAATATTTACACAATAGGTCTTTATACAGAGGCTGCCAGCAACTGTAACACCATACAACATTCTCAGGCATTTCAGAAAATACATAACGCGCATTCTCCAACATGTTTTTTACAAAGAAGGTTTTCCCACAACCACTGGGTCCCGCGAGAATGGCTGAAAAAGGATGGTTCCACAGAGTGCTCCTCTTAGTATCCATAAGGGACCGTTTTAAATCCGTCCGTAATCACTCTTTTGTCATACACTACTTTTTGTGTTTTTCTTAAAGTTTTAGTGTGGATGAGCCACTGTCGTTTATCTCTCACAATGCCCGGCTGTTCTACAACTATTTCACGAGGAGGGTTATCTTTCTTGTCTGAAACATAGGCAAACACGAGGTCTTGAAGAGTGTCAAAATTAATTTTCTCACTGTTTGCCACATTCAGTGTGATCCCTTTGACTTTCACACAGGCACTGCCCCCCGACAATGTGTAAGCGTAGCTCTTAGGGCCTGTTGAAACAAAACGAGTAATGTGCTCCCCCTCTGGTATCTCGCTGGTTAAGTCACCCAGATAATCCCCCAGGGGGGGATTCCAATCGCCCTCCCTGTGAACAAAAATAACAGAGTCTGTATCATGGTAGAGGACCCTGTCCTGCAGCCGGTCCAACAGTTTATAAAGTTCCAAACGGGCATATGCAGTTGTGAAACAGGCTATGAAGGGATTTTTCATACCTGAGGTTGTCATTCTGTCTGTGTTATGCTTCCAGGTTACGCAGGCCGCATCATCATCAAGAAACTCACACATGGAAACTGAAAATGTTTCTGAGAACAAGAGATTGAAAAAACCTGTCTGGGTCCCTTACTACCTCTGTGTTAGGGAGGTTTGTCCTCTGGCCAAATTTTCCCCACAGTGAGTTTAAAAACAACTTAGCAATCTGCCTCTTTGCAGGGTTCGGCTCTATTTTTTTGCGGCGTAGCAACACCCCCTCTTTTTCGAGGTAATCTGCTATATATTTATCTTTATCAGCCTCTGTGACACACCAGTGGGGAAAACCTGATGCCTCCTGTTTCTGCCGCAGGTGTGTCTTCATATAATCAGAAAACAAATCACCCGATCTCTGAGAAAAATGCCACACTTCAAAGATTTTTCCAACCCTGTACCCCTTCTCTATAGCAACATTCATCTCTATAGTGCACCAGGTCCCTGTTAAAGCCCGCTCATCATCTGAATGATTGCATGGTTCTAGCTGGCGGAGTTCTGCACATGTAGAGCACAGCACAAACATGAGCTTTCCACCTACCCTCGACGGTAACACTGGGAAGAAGAGACCTCTTGGCGGGTAAACTTTGGCTTTTATCAACCCGAAATAATCTGTAGGAGAATCAAAGTTCTCATGGACTATTATCGGATGTCCAAGGGGGTACTCTCTGTTTTTTTGTACATGGGGATAAAGGGACGTGAAATCATAATAACGAATCTCCTCCCCCTTCGCCGGCTTGTAGTACAAACACACTGCATTTGTACGTCCACCAAAGAGGGCATCCCTCAGTTCTAAGGGCTCTGGAAACTGTGCGGTGGCAAGGAAGTTTTGGACTTCTTTGTCAGTTTTTATCATGTTTTTCCACTCATGCTCCCATACTGATCTCACTTCATAACCCATGCTTTTCAGGATTGCTGTCCGCTCCTCAGTAGCATTATGAAGCTGCCTGTAAGTTTTACCAATCAAGGGGTTCCAGTCCTCTGCAGGGTAGCAGAGGGGGCACCCGTGATAAAAACAACCCAGAAATTCCAGACAGACTGGCTGACCATTTACTACAGCATAGCCATCAACAAAATATTGACCCACCTGAACCTCGCCACCATTTAAGGCATGCTGAATCTCTAGGTTTTCTTTATGTTTAAGGTACAGCAACCATTGGATGGCAGGTGTTGAGTATCTTTTGACCTGGTGGTGATAATTATCTGCAGGTGGTATCGCTATGGAATCTTCCGGCATAAATTTGAACCTGTACATGGCTAGGCTCACGCTGGCCAGAGTTAGGTATTGGAGGGGGTCTATGGCATAATATTCAGTTTCTTTTTTTTTCACAATCTTTTTTAAGGTCAGCGTCATGATTTCGTGGCGATATTTTGTACAAGCCTGCACCAGGATATGTACATCCTGCTTGCAATAATGTGCTATCTCTTTTTTCATGTCGAATGTCTGCATTTTATTCTCTTCATACCATTCTAAAAAAGCTTTCTGCTCAGCAGGCATCATGTACTGCAGCCCGTAGTCTTCTGGCGGGGGCAAAGGCCCTACATAATTACTATTTTCAGGCCTGTTAAAATAGTGTGGGAAATATCCTTTGCACCCCGAAAATCCGAGCGCTTTCGGAAGCTTAGAGAGCCCGATGGGCAAATGGCTGAGTGAATCCATGAATTTTATGCCTAGGCCTTTAACGGTGACACAGAGGAGTTTCCCACCTTGAGCTATGATATCTACATCCAGTTTTTCTTTAACCAGCTGGTTAAGCATGAAATAACAGTCATAACCTTTGGAATTATGGGCTATGAAAGTAGTACCGCTAAAACGATTATCTTTAGTGAATGTCAATATAAAGTCTGCTATGCACGACTCTCCTTTGAACTCCCAAGTCCGACCATAAGGCCAACGTCTCACCTTTTTCTTAGCACTCCTTACACCAAGGATCTTCTCCTCCTCCACCTCCTCCTCCTCATCCGTCTCAATCTCATCCACCTCACCAGTAGCAGCATTTTTTTCAGGGAGCACATTCATTTCATCCTGAAAACATTCCACAGTTTCCCCACCAAAAGCCTCAGCAAAACAGTAAGTAGCTACATGTACGCCTGTGTCTTGTTGTGCCTCGATGTCATAAAATATATATTGCGTTGAAATTTCAGGGTATTTAACAGGTTGCATAATGCATAGATGTTTTTTCATCATCCTCTTTTAAGATATCCCAACATATTGTGCATTGACGCCCTCGGCAACTGGCAGTGCTATGATCGTACTTTTGATAATGCCTACATTGTTTACAATATATCTTAAGCACACAGGGCACTTTACCTTCTGAGGCCAGTTTGTCATGAGCTTTTAAACAGTCAGCTGATTGGCAGAGCAGTTTGCAACAACCACATCTCTGCTGTTCATCTATTTTAGGGGTACAATCCTCTTTCAAACACATCCTACAGAAAAATAGGCAGCGATGTGTATGTTGATAGAGGTTGTTACAATAGGAGCAGTAATTTTTTGAACCAAAAAGCCCCTTTACATTAAGAACACCATAGTAATGACTATCATACAGGAATAGGGTATGTGTTTGGGCATAGCGCTGAGTCCCCGACTTAAATAAGCCCCAGCCATCCTTATTATAAAGAGCAATTTGGATATTCCGCTGTAGATGGTGTTCAAATAGACCAATGTCATTCAAAGACACCTGTTTCTGCTCAGGCCACCCAACCTCCTGACAGAGCTGTTTAGCAGCTTGCACCAGCTCAGAGTCTGTAGGTATTGCACCACAATCAGCATGAGCTATGACAGCAGACAAACTTCCTGCGAAACAGAGCATGCCATCCACACTCTTAAAATCTACCAGATGTTGCCTCTTTTTAGCAATGATGTTGCTGTATGGTATAGTATTCAAGCGTCTGTTTGGCCTACCGCCGCCTCTTGGTGGTTTAACAATTGTGACAACTAAACGTAAAGCACCCTCTGTACAAAGTTCCATGTTGCTCTGTAACAAATTACTCATATTTGTTAGGAATGCCTCGGGGTCCAAGGCTTCTTTTGACTGTTTTACTGAATATAAAGCATCTCTCATGTTACCACCCTCAAGCCGCATCTGAACAAAATCTTCAGGGTCAATGTTCTGGTTGATATCATTAAGCACCTGCTGTATCGCATTATAAAGTGCTGCCATTGCATCAGCATAGGAACCAATATGCTCCAGATTAACAAAGCGGAAAATAATACCCCTACGCATAGCATTATACTGTTCCTGCACCCAGGTCCATGTTCTCAAAATTTCAGCATAAACAGGGGGAGCTTGCTGACCAGATGATGCATTGTCATTTACAGAATCTGGAGATTCACCAACCTCAACCTCTGGATGCTGTGAGGTCTCTAGAGAACAGGGCTGTGAAGATTCACCAACCTCAACCTCTGGATGCTGTGAGGTCTCTAGAGAACAGGGCTGTGAAGATTCACCAACCTCAACCTCTGGATGCTGTGAGGTTTCTAGAGAACAAGGCTGTGAAGATTCACCAACCTCAACCTCTGGATGCTGTGAGGTTTCTAGAGAACAGGGCTGTGAAGATTCACCAACCTCAACCTCTGGATGCTGTGAGGTCTCTAGAGAACAGGGCTGTGGAGATTCACCAACATTTACCTCTGGGTGCTGTGAGGTCTCTATAGAACAGGGCTGCTGAACATTTGTGGGGTTATGGTGTGTAGCAGGCCTGGAACGCTTTTTGCGACGTGAAAGAAACTTTTTAGCATTTCTCAGCAGTTTGCTAGCTATAACCCTACAAGACTGATCCCCTCTGGCCAAGACTTTTTTCTTTTTCAGGGTTCTTTTCTTAAAATAGCTATAACCCCGCCCTCTTTGATAATACATGCATACAGATTCAACATGATAACCTTCCATGGTTTTAATAGAATCACAATCATTCATGGCTGACATGTGTTGCTCAAGACTTTTAGCATATCGCGAAAGCTCCATGAGAGAATATGAAGTGTATTTAACAAAGCCAAGCATACTTTCTAAAACCTTATAATGGTTTTTGGTTTTTGTTGAATCAGTGTCATGGCTGTTGTTAGCTGGATGAAATGGAGCAGCCATCGTAGAGCTGCCTGGAGAGTTGCTCCTTTCCACAGGGACATCCGGTATTGGTGGGTCAGGAAAATGGGTTTTGCATGCCCTTTTGCATGCTGGTTCTTTTATACTTCCTAAAATAAATGATACGACAGCAATAATCAATATCTCTAGTTTTCTCAACCCACTAACTGCTTCTGAGACTCTTTACACACACACACACACACACACACACACACACACACACACACACACACACACACACACACACACACACACACACACACACACACACACACACTCACCTGAACTTTTCCGTTTCATGCTGCCTGGGTTGACCACCGCAGGATGAGGATGAACAGTTTCATTGTTGTCTGAAATATAACAATGAAATTTATTGTTGTAGTCTGTAGTATAACAAAGGATTTTGTGCCCTCTTGTATTTACTGCCATACCAGAATATTAAAAGGGGGAACTACACACCTTTTGAGGACATTGTCAAGGGCTGAGGCGAGGGCATTTTCCTGAAATCTTCTTTTGTTGTGCTCGAATGGGGATCATTGCCTGAAATATTACAAATATTTTTACAGGGGTGTGTCAGAAATACCCCCACCCACCCTAAGCTTATTGCCAAAGCAGAATTTATAAGGATGTTGTGAAATAGTACCTTTTTTTGAGGATCCCTTCATTGGAGAGGCATCAACAAAGCCATCCGCTAAATATTTATCTAAAACATAAAAATATGCCACTAAAAATCACAGGTCCCATTTAATATGCCATACCAGAATATATTTAATGGGGAACTACACACCTTTTGAGGACATTGTCAAGGGCATTTTCATAAAATCTTCTTTTGTTGTGCTCGAATGGGGATCAGTGCCTGAAATATTACAAATATTTTTACAGGGGTGTGTCAGAAATACCCCCACCCACCCTAAGCTTATTGCCAAAGCAGAATTTATAAGGAGGTTGTGAAATAGTACCTTTTTTTGAGGATCCCTTCATTGGAGAGGCATCAACAAAGTCATCGGCTAAATATTTATCTAAAACATAAAAATATGCCACTAAAAATCACAGGTCCCATTTAATATGCAAACAACACATGATCCCCACCCCCCAAAATATATTGCAATGACATTTTATTTAAAACCATTTTTGTGAGAGGCATAACTGACCTAAATCTTTTCCAGGGGGTGGTGCGAGTCCCAATTTTAGGGGTTTCATTGGCAGAACAGGCGGCGGCGGGGGGGGGGGCGACCTGAAAAAGGTTTGCAAGTTACAACATGACTGTGCACACGCTTAAGACACAGGATGGCAGGCATCACCCATTCTGTACTCAGCAAATACCTAATGCATGCTTGCTGCAGCTATTTATCAGAAAATGAGAAACAGACACCCCATCATCAAATGCATCCTCTGACCGAAAGCCTGAATAATATTTTAGAAAGAATTGTTGCCTCTATACAGCCCAACTTTGAAAGCAAGATTCACAGTTATTTGCAGGAGTTACAGCTGCGCAATATTAGTGAAACATGCAGCCTGTTTATGAAGACTGCTGCAGTCACAGTTTCTGATAATCAGATGAATTGGGGGCGCATATTAGCATTAATAATGTACGCTGCCTGCTTGTTAAAACAATTTCAACAAACCCACGGTGTTTTGTCTAAAAACGATGTCAGCCAAATGGTACAATGCGTGACTGAATTTTTAACAACCCATAAAACCTGGCTTTGGAATCTGGAATCTTGGGTAAGTATATTTGAAAGAAAATTACCCCCCCCCCCCCCATGATTCTCTTACAAAGTATTGAAATAGTATTTTGACACAGTCTTCCCCCACCCCCTTTTCTCATGCAGGAAAATGGGCTGGCAGCAATATTAGATACCCACAACAGAAGACATCCAGCAACTAATTTTCTGAGAAAACTTATGATCAACCTCTTTTATAAAGTATTTTAACAAATCTCTAAATGCTGTAAGCTTATAATCACAGAATAAAAGTTTTGAACCATATGAAACGCATGTAGTCTCATTAATGTTGAGACACATTTCAACTGGTCCAAGATTTAAACATTTAAAAACTACCTAGATTTGGAAATATATCCAATTAATTCCTATGATCCATAATTAAATGCCTTCTAAAGAATAACCATAATTAACACACCTATCAACAGATTTCTAAAACCGCACATATCTCCACATAAAGCAAATGCGAAAACTCACCCTTGTCACAGCTTTGCAAGTTGGAATATGCTGCATAGATCTGAGGCTCCTCAATGGGGTATACTTCCAACCACAACCAGGGGGTGATATTTGTACAAAGTCTGTATTTCATTGGTTAATTTTTAAGAGGAGCCCCCAATGGGTAAGAGCTGCTTGTAATGATGGCGAAACTCTGATTAGAGGATCTGCCTGGTATCAGTGTAAATATTTTGAAATAGCCCACATCAAGCAACAATGAGTTTCTGTATTTTTTTTTTTTTTTTTTTTTTTTTTCAAGACATACAATTCAAGAAACCACCCTGGCTAACTTTTAAAAATCATTGCAATAAAATACAAAAGAGAATGATATGTGTAACAGCATTTATTCAATAAATTCACAGACATTTATGCAGCTTTCAAAAACTCTTTTAGGCTGTAATATTTTCTACTTGGGTCAGATAAAAACACGGCTACTTATGCAGTCAGGGCCGAAACAGGAATTTTTTCTATTTCCAGTCTCACAGTATCTAGAGATTTTTCCTTCTGGTTGAAGGTCCAGTCAATGGGTACTGAAAGTCTTCCCAAAGATATGCCTAATTGAACAGGCTGTCATCCCCAATTCCTGGGCCAGACAAATTGGTATCATTATCGCACATTTTGGGCTCTCAACCCAGAGCCTGCTTGTCAGTGGTCAACAGGCCAAAATTACCTTTAAACAAAGAGCTCTGGATGTTAGTGCACAACAGGATATGGAGCTCCTCTCCAAAAACAGAGCCCTAAGCTGGCTATCTAAAAACAAACTGGTATTCAAGTGCAAGAAGTGCGAGAATATCTAACAATTAGTTTACCTTATTCTTTGAGGAGAGCCTATACAAGATTAAGATTCGAATTCTTGGAATCTATGAATAAATTTGGCCGTTTTCAAAATCTACCTACCACGAGAGAACATATATCTACAGCGCCCCCGCTATAGAAGATATTGCCCATATTTTATTTGATTGTGACTTATATACAGCCCTCAGACAGTCTTATTTATCAAAAATGATGGCCAAAATTGCCCATTGGAATGTGAACTTTCAGCTCGCCTTTTTACTTCAAAGCTCAAACATGCAGGTTGTGCATGGTGTCGCCAATTTCATATGTAAGGCAGCCAGAGTAAGACCTTCCTATATTGATCAAATTGGCATTTACTGTAGGGGCGACGCTGACTCTTGAATGATAACATTTTGTTTTGGCCACCCTAACTTTGAAAACTGTTCAGTCACAACTTGTATTTTTTGTATCTTTCTGGACTTACGTAGTTTTAGTACTTGATATGGCCCGAACGGCTAAACAATAAAGTTGTTGTTATTTAATTCTAGCCATACAATGAATTTATTGTCCTCAATATCAAGCATTGGAGAATAACAGTCTTGTAACACATTTTGGGCATGAGGTGGGGCTGCTAGCCAACTTTTCATACATGCACCTTGCTGACAGACAGTTTCTGTGAGATATTGTAACAATGGCCAAGAGTTGATGTTTGCGGATGGGTTAATAGTCACACTGGTACCAGGCAAGAATCAGCTAAAACACACATTCATTGATGTAACTGAAAAACAATGAGTTTCTGTATTTTTTAAGAGAATCATTTCAAGGAAACCAGCAGGGCTAACACCAGGCAAGAATCAGCTAAAACACACAATCATTGATGTAACTGAAAAACAATGAGTTTCTGTATTTTTTTAAGAGAATCATTTCAAGGAAACCAGCAGGGCTAACACCAGGCAAGAATCAGCTAAAACACACATTCATTGATGTAACTGAAAAACAAAGAGTTTCTGTATTTTTTTAAGAGATTCATTTCAAGGAAACCAGCAGGGCTAACACCAGGCAAGAATCAGCTAAAACACACAATTCTTGCTCTACCTTGAAAACATTGGGTTTCTGTATTTTATCTATAATTAAAGTCATTTAATTTCCACGTGTACCTCTGCAATATTTTTTCAAGAGGGCCCTAGAGCTGGTGTTTGCATCTAAGTTAATTATTAGAACTGCACCATGCAAAATCAGCTAAAACATACGCTTCTTGCTTTACCTTGAAAACAATGAATTTCTGTATTTTACCTATAATTAAAGTCGTTTAATTTCAACGTGTACCTCTGCAATATTTTTTCAAGATAGTCCCCTTTTTAATATCATCACAATAAAAACCAAAACAGATTATTTTGTATAACAGTCTTTTATTTAGGAAAAGAATTACATCATGGATTGCACGGTGGCAGGCAGGCCTGAACAGGATTGAAAAGGGGGCACCTGTGTTTAGTTTTTCTAAGCTTCTTGACAAAGCTGACTACCATCGTATCATTGCCCAATGAATCGCCAGTGTACATTTTTAATATTTTTGGAAAAGAGAAGCCTTTTGTTCTGTTCTGTAAAAAGAAGACACAGTGATAGCCGCAGGTGGCAGCTAAGGGATGCTGCAACTGACTCCTTTGGTATGTTATCTCATTGGTCTGCCTCATTAAAAAGTCATAGATGTCTTCAGGAAATAGCGGATTATTTGGGGCTGCTCCATATGAATCAAAAAACTCCGCGGGGCCATGTACTGGTAGATAGATAGCCAGCCAGTGTTCGCCAGGCAGTGTGTGAGGATGGGTGTTGACCACGATCCCAGCTGGCCGCTTGGTAATAACCTCCCGGGGTAGCATATCACTGGGATAAACACCTGCAAAGTATTTGTTTTTATGTAATAAATTCAATATCTGGACTGTGTTCATCTTCACATGTAATCAAAGAGGACGTTTCTGCTGTGATTAATTTCAATCACGTTGTCAAATACCCCATATAAAATCATATTAATAGTGTTGGGAAGGGGTACAGCAAAGCGGATCTCGGCTCTGAGGTTACCTGTTCTGATCAGAGAATAGTGGTCAGAGCAGGCCTGATCAGGGGTGAGGTCAAAAACATACAGTGTGTACCCCTGCAAAAATTCGTGACGGTTAATAGCTATGTCCAAATCTTTCATGCTTCTCCCCGTGGCTTTGGCCAATTGCATGTATTCACGTACACATAGGTTATCACGAAAATTAGGCTGTAGAGGCTTTGATGGTGTCTGAACTCCATCCACATACAACGCCACAAAATTGACGTTGTAGTGTTTAAAGTTGAAGGGGTTTCGTGTGTATTGACCGCTGAATGCCTCATTGTCAACAAAGCCTATGACCAGTTTCTTAGGCAGTTGCCCCAAAAAAAGATTTTCTTGGTTGCAGACAAGACTCCCCGCAGCTATGCTGAAAACTTTCATTCCGATCCGCTCAACAGGATACTTTGCATTAGAGGTAAGAAGCACTTCACTGTGCCCTAGACGCACACCGGGGGATACTTTCACTCTTTTAACAAACAAAGCTGCATTTAAAATATGTACTGTATAATTTGCATTGTCATCTCCACTCATCAAACAGAACGCATCCTTGCTGCGTGTGAGTTTGATCTTCACATCTACACCATTCAGCAGCATTTTGTCCTGGAAAAATATATCGCTGTGTAATGGGCCCATCAGATCCCAGGTCCGGCTACCTGCTGTCTGATGTGCTCTAGATTTAAAGCCCCAGTTTCCCTCACCAGCTGCTAGGCTTGTAGATTCCATCGTTTGATAGGCATCTTTATAAAAACCACCTGCTGCAAATTGTGTACTCAAGGCATCGGTGCTGTAGTTCAGAAGCAGTTCTAAAATGGCTCGGTAGGGATAACAGTTGTGACTCTGACTGATCAGCCTATCGCCGAGGGTAACATCCAGCTGACTAAACAGCGAGGCAATGGGGTAATTGACCAACCCCGTTTTGGCGGCATCAGCCATGTTTGAACCATCTGCTTTTGTTATTTTGCAACACAGAAAAAGAAGCGAATGACTGAGGTCTAAATAAAATTCACTCGCCCCTGTTATATAAAATTCCACAGGTGCATTAGGGCTTAGGGCTGACAGAGGCGGGACTTCAACGTACATACTGCTTTCCACGCAGGTTTGTGTTGGTGATATTTGAAAAAGATCCAGCTCGGATTTGGTACATTCTTCAGAGGAGTTATGAATGAATGCCATTTTAAAATATGTCTCTTCCGCTGTGTTTTAGTATCTTTGTCTTGCGGCCTCCTCTCCTCTTCCTGACCTGCAGCTTCTGATTTTTTCTACCACGGATACCCCTTCTTTTTAGGGGCTGAGGTGCTCCAATATGTTGGTGAGATGCTTTGATTTAAAACAGGGCCTTACCGTGTTTAGAAATTCCTCCGTATCAGGGCCAGCATTCTCCTTGTTAGAACCGCTTGTAAGGTCGCTGTCAGAATCTGAGCTAACATAACGCCTTAAGGCCCTTCTCTTCGGTGGTGGACTTCCATGGTCATAACCATCATCTGAATCGGACCAAAACAGGGTCTCCTCAGCGTGAAGGGCAGGCTTGGGCGGCTTTTTGGGCGCAGAGCTGGGCTTCCGCGATGGGGTGTTTAGGGGGCAGAGGGGCATGGAAAATCCCGTAGGCCCGTGGTGCATGTGGGGGTGCAGACGCCTTTTTGGTTTCAACCGCTGCCTCTCTATCTTCGGGGTCCAGGATTTTGGCGGAGAGTCCGGGCTCTCGGGCTTCGGAGGGGAGTCCACTCTCTCTGCTTTCGGCGGTGAGTCCGGGGTGTCCTTCGGCAAGCTGGAGGAAAACCCGATCTTGCTTGAAGACGCCATCTTTCTCCACATAAACGGGACGGCGGGGACCATGGGCCAGTCGGTTTCAGGAACAGCGGAAAAGGCGGCGGTGGGCACCGCAGAACACTCCCCTCTTCTTATAAGGCCTCTCAGGCATGCGCACACGCAGCAAGACAGGCCCAGGCAACACATAGCCAGCGGCAGCGCCCTAGGGGCAGGCATGCCCGGGCATGCCTGTGGGTGGGGTAGGGGGACCCCGTGACGTGTCGGGGGGAGGGGGCAAGGCTCCCCATCCGGGTCAGGCGGAAGAGGACGTCACTTCCAGGTCAAAGGGCCCAGGAAGGTTCCGGTTCCGGGTAAGGGGGCGGGGCGGAAGGTAGGGACTTCCGGTAAGGGGGGAGGGACTTCCGGTAAGGGGCGGGACTTCCGGTAAGGGGGCGGGACTTCCGGTGTTTGATGGTTTTATTGCCCCTTTGACAGGAGCACCCCTTTCCCTACTACTACCATAGAATCAAGTGTACGTATAGAATCACCATAGAATCAAGTGTATGAATCACCATAGACCAAGATCACCACAGAATCATAGAGTTGGAAGAGACCTCATCCAGTCCAACCCCTGGGCATTCTTATATTCTCTAAAAAGGATTCTCTAAATGCAATTTTAAAAACCATTATTCTCTAAAGGCAGGCCAAGAAGCACTTTTGAAAGCACTAACAGCTAAATGCCAACAATAGTACAGGATGTTGGTGACTATCCATCAGAATTTTATTTATTTACTTATTTATTTATGTACCACCTGATTTTCCCAAAGGGAACTCAGGACAGTGAATAATATAAAACAATACAGAAAGGATACACAACTTCTACAATAGGGCATATAAAATAATAAACTCCAATCCAATAAAAAATGAGATCAAGAATACTAAAGCAAGATGGCGAAAAAGGCGAACAAACAAACACATGAGACATGAAACAGGTCAACCTCCTTGATTGTCGAAAGCGGCCTTAAAGAGCCAAGTTTTTAATAGCTTCTTAAAGGCCGAGAGGGACTCCCTAGTCTTAACTTCAGAGATGACTCGGAAGGGAGGTCTACAGCTGTGGTGGTGCTATACAGCAGGTCTTGTCTCAATTGCTCACCAGTCTACTTTCTTGCAGTGGGACATGCAAAAGTGTCTCTATTGAAGATCTCAGATTCCAGGCAGATTTATATATAAGAAGGCCATCTTCCAGACATCTTGACCTCAACCTGTTTAGGGCTCATTGGCCAAAATAAGCACCTTGAATTCAGCTTGGAAGGAAACTGGCAGCCAGAATAGTAGGTTAAAGATGACCTTATTTCTAGTATACCAGACAATAGTACTATGTGTATCTCCTGAACACTTTGCAAAGGCAGCCCCACGCTGATTACATTAAAGTAGTCTAATCCCGAGTTAATTAAAATATGGATCAGTGCAACTACATCTGCCTTCCCTAAAAATTAAAAATACAGTTTAAGCTGTTGTAGTTACTAACAATATGCATAATCGAGAATCCCACATGTTTCATTTAGATAACAAGTCCTAAATCAATGCATTTCTGTTAAGTGCTCAGTTAATATGTTATCCTTCTTCATGTAATTAATCATTGCCAATTTGATAGCAGTAAACTTTAACTTGAATGGATGGCTTATTGAGGAAAAAACAACAGACAAACCTCTTGACCTCAGACTTGAGTTTTATAGCTCTTCTGCACTTAACTCTTTAACCCCAGGATGGGAAATGGATGATCATCTATATGTTTTTGGACTGCATTCCCCAGCAACCTTAGCCAACATGGTCAGGGATGATGGATGATACAGTAGATCTTGTAACCCAACAAGTGCTGGAAGGACCATGGCTTCTCATTAAGAGCTCATCAAGAACTTGCTTGTGTTTCCTCTCCTGCACTGTATTATTGACAGCTTTTCAAGAGCTAAAATGACTGCAGTGATGCTACTGTATTTTGGAAACATCATGAGAAGACTCCCTGAAAATGGCAGGAAAGTCGGGAAAAGTGGAAGGCAGTCAGAAAGAGTATCAAACCTATGATGGATTGACTCAACAAAGGAAGCCACAGCCTTTCACAAGGCCTAGATGGCAAGAATGTTTAGAAGACATTAAGGGTTGCTATAATCAGAAGTAACTTGATGACATGTAACAACATTCAGCATGTTCAGTTCTTCTTTTCTTCTGGAAGTTGAGTCATGGCTACTGGACTTATTTTTTCTTGAGAGATAGAAACGTTTCACTGCTCAACCAAACAGCTTCATCAGTTACTGATGAAGCTGTTTGGATGAGCAGCAAAACATTTCTATCTCTCAAGAAAAAAATAAGTCCAGTAGCCATGACTCAACTTCCAGATAAATTTACCTGGATGACTGAAAATCTTCACAGACATTCTTCTTTTCTTGGTATTTCATAGGAAGCCATCTTTTCTGAAGCAGGCTGGTTCTGAATATTATCTAGGCGATAAACCCCCAAAGAGTACTCATAAGTCAGAATAGGTTTGATGGCATGCAATTATTATTATTGCTTTAATAAAAAAGTTTTCTTTTTATGTATCCAAAATGAAAACAGTGACAAATTCTTGATATACCGGTTCTACTTTGGAAAGGAGTCCAAGTAATTCCAAAGATGATTAGAGAGAGGAATTGAGAAATGAAAGAGAACTTTGAAATCATCAGCAAATTGAGAGTACTATTCCATTTTGGTTGTGTGACTCTCTTGGCTTGAGATGCAACTTAAGGGAAGAGGAGGAAGTTTTCCCTCACAGGATGCATTATATATATATTTGCTGAAGTTAGTTCTTTTCCCATTCTTGTTTCCTTAAAACACTCCGCAGAATTTTTCCCGTAGCAGTCTTTGGTAGTTCTTGGACAAACTCCATCTGTTTCAGGAGAGAAAAATAATTGAATTGGTTTATTAAATTGATAACTGCTTTCCCTTTAATGAACTTCAAGTGGCAGACATAGCTTTCTTTCTGTCAGTCACATTTATCCTTATATAACCTCTGTGAAGTAAGAAGTCTGGATGAGAAGGAAAATGACTAGACCAGGATCACCCAGAAACTTTCACAGTTCAGTGCAGACTTGAACACAGCTTGGAAATCATAGAATCATAGAGTTGGAAGGGGCCTATAAATTTATGTGTACCGATATGTGGGGGATTTAAGTATACCTCTCAGAATCCCACATCTAAGGGTGTTTATACACGACCCCTAAACTCCGGGGCAAATGGCTCCCAGCTCCGGAGATTAAAAATGTTTACCCACCAGCTCCGGAGTTAACAGGAAATTAAGTGCGACCATGCCTACTTTAGCGCGTCCCGGCGCACCTTTCAAGTACCTGCTCTTTGGAGGTGAAAATTATTTGATCTGGTGTAAGGATAGTGAGTGCGGGGCTCTCCTTGCTTCTGTTTGTTGTTTTTCTGCCCCCCCCGCCCCTTTAAGAGATCTGAATGCTGCCGGGAACAGAACGGAGGTAAGCCGGCATTCTTTTCTTTCTTTTTTCTCCCTCCCTCACGCAGCCAGCAACCAGGAAGTGTGGAGGGGGGTGGGGACAGAGGAAGAGCGATGAACCCCTAAGATCTCTGGTCCGAATTTAAGTGGCCAGCGGATCTTAGGGGTCGTGTAAAAAGGCCCTAATATGGCCACTGGCTGAGCTACTGTGGAGTTGATATCTTCAGGTTTTGAACTTGAGGGTCTACAAGTCTCAGCCCAATACTCTAGCTGTTACATCATGTTGTGTTATGTCACTTATTACAGCTGTGTGTTTACCTTTCTTAATATCAGTGGGAACTCTCAGAGGCTAAATCCTGTTCCTTCCCCAAACTAGAGTAGACTCACTGCTAAATGACGAGTCAACCATTATATCAATACCAAAGAGTCAATTTAGTTATTTATCCATTTAAAATATTTTACCTCTCCTTTCTCCTAAAAAAGGACCCAAGGCAGCTTACATTATTAAAAACACAATCTCAAAAGCCATGGATTGCTTATAGCAATCCTAAGTAAATTTTCAAATATTAAAAGAAAAACTAATAACTGTGTTAGAAATGGTAAAAGCATTACTAAAAACAGATTTAGAAGCACAACATATAAATCATCCCATTTATTGTCTTTTAGACACAGGAAAACCCGTCTTCCTATTTGTGGAAGGCCAGCCAAGGTGGGGTCAGCTTGGGTCTACTCTAGACAGAATTGCCAACAGGATTCAGGCCACAGATTCTTACAGATATGAAATATCTTTCTCCCCTCAGAATCATTTCAAAACAAAACAAAGCATAATAAAAACAATACATGACTGCATCATGTATTTCAAGTATGATCTGAAATGCAGCTGCTTTGGAGATGTCAGGAGGATCTCTTCTGACCAAATCTGCTTCGGAATCATATGGGATCTAAACAGACATGCTGGTACACATTGAAAAAGATAAAATACTCATGAATCTCCCCATTCAGGGTCAACAGCCAGAGAATATTCTCCATTTTGCAACATCAGCTAGCTAAGCCATTTAAGAAACATATCCCTCACATAGAAAAGTGAATCATAAGTACTGAATTCTCGACATATGATCATTCACACTCACTGGTAAAATACTTGCCTTTCTAGGATACTTATAGGGGGCAGTGACCTTCTTCACATGATCTTGGAGTTCCTTGATTAATTTTTCTGAGTCACATGACGAAAAGGCAGGAGATAAGATGACAAAAGCTTTCACCACCTAGAGGATGCCAATGACCGGTATTAATGACTGAAAGACATCACTGACTCCAGTGCACTTGGGGTTTTAATGTACTGGCCTACAGGTTACATTAGCCAAAAATTGTATCTGTAAAATGGGCAGAATCCAATTTGTGTCTGGGTAAGGTATGTATAACTTTTGTGGCTAATTGCGGCTAACTGAGAAGGTGCCAGGCTGCCCATTGGGTATGGACCTCTTCACATGCTTGGAGCACCTTGGCCCAATGCCCATTAGTTCTAGCTAACCAACCACAACCTTTCTCATGAGACTCATTTCCCTGGCTTTCTGTTCCCACCCTACATAATGATCAGCCATGACTTAATAATAATAATAATAATAATAATAATAATAAATAATAATAATAATAATAATAATAATAATAATAATAATAATAATAATAATAATAATACCTTTATTGTCAATGTACAACATGTGTACAATGAAATAGGTGTTTCCTATTGAAAAGATGATACAGCTCACGGGGAGTTTTGGGAGGTGTGTGTTTGTGTCCCTTTCCCATTCTCTGGTTTTGTTTTGTATACACATTTTCTACAATTGCAAATACTGGGCCATCCTCAAACCTGCTGATACCTCCCAGCTGTGTATGCAGGATGCCAATTTGGCTACTGCTTGCCAAAACATGGAATAATTTTTTTTCAAAATTCCCAGGAGGCCACTGTGATGGCCTGATGCAGCAAAAGCAACAAAGAGCCTTGCAGTACATTAAAGACTAACAAAAATCATGCAATAGAGTTGGAAAGGACCTACAAGGATCATTAGGTCCAACCCTGTGCTTGATGTGGAAATCCAGTTTAAAGTATATTGGCAGATAGCAATTTCACCTTCTCTTGAATGCCTCCAGAGTGGGAGTGCTTATCATCCCCCAAGCTAACTGGGTCCATTGTTATACTGCTCTAACCAGTTGGTTCTCCTCCTCCCCCGATATTCAACCAAAATTTGGCTTCCTGTAACTTGAGCCCATTGTTACATGCTCTGCAGACTGGGATGATTTAGAATGAGAGGTGGGGAAGAATCACAAAACAAATAGCAATACAGTATCTGACAGAAATCACCGATTCATCACATTCATTGTTTCCAGAGACCCCGATGAATACGAAGTAACAAATTTTTACTGTCCATCGTGGGAGCCCAAGCCTACTGCAGGTAGCTGTATTTTTCTCCCCCTAGAACAACCTCATTGACAAAGAACCATCAGTAGTAGAGTCCAGCCCTCTATGACTCCATATTGCTGTTAAACGATTGGGCTGCCCACAGGTGTGGTGGCAGATCTATCCTACGGTCAATGATGAATAAGTTCAGATCTCTAATTTGGTTGGCTTTTGGGTGACAAATGGAGGGTGCCATTTTGTGTCATGCTTCACCTGCAAAACCCATCTTGGATTCATGGAGACTGACATGATTGTTAGCGATGGAAATAGGTATTCAGACTACATCATGTTGCTAATAACTTCATAACTCACTGGGCTCCAGCATTAGATTACAGAGTCAAAAGTTAGAAGCGCCTTTCGCCACTGTTTCTCCTGCAAAAAAACAGTTGGCTTGTCCAGTGATTGGAAAGCTGTGTGCCTCCACAGTAGCACCAAAAGCAATGTTGATTGGCAAACAACTTCTGAGTAATATATACTATGAGACCCCTGAGAATGATTTCTATAATTCAGAATTGATTTAGTGGCACATAGTCAATGGATTAACATAATTAGGAATCAAGCAAAGTGAGGGGGTGGAAATGACCCTTCTTCAGGCATCTCCATTACCTCGCCTCTGGCAGGGTCTGGGCTGCTGACAACAGCAGATTCAACAACAGCCGGGTGTTCCTGCAAGGCACTTTCCACTTCAAAGGGACCAATTCGATACCTGCACAAGGAGAACAGAGCAATTTGCTGGCTTTCCGAGCACAAGGACAAGCAGGCAAGCCAAGAAACCCCAACCAAAATGGACGTACCCAGCAGAATTGATGAGATCGTCTGACCTTCCGACAAACCAAAAATAGCCATCTTCATCTTTAAACCCCCTGTCTCCGGTGCTGTAAAAATCCCCACGCTCGCTGGCTGCCGTCTTCTCAGGATCATCCTGGAAACAACCAAATGTGGTACATCTTATCCATGCTTGATAATTCATCCATAAAGAATGTTGTACTTCCCAAACAGAAGTAGCTCTTTTCAAGTAATACCAGCTTCAGGATTTCATGGCTCTACGTTGTTGCTGTTGTTTTTGCCTTGCCCTTCATAACCAGCCCACTTCTTTCTCTTTGCTTTTTTGCCCAGGTGCTTGTCCTCCCTCAACTTGACCATCACCGAAAAAGAGAAGGCAAGACAAGCAAACATTGCTGCTCTGCACGGGAGCAATGGACCCTTTTCTGGGTGTCAGTAGGGGTCTTCCTTGGCAAGTACTCAATGATCCCATCACCAACAATGCACCACATGCTTGATTTCTAATTCTTGATGCTAGGAAAAGTATAATGTTGTACAGTAGTCATTAGAGATGGACACAAGTAACAAAAACAAATCATAATATTTGTCAAGAAATGCCAATTTCTCAAAGATTTGTCATTTTGTTTTTGCTCAAAACCGTTACTCCACCGAATATAAACTGTTTAACCAATTTTGATCCATTGAGTTTTGCCTTCTGTTGTTGCCAATTCAGAAGCTCTAGACAACCTTGGTAAGGACCTAGAGACTACTAGAATGGCAGGTCAGGTAGCCAAACACACTGGTCAGAGGACTGTAGGGAAGTACCTTGTTAAGAGGCTTGATAAGCATCTTATTTGCAGTCATTTTACACTTCCATGCTTCTTCTACACAGGGGGGAAAGAGAGGGACATCAGTGCCACAGACTGGCTTGCCATCTCACAGATGCTGGAGGCCCTCAAGCCCTTCTAGGAGCTCACAGAGACCACACTGCAAGCCTGGGGCTAGTCAATCCCCACTTTGGGGACGAGGGAAGGAGGAGGAGAAAAAGGCAGGAGAAAAAAATTCTCCCATTGGATCCAGCTGAGGAAGCCAGGCCCATCCCCTCTCTCATCATGTCCTCTGCTTTCAGGTCAGTTTTGGCAGCAGGAAGCATCCACAGATTGCTGTACAACTACTTGGGGAAGATGTCATGTTATGTCAATAAGGCCTGGATTCAGGCTCATAGTAAGTGGGACATTCATAGTGACCTGCTTCAGGTAGCAATGTCAAGCCCAATGATGCTGTGATGTTGGTTGCTCCTGTATTGGGGGAGACTGAAGCAGTTCAGCATCAGGACAGCTAGCTCTCCTAACCCAGGGGAACAGAAAACTTACCCCCAAGCTATTCCTCTAACCTACCTCTCAACAACCTCTGTGACACAGGGGAAGAAATCTAAGTCTGAGCAACCTCTGTCATTTGACTTAGCGGAACCTACTTTATGGGTGCACAATTAAGGTGTCCAAGATGCACAGTTCACCAAACTGACAGGGTGTGCAGAAAAGAGTCAGAGGAAGCTTCTCTGCGATTTTGGTGTCTCTAGGTTCGCAGGTGGGTGAATTGTTTCATTGAAAAAAATCAATACATGATTCAGGAGGTTTGACAAATCATCCTTTTTCCAATTCATGCCCATCTATGGTAGGCATATTAAAAACCTGAGCCATAGCTGGAGGAATTCTTTAACCACAGAAAAATCCAGTGAATGTATTATCACTAAATCTTGTAAGAAGTGAGGCTTTCTAAAGTGCATCCAACAATTTGTACCCTAAAATAAATACTGTACAGTACTTACAACATACAGCTGGAACAGAGAAAATGGCCGTTTGGGTTTGATTCTGATAGCAATGTCTCCTTCTTCTCCTGGACCCTGAATATTGCCTTGATCATCAATAATCTATAGAAACAAAAATACATGAAACATTTTCTCCTACCTGATCAGACTTGAATTCACAATTCCTGTTCAAATCCCTTCTTATCTTCCTGATCACTATGGTACAGAGGAAACCATGGATACTTGAAAATGACACCAGAGGAGTGCAGCCTTGGAAAGCTCATAGAAACACAGAGTTGGAAGAGACCACAAGGGCCATCCAGTCCAAACCCCTGCCATGCAGGAACCCTCATCATAGTCCTTCCGACAGATGGCCATCCAGCCTCTGAGTAAAGCCTCCAAAGAAGGACAGTCCTTTGTGGCAGCATATTCCGCTGCCAAACAGCTCTAACTGTCATGAAGTTCTTCCTAATGTTCAAATGCAATCTCTTTTCCTGTAGTTTGAAACCATTGCCCCGAGTCCTAGTCTCTGAAGCCATGGAAAACAAACCTGTCCCCTCTTCAATAGGACATCCTTTCTATTATTTAAACATAGCTATCATATCCCCCCTCAGCCTTCTTTTTGATAGGCTAAACATTCCCGGTTCCCTAAGCCATTCCTCATAAGACATTTCTTCCAGACCTTCAACCATCCTGGCCACCCTCCTCTGTACCCGCTCGAGGTTGTCAAAATCCTTTTTAAATTGAGGAGCACAGAACTGGACACAGTAATCCAGGAGGGATCTGACTAGAGCAGAATAGAGTGGTACTATCACCTCCCTTGGTCTAGAAACTATACTTCTGTTGATGCAACCAAGAATCTCATTGGCTTTCTTGGCCACCACATCACACTGCTGACTCATTTTTTTAATTTTTATTCATTTATTTGATTTTTATACCACCCATCTGGCAGCGAGGTCACTCTGGGCGGTTCAATTTCTGATCCACCCACTCCCAGATGTTCAGTATGTGCCTATTAATGCTCCATAGTGCCCATTAAATTCTATGTATAATTTGGAAATATTATCTTGTACTTCTGAGACTACACTTCCCGAAATCCCTTAAACATCATGGCCATTGAGTATCCTAGTTGGGAGATTTTGGATTATTATTATTTTGCCTTTTTCCCAGCTTCCACTTCTAAAGAACATTAAAAATGGACTGTTCCAGTTAAGAAGAGGAAACAAGTGTGTTGAATGTTTAGATTTCACAAATATAGATATATATTTCTCTCTGTACAAAACCTGCTCATATCAATAATGTATATTTGACTACTAATACATAATCTTCAGAAGTTGTTTTTTTAATGGTCATTTTTCAGATATTGATAAATTGAAGTTGTCCTTGTACCTGAACATCATATGGTGGACATGGTGTTCCCATTGACCCTGGTTTAATTTTCATTCCTTTCTTATTTGTACATATTGCAACCTGAAAGAGAGAACAAGATAGACTGATATAGAATATAGCATCTAAAAATGTCCCTTCAACTATGGGTGTGCTTCAAGTCATCAGCCAAAATCTTCTCATGTAGCTACATTGGAATCACACAAATAAAGTAGCTTTTGTTGGCAAATTGCCCCACATTAAGAAATCACCAATGATAATCTCTTGAACTCTAAATTGCAAAGCTCAGTATCTAACACATAATGTCTATGGTAATTATTTAACTTGGGACAGTTCAACTCCAAAAGTTATAGCATTTGTGTGCTATGCCAGTTTAACCTGAATTAAGCCATCTATTTAATTCAGAGAGATTCAATCAAAACAGAACATAATATTTTTATATCACACTGGTAAAAGAAAAGCAGATTCCATGACAAGCAAATAAACAAGAAAAAAATCAATTAAAAGCTCAATGAGACATTGTTAAATCTTCACTTTCTATTTAATCTAGAATAGAGAAGGGATTAATTATGTTATGCCAATACCTGTTAAGCGGTACTAACAGAAAAAAGGAGAATAGTAGCAGAGAATGTGGGCCAAAAAAGGAGTGAATGCTCGACACTGTAAATTAGATCTCTCTTTCTCTAGTTTGAGAGACCAGTTGCTATTTTTGGGAGTTGGAGAAAAATTGTATCTTGCATATTTTTTTTGCACATTTTGTAAAAAAGGCAGTTTGGTTCATTGCAATAAGTGCTTCATTGTTGGAAGTGCAAATTAGACAGTGTTACCTTATTTTACATATATGGAGTCTTGTATATCATTATGAAGAGGAGCCTGATTTCACTTCCATAGATAGTTGCTCAGATTAAGTGCATATGTTGCACAAATTACAATGAACATGACAGGAGGAGATAATTTAGAAAAGTCATAGAATCATAGAGTTGGAAGAGACCTCAAGGGCCATCTGTTTCTAGTCCAACCCCCTGCCATGCAGGAACCCCCATCACAGTGTTCCCAACAGATGGCCATCCAGCCTCTGCTTAAAAACCTCCAAAGAAGGAGACTCCACCACCCTTTGTGGCAGCATATTCCACTGCCGAACCGCTTCAACTGTCATGAAGTTCTTCCTAATGTTCAAATGGAATCTATTTTCCTGCAGTAGTTTGAAACCATTGTCCTGAGTCCTAGTCTCTGAAGCCATGGAAAACAAACCTGTTCCCTCTTCAATATGACATCCTTTCAAATATTTAAACATAGCTATCATATCCCCCCTCAACCTTCTTTTATAAAGGCTAAACATTCCCAGTTCCCTAAACCGTCCCTCATAAGACATTTCTTTCAGACCTTCAACCATCCTGGTCGCCCTCCTCTGTACCTGCTCAAGGTTTTCAACATCCTTTTTAAATTGAGGCACACAGAACTGGACACAGTACTCCAGGTGCGGTCTGACCAGAGCAGAACAGAGTGGGACTATCACTTCCCTTGATCTAGACACTATGGTTCTGTTGATGCAACCAAGAATCGTATTGGCTTTCCTGGCCGCCACATCACACTGCAGACTCATGTTCAATTTGTGGTCTACCAAGACTCCCAGATCCCCAGAACTTGCTGGAGGTGGGGCAATGTGTAGACTGCATAATTAAAGCAAAGCAAAAGCAAAGTGTTCTGCTTATATACCGCCCCATACTACTACAAGTAGTCTCTGGGCGGTTCACAATTTTAATTACAGAGTGCAGGCTACACATTGCCCCCCCCCCCAGCAAGCTGGGTACTCATTTTACCGACCTCGGAAGGATGGAAGGCTGAGTGAACCTTGAGCCTGCTACCGGGGATTGAACCCAGGTCGTGAGCACAGTTTTACTTGCAGTACAGGCATTTAACCACTAGAGGAGGCATGCCCAAACTTCGGTCCTCCAGGTGTTTTGGACAGTAACTCCCACAGTCCTTTGCCATTGGCAATATAAGCTTAGAATTCTGGGAGTTGTGGTCCAAAACATCAGGAGGGCTGAAGTTTGGACAAGCCTGGCCTAGAGAGTCCTTGAAGTGTTATGGGGTGGTATAAAAGCAGAACACTTTGCTTTGAATTTGTGTGCTTCCAATGGCTTGTTGCTGTCAGTGAGCTCTGCAGTAACAGGGAGAGGAGTGAGAAGTTGGCCAGGTGACAAACTGGCTACAGCAACTAGAACCTGATGATGTAGAATAGCTGCAATTTGGATTGGCGGAGCAACTATCGCCATGGATGAATCATGGATCTCCAAGGTACCTTCAGAATTCACCACAGACTTTGAAAGCTGGCTGAATTCTCTAAGCTTATGTCGATCCAGAGCAGGCATTCTGTGGCCTTCCAAGTTGCTGCTGTTGTTGTTGTTTATTGGATTTATATACTGCACCATCTAGATACAAGGCTGCTCTGGGCAGTATTCATCATAAGACAGACATAAATATGCTGCCACAAAGGGTGGTGGAGTCTCCTTCCTTGGAGGTTTTTAAGCAGAGGCTTGGATGGCCATCTGTTGGAGATATTGTGATGGGGTTCCTGCATGGCAGGGGGTTGGACTAGATGGCCCCTTGAGGTCTCTTCCAACTCTATGATTCTATAAACAATACACAAGGAAACCTAAAATAATAAAACAAAATAAACATAACTAATCCGACAATAGCATAAAACCATATTCAAAAGGAAAAATTGGCAAAAGTGGAATAAAACAGATAAAAATCAACAAATCGGGATGTAATTAATAACCGGAGAAAGCAGATCTATATAGCCAGGTCCTGAGTTGTTTTTTTTAAAGACCGACAGGATAGGGGCCAAATGAATCTCAGGGGTGGCAGTGGGTGCTATAAACGAGGACCCCTCACAGCTGAAAAGGCCTGGTTCCTTGTTGTTGACTTAGGGACCCTCACATGGCCAGTCTGAGGCGACTGAGGGGTGCGGGCAGAATTCTGCAGTAGGAGCCATTATTAGACTGTAAATCCTATCATCCTTCTCTGTTGGCTTTGCTGCTAAGGCTGATGGAAGTTGAAGTCCAACAAGCTCTGAAGAGGCACAAGTTGCCCATCCCTGATAGACGCAGAGAAGTGGGTCTATGCAAATGAAGGTGGGTTAAATCACGGCCTCGGCTTATGGTGCTGGCGGCAACACTGGAGCCAAGCAGGCAAAGAAAAACAGAGAGTCCCATTGTTGGTGAGAAGCAACTTGGCCCTCTTCAGAAACAAGGAGACATGTTTTCTTGGGTAGAATAAGGCAGTTGCTTCAGAGGTCAGAAAACCAGGAACTGTGAATGGTGCTATTCTTCTTCTTGGGAGTGCCATGACCCAGCCTGTCACAGAACCTGAATCTGAGGGGTTAAATGGTGAAGAGCTGCTGGAGGAGCCTTGCAGCTCAACTCAGCAGGCAGCTGGGTCTGATGACTCAGCTGAAAGCTATCTCCTCCTCCTAGAAGGGCCATGAGCAGGATTCTGCAAAGATGTGCTACCAGGAGAGCTAGGGAAAGGGTCTTGGATGCTAGATGGGGAATCAGGTCTGGAAGCCCTGAGTACTAGCAGAAGCCTTTCCAGGAGTAAGGGTGTGTTCCCTGTTTTGGGATAAAGCTGGCAAGCTTACCTTGAGCTCTCTGTGGGAGCACCGCGTCATTTGAACTTGCAACCACGTTCCTGTCTGTGACCTTGGCTCTGTTTCCTGATTTTGGACTGGCTTCCTGGACCATGGCTTGATCTGTTCCCTTGGGTTTGGCATCTGGTTTCTGTGAGATATTCTGGCTTTGACTTGGACTGGTAATTGCTGGGAGTTGGATTCTGTTATCTATCTGGCTTTCCACTAAAGATCTTGGCAAAGAACTGAACTCTGCTTGTGTGTGTGTTCTGTGTGCGGGGCTTGACAGGGAGGGCTGACTGTCATTGCCTTGTTTTCTTCTCCAAGTGTATAGAGTATGCAGTATATATGAGATACAGTATATACTAAGCTGGAAGCCCCCAGCAGTGCTTCTTCTCCTGCCTCAGGCAGTGGGAGAGCTTCAGTCAAAAATAATTACACGGGATGAATTCTGTCCTTGCCTGATTCATGCTCGCAGACTGCCAAAAGTTCACTGATGTTTGTTCCTTACACACTTAGTAACATAACCTGCGAATGTGCCAATTTGCTCATACAACTGATAAAAACAAGGATTGCATTGTAAAGCAAGGAGGATGCTTCCAGACACAGACTTTCAGACACAAAGCATGTAAAGATTAAAAAGGCATACTGTTTCGGTTTGTCCATATCCTTCATGGATGTCCAGCCCTGTTTGCTTCTTCCAGCTCTCGTACACTTCGGGATTGAGGGGCTCTCCTCCAGTCACACAATGGTTCAGACTCATGAATTTATACCTAGACAAGAAATAACAGTCATAAAGTAATTGTAGCCACAAGTGAACCTGCAACAAAAACATTATTTAAAACATGAAATAGGTGAAAGGCTGGGCAGCATAGCATATTCTGAAAACTCAAGAGTTATCAATGCAGACAAATAGTCTGAGATAGATTTATATCAGATGTTTAACTCAGAAGAGAGCGAAATAATTGTAACTGTTACAGCCACCAAACACATACCAAACTTAGTTCACAATTACAATCACAATCACAAGAACCTTTATTGGCATATATTAATATAAAACAGATGCAACAAAATGTAAGATAAGAGGTAGGAAATAAATAAATAGGTTAAAAAAATGATTAAAAGATTGGGTTAATAGCTGGCCTAGGCCCCAGACTATTTACTAATATGTAAAACAGTGGCCAAGTATTCTGCCACTGAGGCTGTTAATTCCGGAAGTTTGTCCTCAAGAAGACGCTTTGTTATATTCTCCGGGGAACCAGAGAAATTAGAAATATAAGGGGTCAGAAGGCGGAGGCGAAGCTTGTGGTGGGAGGGGCAGGAGAGAAGGATATGAGAGGTTGAGTCAGGTTCCAGTAAACATAGTTTACAGAGTCTCTTCTCAAATGGAACGTTGTAGTATCTTCCTGAAAGAACTGCTGAGGGAAGGATGTTCAATCTAGCGAGCATAAAAGCACGACGCAGGCAAGGATTAATGAGATGTTTCATATAATTTGCTCCTAGTCCTGGAGTTGGCATCAAACCATAAAAGTGAGGAGAACACGTTGGATTAAGCCCTGATGAAATGGTTTGATACTCTATATCCCAGATTCTTTGATGGATGATTTTGAGGATTTGGGATTCTTGGCAGTTGATTAAGGAGTCTAGGTCGATACCAATGCGATGAATTTTGGACTGGATAAATTGATACCATTTTGAGACATAAGGGTCTCTTAATAGTTCATATACAAGGGAGTTGGAGTCAGGATGAAAATGAATACGTAGCCAAAACTTAATAGTGACTGTCCAAGCAAAAGTTGATGGCAAATGGAGTCCCAGTTCATTAGCAATGGTATAAAGATTGATCATATTTGGAACACCTAAGATGCGACGAAAGAAGGTGGCAGCAGTCCGGTCGATTTCGGAGTCGACAGCTGAAATCCAGATTGGGATCCCATATAAAAGCTGGTTTATAATTTTTGCCTGAAAGATCTGGAGGGCAGCAGGAACATATTGGTTTCCGGTGTGGAAATGGAACCGAGAGATAGCAGATAGATGGTTATTTACAGCTGATAAAGCAGCCCTCCGATGATGAGACCAGGAGAGTTGATGGTGGAACAGGAGGCCCAAGTATCTGAAGGATCTCACTTGCTCAACAGGTTTTTTCCGTCGACTTTCCAGGAAAGAAGTTTCCATGATTTGGAGAATATCAAGATTTTAGATTTCTCTGTGTTAATAGTCAGATCATTCTTAGAGCAGAATTCTGAGAAAGCTGACAAGAGGCGAAGGAGGCCCTGTTTTGAAATTGAGAGGAGCACAGTGTCGTCCGCGTAGAGTAGTATGGGAACCGGAAGTTGATTCAGTCGTGGAGCATGACTATCAAATTTGGCTAGATGACCTGGTAGATCCGACAAGAAGAGATTGAAAAGGGCAGGAGCAAGAAGGCAGCCCTGCTTTACCCCTTTGGTGACTGGAATCCTAGGGGTAAGGAGGCCTTCACGATTTAGGCGAACTTGACAGCTGTTCGCAGAGTGGAGCTGGCGGTTCAAGAATAGCAGACGGGGATCAATTCCCATATTGGTAAGTTTGGACCACAAAAGAGATCTATTGATAGAGTCGAAAGCTCCTCGAAGGTCAATGAATGCTGCAAAAAGTTTGCCTTTGAAATGCTGGGAGTATTTCTCCGCCAAAAAGGATAAAATGAGAGAGTGGTCAAGTGTAGAATACCCAGCGCGGAAGCCCACCTGTTCTTTGCCTGGAAAGTTGAATTTGGACATCCAGTCAGATAGATGTCGCAGAAGGTGTTTAGAGTATAACTTCCCAATTACTGAGAGTAGGCTTATGGGTCGATAGTTGCTGGGTGTTTCTGGGTTGCCTTTTTTTAGGACTGGAATGATGATAGAAGATAGCCACGAGTCAGGGAGTATCCCAAATTTGTCCACAAAGGTGAATAGGCAGGATAGAGGTTCAGCCCACCAGAGTGGATTAGCTCTTAGGAGATCAGCCGGGATCCCATCTGGGCCTGGGGCCTTACCAGGCTTCATGCTGGCTATGAGTTCGAGAATTTCTTCTTTGGAGACTGGGGGCCAGGCGGGTTCATCGGGGGGCATTAATGGAACGGCGGAGTGGTCTGGAAATATCGAGTCCGAAAATAGATTTGAGTAATGTACAGTCCAGTCCGAGGCAGAAATTTGTGGGGTTAGAGCTGCATTAGAGGAGTGGTTCTCTCGTGAGACCAAGGCCCAGAACTCTTTCGTGTTCTTTGAACAAGTTGCATGTAGCAGTCTAGACCAGTTGTTCAGTGCATGGGTGTGTCTTTTCTCAACTAATAAAGCTTGGCAAACCTTCTTAGCTTGAAGGTAGAGGGCTGATGACTCAGGAGAATAGTGGGCACGTAGCCGTTGGTAAAGCCAGCGGAGATTTTTCTTGGCGGCCCAGCATTCATGGTCGAACCAAGGAGTAGCTCCATTGGATTTCCTAGGTAGGGAGAGTGCAGCTGGTAGATTAAGTAAGGAATTGATAGCTGATTCATATGCCTGAATGACCTTTGCAGGAGAGTCATCCAGGAGAATAGATTGTCTTAGATGTAAAGCAGAAGCTGTAGTGGACCACTCAGTGAATGAGTTTTGGAATTTGTTGGTCCATCTTAATCTTCGGTGGTGGGAGTGGGGGGACTCAGGTGTATGCTCCAAAGGGCGATAAGAGGGCAGCTGAAGGGACATAATAGTAGGGAAATGATCACTTTCGGAGCGGATGCCAATCTCAAAGTCAACAATCTCGAGAGGCAAGTCGGGAGAGATGAGAATGTAGTCCACGACACTAGATCCTCTGGGAGATAGAAAGGTAAACTCTCCATGAATGTCACTTATAGTAGAGCCATTGAGGATCCTGAGATTATATCTGGCGCACAGATCCACCAGGTGGGAAGCCGATTGGTTGATCACAGGGTCTTTGGAAGATCTGTTGGCTTGGAATGAGGGAGGAATCAGATCAACATTGTCCCAGTGCATATAAGCAGCAAGTCTGTCGTTGTTAGCACCCAATCTGGCATTCAAGTCGCCTGCAATAATCAGGGAGGCTAGAGGATAATTAATGGTTAGCGAATCAACGTAATTCTTCAGGTCATTCCATACCAGGGAGGAAGAACTGGACTCAGGAAATGGAGGAACATATACGTTTAGCATGAGTATCTGTTCGGAGAGACATTTAAGCAGGAAAGCTTGAGCATAAGGTGGCTTTTCCGATATTTGGTGAGCAATGATATTGGAGGTCCGATTCAACAGACAGGAAAGGCCTGCTTTAGGGCGTCCCTTTGGGTGAGATTTAAAGGCAGGAAGGGCGTAAACAGTAAAACCAGGGAAACTGAGCTCTTTTGTAGACCATGTTTCTTGGAGAAGTATAATGTCGAACGATCTGAGGTAGTATATAAAATCTGGATCAGGTGTTTTCCTCTCCCAACCAGCGATGTTCCAGGAAATAAGTTTAAGAATAGAACGGGAATCACATGATGTTAACAAAGAAAGTGATGGTCAATTGTTGGTCCTGGTTGCATTGCTCTCGACGGATGGTTCGGTATGTGCATTGTCGTTGATAGGTGATCCAGGAAGTAGGGGAGCAGTTGGAGAACTCGAAATAATCGTTTGGAGGTTAGGCAGCTCAGAGTTCTTACCGGTATGACAGGGTGGCAAGGAGGGCTTAGGACATGCAGAGACAGAGCTGCAATTATTGGAGTTTGGCATCTCAGGGGCTGTTGAAGACAGGGGAAGGCTTGAGTAAATGGGTGCTTTTAAAGTCATGGGGTAAATTGGGGGGGTCCTCTGAAATAAAAAGACCTCTAGCGTCAGAGGGATTAATTTTGGGGTTAAGGTCGGGCGTCAGGAGGGGGTTTACTTGATCCAAGGCGTCGACTGAGGTAGAGATGTTACTTGAAATCGTCTCCATAATGGCGCTGGGGGGTTGCATAATGGGCAATAGATTATGCTCTGATAGAGATTGGTGTTCAGCTGTACGTTTGCCGAGAGTGTTATCAGGATCTGTAGATTGGCTATGCATCAGATGAGTGGAATCTTCAGGAAGGACGTAATGTGACGATTCAGCATCAAATTTGGATATCTCCGAGTCAAGAGAATCTTCCCCAAGGGCTTTTCTTGGAACAAGAAGAGTCTGCGTGGGGGCCGTGCCTATATGGCAAATTGGTAGCTCTCTGGGAGTCATTAGTTGTAAGGAAGCAGGAGGGGGGTCAGAGTTCAATTTCATGGCCTTGGGGATGTATCCCTGCTCATGTTCCTCATGTTCTTGTGAACCACAACTGTCTCCCTGTGATGGTCGTTTCTTAAAAAGGCAGGGGAGAGGGGGTGTATCTGCAAAGACTCTAATAGGTGTTATCTGGAAATTGGCTAAAAAGGGTTTCATTTTCAATAATATCAGCGGAATGACTGAATTCTCAAAGGAGAGGTGAATTCTCTTTTGTCCCCTAAGAGAAGGAAGCCACGATATGTCCTTTAAATCAATTTTGTGGACTTGAATGTTTAAAAGAGAGCCTAAGGAGGAAAGAACAGCTCTATGCGAGTCCCATCTTCTCTTGTTAATGTTATTTGGAACTATTTGTAACAGGACCTGAGACGGTTGAAATATCCTTGCTGGCTTGATGTCCTTCTTGGTGTCATGGGCAACAGGGAAGAGAGATAGATTCTGGGAACCAAAGGAAGGGTTATGATCACCCCTAGTATCCTGAGGATCCCAATTACCTCTGCTAAGTTGCAGGTTGCTTGTAACTTGGGTTAGGGCCTCTGAGAGATTCCTTAAAGCACATTCCACAGCATTCATTTTATTACAAGTCCATTGAAGATTTTTAAAGATAGCAGATACTGTTTGGGCAGTTAGCAGACACTGATCAGTTAAATAGTTAAAGAGAGAGAAGTCAGGGGGAGAAGAAGCAGCCGTTTGCAAGGGAGGCATGGGAGGTGTGGGAGTATGGTGAGCAGCATAATCCTCACTCCCATTCTCAGTCTCATTCTCGAAGGTTAAAGTTTGTTTGTTCTTTGTGGTTAAAGAAGGGGGACAAAAGGGGGAAGGTAGATTACTCACGGAGGAATTCACGGAGGAGCTGGGAGGTAGGAGACAATCTATCTTCATCTGTTTCACTGCCTTATTGTGAGAATTTCCAGGGCTTGGTCTGCGTCGGCGTTTGCAACCCATTAGAGCAGCTGTGTTTCCTTGAAATTTCTTTGTCTTTTCTCCTTTTCTCCTTGTCTTTTCCTTTTACCCCCTTTCCCCCTTTCCCCTTCTCTATTGAGTGCTTGAAATTCTCCCCTTCTCCTTCCTATCTTCAGACGTTGGTTCTCTCACAGCCTCCTTCCTCTTCGCTTCTCACCAATATATACCTTATGTATAGATCCCACCAAAGAATGAACTCAGTGCAGGGTGATTGGTAAGCAACTAACAATGCTTGGATCCAGGACATCATTAAAGGCATTGTCAGATAATTGATAAGCATCTACCAAATGGTTGTATCATATTTCTATGATTATTTGTTATTATTTACTGGAGGAGTGCAGCAGCCTAGTGCTCAGCTTGCAACAAATGAATATGGGAAACTGCTGGGGAATGTTCACTGAGGCAAATAAAGGAGGAAAAAAATATTTAAACTTCGTTACAAATGGCTGCTATGTGTGGAGGCCCACCAAGCCATTACAGGGAAGCCATATAAGCCAGCGTCTCTATTTAAGATGGAGGAGCAGGACGAAACTGGAGGGGGGGAAAGGAAGGAAGCCTCATAGAACCGGTCTACACAGTTATGTAGAAAACAGGAAGTGGTGGCACAAGCTCCTGCCATATCCATCAAGCCCCGCACACAGAGCACACACACAAACAGAGTTCAGTTTGTTGCCAAAGTCTTTAGTGGAGAATCAACAAGTTCAAGTCCTTTGCTAACAATCAAGTGCCAGATAAATAACAGAATCCAACTCCCAGCAATTACCAGTCCAAGTCAAAACCAGAATATCTCACGGAAACCAGATGCCAAACCCAAGGGAACAGATCAAGCCATTGTCCAGGAAACCAGTCCGAAGTCAGGAAACAGAGCCAAGGTCAGAAACAGACAGGGAGAGCTCAAGGTGAGCTTGCCAGCTTTATCCCAAAACAAGGAACACACCCTTACTTCTGGAAAGGCTTCTGCTAGTACTCAGGGCTTCCCGACCTGATTCCCCATCTAGCATCAAAGACTCTTTCCCTAGCTCTTCTGGTAGCACAGTCCTTGCAGAATCCTGCTCATGGCCCTTCTAGGAGGTGAAGATATGTTTTCAGCTGAGTCACCAGACCCAGCTGCTTGCTGATATGAGCTGCAAGGCTCCTCCAGCAGCTCTTCACCATTTAACCCCTCATAGTCAGGTTCTGTGGCAAGCAGGGTCCTGACAATATCTGAGGTTGGTGCTGTTTGCCCCCACCTCATTCCCTCCTAGTCCTGCCTCCCCTCAAGGACTTTGTGTATGACATAGAGGAAAAGAGGAAGAAGAGGAGTATGGCCATAAATCCTTCCTCTTCCAGTGCCTTGATCCTGAACACTTGTAGACACTGCTGCTGTCCCAGCCCAGAGTGGTCCTATATAGTGCCAGAGGAAGAAGGGAAGGGTGCCTGGGGGCCAGGTTGTAGTCAGTGGCAACTGGCTCACTCTAATCCATTGTTGGCCAAGCTCTGAGACCTGGGGTTTCTGCATGTTACACCTCAACCCAGCCCTTAATGGATTCAAATCATTTGCTAACACCACCTGACCTTCAAAATGTCCACTGCAGGTTACAAGTGGGAAAGTACCTGGTAAGATCAAGCTGTACCAACATACGGTATCCAGTAGGAGGCGCACAAAATAGGGTGACTGGGTAACTTGCAAGAGTCTACATGGAGAAAATGAAAATATGATCATTCATGGGACTAATGAATGTGGGGGGAGGGTTATAATTGGGCTGTGCGGGATAGGATGGAGGCCTAGAATCTCCGTTTCTGAAGTACAGTGAACCCTTGTATAACAAACAGTTTGTATAACATAAAATCTGTACAACATAAAAATTCCGGAGATAGGGGGAATTTGTTTAACAGAATCGTATATGGACAAATCCATACAACATAAAAATGGTCACAATTAGGGATTACTTTGTTTTCAATGCATTCCTATGGGAAATTTGTATGAAGGAAAATTTGCTTAACAGAATTTCATTTGGAGTGAAATAATTCCTTTATACAAGGTACCACTGTATTTTATGCATGACCTAGAAGACAGTACTGTGCAGGTTTTTATTAAAATGGGACAAAAAAACCTTACAAGTACCATCCTGATAGAGATCTGTAGGGCTTCAATCTGGATTCTTTCAAGCCATTATGAGAGGTCTCATTTTATTGCAATAAGTGTTAATGATTAACCATCTCCTTATTTATTTAATGCAAATATTGCAACACTATCCAACTGTCAATGCCACTGTAGGAGTTTATAAAGGCAAAACAGCAGTAAATAGAACTGTCATTTTCAAAGCCAAAATATTTTACAATCAAGATAGTAAATATCATAATGTGAAAGGTATTAAAAATGACATTAGGAACCAGCATGAAAAATCTGAACAGCCAATGCTAAACAAACAGATCTCTTTTCGCAGAGAAGAATCACTGCTGAGTATATTGTTTTCTACGTGGCCTCCTGCTACACAACAGTTGTGTCGCTGGAGGCAAGTAGAAAAGGTTCTTGTCTGAAAAGACATTCCTGCTTTTCAAATCTGCTTTGATGTTACTCAAAGCACGAAAATCAAAGCAGACTGACAGCAGTTCTCTTTAAAAGGACCCAACAAGGTGCCTGTGTCTATATTAATCAGCAGAAGCTTCTGAGGGTTTACCTGGGGTTTATGTACTTGGCTGTGGAGCCAGAGGTTTGGAACTCTGCACTTAATGGGAGAAGAGCCAGGCTGTGTGGCTTTGGGCAAACTGCACTGCCCCAGGGTACCATTAGAATAATCATAGAATCATACAATAGTGATGTCGTATGATTAGAGATGGGCACGAAACGAGCAATTTTTCGTTTTCGTTTTCATTTTTTCGTTTCGTTACGTAACGAAACGAAAAACGAATTTTGTCTCCAAAATGAAACGGAACGAACCGAAACAACAGAAATTTTGTCGTGCGTTTCATTTTCGTTGCGGCAAATACATTGAACTGTAATGAATGCTAACGAAACAGCAATTTTTTGTTTTCATTTCGTTACGTAACAAAACGAAAACAATTTTTTTTGCAAAAAATTCACGAAAAACAAAAACGAACCAAAATGGACCCCCCTAAACGACAAACAAAACACCATTTTTTTTGAGTCGTGCCCATCTCTACGTATGATTCTATGATTGGCCATCATACAAGGCCATCAAGTCCAACCCCCTGCTCCATGCAGAAACATAAATCAAAGGATATCTGCCAGGTGGTTGTGCAAATATCTCTTGAAGGCCTCCCTCATATATTTCATTCTGTTGGTTTCAGCACAGTGCTCCAGCCCATCAAGATCTTTATTGATAAATTTTATTTCTGTTTTCCAGGGCATTAGCTATTCCACCCAACTGTGTCTCATCCGCAAATCTGAAGAGCACTCCCTGCACTCCCTTGCCCAAGTCATTAATAAAAATGAGTATGATTCTGTAGCCAATTGTGTATAAACCTTTGACTTGATTTATACAGCCCACAACTAGAAAGGAATGGCAAACCACTTAATTTGAGGTCTGTTCGGTACTGGAATATACTGCCACGGAGGGCAGTGGAGTCTCGTTCTTTGGAGGTTTTTAAGCAAAGGCTGGATGGCCATCTGTCAGGAGTCCTGTGATGGGGGTTCCTGCATAGCAGGGGGTTGGACTAGATGGCCCTTGAGGTCTCTTCCAACTCTGTGATTCTATGATTCTATGTTGACAAGCACTAGACCCAGGACTGAGCCTTAGGGTACCCCTGTTGTTTACCTCCTCCCACTTAGAGAAGGAGTCATTAATCATCACCCTCTGAGTCATTAATCATTACCAGGAGTTGGGCCTTCTCTGTAGTTGCCCCGACACTGTGGAATCAATTCCCAAGTGAGATTCGCCTAGCAGAGTCCCAGCTTGCCTTCAAGAAAGCAGTTAAAACACTGCTTTTTAGAGAGGTGTTTGGAGACCATGAATAGTTTTTATATAGTTTTTTCTTTTTCTTTTCTCTCTCTCTCTCTCTTTTTTCGGACCAGTAAAATAAGACGGCCTGCCGCTGCTGTTATTTATGGTTTTTATTATTATGTTTCGTTGTTTTGAGTATTTTACTGCGATTGGCATTGTTGTTTTGGGTTTTCTCTCTCTCATTTTTATTCTTATTGTATTACTGTAAACTACCCGGAGTTCTGTTTAGAAGACGGGCGGTATATAAATAAATAAATAAATAAATAAATAAATAAATAAATAAAATTGGAAGTGACCTGATGGCATCTTATTCTTGTTGTTAAGGTGTGGAATGACCCCTGTCCTAACTGTGCATGGTACCCTGGGACTTTTCCCATGCACTGCACGTGTTTGACCACTGAATAATGGTCTTCTCTAGAGATGGGCACGAATCAAAAAAATTGCATTTCGTTTGTTGTTTGTCGTTTGGAGGGTCCGTTTCGGTTTGTTTCCATTTTTCGCAAATTTTTGAAAAAAATATTTTTGTTTTCGTTCGTTTCGTTACAGTTTTGTTACTATTTATTTTAATTTTTGTGATTTTTTAAAAGGATTTTAAGCAATTCACTCATATTGCAGTAACGGAAATGAAACGCATGACAAAATTTCCAGTGTTTCTGTTCATTTCGTTACATTTCAGAGATAAAATTCATTTGTTGTTTCGTTATGTAATGAAACGAAAAAATGGAAATGGAAACGAAAAATTGTTCGGTTCGTGCCCATCTCTAGTCCTCTCCTTCAAACGGAAGCTGCAGCTTGCATATCAAAAGTTATTCTTACATTTAGGATGACTTTAGGTTCAAACTGTGGAAGATGATGAATGAAGACACATGCCCCATACATCCATGGAGCAAATACACAGTTCCAGGCTGCCTTTACCCATCCTGGGTCTGATAGATTCCACACTACAGATGTCGGGCTCAACTGCATGCAAACTCTGTTCAGTGGAAAAGAATAGACCTGTAGTCAATGGCTGGATGAGAGCAACAGGATCCTGGGCAGCAGGCTACATGATGGCTCTGGACAGGTTGCTGCAAAGTTGGACGTTAGAGAACATAAAGAGAATCAGTGGTGGGGGGAACACAAAGTTTACACAGGTGAACTGGATCACAGAATAATAATGTATCACCTGCTTTGGTACTAGTTTCTTTTTTGTTATTGTTAAGGTTTGAGGGGGAAAGCAACCATGTCAGCTTGTCTCAGCAAAGCTAAAAATAAATAAACATTGCAGGTTCTTAGTCCTTAATTGGCATGAGAGTTTGCTGCTTACAGTTTATATTATCAGATGCATGCAGCACCCATAGGATTAGATCGGAAAACTACCAGGCATTTAATGGCCACTTTTCACCCCAAAGGCCTTCATGCATGGTTTGTGGAAGGAGCTAGCACAGTGGTACCCCGGGTTAGGAATGCTTCGGGTTACAAAAAGTTTGGGTTATGAAAGAATCTGAAGGTACCACAGTGGGGGGAGGCTTGTCCACACTGTGGTGCCTTCAGCTCCGTGCCACCCACCTCCTTTTCAGGAGTGGGTAAGGGCAAGTGCCTAGTAGGGATGAAAAAAATTTGTATCCTGAAGCACGGTTTCCCACAGAAATACATTGAAAACAATTAATCCGTTTCCTCCTCTTTTTTTTACTTTTTCTGACCTCCAGGATGGATTAATCAGTTTTCAATGCATTCTTATGGGAAACTGCGCTTCAAGATATGAAATTTTCGCAATACGAAGCATCCCAGGGAACAGATTAATTTCATAACCCGTGGTACCATTGTATCTTGCAGGACTGGACTTTTTCCACCACTAGGTTAAATGTTTGCTTAATATGAGCAGCTCTCTGCAAGCTAGGAATGACAACAGGCTACACAAAAACTCTGTTCATACTCTCTGACATATGCAGTGTGCATGCTGGAAGGACTAGAACAAAGTGCCTGCACATCTGAATCTCTACATGTTCAGCAGAAATACTTAGCAATACTGAGCAATACAGAAATACTGGTGACCAAGTTTAATGTCCCCCCCCCGCCATCTGCTGTTCCAGCTTGATTGCTACGATGTTTTGTGAGCTATTTATATCAGGACAAGAGTGCCAATATGTTTTTTATTCTAATGCTGTTGTAATTGTCTGTTTGTTGTTTATTATGGATACCTGCTGATTTGATCGGCGTCTGTAAGCCGCCCAGAGTTCCCTTGGGAAGATGGGCTGGGTATAAATTTAACAATAAATAAATAAATAATAAATTACAGACATCTATATGTCTCTCACTTGGGAGAAAAAGCCTCATCTAGAAGACTTTAAGGTTTAGCTAAGCCTAACACTGCCCTATACCCTGTTCCCAGACAGCACCAGGGCAGGCACAGGAAGTTGGGTGGATCTGAGACTAGCAAAGCCTATACTCCCAGGTGAGCTGATATAGGAGTTTGTAAGGTATGTGTGTACGTAAGACAGACACTCCCAGAATAGGGAATTATGGGATATGTAGTCCAAGAAATTAAGAAAAAAACCTTCCCTACTGCCCAACATGGCCAAGAGTGAGGGATGATGGGAGCTGCAATCCAACACTATTTGGAGGGCCATATTGCCTGTACCTGCTATATTCAATGACCAGCAGCCCTGGTTTCCATAGCTTATAAATCACTGCCTATAGGTCATGCTAATTTTCTCTCAGCCCACAAAAATTCTCTCTGTGTCAGCCCAGAGTGTGTCGGTCCTATATTCCCGTTGTTTACCATTACAGGATTTCAAAACAGCCAAGAGTCATTTACCTGCCTGTGATTGTCAATCCAATGCCATAACTGCAATGGGAATGGACCACCATTTTGGGAGTCCCTGTTGTTCCACTGGTAAAGTAGATGGCCAGGGGGTCTTCGCTCTTGGTCTTCACACAGCTGTGATTGGCAGATGCAGTTCTTAAAAAAAAACACACACACACAACATAATCACACTGTATGGTTTTGTCACAACACAGTTTTCAAGATTCGTAACTGGAAAAGATTTTCTGAACGGAACCTTAATGGGTTTCCAGAGGACTGGAATTCTGGATCAGTGACTGGCAGAAATAAATTGTGTTGCTGTAGGTTGTCCATTTCTTGCCCAAGATAAACACATATTAAAAGGGCTTTCCCTGGTTCCTGTAGGACCTGATGCCAAAGGTTTTCATACAGAACATCAGTCTGATCTGCCAGGGGACTAGAGATGGCTAGATGGTGTTTGCATCTTTAAAAAGCTGAGAAAGGTGGATGAAGAAAAGAGAAGCAGCATCAGCTTAAGATCAGTACTGGAAGGTCATTAGGGAATTGGAACTTCCAGCCTCTCTACCTGCCACACTTTAGCTAGCCAGCCAGCACACATCTATGTTTTTATTATACTGTAATCATCATTTATTATTCATTTTGACTTCTGGACTTGTTGTAGAATGGCAACAGCTTTGGTTGCCATTATGGGTACCATGAGCTTGGAACTGGCATTCCCCACTGGTTCTGCTGGACTTCACAGTGGCCAGTGATCATGGTAATGTTCTAGCTGTAACTGCTCCAAAATAAGACCTGGAGGCTCTGTTTTATTCTGGGGGTGGGTGAACTTACAAGATGGTGATGCTGGGTGGTTTCCATCTAGCCATTGGTATGTGGGGTCCTTGAAAGGACATATTTCAGGGTTCAATGCCAACAATATGCTGACAATACCCAAATTTATCTCTACTTTTCATCTAACTCACACAGAAGGAGGCTCCCCAAAGCATGTGAGGATTGTGTACACAATCTGTGTCCCCTGTGCAACAACAGCACTCTGATCCTTCCCCTTGGGAAGCACCATTGCATTGCTTCCAACATGAACAAAGAAGAAACTCTAAATCCAAAGAAGCATGCTTGGTTTAAAAGTGGTATCAGCTGGTAGCAATGGGCTGGCCAACCAAATGAAGCCTAAGCCAGAAAAGACAGAGGTTTCCATGCAGAGAAAGAGTTGGGTGTCCATCTACATACTGCTGACACTGAACATCAAAGCTGTGGACAACTTCAATCAGTTTCATTAAGATGGGGAAGAGCACAGGGACAAAGCAAAACCCTGAAGGACACCACAGGCCAATGGCCAGGGTGCTTAACAAGAGTCCCCCAGCACCACTCTCTGAGTTCATTGTAAAACACAGTGCCTCCAAGTCCTCTTCCAGGGAGACAGCCTAGAAGGATACCATGGTCAATGGTACTGAAAGTTGCTGAGAGATCCAGAAGAACCAAGAGCTTTTAAAGGCTAGGAAGTGCAAGGGTCCAGAGGCAAGGGCCTTTCCACATCATCAAGCTGCAGAAACTGAAATGTATCCATCAATACCGGATAAACAGGAGGCTGTGTAGGCATAAGGGTGTGTGTGTGTGTTGTGTCGTTACAGTTGTGACCGACTCTTCGTGACCCCATGACCATGGAGTTTTCTTGGCAAGAATACTGGAGTGGTTTGCCAGTTCCTACTCCAGGCGCCTACAGCACCTGGTATTCCTTGGTGGTCTCTCATCCAAGTACTAACCAGGACCGACCCTGCTTAGCTTCCGAAATCAGGCGAGATCGGATGTGCTTAGGGCGTCTAGGCAGTAGCAGTGAATAAAGACTTTGCTGGCACTACTGTCTAGTCATTTTCAGCTCCAGCTTGGTGTCTCCTTCCTTTCCAGGCCTAGTCAGTTTCAGCCCAGATTTAACTTTTTTCCCTATCTGTCATTCATTTCTAGTGCTATTTCAGATGGTAAAAAAATAATGTTTATACTGTATATACTATAACTGTTTTTAAGCTCTTATTTAATGTTAGTGGGATTTAAAATATTATTGCATTAATTTTTAAAAACATAACTTATTTATTTATTTATTTATTTATTTATTTATTTATTTATTTATTTGCATACCGCCCGTCTTCCAGGTGGAACTCCAGGCAGTTTACAACAATCACATATATCAATAAAACAAATTATCAAGTGTCAACATCAGAAATAAAATTAACAATAAAAAACAAAACAAAGCAAAAACCAAACAAAACCAAAATAAAAATCGGTCAAGATGGCAGCAGGGGAAAAAAAACCCTAATGGTCACCAAATGCCTCTCTAAAAAGCAGGTCTTAAGCGCTTTTTTGAAGACCAGCAGGGACCATGCTAGGCGAATCTCACTTGGCAGATTGTTCCAAAGCGTAGGGCCAGCCACAGAGAAGGCCCAATTTTGAGTGATCGATTTCTGGGCATCCCTAGGTATGGCCACCCCAAGTGAGAATGTCTGGGATATTCCGATGGATCGGGCCTCAGTTGACCTCTGGGATATCCACTCCGCCAAGTATTCAGGTCCCAAGCTATGGAGGGCTTTGAAAATCAAAACCAGTACATTGAACCTTATTTGGGAGGCAACGGGCAACCAATGCAAATGAGTCAGAACTGGGGTGATGCGGTCATACCTGTCCGCACCCACCACCAGTCTGGCTGCTGCATTTTGTACATTCTGCAGTCTTCGAATAAGGATCAATGGCAACCACACATACAGAGCGTTGCAATAATCTATCTTTGAGATCACGAGCTCCTGCACAACTGTTCTCAAGGAGGCCTTGTCTAGGTACGGGAGAGTCTGGGCAATCTGCCTAAGATGGAAAAAGGTGGACTTGGAGATGGCCATCACCTGGGCTTCCAGGGATAAAGCAAACTCTAAAATTCCCTAATGACCTCAGCCAGCGGCCTCATATAGATGTTGAACAGCATGGGGGAGATTGCCGGCCCCTGGGGCAGTCCACAAGGGAGTGTCCAGGGAGCCAACAACTCTTCCCCCAGCTTAACATGCTGGGAATGGCCACCAAGGAAGGATTGGAGCCAGCTAAGAGCTGTGCCCCATGTCGGAAAGCCAATCCAGCAGGATACCATGGTTGACGGAATCAAAGGCCGCTGGAGGACCAACAAGGTAGGGCAACCCCTATCAGCCCCCCTTGAGGAGGTCATCTTGCAGTGTGACCAGGGCGGTCTCAGTCCCACAATACGGCCTGAACCCAGACAGGAATGGGTCCAGGATACGATCCTCCTTCAGGAATGACTGGAGCCGGACAGTGGCAACCCACTCAATCACCTTGCCCATGAAAGGAACATTGGCAATCGGACGGTACTTGGCCAAATCATCCAATGCCAAGCCAGGTTTCTTTAGAGTGGGTTTCACTACTGTCTCCTTCAGGCGAGAGGTAAACATCCCTTCCCTGAAGGATGCAGTGGAAATAACAGAAGCCCGCTCTGGCATGCTCACTCCGGTGGATTTAATTAGCCAGGACGGGCAAGGTTCAAAGGGGGAAGCTGCCGGCCTGCAATGTGCCAGCGTCCTGGAGGCCTCAGCTGATGATACAGGCCCAAACTCAACCAGATGAGGAGACCGAGGGGGTGTGATGCTTGGGATTCTTGAGGGGAAGCTAGAACAACCAGAGTCTAGACTGGCTTGGATGGCCTCAATTTTGGATCTAAAGAGGCTGCAAATGACTCACTAGTGAAATCACTAGAAGGCGGCCCAGAATGACCAGGGTTGGTGAGGTCTCGAACCTCCTGGAAGAATTCTGCCTGGCAGTTCAAGGCCGCACCGATTCTCAGGGAGGCATAAGATCTTTCAGCCTCCCTGACCACCTGAACATAGCACTCTGTTTTTATTCGGATCTGTTTTCAATCATTAGTTTACCACCTTGAGCCATCTTCACAGGAGAAAGGTGGCACAACAACGTAATAATATGAATGAATGAGGAAAACACTGGAGTCCACTTTAGCAGCATTCTTTTTGTTACATGAGATACAAATGCGTAAACTACAGGAGCAGAGATATCCATCATCCCTTCATCTCAATAGCTTTAATCATTTAATAATAAACAATATGTGTTATTCTGTTGCTTTTTATCAGTAATAGCTGCGGAGCCTGGGAACTGTTGGAAGGAGTCACTAGAAGTCAAAACTGACTTAATGGCACACAATGATAATGGCAGTGATGGAGAACCTTTGGCTTTTCAGAGATTTTGCTTCAGATTACCCATCAGCTCTACCCAGCAGGGTAGGTAGAAGAGGACTGTGGATGTTGTAGTCCATCTGGAGGGCCAAAAGATTTCCCACCTCTGGTTTATGCTTCACTGTTACAACACTTACTGCAAAAGGTCCTTGAAGTTCAGCCAGCCATCTCTGCCTCTGTCAGAGACAATGACCTTGGTTCTCAAAGACGGACATTCAGATGCAACCGAGTCCACTCCAGGAGCCAAAGTGTCACTGACCACAACACATTTGGCTTTGGAAGCCTGGAGCCTGTAGGTGATGTCCTTAACTGTTAACTGGGATATCCCCGGAATAAAAACAATACCTAGCAACAAAAAATGGGGAGTGAGATGAGAACTTTTTCTTCTGTCTGTTTGCTGCAGCAGACTGATGGAGGCTTTTTCCCTCTATTGAGTGATCAAAAGGTCCAACTGCAGCAAGGGTAATTTTTTTACTCTCTTGCCGACTAGCTGGCCTGCGGGCCAGTTGGTGCTTTTTCCCTTTTTTCCCTCCCTCCCTCGCACCAACCAGCTGGGGCTTATTTTATTATTTATTCTGACAAGCACCAAGATCGGCACTTGTCAAAATAAATAATAAATGAAAACACAATGGAATGGAATGAAAATTTCCGTTTCGTTTCGTTTTGCTTTTTAAAAAGTGCAGTTCATTTTTCGTTTTGTTCTATAGCTAAATAAAAAACAAAAAACAAAACAAAATTCATTTCATGCCCATCTCTAATCCGTAGCTCTCCCTTGGTTCCTGGGACCTGGATGAGAATAGCAAAAGCAGCCCACAGTCTGGACTACCTGCAATCAAGTGGTCAGTCCCCAAATAACCCCCCTCCTACTTTTCACCCAGGAGCCATTATTATCCAGGTCAAATGCTGGCTCCGAAGAAGATTCAGGTAAATTTGTATCACTCTCTGGCTACTTACAGTAATTTACCCCCCGTTGCAGCTGCACAGGTTAATAATCAGACGTCCTTGATGCTACCCTGAGTCATTTGTCTATTGCAGGCAAGACAACACGGGAACTTTCCCAACGTCTGGAGGGAAACGAGGGCAAAACTGCAAGCCCCAAGCTAGAGCATACTCTGAGAGGGAAATCTGGACTGATTTTCCTCTGAGCGTCACACTCAGGTTCAAATCTCTGTTCTCTTGTGAAGCTCACTAAGTGATCTTTGGACAGGCATTATCTCTATTTTATGGCCCATTTGGGGATCTCCACCCAGGTGTCTGGAGATGAACCCAGGGCATCCCTCTTGATCTCTGACCTCCACTGTTTCAAATGCCAACTTTCTCTGGATCGCGTTAGAAAAACAAAGAAAGCAAGCAAGATATGGGGTCCCAGAGCAACCAATGAAAAAGCCATCTCTTGGGCTGCTACTCATTTTAGGTATCATATGGAGGCATCACCAGACAAACCTGCTTGTTATTATGTTTGCTCTTTAAAGTCTGTATGACCCAATGACACCTCTGGGCGTAGTATTTCTGAAGCCAAATTTGTTCCATTTGTTTCTTAGAGGAAGGCAAAGTGTTCTGCTTATATACCGCCCCATTCCACTTTAAGTAGTCTCTGGGCGGTTTACAATATTTAATTACAGTGTGCAGGCTACACATTCCCCCCCCCCAGCAAGCTGGGTACTCATTTTTACCGACCTCGGAAGGATGGAAGGCTGAGTAAACCTTGAGCCTGCTACCTGGGATTGAACCCCCAGGTCGTGAGCAGTTTTACCTGTAGTACAGGCATTTAACCACTGCGCCACGAGGCATCTTCTTTCACCCTGATAATTTGGTGCTGGTGGTGTAACAGTGGCAATAAAGAAATTTATAATTAATCTTATAATCATCTTATTAAGGCTTTAAAGAGTATGTGTCTCTGTGCTGGGAATATATTTAAAGAGGGAACTGCAAGGGGCCTCTGTTGCTAAACTTCCTTCTCTGCCAGCCACCAATGGCTAGTCTCAGATATTGCGAAGGCTGTGTTCCAATAGTTTGCTCTAGTGGAAACTTACAGGTTTCTGCTGATTCTTAGACAAGAATGAATTTCACATGGACAAGTCTCTTCTGCTTTTTATAAACCGGGAATCACCAGCCCTACAGCAGGCTTGAATGTGTAACAAATGAAGTAACTGTTTTCTAATTTCAGATAGGATACGTGTACCTATGCACATGCTTGTCTTGAAATATGTGACGTGTCTCTGTTGAAGTTAAGAGTATAAGTATAGCTTTCTGATCTCCAGAAAGTGTCCTTCTCTCCTCAGAGAAGCACAATCAATGCATTGATTCAATTATGGCAATAAATTATTGAAGGAACCCGGTGTCAGCCTATCTGTCAATCTGTCTTGAAGCCTGCAAATGCTTTACTCATTGCAATCTAGAATTGTATGTGGGTAACAATGGGACTGCTGTGCTAGAGAAACAGGGGTTCAAGCATCCACTTTATTCTCTTCAGATGGAGGATGACATCCTTTGGAACCCCCTCTCAGGCTTAATTTCCCCTCCTGAAATTAGTAGAGTGGGTGGAAAAAACTACTTATTAAGAAGACAACTTAGAATTCTTGACCTTGTAAAGTTTATATTCAAAACGTAAGTTTTCCGAGCAATCCTCACAGTAACAATGGCCGTTCCTGAAATTAAAAGCTACTGTGACATTCCTAAATCCAGTCAACATAAAGGGGCATACACAGGAGTAGGCCAGCATGGCTACTTTTCTGAACTCAGAGATGGATCAGCACATTGTTGGCCAATCCATGGAGGCCCAGTCATGAAAAGTGCCATTGAGGAGCTCCTGCACTTCCAAACTCCCCACTGTAACGGGATTAGACGTAGGGAAGCCAGGTAGTTAGGCCAAATGTAAACATTGAATATTAAAGTGTAGTTTCATTTCATTAGCTGTGTGTACACATGAGCTTGCTGGAGATGCAAACAGGAGTCAGTGAAGAAGCAAGAAGAATCTGATTGGTCTATGACAGTTATGGCGAACCTATGGCACAGGTGCCAAAGGTAGCACTCGGAGCCCTTGCTGTGGGCACCCGACATCGTCCCTTCATAGCCACCTGTATACAGGTTAAATTACTGTATTGGCACTTTGCAAAAAATTAGTGGGTTTTGAATTGCAGTTTGGGCACTCGGTCTCTAAAAGGTTCACCATCATTGGTCTATGAATACCATGTGACTGATGTTTCCAATGCTAATGGATAGTCTGGAATGAGCAGAGAGAGAAATGACAACAAGATTCTTTTCGCTGCATGAAGACAAGACAAGCTTAGAAAAAAGTAGGTTAGGAAATTAGAGGGAGGCCTTCGCCTCTGGCCTCATGAAAGTTAGTGTGGAAATCAGCTTTGTTATTTTCTATATTTTGTGTAACCTCCAACAACCTACATAAATGCTTTTAATTATCCAGAAGTTGCCTTGGTAATATTTTTTGTAAGTCTAAGCTCGCAGCACACCTAGAAAGGCTGGGAAGTCAAAATAGTCCAACTCACGGGGCTTTTTACAGTATCCAGGCTCTCGCATAGATCGGTTGAGGTTGATTTATTGCAGGTGGATGCTTGGGCAGAGGCTAAAATAGCCCGGTCTCATTATGAGATTCCTTTACACCCACAACAGGCCTTGGGCTGCTGCTGGTGGAGGTGCCATCTTTTTCTTCACATTGACCCACCTGCCCGTGTGCAAGCCAGAACCAGCAGCCACCATTCCGGAATCCTTGGCAGCACCATCAGGACTCGGTCACCTCTTTGCAAGCCGCATGGACCAGAGAGCACATTGGCAGCTTTCCGGGACAAGAGGCCCAAATCCTCGTAGCTCCATTTCACTTCTTCGTTCTGGTTGTTCACCCACCAGAAGGCTGCCTTCTGAGGCCTCTTCCCTTCCTAGAAGATCAATCCAGAAGTTAAAACAAGGGGTGGGGTGGGGGTGTAGGCAAAACATTAGCACGAGAATAAGCATGTCCCTTTCAACTATAGAGAATGTTGTGATAAAGAATGAAAGGAAGACAGACAAAAGGATCGGAAGGCTCAAAGGTGTGTCATTTCTTGGGAGTAGGGTCTGTCCTTCCCAGGACGCCCTGTGAACCTGCTCCTTCAGCTGGCAGGCGCTGAGAGATACCACCACAGTGGTAAAGGAAAGAGCCACCTGATGTGCAACCTGCCCTGTTGTGCCCTAAGCTAGCAAAGGGAAGCACAACCTTTGTTTTGCAGGATGGGAGACAACGTAACCAAGTTTTCCCCCCACATGGAATGGAAGTGGAGACCATCTTGCCCTCCAGCTCCAGAACAGTAGCATGGCATGGGTGTAGGTGAGTGCCAGAGGGGCGGTCTGTGCTGGCTGCAATATTATCAAGGGGGGTGGTGTCAGTCCTCACTGGGCAGCAACAGGTGCCTCCAGGGCATGCCCTCCCTGCCGGCTTCCTCCCTCTCCTTCCTCGCTGGCTCAGTCATGGCTCAGGAGCCTGTCACTGAGGGATGTCATTTGGGGGAGGCAGCAGAGGCCCAGGACTAGTCCTGCACCAGCAAGCGGCATCTGATCTGCGCCGGTACATCCAGCGCCTGAATCAGGATGGCTGCTAGAGTCACCAAGTGCACCCACTGGCTCAGGAAGTGGCTGACCAGTGGATGAGGTGAGGGTGACTTTTTTGTGGGGGGAGGTAGGCCATGGTGGAAGGGTGGCCCTGGCCCAAATTGTACAGGGCCTCGGGCCCCAAACCTCTTTCTTTTGACAAATTTTCTATCACTGTCTCTCAAACTGGCCATGATTCCCAATGCTCTTCAGCTCAACAATGGGGCCAGAAAATCTGTCCCTCCTGTTCCTCCACTTGGCAAAGCAGAGAAGCCACCTCTGTTTTTATATACTGGGACAAGAATTTGCTGCTGCTTCACCCTCCCTACACCAAATGCCTCATACCACCCTCCCCATCACCTCCAGAGGCTCCAGTGCAAGTGCTGGTCAGTCAGGGACTGGTTGCTACAAGGAGGGTGGCCTGTGGGAACGCCAGGAAGGCAGGGTGCTGGTGGGAACTAAGATCCCTCCACGGTGGGCTTTGGCCACCTGCTCACTTATTTGCATGCAAATGCTCCCTGCCCTTGAATTAGGAGGCACAATACTAACCTTGCCCCTGGCACTGGCAACTCACACCACACCCCTCCTCCAGAAGCAAAACCTCATGTGTTCACCCTGAGCTCTTCCCTCTGTGTCCCAAGGAGCAGATGCAAACACACTGGGCACTCCACTGCCTAGCAGATCCGGATGGTGGAGAAGCCCCACCTTTTCCAACTCTGTCCATTTGTCCATAATGTCACTTGCAAAATTGAAGTACTCGGGCACTTCCTTTTCACCCTGGTTGATGGCCTCATACTGAGAGGCGATCGGAGAGGCCAGGTGCCTCTTGGCTTGGTGAAGCAACAGGCGTGGTGACCTCAGGCTCCAGAAGAACTTCAACAAGGCCATGGCGACGCAGGTTCAGGCCGCAGCTGGAGAACGTCAACGTGCTTTGCTTCTCTGCAACAACATTTTTTAATAAGTGCAGCAAGACTTTGTCAACCTCAGACATGAGGGAACATTTGGGAATTAAAAAGTGTGCAGTTTGCAGGCCGTGTGGATGTGGCTTGATAACTATGTGCCTCATCCCAAGAACCCATTGTCATTGAAATAAAAAGATCCCCAAAATGGAGACCTGTGCAATTTATATTCAAAGAGCTTAAAACTGGATGTCTGCCTTCTTCAAATCAGAAACTGATGGGGGCAGGGGCTAAATCGCTGCAGCCAAGTTTCCATTAAGCTCTTTTAGACATCTTCCATTTTCTGGTCCAACTACTTCCCAGAGCAGCTTAATATCACACTTGTTTCCATGTACAGGGCAAAGGTTACAAATTACAATTTATCTACCTGGCAGATTTTTTATTATTTATTTATTGGATTTCTATCTGGCAGCCAGGTCAAACTGGGCGGTTATTGACATATGAGTATTGACAGAGGCCAGTTCAATCCAGAACGTTTGCCAAGAAACTGGAAAAGGCAATCCTAGATTAAACCTCACCAAACCTCCTCTCCATCCTGCTACTTTAGCCTTACAAGGAGGCCAGCACTAAGAGGCACAGAAACGGTCCAGAGGAGATGGACCCTCTTCTGCTTTGTTCCATCTCAAGGGGAAGCTGCATCATCGATGGTAGCTGCCTTCCAGGTGGGTTCTCCCAAGAACAAAGCCTGGGCAGGCTTCTCGCTTGGAGACGGGAGAGTGTAATCGGAGGCCACCAAGCCGTTCCGCATAACTTTAAAAACGACTGGCCCGTTTTACTTGGGCAGACCTGCTGGCGGTCGGCCACCGTTCCCTGGGAGGCAAGCGGGCTGGGGGAAGCTTTCCTGGGAGCTTATGCTCAAGAAAACCTCTTAGTTCCGCGGGGCCAGCGGGGCTCGCGCTTGCGTCTTATTAGTTGCTTCCTTGCCAGGGGCGAATAAGGAAGGCTGCCTCTCTTGCGATTTTAAAGGAACGCTTTTAAGTTCCTTTTCCAAGGATCCCAAGGCTCCCAAGGCTGTGCCCACCCACCCCCGCCCCTGCTCCCTCCGCGGGGCTTGGGCAGGTCGCCCGCGCGCCTTCCCCGCCTCCCTGCCAGCCTGTGGCTTGGCGGAGACCAGGGCGCACGGATCGCCCCCGCGGCCACTCACCAGCCGGCGGGACCCGGGCAGCGGCTGCCTTCCGACGACGTCCTCGCCTCGGCCTGCGGCTCCTTCTTGTCTTCCGCTCGGTACTCTTTCCTGCCTGCCCCGCGGCGGAACTTCCAAGGCGAGGAAAAAGGAGGGCGGTCCACGGCGTCCGGCCAGCGCTCCTCCCCAGAGACGGCCGGCCAGTTCCCCGTCGGGGCTGGCCGAAAGGCGCGCGGGGAGGAGCGCTTCCTTGCAAGTCAACAAGGAAAGAGCGCCAGCACACACACACACACACACACACACACACACACACACACACACACACACACACACACACACACACACACACACACACACACACACACACACACACACACACCGCCGCCGCCGCCGCCCGGGATCGCTCATTGCTCGTCATTCAAAGGCCCACTTTCTCGGGATGACGGACCGCTGGACCCGAGTTTTAGCCCGGACTGGCGCAACTCCACTTGTCAAGAGTTGCGCCTTTTTGACATGACCAGAAGCCCACCGACCCCCCTCCTCCACCTCCTCTGGAGGCATCCATCACCTTGTTAACTTGTCTGTGAAGATTCTCAGTCATCCAGGTGAGTTTATCTGGAAGTTGAGTCATGGCTACTGGACTTCTTTTTTGAGAGATAGAAACGTTTCGCTGTTCATCCAAACAGCTTCACCAATGAAGCTGCTTGGATGAACAGCGAAACGTTTCTATCTCCCAAAAAAGAAGTCCAGTAGTCATGACTCAACTTCCAGACCTTGTTAACTTCAGAGAGGGTAGCCGTGTTAGTCTTTTCAAGAATTTCAGGCAAAATTCAAAGAAAAACAAAACAAAATAAAAGAAAAGAAACAAACATGTGGCACCTTAAAGTTGCTACTGCCTATCAGATCATCTACAGCCCATGAATATCTGCTATGAAATGTATATCTCAGCTCATATTATATCATACACCTCATTCTGCTGCTATATATGTCTGAAGAAGTTCACATGTGAACGAAACGTTACATTAAAATATGAAAGTTAGTCTTTAAGGTGCCTCATGTTTGTGTCTTTTATATTGTTTTGTTTTGTTTTTCTTTGAATTTTGCCTGAAATTCTTGTTAACTTCCTAGCTGGATGCCAAGGAGCAAGACCAGCTCAGAAGTGGAGAAGGCTTTTTTGGGGGAGGTGGGGGCGACCATGTCAGCTGCCGGGCTTGTCCCCTACACCATCTATCGGACCTGGGTTTAGACAGGATCCTCTACGAGTCAGCAGGATTCCCTTTCAAGGCTTCAAGAAACCGTTCTGGGACAACCAGCCTCCAAGGGCAGACCCAGTCCGCTGGCCCATTCGTCGTACTCCCCCCCCCCAGGAGTTACCACAGACAGGTCAAATTTCACCAGGATCCATCTGTGGATCCTTATAACTTCATACTCCTTGCCAAATCATCATCAAATCATAATGCTCATCCCTTCCCCACCCCCAGAAATCATGGATCCTTCCACACAAAGGAGCCAGCAAACAAATAGCTTTTTGAGCCCCTCTACAATGTTTACTCGGCCATATGATGCCATAATAAATCTGTTGCTTTTGATGGTGCCTGGAGAGCCTTTTTAATTATATCAAGTGATTCTAACTTGGCAGAATCCAAGAAGGGCTGTCCTTGGCAGAGTTTTCTAGGTGCTAAATACAAAGAAGCGATTCACAGTTCCCTTCTTCTGCAAGTGCTCTGGGATTGTGTATACCCAGTTCACTGAGCTACTCAGACAACCCTGTTGTGTTCAGGTTTAGAGTGTTCGGTGTGTATGCACTTCATGTGTGTATTGCCAAATGTTCAATTTCAAAATCACAACTATATTACACACCAGCCCTTCAGAAGAGACGATCCCATGGAAAACGTTTGCAGCTATATCTATCCTGCAGTTTCCAGCATGTTAAATAACCACCATGGTACAAAAGAACAAGGCTTGGAAAAGTAATGCTTTAAACTGCAGCTCCTAAAATCCATGTGTAATGGTGGCACTGGCAAGGAGTTTCTAGGGGTTACATTCTAAGAAAAGAGTACTGTACCCTTTCCATGCTCTGCCTCTAAACCAGGGGTGCCCAAACTTTTTGTAAGGAGGGCCAGATTTGGTGGCTGAGAATGTGTCAGGGGCCGGTTGCTCCCCGACCCTGCCACCCCACTGCAAGCCCCACCCACTGACCCATAAGCCCCACCCATTGACCGCGCGTGCACCCAACCTCACAATGTTCCCAGTGGCGGCGGCCCGCCCGCACACCGCCCTGCACGCGCGCCTAGCTTCACAAGGTTCCCGGTGATGCCTGGGGCAGCGGCCCGCCGCCTGCGCGCCACCCCTGTGCACGCGCCCAGCCGCACAAGCTTCCCAGCGGTGCTGGTGGTGGTGGCCCGCCCCCTTGCCCGCCCACCCCACAAGCTTCTGCTCACCGGCTGGCCCGCCCGCCCAGCCCTCAAGCTTCCCAGCGGTGTCAGTGTTGGGGGAAGATTTAAAAAAAAAAAACATGGGGGGGGAAGGAGGGGGAGGGAGGGGTGGGCCAGCCAGCCGCGGGCCACTCAGAATGGCCTGATGGGCTGGATTTGGCCCCCGGGCCGGACTTTGGGCAGGCCTGATCTAAGGAAAGACAGCTACTGGACAGGATCCAGAGAGCCTCTCCACTTACCGAAGAGAACCTAGCTTCAGTTTTCTATAGATCTCTTCCTGCAGCCGCAGCTGCTACCAAGATATGCCAAGCCGCTGAAAAGGGCTTGGGGTGGAGAGATGAGACTGGAGCAGTGAGAGAGCCTGGACCCCCGGTATCACTGGCAGAACAAAGGAAGAGGTTTGCACATTTATTACAACAACCATTTATATCCCATCTTTCAAGATATAAACCCTTCCAAGGTAGACTGCAAGGGACCTCAGAGTACATGAACGCTCCTACATCAGGATGGGACATTTCAGCAACCGAGGATTGTGCTCTGCTGCTTAATATACACTGAAATACACCTGCAGTATACTCACTCCATCACACCCTGAACTGTTGTTAGCAATGTCACCAAGTTTCAGTTGTTTGCCATGTATCGAAAGAGAGAAACCACCAGTAGGACCAAATTTATCCTAAGTCTATCTTTTTGTTGTAGCGAATGTAACTGAAATCTGTTTATTTATTCCAAGGTTGTAGCCAATGACATTTGTAGCCATTTTTAAAATTTTGTAGATTTTATGCTCTTACTATGTTACATTTTATACATATTTTATATTGTCTTTGCAATAATGCTACATTTTGTTATGCCATATGAAATAAATAAAGACAATATTGTATTAGGTAAAGATTTTTTCAATCATTTAAATTTTATTGATTTTTTTTTGTAATGAGAAGCAAGGTAATCCCCACATGATTCCCCAAATGGTACACCATCTATTCCAGAAGGGATATACTGAGGTCATGGAGAGCATTTTGATCAAGATGTCTCCACATGGACATGTAAACCAGATTAAGTGTGGAATGATCTTTCCGTTTGCCTGGTTTTCAACAGCAGAATTTCCAAAACTTTACTAGTTCTTACATCTACCAAAGTGATGCACGGAGGTGCACTTTTAAGAGAGACTGAGACTCAAGGACTCTTGACATTGTTTACAGCTGTACAGTGGTATCCTTCTATGGTTCTTCCAGGACTGACAAAAAAACAACAACCAAGGGCCTTTTCACATGACCCCTAAGATCCACTGGCCACTTAAATTCGGACCAGGGATCTTGGGGGTTCGTTGCTCTTCCTGCGTACCCACCCCTCCGCACTTCCTTGATCCTGTCTGCGTGAGGGGAGGGAGGAAGAAAGAAAGGAAAAAATGAAGGCTCACCTCCGAAGCCGGTCGAAGCCCCGTCGTCTTGATTCCTTCTCTTCTGTTTTTTTTTTTTTTTGCCTCCCGCCCCTTCTCTTAAAGGCAAAAAAAAAAAAAAAAAAAAAAAACCCAGAACCCCGCACTCACCAGATTAAATCCGGACCTGGGGATTTTCACCCTTCTAAAGCAGGTACAAGAAAAGTGCGCTGGGACGCGCTTAGATGGGCGTGGTCGCACTTAATTTCCTGCAAACTCCGGAGCTGGTGGGGAAACAATTGTAAGCTCCGGAGCTAGCAGCCATTTGCTGCGGAGTTTAGGGGTCGTGTACAAAGGGCCCAATATAATCTAGACATTATTTTTCCAGGCAGATCAAGGGAAAAACAAAAATATATGGTTTCAGTTTGCCCAAACAATATTCCTTACAATAGTGGTTCCCAAATTGTGCACCACAGTGCCCCAGGGCACCACTGCGCACTACAAAGGGCACTGCAGAATCTTCTCTTCCCTTCTATCTAAGAGAGGAGAAAGTGGAGGAGCAGAGGAATGAATAGACAGATGCTGATGGAGAGAGACAGAGAAGGACCCTTGAGCTGGACTAATATGCCGTTAGATGCCCTGTGCTTTCCCACCCTGCCCTGCTTAACTGAGAAGTCCCAGAAAGATATTACCAATGCCACCCAGGAGGCTTGGTTGGCCTTGGGTTCATGCCCCATTATCACACCCATCGGGCTTTGAAGGAATCCAAGAACCTTGGGAGCTTGCCATGGAAGGCTGCAAGTGGATTAAGGGAGGGGGCAGTAAATGAGCATGGAAGGTGGGATAAAGGCAGTACTGTAACCTGTGTAAGGTGATCAGGGGTAGAAGGAGACATAGTCTTGAATGATTGATTGTCCCAATTTGCTTTGATACTCAAGGGCGACTGGCAAGACAAAGCCAATGGCAGAAACTGAGGGAGAGTAAATGCCTATTAAAAATAAATACAATACAGGCATACCTCAGTTTGGCAAATTAATGCATTCTCCAGGCTGCGTCATATTGCGGAAAATTTGTAAACCAGAAACGCACGGAGCGCAATGCATCCTGGGTACTTTTTCCATAATGCATTACAAAAAAAAGACATAGTTATGGAACGAGGGATAATTGGCTTAGCAATACTACAAGTGAGAAGAATCATAAAATTGTTATAGATCGCAAGCTGATTATGAGCCAATAGTGTGAGGTGGCCGAAAAAAGGCAAATGCTATTTCAGGTTGTATTAATAGATGTTTAGCCTTCAAATATTGCAAGGTACTAGTTCCTCTCTATTTGGCACCGGTTAGGACTAGAGCTCTGAAACGGCCGGCTGCAAAGCTGGCAGCTCGGCGGTTCGAATCCCGGGTGCTACACAGTGGGGCAAGCTCCTGCTGTTAACCCCAGCTCCTGCCAACCTAGCAGTTCAAAAGCATGTAAATGAAAGCAGATAAATAGGTACTGCCGTAAAAAGTGAGAAAGTATAAACAGCGTTCCGTGCAGCCATGCCGCCCACATGGCCATGGACGTGCACAACATTGGCTTTTTCAGCTTGAAAACGGAGATGAGCACTGCCCCTAGAGATGGATATGACTAGCACGCAAGTGTGTGGGGAGCTTTACTTTTGGCTTCATTTTGAGTACGGTATCCAGTTCTGGACATCGCACTTCAAGAAGGATGCTGACAAATTGGAAAAAGTTCAGAGGAGGGCAACAAGGATGATTAGGGAACCGAGTCCTATGAGGAAAGGTTGAAAGAACTGGGCATGTTTAGCCAGCCTAGAGAAAAGAAGACTGACAGGAGATCTGAGAGCACTTTTCAAATATTTGAAAGATTATCATCCAGAGGAGGGCAGGATCTGCTCTCGATCATCCCTGAGTACAGGACGCTCAACAATGGGCTCATGTTACAGGCAGGCAAATTCCAACGGAATACCAGGATACATTTCCTAACTGTTAGAGCAGTACGGCAATGGAACCAATGACCTTGAGAGGTGGTATACAATAAATGAAACAGTGGAGGATTCCACTTTGGAAAGAAAACTGAGCAATTCAAAATGCAGAAGCAGCAATTCAAAAAATCAAGGAGCACTTGAGAAGCATTAGCAAATAAGTGTACTGTTGTATCTTGGTTGTGCAAGTCTCTTGTTTTTCAGATGTGAGCACCAAACAATCACATATCGTTAAGGGAGGTCCATCATGTGCTAAAGCTCAGCTGAAACTAGATCTTTCCCCATTCTTTTTTCTTCAACACGTTCCGCTGAATTTTTCCACTAGGCGTCTTTGGAAGCTCTTGGACAAATTCAATCTGGGTTGAGAGATAAAAGGGAAAGAAGTTATTTTTACTTAATGACCAAGCTGTTCTTCCAAAACAGATTACATGGCTTTGTTCTTGTTAGGCCTCATAAGATCTGTGTCAGGTAAGCCTGTGTGAGAAAGAGAATTTCTGACCAAAGGTCACCAAAGAGTTTCGTGGATCAGCAGAGATTTGAGCACATCTTGGGGGGGGGAGTAATTTTTAGGCAAAACTTGCACAATCCCACAGATAACTGGCCATGCGGCTTATGGGGTTCTGGACTTGTGAATAATAATAATAATAATAATGTTCCCAAGTTTTGGACTGAATGATCCCAAAATCTCTGTCCAAGACCCTACATCATGTCGTATTAGGTCACTTTTTACAGCTTTGCACAAATTCAGTCACATTACTATACAGCACAAATGTTTTGTTCGAAATCTCAACTGTAGCAGACTCACTGAAGCTATTCCAAAATGGTGGGTCAACAATGATATACTGCAAATACCGCAGATTCAATGGGCTTGTTCTAGATGGAATTTCTGACAAGAAATAACTTTCTTTTCTGGAGCTCTATCCTCTTAATCATCTTTTTAGAAAAAAACAAGAGGATTGCATTATGTGTCTCACTGAAGGGCAAATCTCAGCTGAAGTGGAGGCGCTTAAGAGAACTCAGGATCGCCATGAGGCCCTTCAGAGCCACTAGTTGGGATCTGAAGTGACAGGCTGGTTGGCGCATGTTGAAAAGGATACAATAATTCATGAATATCTCCCTATTTTCAGGGAAAGCGGTCAGAAACAATCTGTTCTGTAATGCCATTGGGCTCCCAATTTTGACACTTTTTAGTCATAGAAAATTAGCTGCCTAGATGCCCTGAGCACATCCGATCTCCCAGGATCTTGGAAGCTAAGCAGGGTGGTCAGGCCTGGCTAGTACTTGGATGGGTAAACACCAGGGAATACCAGGTGCTGTAGGCGCCTGGAGTAGGAACTGGCAAGCCACTCCAGTATTCCTGCCAAGAAAACTCCATGGACGTGGAGTCACGAAGAGTCAGTCACGACTGTAATGACACAACAACAGTCATAGAAATGCAAGCCACAAGTGCTGATTTCTTGTACTATTTTCTTTCACATTCATATTGCCCTCTGGAGCAGCAGGCTCCAACCTTTCCCTTGTCATTGACCCGTATTGGGTGCCAGTGAGTGTGTGTGCTAGAGAAAACTCCCAAGTGGAAGATGGAAGCCCGTGGGTGCCCACTTGAGTGCATGCCTTAAAAAGAACCCTGCTGGCCACAAAGGCAGTGGTGCGGCCCTGCTGGTAACAGGCCACGGCCTGGGGATTGGGGAGCTCTGCTCTATAGATTCTGCTGGGAAGATGCTCACCTTTCTCGGATACTTGTAGGGCGCTGTGACCTTCTTCACATGGTCTTGGAGTTCCTTGACTAATTTTTCTTGGTCATGTGTTGAAAAGGCAGGAGACAACACAACAAAAGCTTTCACCACCTAGAGAACGCCAAATAACAAGTGTCAATGACTGAGAGACTCCAGTGTACCTGGACTGATGGTGTACTGGCCTCCTGATGATGTCGGACAAGGAGCACATGAGAGTTGTTGCATGAAGTTTCAGTCACCCTGCTTTTTTTACATGGCATTCCATTTATTTTCCTCCCTGCTTTTTTCCAATACTCTTCTTCATGAGACTCAGGTGCATCACTTCCTACTGAACATCTGTGGTTCCCATTAGAAAGCAAAACGCAAAGTGTACTGCTTATATATCACACCATGGTGCTTAAATCACTCTTTGAGTGGTTTACAATTTAATTATTCAGGGTACAAATTGCCTGGGTAGTCAGTTAAAAGCAAAAAGCAAAGTGTTCTGCTTATATACCGCCCCATACTACTACAAGTAGTCTCTGGGCGGTTTACAATTTTAATTACAGTGTGCAGGCTACACATTGCCCCCCCCCCCAGCAAGCTGGGTACTCATTTTACCGACCTTGGAAGGATGGAAGGCTGAGTGAACCTTGAGCCTGCTACCGGGGATTGAACCCAAGTCATGAGCACAGTTTTACTTGCAGTACAGGCATTTAACTACTGCGCCACGAGGCTCGAAGGATGCCAGGCTCAGTCAACCTTGAGCCAGCTACCTGAGCCCGTCAGGATCAAACTTGGGTTTTGAGCAGAGACTTGACTGCAGTACTACACTTTAACCACTATCATGAGGCTCCTATTTGGGAGGGTGGTGTCCCCTTCTCCCACACTTTCCTTTTGTTTTCTAAATACATGCAGTAGTACTGCAGATATTGGAGTTATCTCAAGGGTGGGTGGGTTTTATGTGTTGGTTTTGTTGATCAATTAGCACTAAAACAAAGAAGTCCCACAGTGCTAAACTCCTCCCTCTGAAATAAGGTACAGTAGTACCAAAAAGAACCTCAAATTTGTAGAGGGGCAACAAGTAGTAGTTCAAAATGTGATAAGGGGAACAGGGGAAATTCGCAATATGATTGACACTAGACAAGGAACAATGAGGGGTAGAAACATATAAATCTTGTAGGGCACAGAACAGTTTGTTTTGGACTTAATCTCACAAATAATATGGCTGCTGCTTATGTTGACCTGGGAATTCTAAGAGTTATAATCTAAAACATTACATTGTCCAAGTTGTACTTTTTAATGATGGGCCAAACCTAAAACTGAAGGAGTTTGGGAAACCTAATTCATCATTTCTAGAAGTCTTGCCTCATCCCAATGCAACCCAAGTCCTGTCTATTCTTAATTTGGATCTGGATTATCCCTCCTGTTTATATGTTTCTCCTGTAACTTACTCAAGAGACCTGGGAAGATCTCCTTCTCTCTGGTACTCAGAAATCCACCACAAACCTTGGAAATACGTATATACGAGGGGATGGAGGGATGCCTTGGTGCCGGGATGTTACCATGGAGTATTCCAAATAATTTGAGCAGGGGTGGTCAAATGTTCTTCACCTACAACTCCCACCAGTTCCCACTGGTGTAGCCGATGGTGAGAAATCATGGGGGTTGTAGTTCAAACGCAACTTGAAATCACAGTTGGCCATGGCCACCCCTGCAGGACCACAGGAAAGAGCCTCAAAAGAGAAATTGCCAGAATCCAATTGTGCCCCCCCCCAAACTGGACTCATTAAGACAACGGCTAAATATGGAATCAACATTGTTTTTTTTTTTTCGCTCATGATTAAATGAGCCTACTCTAGCTGGGGCTGCCAACTGGATCTAGATAGTGGCTATTCCATTACCACTGCCAGGTACGTTGAGGAGAAGGACCACGGCAGAAAGAGGGATGGGGGTGAGCCCTATTATGTGGCTGATATTGCGGAAAGCAGTACAGGTAAACCCACAACAGTTCCCGAGGCATCAACTCCCCAACAATGTCCTTTTCTTAAGAGAACAATCTAAGTGTTGGTTAAATAATATCACCAGAGCCAAGTTCTCTCTAAGGCCGTGTGTGAGCATGCACAACTCTGAGCAGGATTCCTCCTCTGTGCATCCACAGCGTTAGTTTCCAGTCCCTTTGGTTCTGGTGAGGATGGAACCCTGTGCAGAGCGGAGGGCAGAGTTGATAAAGGATGGAATCATGCACACAAAGGGCAGAGCCCCCAACCCCTACAAGCTGGGCTGAAAAAAAGTATTAGTGTCAAAATAACATCAGACTCTGAGTCCGGCAGGCTTCTGTATGAGAAATGAAGGAATCAACTACCACACTGTGTGTGGAAGTGAGTCTTACATCTCCATTACCTCGCCTCTGGCAGGGTCTGGGCTGCTGACAACAGCAGATTCAACAACGGCCGGGTGTTCCTGCAAGGCACTTTCCACTTCAAAGGGACCAATTCGATACCTGCATAAGGAGAACAGAGCAATTTGCTGGCTTTCCGAGCACAAGGACAAGCAGGCAAGCCAAGAAACCCCAACCAAAATGGACGTACCCAGCAGAATTGATGAGATCGTCTGACCTTCCGACAAACCAAAAATAGCCATCTTCATCTTTAAGCCCCCTGTCTCCGGTGCTGTAAAAATCCCCACGCTCGCTGGCTGCCGTCTTCTCAGGATCATCCTGGAAACAACCAAATGTGATCCTATCACATCTTATCAATGCCTGCAAATTCATCTATGAGCCTTTTCACATGACCCCTAAGATCTGCTGGCCACTTAAATTCAGACCAGAGATCTTGGGGGTTTGTCGCTGTTCCTGTGTTCCCACCCCCTCCGCACCCCTGGCTGCTGGCTGCGTGAGGGGAGGGAGAAAAAAAGGAGAAAAGAATGCCGGATCACCTCTGTTCTGCCGCCTCACTCTGCTCCCGGCAGCATTCCAGTCTCTTAGTATCTCTTAAAGGGGCGGGGGGCAAAACAACAACAAACAGAAGCGAGGAGAGCCCGGCACTCACTACGTTACATCCGCATCAGGAATTTTTCACCCCCGGAGAGCAGGTACTTGAAAAGTGCACCGGGACACGCTTAGGTGGGCGTGGTCGCACTTAATTTTTTGTAAATTCCGGAGCTGGTGGGGAAACAATTTTAAGCTCCGGATCTGGGAGCCATTTGCCGCGAATTTTAGGAGTCATGTGAAAAGGCCCTATATTGAATGATACAACTCCAGAAGTGGCCTTTTAAAAGTAATAATTGCCCCAGGTTCCCCATTAATAGGCCAACTAGAAAGGAGCGTCTTGCTTTACCCCTGTTTTTTTAAAAAAACCCTTCATATGGCTCTGGTGTGGACCACCAATGAAAGAAAGGGAGAAAGCAAGGAAAGCAGAAGACACTACCTTGTAAGGCACAAGAGGAGGAACAGGCAGGAGGCTCTAGGAGAGGTCATTGCTCCCATGCAGTAGTGGGTCTTGGAAGGTGCCCAGTGTTAACAAACCTTGCCTTGAAATCATTGTGCCTTCCCTTGTGAACCAGCTGTTTTTTGTAGTGGAAGTCAAACCTCTTTATCAGATCTTCAGGTGGTTTGAAACCAGAGGTAATTCTATTAAATCTCTCATCACAAAATCTACTGAAAAGTGTAGGGAATGGTACAGATTCCAAATATACTTTCTAATGTGCACAGAGTACTTCTCAGGCTAACCATTAATACTTACAACATACTGGGAGAAAAGACAAAATGGCCGCTTGGGTTTGATCCTGATAGCAATATCCCCTTCTTTTCCTGGGGGCTGAACGTTGCCTTGGTCATCAATAATCTGGAAAAAGTGACGAAAGCAACAAGAATTGTATTGACTGTATTTTCACGGCGCCAGGATTAATTCACAATGACCGTGCATGTATGTGATCCAAATTATATTTTTTTGCAGTTTGCAAGCTGGTTCTTAGAATTCCTGGAGCAATTCCTGGAATGAAGAGTGGCACTAGAAGAATTTTGTTTCCAGCATGCCGTTATGTCCCAGTGTCATACCAAAAAAGAGATGAAAGCTGGAATATGAATATGTCGATCCGGAGTGGACAATCTGTAGCCCCCCTCAACAGAGTGTAGAAAAGTTACATTTTTAAACTTGCGTGTCTCTCTCTCTCTGTGCACTGTCAAGTCAGTTCTGACTTATGGCAACCCTTTTCAGGGTTTTCTAGTTACAGAGTACATAAGAACATAAGAACATAAGAAAAGCCATGCTGGATCAGGCCAAGGGCCCATCTAGTCCAGCTTCTTGTATCTCACAGTGGCCCCACCAGATGCGTCTGGGAGTGCACGAGACTAGTTATCTTGCTACCACTCCCCTGCATCTGGCCCTTGAAGTACCCCGGTTTTAAGCCTGGAGATGACACATCTCCATCATGGTTTGTAACCTGTGATGGACCTTTCCTCCAGGAATCTGTCCATTCCCCTTTTGAAGGCATTCAGGCCAGATGCCATCACCACATCCTGTGGCAGGGAGTTCCACAGACTAACAACATGCTGGGTGAAAAAAATTTCTTTTGTCTGTTCTTACTCTCCCAGCTCTCAAGTTGAGTGTATGTCCCCTAGTTTTGGGTATTTTGTGAGAGGGAGAAGAGCGCCCCTCTATCCACCTGACTCATGCCCTGCATTATTTTGTACATCTCAATCTCTTAGGCACCCTTTTTTCCAGACTAAAGAGCCCCAAATGTTTTAGCCTTTCCTCATAAGGGAGGTGCCCCAGCCCAGTAATCATTTTAGTTGCTCTCTTCAGTACCTTTTCAAGTTCCACTTTGTCTTTTTTGAGATGCGGTGACCAGAATTGTACACAATACTCCAAGTGCGTCCTTACTATTGTTTTGTATAATGACATTATAATGTTGGCTGCCAGCTTTGCAGCTACTGTTTGGAAACAATTTGTGAATTATTTTTTAAATATCACCCCCCCAATAATCCATGGATAAGTGGATCAGCGGTTAATGATTCAGTGGATAAGGGGGTCATGTATCTCAAATTTAGAGGTGCTCCTCCATATCAAAACAGTCCTTTTCAGTAACAGGTAATTTTCTATTAAACAAGAGCTTTGAGGAAGAACTGTATGCTGTTTTTCACCAGTCTTCAAAAGGATCTTGTGGATTTAAATGTTTCCTTGTACCTGGACATCAAACTGTGGAGACGGTTTTCCCATGGAGCCTGGTTTTATTTTCATCCCTTTCTTGTTTGAGCATACCAATACCTGAAAGAGGTAAAAAAAAAAAAAAGGGAACACAACTATACATATCTCTGTGTATACATGAGTCTCTGTTTGTATTGGCTTGGCTCAGAAGCCAGAAAACATTGTAAAACAGATGAAAACTCATCTGATTAAAGAGGCTGACAGATTGATAAATGGCCCACCCTGCTTTTCCTAAGTGATTAACAAGGCAAGGTGGGGAACAATAAGAACAGAACAAAGGGAATAATATATCACAGCAGTTAAGGAAAAGGAGCTATGTTGTTCATCCCTATTGAAATGAAAAACTAACAAAATTATTAGGAGGCTACCTTGTCCAGTGAAGGCTGATTGTCCCATTTCAGAGGAGTTTAATCCTTGCACTTTATAAAGTGTATCTGAGGTTTTGACCCCTTAGCCCAGTGGTTCTCAATGTTCCTAATGCTGCGAACCTTTAATCCAGTTCCTCATGTTGTAGTGACCCCGTTGCCCTGCTTGGAAGAGGTCACAAGCCCCCTTTGGCAGGCCACTGCCCCAAGTGTCATTGAGAACTTCCCTCTACAGGCACCCTCAGCCAATCGCAGCCTCCAGTGCCACTGACTGACATCCCCTCCAACCTATCACGCTATAACTCTTCTCCTCCTTCCTCCTCTTCCTCCTCCAGACCCAAACCATTTGTGCCTTTTTCTTCACTGGCTCATGGTGACCCCTGTGAAATGGTCATTCGACCCCCAAAGGGGTCCTGACCCCCAGGTTGGGCACCACTGCCTTAGCCCCTCCAAAACAGATTCAGCACCTTGGATAACTCTGGCAATGCGCCCAAATGTCGAGACCACCAGCTGCTGTGGGCCTTGTCTGTACCCCTAATGAGCATCAGGGACATCTTTTCAAGATGGGGGCCTCCAGCATTGCTTCCCCGTTTGCCTCAGGCAGAGGGATTGTTGAAGATTTAAAATAACCTCACATACTGCTTGTGGTAGATGTGGCTGGGAGGGACCTCTTTTTGGCTAGGGTGACTGTCAACCTATCCAGAGCAATTTATCATTCCTTCTTGCCCCTGAATTCAAAGACAGCCTCTCTGTTCTGTACTCCTTTCCATCTCTTCAATCTACTGGAAGCAGATCTGTTTACTACTCTAAGCAAAGCAAAAAGCAAAGTGTTTTGCTTACCTACTTCCACATAGTGCTTAAAGGACGCTGGCTGATTTACATTTTATTTATGCAGACCACACATTGCTCTGCCCCCCAACAACACTACTAGTTGGGTACTCATTTTACCAACCTCAGAAGGATAGAAGGCTGCGAGTCAACCACAGGCTGGCTACTTGGGCTTGAACCCCAGGTTGTGATCAGTTATAGCTGCAGTACAACAGTTTAACCGTTGTGCCACAATGTTCTTTTACTCTAAGTAATGAAATATTTTAATAATGTCTCAGAGTGAGTCCCTGAGACCCTTGTAGCTATTCTCCATACTTCTACTGTGTAGCAAAGGAATTTGTCCAGATATCAAAAACTCTGGAACAGGGACAGCTTCAGCCACCACAGCTCATATGGAACAAACCTTACTCCTGGTTGGATTGTACCAGCAGATTGTGGGGAAACCTGGGAACTGTTCCTTGTGCATCAATCAACAGACTCCAGGAATGCACTCCTTTCTATAGATCAAGGGGAGGCAAAGCAATTGAGACTGGAACGCTCCAAGTAAAAATAATGCAAAAATTGAGATAGCTGTACTGTTTCAGTTTGTCCATATCCTTCATAGATGTCCAGCCCTGTTTGCTTCTTCCAGCTCTTGTGCACTTCAGGATTGAGTGCCTCTCCTCCTCCAGTCACACAGTGGTTCAGACTCATGAATTTGTATCTGGAAAAGAAATGGCAACCATGAGGAAGCCCAGAGGTGGAGCCTGCAAGAAAAAATTGCAGTGGGGAATGTGCCCATCAATTGCTACTGCTGAATGACCCTCCCCTCCACAATGGCCCCTTCCATTCTCCCCAACACTTTGCTGCCGACTCCTCCACTGTTCCCCTCAGAGATTAGCTACAATGATGGGGGGTTGGATGGATCAGTTAGAACTAGTTCTTTGACTGTGAGATAAAGGAGGTTTCTAGTGATGGTAGTTACAGAAAGCCCGAGAATATGTTAAGCTAAGTTCTCTCCATGAGCTTGGGTCTGTATCTGTGTATTTATGCATTGCTCACATGGTGTTTGGTTACCATCACTGACACAGAGGGCGCTTTTACATGACCCCTAAGATCCGCTGGTCACTTAAATTCGGACCAGAGATGTTAGGGGTTTGTCGCTCTTCGTGCGTCCCCACCCCTCTGCACTTCCTGGCTGCTGGCTGCGTGAGGGGAGGGAGAAAAAAAGGGACAAAAGAATAAAGGCTTACCTCCCGGTGCCAGTGGAAGCTGCTGGGAGCCCCGTCACTTCCTGGTTCCTTCTTTTAAAGGGGAGGGAGGCAAAAAACAACAACAAAAAGAAGCGAGGAGAGCCCGGCACATCCGCATCAAGATTTTTCACCCTTGGAGAGCAGGTGAAAAGTGCACTGGGACCTGCTTAAGTGGTTGCACTTAATTTTCAGTAAACTCCAGAGCTGGTGGGTAAACAATTTTAAGCTCCGGAGCTGGGAGCCATTTGCGGCGGAGTTTAGGGGTCGTGTAAAAAGGCCCAGAGTGGCATCCTACTGCTGGCCTTGCAGCTGTCGAATGTGAGGCATCATGCTGTGCACGGGTTCAAAAGCAGGGGGCAGAGCATGGGTTGCCAGCTCCCCCTGGAAAACAAGCACTGCGCCCCCTTGAAGTCGCCTTGGGAAGGCTGTGGGGAACCCACAATGGGATTGGTTGTTGTTGTTGTTGTAGCAGCTCAGTTTGGTTCAGACAGAACTGTAACCAAATGTTTTGCCACTTTTTATCTTGTAGCTTAGAGGGGTGGGTGGTGATTGTTGTATGTATTGCTTTCTTTATATAAAGCTGAAGAGAACAGTAGAATGCTTAGAATAAATGAAAAAAAAATCCTAAATCCAATAAACTAATCAATCATTTCAATCAACTGATATTCATCAGGATGTCTTTAACTTGTATAGCTGTCATCTTTTCATCTTTCAAGCATGTTTCAATTTACTACTTCAGTTTTGACTGAACTGGGTAACTGTCTTACTTGTCATATTATTTTTCCTTGTAACATAATGTTTTTCATTAACCATTATAAAAACATCCAGTTCTTCTTTGGGGGACTTTTGCATTCATTGCAATTTATTCAGGTCAGGTTTTGATCCCTCAGTGCACCTCCTGGGAGAGGAGCCAGCCTGTGTGGCCTTGGGCAAGCTGCGTAGTCCCAGGGCACCCACACACACACACACACACACACCAGAAGAGGCGAATGGGAAGCCACTTCTGATGATTACCTATGTTGAAAAACCCTGGAAAGGTTTGCCATGAGTCAGAATTCACTTAATAGCACACAACTGTAATAATAATAATAAATAATAATAATAATAATAATAATAATAATAATAATAATAATAATAATAATAATAATAATAATAATAATAATAAAACAACAACAACATTATTATTATTATTCAGATGCACATTGGCTGTAAGCCATAAACCTTTTGGCCAAAAAGTCTTTTAGATGCATGTGCACACACACACAAAACCCAGAGAGAAAAGATGGATCAGCAGAGCTGCATGTATTTTTGGAAAGAGGTTGAGAGGTGCATCATAATAAATGTCTCTGTTTCAAAGCCCATCACTACATCGTGGCTAGTTACTCAGTTGAAACTACCTGGTGAGATCATCCTGCACCAGCATACGGAATCCAGTCGGAGGTGCACAGAAAATGGTGATCGGGTAACTTTCAAGAGTCTAAATGGAGAAAATGAAATCAGAGTCATTACTGATAAATGTGGCCAATCCCCCACCAGTTAGACAAAAGGAGAGGGAGGACCCCTCCTCTTCAGAATAATTCCATGACACTTATCACGCTTGCAAGGAAACCCCTGTAACTCCTCACAGAGACCCAACAGGCTTTTTTACTTATCTCCTTTCACTTTAGCTTACTGAAGCAAGCTGTGAATATTTAAGGGTCAGTTGACTGGAACTGGATTTTTGGCTGAGCAAGGCTGTTGAGGACAGGCCATGTTGGAGATGGCTCATTCATGGAGGTGCCATGTGTTGGGGTGACTTGATGGAGCACAGCCACAACCAATGTCCTCTGGGAGTCTCCCAAGATGGAAATTTCACTGTAGAGTCAGTCAATGCTCCTCAGTCTTGCCTCAGGATAAAGATACATTGCACTGCTATGCAAATGCATTTAGAGTCCATTTTTGGTAGGCGAAGGACTGCTAAGGAATCCAGATTGGTCCTTGATCTCATTAAAGGTCCACCTCTGGCATAGAGGAATTGGCAGAGTTGCTCTCCCATTTCAAATCGTTTCCCCCCCGGCCTTACTTGGGGACGTCAAGGATGGACAATGCAACCTTTCCCTAACAAAGCAGACACTGGGCCACTAAGCTTTAGTCTGTCCCTCAAATGCAACCCACATCTTGCATATGCTTCTTCTTACATTACAGACAAGCGTTGGTTCAAACTGTGGTAGGTGGTGGACAAAGATGCATGCGCCGTGCATCAGAGGAGCAAACACAGAACTCCAGGCTGCCTTCACCCATCCCGGGTCTGATATATTCCAGAATACAGATGAAGGGTTCAGGTCCAGGAGGTGGCTGTTCAGTGGGATAAAATGGGTTTCCCATCAATAACTGGCTCAGGACAAAAAGATCCAGGGAAGCCTGACGGCAAAGTTACTTCTGGGAAGCATGGAAAGAGTTAGCAAATTGGCATGAGACATTTGGGTGAACTGGAATCGTACAACAAAAAATTCAGTTCCTTCCATCCGTCCATCCTATGTTAGGGTTTCCAAGCAGGTGATCAAGGGTGGTGGAAGCTGTCCTTCTTCTTGAGGTGGGACACCAAGGGCCACTCTCCACTCCCCCAAGATAATGAATGCCCTCCTGCTGCATCAGTCTCACTTTACTCCCTTGTGTGTGTCCCTCCCAACATGCTGTGCTCCCATCTCCTTTGAAGGAGGAGGCAAAGGAAGTGGAGGCAGCTGTAGCCGTGGCAACGTACTGCTTGAGAAAGCTATGGGCGTTTATACACGACCCCTAAGCTCCGCTGCAAATGGCTCCCAGCTCCGGAGCTTAAAAATGTTTCCCCACCAGCTCCGGAGCTAACAGAAAACTAAGTGCGACCCCGCCCAACTAAGCGCGACCCAGCACAGTTTTCAGGTACCTGCTCTGGGAGAGTGAAAAAATTTGATGCAGAGAGTGCCGGGCTCTTCTCGCTTCTTTTTGTTGTTGTTTTTTTGCCTCCTGCCCCTTTAAGAGGAACCAGGAAGTGACGGGGGGGGGGTCGGAGCAACTTCCACGGGCACTCCGGAGGTAAGAGTGCATTCTTTTCTCCCTTTTTTCTCCCTCCCCTCACGAAGACAGAACAAGGAAGTGCGGAGGGGGTGGGAACGCAGGGAGAGCGACAAACACTCAAGATCTCTGGTCTGAATTTAAGGGACCAGCGGATCTTAGGGGTCGTGTAAAAAGGCCCTATGTTTATATCCCTTGTTGATGTGATGATGGCAAGTGCATTCTTCTGAAATGCATTTGGTCTCATAAGAATGCCAAGTGAGGGAGGGGTGAGTGGGGAGAATGGCATGCAAATAAGGATTCTGATGGATTGGGAGCACCTGTGTGTGTGTGTGTGTGTGTGTGTGTGTGTGTGTGTGTGTGTGTGTGTGTGTGTGTGTGTGTGTGTGTGTGTGTGTTGTTGTTGTTGTTGTTGTTGTTGTTGTTGGTCAGGTTTGGGGAGGAGTCTTGGGGAGACCAAGAGATCAGGGCAAAGTTAGTTCTTAATGAAAGAGCTGAGCATTTGGGGGACTAGAGAGCTGATAGGGAGAAGGAAGAATTGTGCTGAATAAATTAAAATCCCTAAAGCCTAGGAATAACTATCATAATAATAATAATACCTTTATTGTCAATGTACAACATGTGCAGAATGAAATGGGCTGAGTCTCCCTTGCCCACCCCCACCCCCATCCCACTACCAACCACTCAGTCTTATTACATGCACCCTGTGTACTTGACACAGAATTGGCCAGCCCACAGGTCATTTTTTCTATGCTTTTCATGGAATTATTTCCCATTCAGCAGTCTGACAGCCCATGGATAAAAAACTGTTCTTTAGTCTGTTGGTGCGGCTCCGCCTGATGGTAACAGGGTAAAGAGGTGCTGACCGGGGTGTGAATCATCCTTAAGAATTTTTTTCAGCCCTCCTGAGGCAACGATCCCTAGCGATGTTGTCCAGTGCACTTAGGGGACAGCCCGTGATATTTTGAGCTGTGCTTACCACCCTCTGTAGTGTCTTACTGTCAGCAGCTGTCAATCCGGCATACCAAACGGTAATGCAATATGTGAGGATGCTTTCAATTGTCTAAAAAGAGGTCATCAGTTGTTGCTTCACTTTGTTCTTATGCAAGACGCTGAGGAAACGCATCCTTTGGGCACTATATTTTAAGAAAACCTTATAAATTAATTCTAGCGGAGTGGTGCCTGAAGGTTGGCTGTGGGGAGGAAGATTACAAGGACCTGAATGAAAGGGCAAACAAATGTGGGCAGTTAAAGGTTCATAGCAACCAAGGAGAGGCAACAGAAAAGAGAGAAGAATGAAGGAGAAGATGTAGAGGAGCCCACTTTGACGCTTGGTTACCCCAAACCACAATGTACCTGGCAAGCGCTGAGCACGTCATTAGCTCATGGACTAGAGTCATATGGAAGGCCATGGCCCAGCGTGGCATGCCAGGCCACAGCGAACCCTGGATCAGGGCTGCTCAACATTGAACAGGTCAAGGTCTACTTTTTCCAGCCCAAAGTTCCTGAGGGCTACTACACTAAAACCTCTACTTAGGAATTTTATCCGTTCCGAGCACGTGCTCGTAAGTAAAAAAAAATGTAAGTAAAGCAGTGGTTTCCTATAGGAATACATTGAAAACCAATTAATCTGTTCTGGAAGGAACAGATTTCAATGTGCCATGACCCTTGAACTGCCCAGCTTGTTTGAGACAGTGGGCTAGCAGACCCAGAACTTTGCTGGGGCAGTGGTGGTCCTTGGGACGGGGGAGGGAGGGGTGGAGAACTTATCCCCTCACTTTTTTTAATTGATGGCCAGCAGGCTACTTTTGAATCCTTCGCGGGCTACCAGTAGGGTAGTTGGGCAGGCCTGCCCTAGATGACTCCGAGCGCAAGCACAGGTCAGCCTCCAGCATGCATGGCTCAAGTGGAAGCCATGGGGCCTTTTTACACGACCCCTAAGATCCGCTGGTCCCTTAAATTCGGACCAGAGATCTTGAGGGTTTGTCGCTCTCCCTGCATTCCCACCCCCTCCGCACTTCTTTGTTCTGTCTGCGTGAGGGGAGGGAGAAAAAAAGGGAGAAAAGAATGCACTCTTACCTCCGGAGTGCCGGTGGAAGTTGCTCCGACCCCCCCGTCACTTCCCGGTTCCTCTTAAAGGGGCGGGAGGCAAAAAAAACCAACAACAAAAAGAAGCGAGGAGAGCCCGGCACTCTCCGCATCAAAATTTTTCACTCTCCCAGAGCAGGTACTTGAAAGGTGCGCTGGGTCGTGCTTAGGTGGGCGTGGTCGCACTCAATTTTCTGTTAGCTCCGGAACTGGTGGGGAAACATTTTTAAGCTCCAGAGCTGGGAGCCATTTGCAGCGGAGCTTAGGGGTCGTGTATAAACGCCCATGGAGAACAGGTTTTACAGGCAACCCCAGGCCTGGGAGCGGACGTGATCAGAGACCCTTCCTCTCATGGTCAGTGATTTATGGCCTTGTTTACTGTACTTAATAAAAAGGCTCAGCCGCTGGGAAGGGCAGTGTGAGAGCTCACTGCTTGAACCCTACCGATGTGTTGTGACCCACTACAAGAGGGTCCTGTGCACCCTAAGAGTATAGAAACGCAAGAATCAGTGATACCTCAGGCTAAGCCTAAGGATAGGGAGGTTACTCCACAAAAGCTTACAATCTGTATGATTTTATAGTGGTTCTGTAAAAGGTTTCACCCACCCTTACTGTGGCTATTTAAAAAAGACTGTTACCTGAATAGCTAATTGAGAGAGGTAGCACAGTAGTGGGCATATCTTCTCCAAAAGTTAGAAATAATCTGTGCTGCTGTTTCCCTGGTTCCTCTTTCCCTGGTGCCTTCGTATGCAGAATTCTTTACACAGGCACTCTAGGAATGTCTGTCTGTCTGTCTGTCTGACTGACCGCCTGCCTGACTAAATATTGCAACTCCTTCAAAACCAAGACCAGTGAGGTAGTGGAATCAAGACTCACAGGATAAAGCACCAGGCCCTTCAGAGCAGCAGGAGCTAGAGCATCATCTATCAGCCCTTCTTCGGCTTCCTTGTTCTTTTCTGAGCTTAGCTGTGATCTTCACAGTAGCTAGAAAGAAATGGGTTTTCCCAGGAACAGTAAAATGCTGCAACCACCTCTCTTGCAATGCAGAAGCTTGGACAATGTTTTGGTTTTCAATGGACAATTAGGAGTCATTGGCTTACAAAAAGACCTGCTCCTCAATATTTTTGATATGAACTGGTGCAGCATTTTTGGAGAGCCTTGTAGGGAGCTAGCTATGGTGAAGCGGGTACCTGGAATTCCCAATCTACCAGTAGGTCACTGTTAAAGGCTAACAAATGTTATCTACCAGAAAACTATAAATGGCAATAGTTTACATTTTGATTTGATTTTAATTTACCTATATTTCATAGAGGTCAATAAATTTAAACCATACAATGCTCTGAGGTAAACAAACAAATAAATAAAATTATAAGACAATCTGGAATAGACAATAGTTATTACCTGCCAAAGGTTGAGAGTCCAATGCCGTAACTGGAGTGGGAATGAACCACCATTTTGGGAGTCCCTGTCGTCCCACTAGTAAAGTAGATGGCCAAAGGGTCATCACTTTTTGTCTTCACACAGTTAGCATCAGCAGGTGCAGCTCTACAAAACAATCACAGGGCATGGCATCGACCTAACACATGTTCCACCTTTCGGAATGCCTCTATGCATTTTATGATAGCCAAGCTCTGTAATCCTTAACGGCCACCAAAGCATGGGGGCTAAATGTATCGCTTCTCGGCCTTCTGGCTAAGATCAAGTGTAGTTTTCAGGCAACCTCCATCAATGACCTTTAATAGAAACTTTGTTGGTTACTATCCTGCACCCATTTTCTGGTACACAATGTGCACCACGCAGAGTCAAAGCTCTGAGCCACTGCCAGAAAACAAACTACAGTGGTACCTCGGATAACAACTGCCCCGGATAACGAATAATTTGGATAACAACTGCAAATTTCTGGGTATAGGGCTGCCTCTGATAACGAATTTTCCCTATGGGCTGCCTCGGATAACGAATCGCAATTCCTAGGTATAGGTCTGCCTTGGAGAACGAATTTTCTCTATGGGCTGCCTTGGATAATGAATCTTCTTATGGGCTGCCTCGGATAACGAATTTTCCCTATGGACTGCCTCAGATAATGAATTTCCAGCATGCATCAGTAAAAAAGTTATCCCAGGTGAAATTGCATCTGTACCTTTAAAGTGCACTTTTTAAAGAGCTTTGAGCAAAAAAAACCAGGTGTCTGTGCTTTTTTCCTGGGCTCCATAACTGATTATACGGTTTCCCATTCATTCCTATGGGAAACTGTGTTTCGGATAATGACGTGTTTCAGATAACAACTAACCTCGGAGAACGAATCACCGTCGTTATCCGAGGCACCACTGTATATGTTTATAACCACTTATAACTTTGTGTTTATATATCCCTTGTGTGATTGCTTTGTTTTCAATGTTAGTCTCCATCCCTCATAACTTTTGGATGGTCTACTATGCATGATTACATGTAATTTTTACTCTCTTTAACTACTCACGTCCTCTTGTAACTTTAATGTTGTCTTTTAATGCTGTTAAGATGTCCCTCAATTCCCCGTTCTAAAACTTGAATATGTCTTAATTGTACTGGACTGTATATTGTCCCTCAATACTGTAAGCCGCCTTGGATCCTTTTCCAAGGAGAAAGATGGGGTAAAAGTATTCTAAATAAAAATAACATAAAATAAATATACTGGCAATTGTTACCAGTACGACAGATCATGGGAAAGGAAACAAGTCTAGTATCCTAGGGAGTCTCTACATTGAGCAGAAAGTTCTGTTTGGTGCAGCGATGGCCTGATCAATCCCTTCTGCAGGCCATTCTACAAGGAGTGACCTTTGTAAGGAAAAAAACAGCCCTTATATGCCTGCTGACAACATATGCCCATATGGCATGATCCTGCATTAACTGTGCTGGAGGGATTTTCATGGCCACTAGGATGCTGGCAAAAGGAAGAACACAGAAGAGAGATAAGATAGTACAATGAGCTAAGAGCTATTGCACACATAGTAGCTGAAAGTCAGCAGTAACAACTAGAAGACTCCCACTGGATCAGAGAAGAGTTAATTTTTCTGTAAGTTTAACTAATTTAACTCTTTTGATCTACACCAAACATCAGTAACAACTAGAAGACTCCCACTGGATCAGAGAAGAGTCCATTCTTCTGTAAGTTTAACTAATTTAACTGATTTGATCTACACCAAACATATAACATAAGGTTAGTGCTGAAGTTCTTAATGTGTGTGGCCAGGCACCCCTTCATATAATGAGTATTTCTCCCCAGAATGCTGTTCTAGGAAAAACTTTCTGTTTGGTATTAAAACAGTGATTCTTGAAAGAGTTCAGTCCAGGGTAACTCTCAAGTATTTTCAGATAAGCACAGTGTTCTAACCTGATACCATTCGATGTCACCTGTAGCATTCTTGATGCCTCACGGTTTTTCAAGTAGAAAATACAGAGTTGAGTTTTTTAGGTTGTTTGGTTATCTTTGTAAAAGTCATTAGATTCAGGGTCTCAGTCAGTTTTTTCTTGACAGTCTCAAAAACTGCACTTTGTGGCAATTGCCAGGTCGTCAGCATACGGAAAGCTTTTATTGCACAGGCTAAGTAACCATATTTTTTTCCTGGTCTAAAATGTTTGATCTGGCCAGCCCAAATCTCATCATAACTAAAGTAACATAACAAATGGATAGCAAAGAGGTTACTTTAGGGCACTGAGGTTTAAATATTGACCTTTGGTTTTTACATTACCTTTTTAGGGTAACGTAAGTACTAGAAATCACTAATTAATTACCCATTTAAACATGCATCAAAGTGTGCAAGGCCTCTATATGTTTAGAAACATTTTAGTGGACTTCTCTAAGTGTTATACCATGCTTGGATACCAATCATAATGTCTTTCCCTTCCAGGAAAAGGAGCAGAGAAAGTGATTGTGTTTGGCCCTGTTGACACTATCAAATATAATGATCCTGGCCTTCAAACACTGCAGTGACTGGATCTGTCACAGGCCTGGAAAACTCTATGGAGAGGGGCACCTCAAATTTATAGGTCCTCTTATCCATTTGAAGAAATAAGGACAAAGGAAGGGTTTCTCAACCTCGGCAGGGTAGGTAGAAGAGGACTGAGGATGTTGTAGTCCATCTGGAGAACCAAAAGATTTCCCACCTCTGGTTTATGCTTCACTGTTACAACACTTACTGCAAAAGGTCCTTGAAGTTCAGCCAGCCGTCTCTGCCTCTGTCAGACACAATGACCTTGGTTCTCAGAGATGGACATGCAGATGCAACCGAGTCCACTCCAGGAGCCAAAGTGTCACTGACCACGACACATTTGGCTTTGGAAGTCTGAAGCCTGTAGGCGATGTCCTTAACAGTTAACTGGGATGTCCCTGGAATAAAAACAATACCTAGGGGGAGGGGAGAGGATGAGGAAGTCAGACTTCAGTTAATTACCCAGTTCCACCCCTACCTGAAGAAGAAATATCTATCAAGAGTGGTTCATGCATGGGCAGTCTCTAAAATAGATTGCTGCAATGCTCTCTGTGTAAGGCTGGCTGTGAATTTAGGGAGGAACCTAGAGCAGGAACCAAAAGGATTGATCATGGAATCATGGTTAGGCTGATCACAGCTGCAAGCAGATAGAATCAAGTATCCCTAGTCTTGGCACGCCTTCATTAGTCTCTATGCCCAATTCAAATATTGGTCATGGCCTATAATAAGCCCTTAACAGTTTAGAATTTGGTTTCTTATAATATGTGATTTTAATGTTGTGAACTTTCCAGAGAATGTGTGCATTGAAACGACACATTCATAAGGAGGAAAATTGGTCTTCTATCTTTATGTTAGGCGCTAAGCTAATTGCTATAGAGAATATTTCCCTTGTCTCTAAGGAGCTTAAAAGTTGGATAATAGCCAACTAAGTCCAGGTTGAGTTTCCTGCACTGCTATGAAGCTCTCTGCATGATCATGGGTGTATCGCTATTTAATTATATGGTTGGCCAAGGTTTTCAGGTTGTCAAGTGTTGCCATGGTTTTCTTCTACTTTTAAAAATAGTTCGAAGCAAGTTGGGAATGTGGCATATTAAGTCCAATCACATACACATAGAAAGGCAAAGACAACAATAGGCCAGCATGGCAGCTTCTGTAAAGCTCTTCACACCGTTGGCCAATCCATGACCCAGCCATGAAAACTTCCATTGAGGAGCTCCTGCACTTCCAAACCGCCCACGACCGGCCTTGGGTTGCTGCTGGTGGAGGTGCCATCTTTTTCTTCACATTGACCCACCTGCCCGTGTGCAAGCCAGAACCAGCAGCCACCATTCCGGAATCCTTGGCAGCACCATCAGGACTCGGTCACTTCTTTGCAAGCCGCATGGACCAGAGAGCACATTGGCAGCTTTCCGGGACAAGAGGCCCAAATCCTCATAGCTCCATTTCACTTCTTTGTTCTGGTTGTTCACCCACCAGAAGGCTGCCTTCTGAGGCCTCTTCCCTTCCTAGAAGATCAATCCAGAAGTTAAAGCAAGGGAGTGGGGGTGTAGGCAAAACATTAACATGAGCAAGAGAGCCTTGTGTCCTTTTCAATCATCAAGAATTGTGTCATAAAGGATGAAAGGAAAGGACAGCCAAAAGGGTCAAGGGTTGGTCATTTTTGGGGAGTGAAGCTGCTGCTTCAGCTGGCAGAGTGTGGGACCCGCCCTGCTCCCCCTAAGCTAGCAAGAAAGGGAGACAATATTCTATTGCCAGGAAGAAAGACAACATATCCAGAGAAGTTTTGCACATAGAATGGGAGGAGAGACCATCTTGCCTTCCAACTCCAGGAGCAAAACATCGTGTGTTCACCCTGGGCTCTTCCATCTGTGTCCCAAGGTACACACGCAAGCACACTGGGCACTCCACTGCCTAGCAGCAGCTGCGGATGGGGGAGAAGCCCTACCTTTTCCAACTCTGTCCATTTGTCTATAACGTCACTTGCAAAATTGAAGTACTCGGGCACTTCCTTTTCACCCTGGTTGACGGCCTCATACAGAGAGGCAATCGGAGAGGCCAGGTGCCTCTTGGTTTGGTGAAGCAACAGGCGTGGTGACCTCAGGCTCCAGAAGAACTTCAACAAGGCCATGGCAACGCAGGTTCAGGCCGCAGCTGGAGAACATCAATGTGCTTTGCTTCTCTGCAACAACATTTTTTAGCAAGTGCAGCTAGACTTTTTCAACCTCAGACATTAAGGAACACTGAATACCTAAGAACAATGAGAACTGTACAAGCTACATGGCAAGCCCCCTCACCCCCCGGTGTGGTCTACTGTGTGCTCTAGATTGAATCATAGAATCATAGAATCATAGAGTTGGAAGAGACCTCAAGGGCCATCTAGTCCAACCCCCTGCCATGCAGGAACCCCCATCACAATATTTCCGACAGATGGCCATCCAGCCTCTGTTTAAAAACCTCCAAAGAATTAAACATTCTTCCACTTTAAAAAGGGAATAATTTGGGGGTGGAAAGGTTTCAGCTTCAGCTTTCAGACTTTAATCCTTTGCAGATCAGTATCAAACTTGTTTGCCATTTAAGACCTAAGGTCATTATTGATTTCCATGGTGGATGGATAGAGGTCAGATCAATCGGATATGTTTGGAGAGAATGCAAAGTTCGCGCTCATCTGGGATGACACCTCCTTGAATATACACTTTCATGTTCCACTGAGCTTACTTACAAGCAAACAATGTGATATATTTAGTGTAACAAAAGTAAGTCTCTTCCAGATAAGTCTGGTCCTGACACAATGTTTGATGCTTTCAGAAGGTGCGTCACCCTTGTGGCCGCTGTCCCCCATCCAGAGCTTCCAAAATTGGAAGGCGCTTAACAGGTTGACTTAGTTGGGATGCTTGATCATGAGCACAGCTTGAAAAAGTTACTTTTATGGATGACTTCTCCCAGATTTCTCAGACCAATCCCTTTTGATATTATAACCCAAAACAAGAGAACACCTGGGGGCTCCTTAAAGGCCAACATGTTTTGTTTGATAGGCAGTTGAAGCTAGGATGTTTTAAGAAGACCACTCATTCATACAGCTGCCATAAATTGGAGACATGTAACAACAACCATGATGGAATGAAACCAGCTTCTTCAGAAGCAAGTGGGATGCAGTCTACAAAGCTCATGGCTTTATAGATAATAATTGTAGAACTGCCGTGCTGGAAGGGACCCTGTGGAGTATGGAGTCCAGCCCCTGTCAGGGAGGCACAGTGGGGAATCCAATTCCTGGCCTCTCTCTCTCTGCAGCCAGACTGCCTAAGCATCTGCTCTCAAATGAGAGTGAATGATGCTGAAAAAAAAATGCAGGCAACAGCAACACCACATGCACTTTTCACCCAATGGAGGGGGTGGTTGTTGGGCGACCAGTTGTGTGACAGATACCCTGCTAAGGATGGAAACCACTTGCGATTAACACTGCACACATTTTTCTTCCCAATAGGGTTTTGGACTTTAAGGTGACCTTAGAGGACTTTAAGATGACCGGAGGAGCCTCCTGGTGCAGTAGCTCGACTGCTGTGCTGCTGTAAAAGCTGTGCTCATGACCTAAGGCAGGCATGTCCAAACTTCGGCCCTCCAGATGTTTTGGACCACCACTCCCACAGTCCTTTGCCATTGGCAATCTAAGCTTAGAATTCTGGGAGTTGTGGTCCAAAATATCAGGAGGCCCGAAGTTTGGACATGCCTGACCTAAGGTTCAATCCCAGGTACCCGCCTGGGATTTCACGCAGCCTTACATCCTGCAGAGTTTGGGAGAATGGGGTACCCAACTTGCTGGGGGGGGGGGTGGCAATGTGTGCAGCCTGCATAATTAAATTATGAACAGCCCAGAGTGCTTCAACAGGTATGGAGAGGTATATCAGCAGCAGGCTTTGCTTTTGCTTTGCTTTGCCCACAGGGGAGGTGAGTGCTCAGTCGTATTATCGTTGCAACAGAGTAACATGGCTACCCTTCTTCCAGCAATTAAAAAAAAAACCGAGACGCTTTTCCAAGTTCTGGTTCCTGACTTGTGCGGAAGCCCTGCTCCAAACGGGGAACATTAACAGGGCCCAGAACAACGGGGTTCTCCACCTGTCATTTGTCTTTTTTACTTTCCGGGGCACCCCACCCCAAAAAACCCAAAACAATCAAACAAACAAAAACAGTTGAACAGCTTCCCGGGCCGGGAGGTTCAGGCGCCGCGTCCCTCCCTCGCGCGCTCTCTTTCACTTACCTTCCCTTCGCCCCAAAGGGATCGCGGCGCTTGGCAGGAGGCTTGGGCTCAGCTCCCCGCTGGGCCAAAATGATCCGGGAAGTGGTGGAGCCGGCTTCTCACGGGCCGCCCTTATTTTTAGCTCCTGCCTGGGGAGGAAAATAGGGGGAGGGGGAAGGGGAAGGGGAAGGGGAGGCAGGCAGGCGCTCCTTACCCACGATCCGGATTAGGGGTCACGCTTGCCCGAGGGTTAAAATAACAAACCAGGCGCACGCTGTGCCGGGCTAGCGCGAGTACTTTGGTACAGCTGCTAACCAGCAGAGAAACACTATGGATCATACGCTGCAGAAAGAGCAGGAGTCGGAAAAGAAAGTTAGCGGGGAAACCCCTTCCCACCGAAATCATGTCACAAGGCCTCCTCTTATTAAGGGACAAATCACAAGAAAAGCGCGTTATACCTCTTATGATTGAACCGCCTTCCTTCGAGGCGCCCTGGCTTTTCAAACGCCTTGGGTGCGGCGGGCAATGGGATTTGGAAATAACGCCACGCTTTACCTCCCAATAACCAACCAGAAACCAGAAGCAGCCTAACTGACAACATTCCCGGGAATGGTGGGCTAGAGGTGTGTCAGTTCCACACATTGGCTCTGCCACTATGGGTGGGGTTGTCCTTGTCCTTAGGCTTGCCAAGGCACTTCCCTCAGTCAGGGTAGGGGGAGGCATGTGGCTCTGGAGAGTTCCTGCACTGGGGTGCCTTTTTTTTTTTTTGCAGGACCATATGTTTCCTCCTCCTCCTCCTCCTCCTCCTCCTCCTCCTCCTCCTCCTGGCTCAGCCTTTCTTCATCTCAGTAGGCAGTCCTGGGCGCGGGATGCCAGCAAAAAGTGGCTGAACAATGGATACCAGACTGGGAAACTGATAGCAAATGGTGGAAGTCATTCCCCCCCCCCCCAATATTCACCTGCCTTTTCTCATTAGAATACTGTACCTCTTCCCCCCCCCAAGTGTTCATTGTGATTATATTTACACAATGAGCATGCATCAATAAAAATCAAGGCAGGGGGGAAGATATTGGTACATTGTTACGATTACAGTCAATGTCTTCACATTTGATAGTTTTCAGAGGAAAAAGGAAACTATATTTCAGTTCAAAAGTCAACCAGTATCTATATGGTTACTCCCTCCTAGTCTAACTTTGTGGATTTTTATGATTTATTGCCACCTCCTCTTTTACACTGTCTTTAGTATCTCATGGCTTGTTATATTGTTTATTTTGATCACAATTCTCCCACGAATTTCACTTGTCTAGTCTCTTATTGTACCACTCATAAAATAGTTGCCAAGTTTGTGCGTAAATGTTTTCTTCTTTGTTATGTATTGCCTTAAACTTACTGTACCTCTTTGAGTGCCTTCTGCATTGGGCAACGCAGGAGGAAGTACCTGTAATGCACTTACAGTCATATATGATAAAAGAAAGCACACCTCCTTTGAATTCTGTGGTCTTACATATCAGGAAAATCATCTAGTCCTTAAGCAGGTCTGGAAAATTAAGTAACTACAACCTCAGATGAACATGTCATATTACACTGTCATGGTTTATTTTACAAAAATAAAGCCAAAATGGGGAAGCCATGTGTGAAAACCTAAGTACTCCCTGTGTACTTCTAGAACCACCTTTTGCAGCAATAACTATATGTAATTATTTTTCTGTATGACTTGATCAGTCTCTCACATTTGTTGTGAGGGAATTTTGGCCCATTTTTCTTTGCAATTTTGCTTCAGTTCATTGAGGTTTGTGTGCATTTGTTTATACACAGATCTCCTAAGGTCTCACCACAGCATTTCAACTAGATTGAGATCGGGACGTTAACTGGGCCATAGCAACAATTTGGTTCTTTTCTTTTTCAGCCATTTTGTAGTAGATTTGCTGGTGTGCCTGGAATCATTGTTCAGTTGCATGAACCAGTTTTGGCCCAGCTTTAGCTTTTGGACAGATGGTCTCACATATGAATCTAGAATACTTCAATTGCACAGACAAGTGGACAGTAGAGCACCACGTTTGATGAAAACCAAACACAACATATTAGCACAAATACATCATACCAATTGTCAGGCAGTGGTGGAAAGGTTATGATTTGGGCATGTTTCGCAGCCACAGGTCTGCATGTTCAAAACAATGGTAAGGCCGCACCTGGAGTATAATTCTGGTCACCACATATCAAAAAAGACATAGTGGAACTGGAAAAGGTGCAAAGGACAGCGACCAAATGATTACTGGGCTGGGGCACCTCCCTTATGAGGAAAGGCTACAGTGTTTGGAGCTCTTTAGTCTAGAAAAAAAGATGTGGGGGCACATGATTGAGATGTACAATATTACAGAACCAGGGGTCATCCACTCAAGTTGAGGGTTGAAAGAATGAGAACAAAGAAAATATTTATTTACCCAGCGTGTTGTTAATCTGTGGAACTCCTTGCTGCAGGATGTGGTGAAAGGAGAATGGTCAGATTCCTGGAGGAAAAGTCCATCACAGGTTACAAGCCATGACAGGGATATGTAATCTCCAGTCTTAAAAAGAGGGGAGTGGTATCAGGAGACAGATATCTAATATTGTGCACTCCCAGAGGCATTTGGCAGGGATACTGTGAGATGCAGGAAACTAGACTAGATGGGCCCTTGGCCTGATCCTGCATGGCTCTTCTTATGTTCTTATGCTCTTGAGTTGCTTAGTTTGATATTTCCAGTCCATATCTGGTTAGCTGTACTCAGTGGTGTAGCTCAGTGTTTCTCAAACTGTGTGTTGTGGCTTCATGGGGTGCTGGGAAAGCCACCCAGAGGCACCACAAAATCCTCTTATCCCCAACCCAAAGTATTGTACAGCATTTACAGTTTCTCTGGTGTCTATGCATGGTGGAGAGAGGGAGCCCTGGCTCAGGCCTGGGTTTCTGGCTCTCTAATTTGCAATGGAAGCTTTCCTGACTCTGACCTTGTAAAAAACCTCAATTTTTCTTCTTTTAGGAGAAGTCAGGCCATTAAGCCACAGGTACTGTATAGACATTGGTCAGGTTTTTCGTTTTCGTTTGTGGCATCGCGGCGATCGCGCAATGCGAAGCACAGAAAAAGTTTTTAAAAGTTTTTTTAAAAACCCCGACTCCCGGCCAAAAAAGCAGGCAAAAATATGCCTGCCTGAGGCTTTGCCACCTACCAGAGGGGTGGTTTCTGGGGGGTCCCCGGCCTTTCCCCCCCTCTTCTCCTGTCCTGGGCTGCTTGCACCAGGCTGGGGGGGGTCATCCTCGTCGTCTCGCCATGCCATGCGGTGGGGGGGATCCAAAATGGCGACCGTAATTTTTCTTTTGAAATCGTGGTCAAAAAACACACCAAATCACCACAGAAACATGTGAAATTTATTTATTTTAAATGCCTGAATTTTAATAGTAGCTGCAGTGGGTTTTTTTATAGCAATAAAACGTCGTATTGATTTTATTTTATTTTATTTTATTTTTTATTTTTTTAGACCTGCCCATTTGGGCTGGGCATGGGATGGGACCATGCAATTTTTTTGAACCATTCCACCAATGGCATCACCAGGTTTTTGACTGACACTTCTGGATGTCTCGGAGGGCATAAAAAGCCAAGGCACCTTCCAGAAATCGCAGTCGGGTGTATGGATGTGGTTGAGGGAGGAGGGGTGGCTGCTGGTGCTGGTGTGATCCGATCGAGATTGAGGAGGGAGGCTGGAGGCTTTAGGATTTAAGTTAGTCAGGCAGGGAGGGAATTGAATTTAGAAAATAATTTCTTTGATTCCCTGCAGCTTTGTCTGCTGAAGGGAATAGCAGTTTATTCTTTATTTCTTCTCTGGCAGTTTGTGAGGATTTTTTCTGATATTGGATAAAGGGGGAGGTTCGACTGGGAGTGGGAGGTGTGGATTTATTTTAAAAATATATTATATACTACCATTTATTTTCTATTTTCCCAACTACAATTTGCTTGCACACACACACATTTGGGGTGCAAGCCAAGAACAGAACCTCTATCCTAAGTGATATCCTAACTGCCCACTCGCCTGTCTGCCTGCGCCGCTGCCCGCCCACTCGCCCGCTCGCGCCTCCCCCTGCCGGTGTTGCCGCCCACCCATGGCCCCCCGCCATCGCCGCCCGCCCGCACCTCCCCCCTGCCACCCGCCGCCCGCCCCGCCCGCTGCCTAGGGCGCAAAAACACCTAGTGCCAGCCCTGATTGCGGGACGCCCCTATGCTCTGGGGGAAGTCAAATCACACTAAATTGCGGTGGAAACGACAAACGACAAATGAAACAACGAAACGACAAATTTTTGAAAAATTTCACAACAAACGGAAACGACCCGAAACGGACCCGTTCCAACAAACGAAAACTCGAAACGTCATTTTTTCTGGTCGTGCCCATGTCTAGTACTGTAGTATAACATAGTCTCTAGTCCCATCTAGTGGCCACTCCTGGTAATATATCCAATGGAGGTCTATTCATGCCTGTGTTTTAAAAATCCTATTTTTTTTCAAGTAACACTCCTACTGTACTGGGGAACCGTGGCCAGTGGCCAGTAAGTAAAAGGAGCCACGAGTCACAAACATTTTGGAACCATTGTCCAGTGAACTGGACAGTTCACTGGTTTAGGTATTTGGCTGCAGAGCCAGAGGCTGGGAATTCAATTTCCCACTGTGCCTCCTTGAAAGAGGCACAGGGCTTAGTGTCCTTATGGTTCCTACCAGCACTGCATTTTTTAGATTATTCAATCTCCATGGTGAAGAGCTACAAACTGAGAACTCAGCAAAGGTATCTGCAGTCATTTGAAGAACTGCATCATTCAGAGAATAACAGCAAATCTTTGTGCTGACATCTTTGTTGTGTTATGTGCCATCAAGTCAAAACCAACTTATAGGGACCCTAATAAGGCTTTCAAGATAAGCGAGACATTTAAGGAATGATTTTACCAGTTCCATACCCCCTCAGTGATTTTCCACTTTGAACCCAGGACCCCCCCGAGTCCTAGTCCCTTACTCTGTCCACTACACTGGTTATATGCTGACTTCTTCCCCTGAGGCAATTTGCCCCTGAGATTTATACCAAATCCATCATATGTATTTAAAAACATATCAGGGCTTTGAGCACGGTGACCTTTTAAATTCCATTGTGGGAGGGAAGCCTCCACACACCAGCTACTGTGCTGTACGGCCTCAGGTAGCAGCAGTACTATTTTTATTTATTTATTTATTTATTTTATTTTATTTATTTATTTATTTATACAATTTATATGCCGCCTACTACCCAAAGGTCTCTGGGCAGCTTATAATTAAAATGAACAGTTAAACAGTTAAAACATTAAAAAAAGCAATGGACAAGTAAAAACAATAAAAACATTTAAACACAAAACACTAAAATTGCCACTAGGACCCACAATCTATGTTATGTCAGTTAAAAAACTTCAGAAACAGGAAGGTTTGTGTACAGGTATTTTAATTTGTATTTGTAATTTATTGTATTTTAATTACTATGTTTCTCGTGTTTTAAAATTCTCTGTAAGCTGTCTTTGGTTCCTCTTGAAAGAAGGGCAGGTTAAAAACAAAATAAAATAAAATGGTACACAGAAAATCGAGCCTAGATGTTGGGAAAAGTAATTTTATGTGTTTTGTGTCCCCTTTAGCTTTAGAAACAGAAGATGCATTCCTCCTCCTCCAGAGGACAATGTCAGAGACACTTGCTAATTATAATTTCTGGACCTTGGAAGGAATGAATTGCAAGTTGCATTGCTATTTCCAGACAGCTGCATCAAAAAAGAGAGTATAATAGCTGAGTTACATTCAAGGGGGAAATGACTTGATCTATACAAGAGATTCCATTTACTATTACTTAAAAAATATTTTAAGGAGCATTTAAGGCATTTGGAAAGTATTTTCACAAACATCTGTCAATCAGGTTTCATATCATGCTGTTTTCACCCCCACTTTTTCTTAAGGTGACGACAAGTGAAAAGGTTAAAAGCAATGCAGTGAGGAAGATAATGTTCAATGTTCAATTCTGAAGTAGTAACATTAAAACACTGAAACAAGTAACCGTGCAAAATATACTTTCTCTTGTAATGCCAGTTCTGAAAGAGATGAAGGGCCACTGATGAATCAACCTGGGGGTGATTTCTTTGTATAACAACCAGCCCTTCATAGAGGCTTTCAACAGAAAACAGGACCGTAATCTGTCAGAGATCTGTTTTGATCTGTATTCCTGCATTAAGCAGGCCAGGTTGGACTCAATGGCCTTCCACTGTAATCCCCTTCCAACTCCATGACTATACAATATATGATAATATATTCCCTCCCTGAGGTTAATTTCTCAATCTTGAGGGTGGGGACCATAACTATTGATAGATGAGGAGGCTAGGCCCTGTGCTGGTGTTTATCAGGGCGTTTATACACGACCCCTAAACTCCGGGGCAAATGGCTCCCAGCTCCGGAGCTTAAAAATGTTTCCCCACCAGCTCCGGAGTTTACAGGAAATTAAGTGCGACCACACCCACTTTAGCGTGTCCCAGCGCACCTTTCAAGTACCTGCTCTTTGGAGGTGAAAATTATTTGATCCGGTGTAACGATAGTGAGTGCGGGGCTCTCCTTGCTTCTGTTTGTTGTTTTTTGGCTCCCGCCCCTTTAAGAGCTACTTTTTCAGAGACTGAAATGTTGCCGGCAGGAGCGAGAGGCAGAAGGGAGGTGACCTGCATGCTTTTCTTTCTCTTTTTCTCCCTCCCCTCACGCAGCCAGCAGCCAGGAAGTGCGGAGGGGTGGGGACACAGGAAGAGCGATGAACCCCTAAGATCTCTGGTCCGAATTTAAGTGGCCAGCGGATCTTAGGGGTCGTGTAAAAAGGCCCTCAGTGGTTTACAGACACAGGTTGGAAGTCCAAAGTGTAGTGGAATGTTGTGGGTGACCCATCGCTGGAGGTTTTCAACAAAAGATTGGACAGCCATCTGTCCAGGATGTGATGAGGTCTCCTGGCTTGGGCAGGGGGTTGGACTCAAAAACCTCCAAGGACACTTCCATACCTATGATGATTCTATGATCCTATTCTATGATCCTAGACTGTTTCCCCAAGAGGGGCCCAAGGCAATTTATAAAGAATTTTAATATTCAAGTGGTACAACAGTTTAAAAATCAATGAATATTACAAAACTGTCAAACACAGTCATTACGGGAAGAATTGAAGAAAATTACTTAGTCATTTAAAAAGATGTTTTTAAAAGTCAGATTGCAGAAACAAGAATTGTCCACTGAAGATGTAAAAGCTGAATCACTTTTCTAAATATAAGGTATCCATTCAGACTCCAAATACAAATCTACAATAGTCAGACTCCAATACAAATCTACACTAGTATAAGCAGTAGTCAATTATGGTCCTCCATAACTGCATAATGCTGCAATTCCCATCCTATTTTACTGTTGATTCTGACAAAGCTTGAGAAATTGCTGATCAAACTGACTGGGGGATTCTTGGCATTGCATCCCATCATTCTTTTCTTTATTTTTAATTCTAGTTTAAGATGTTGGGAGTTGCAACCCAACAACATTTAACAACATTTAATGGGCCACAGCAGTCCATGAATGACATTTTGTGTGTTATTAATGTTTGGCGAACAGCTTGAAGTCATAAAATAACACACAACAGGAGCCAGCTGTTGTATCCAGCTGGACTTTGATTGAGCAAAAGGAGAGAAAAACTGTGCGTGAATGGAAGGACTGTAAGCTCTATAAAACTTTGCACACATGGAAGATTTTGAAATTCAAAAAATGGAAAATGGAATAATTCCAAATATTTCAGTTCCACTTTGCAGACACAGTGCAGGAATCCAGGAGTTGAAAATCTGGAGGGGAATGTCAACAGTTTCTACCTTCCTGAAATCTTGCCTTGAAAATTTGAAGTGTCTTCTTCTTGTACTCAACCTAGAAGAGGCTGGATGTGATCACCACTGTTATGACTCTAGTGGTGGGAATTCCAAATGATTATATTGGGCTACATTTCTATATTACAGCAGTTGCCAACCTTAGGATACCCAGATGTTCTTAGACTATAGCTCCCAGAAGACTTTACCACCACTAGATATGCTGGCTGGGGGTTCTGGAAATTGCAGTCCATGAACACCTGGAATACCCAAGGCTGTGAACCCTTGCCACAATGAAAGTAACCATTGCACTCAGCTGAAGCTATTTTACCCCCCATTCACGTTTCCTTAGTACGCTTCTCTGGATCTTCCCAGCGGGTGTCTTCGGCAGTTCTTGTACAAACTCAACCTGTGTTGGGGAAGCAAAGGGGTTGTCTCACTTTTTGCAGTCTTATGCCAGTTCCAAGCTTCAAAGAGCTTACTTCACTCATATAATTGATTTGCTAGTTTCATTTATATCCCAACCACAACCTGGGAACAATCCATTAGCACTAATGTCAAAATCATCATGCTTGCTTGAAGCAAACAGATGCCTAGCCTTCTTTTTAGAAGACTAAAATTAAAATCTTACTTTTAAAATGTTCTTTTTAGATTTTAAAAGTAAAATTTTAATTGCATTATCAAAATTTAGTATCAGTAGCATCCCTGACATTAGCAAAAGCAAAGCACAGCACAACCCAGCAAAGCAAAGCAAAGAAAAGTGTTCTGCTTATATACCACTTCAAGTAGTCTCTGTGGTTTACAGTTTAATTATGCAGGCTACACATTGCCCCCATCCCCAGCAAGCTGGGTACTCATTTTACTGACCTCGGAAGGATGGAAGGCTGAGTCAACCATGAGCTGGCTACCTGGGACTGAACCCCAGGTTGTGAGCACAGTTTTACCTGCAGTACAGGCATTTAATCACTGCACCACAAAGCTCCTTTAGTGCTTCATACCTGCCCCATAGCGCTTCAAGCACTCTCTGGGCGGTTCTACCTGCCCCATAACACTTCAAGCACTCTCTGGGCAGTTTACAATTTAATAATGCAGGCTACACATCATCACCCCCCCCCCCGAAAGCAGGCTGGGTACTCATTTTACCAAACTCAGAAAGATGGCTGAGTCAACCCTGAGCCGGCTACCTGGGATTGAATCCCTGGTCATGGGCACAGTTTTAGCAGCAATACAGGCATTTAACTACTGCACCATGAGACTCTTTTTTAGCACAGACTCTTGTGGGGGCAGGAGTGTTAGAGCATTACAATAAACTTGTAAGGTAGGTCTCATTGAAAGTGTGGGAAGGAGTGGTCCATGGTTGCCCGGTGCATTCCATGTTCTCCCATACCTCAGTGCAACATCCTAACCATGAGATAACACACCATCATCACCATTTAGGTCAACCGTTTCTTACAACCAACAAAAATGTAGCTTTTGGGAATGGGTGAGTTGAACCCCTCTACAATCCCATCAGATAATGTAGGACGAACCTTCTCTGATACAGCACGTTTTCCACAACAGCCAAACATACCTCCCAATCAATTCAATAGGTAAATGGGGAAAACTGTGGTGGTTTTCCAGTGCCATCTTCCATATTGATACAACACAACTTTCCTGCTCCAGAGAGGGAAAATACTTGCCTTTCTGGGATACTTGTAGGGAGCAGTGACCTTCTTCACATGATCTTGGAGTTCCTTGACCAATTTTTCTGGATCATGTGATGAAAAGGCAGGAGACAAGATGACAAAAGCTTTCACGACCTGGTGAATAACAAAAATATTAATTAATGGCTCTGAGAAAATGTAGACATTGATAGAATTGGGGTCTTAGTACATTAGTGATTTTGACCCAAGACATGTAAAATCTGCAACAAAATGAAGTGTGGAATTATCTTGTGGAGGGCTCCAGCCAAGTGCTTCAGTAGCCACCCAATCAATCATAACCTTTTCTAAGACTTTCCATTTCACTTCTCCTTCCTTTTGAGAAATGTTACGGAAAATCTGTTGACATTTTTCAGATGGTTTGTGGCTGTTGTACATGATTTTTCAAATTACTGGAGGAAAAAAAACCCAGAATCCTCCCTGTAGAGGATTTATCTGGAAAAGGCAGAAAAAATAATAAACTGTGCAAGATTGTTAACATTTAGGTACAGAATAGCATCCTTCCTGTGCAGGATTCCCCTGGAAAGGGCGGAAGAAACACCATGCTGTACAGACTGCTTCAATCCCTGTGCTGAATGGGATACTTCCTACACAGGAGTCACTGGCAAGGGCATTAAGCTGCACTAAATTTGACAGTTTCCTGTAGAGCACAGGGAGTGGAAAGGGGCGATGGTGATTTCTATGATTCCTTTTTCAACTTGATTACCTCTCCTCTGACAGGATCTGGGCTGCTGACAACAGCAGACTCAACAACGGCTGGGTGTTCGATCAAAGCGCTTTCCACTTCAAAGGGTCCAATACGATATCTATGAGATAATAATGATCATTTCAAGAGGTCTTTGAATGGAACACCAAGCAAGCAAATAAAACAACTGAACCCAAGGAACCTACCCAGCAGAATTAATGACATCATCCGACCTTCCAATAAACCAAATATAGCCATCTTTGTCTTTAGTTGCACGGTCCCCCCGTGATATAAAACCCTCCACGTTCACTGGCTTTTGTTTTTTGGGGGTTGTCCTGGAAGCAATCAAAACATTAATCTACAACTTTTAACTCATGGCTGCTAAACTATCTGCTTTGGGCATGGTATCTTTGCCTCCACCACCACTACCCCCTTCACAGTGATCTCATATCTTCTCATCTGACACCTCTGTCATCCACACACTTGTCTTCTCCATCTGGAACCAACCCGTCACCCTTACCATAAGGAAGAAGGAAATATAAGGTCAGGATTCTTCCCTGCAAGGCAAAGGAAGGAGCAAACCTAGAACTGGAAGCAGGCCTTCAGCATATGCCCATAAATTCCTTACACTACCTTCTATGAAAGGATCCCGTTCATTGCTCAGAACAAGAAGAATGTTAAGAGCAAAATCCAGAGGAATGCGAATGGCCTAAACAAAACTGTCAACTTTTGCTGTATTGCAAAATAAAGCAACTGGTAAGCATACTGACGAATATCGCGCTAAAAGGCACATGAAAAGTAATGCTTACTAAGTAGGATGTGAACATACAAAATGGCCGCTTGGGTTTGATTCTGATCGCAATATCCCCTTCTTCCCCTGGAGGCTGGATATTGCCCAGGGCATCTACGATCTGTAAAACAAACAAAAGCAAAAAGAAATCAAACCAAACCAGAATAGAGCAGAGCACAGGAGAACAAAACATCCAAGTCATTAATAAAGATATTGAATAGCACTGGACGCAGAACAGAATGCTGGGGCACTCCACTAGTCACCTCTCTCCATCCTGGAGAAAAGTCATTTATGATTAACCTTTGTTGATCATTTTTTCTCAACAAACTGATGTTGGCTTCTAGGCATTACTGCATAGTTTTCTAGGTGTTTGCATGTGTGTGTTATGACGTTACAGTCATGACCAACTCTTTGTGACCCCATGTCCATGGAGTTTTTCTTTGCAAGAATACTGGAGTGGTTTGCCAGTTCCTACTCCAGGCGCCTACAGCACCTGGTATTCCCTGGTGGTCTCCCATCCAAGTATTAACCAGGGCCGACCCTGCTTAGCTTCCGAAATCAGGCGCTAGGGCATCTAGGCAGCTCAGGTGTTTGCATAGTGATTGCTTAATAATCTGTTCCAAGATTTTTCCTGGGATTCATGTTAGATTAACTGGCTTGTAGTTCCCTAGTTCCTCTTATTTGCCCTTTTTGAAGGTATGGACATTACCCCTCATCCAGTCCTCTGGCACGTCACCTGTTTCTCATGATTTCAAGAAAATAATGGATAGCAGTTCTGAGAGTTCTTCAGCCAATTCCTTCAGTACTCTTGGATGAAGTTCATGTGGCCCTGGAGATCTGAACTCATTCAAGGTAATAAGGTATTCCTTGTTTATCAATCTCCAGCTACAATCCTGACCCATCCACTTGCACTTTTCTTATGTCTGGAGGTTCAGAGTCTGTCTTACAGGAGAAGACTGAACTAAAATAGGAACTGAGCATCTCTGCCTTTTCTTTGTCACCTGTTACCATTTTCCCATCTAATTGAGGAGATGTATCACATTCACTATTTCTTTTCTTTGCCTTTTCATTCTCAAATGTCTGAAGAATGCTTTTTACTGCTTTTAAAGTCTCTAGCTATTCTCAGCTCATTCTCTGCTTTTGCTCTCCTATGCCATTCCTGCATTTCCTTGCTACTTGTTTGTATTCTTCCTTGGTGGTTTGGTCTTCTTTCCACTTTCAGTACATGTATCTTTTGTTTTGTTTTCAGATCCTCCCTGAGCTTTTTTATGAAACCACGCTGGCTTTTTTGCTCCTTCTTTCCTTTTTTTCTCATTAGAAAATGGCATGGCGGTGAGGACTTCTACGCAGCCTGAAAATTTCTTATCCACATGTCTCACTGGATAAAGACAGGATAAATCAAGAATGAAGAATCTATTGAGTATTTTTCATAACCCTACCTGGACATCATAAGGTGGAGATGCCTTTCCCAGGGAGCCAGGTTTAATTTTCATTCCTTTTATATTAGAACATATTGTTACCTGCAGCAGAAAGAAGGAGAAGCACAATTTAATGAGGTTTCAGTTGATTTCCAAGAGGAATGTGTTGGACCTTTTGGAATCTCGCATGCTGCCTCTGGCAGGTTTGGCTGAGAGGGTCCTTTTTTGGCTGGGGTGACTGTCAATCTATCTAGCACTAACCAATTGTTCTTTCCCTGTCTCTGAGTTCCAAGAGAGCCACGCCTCTCTGATTTGCATTTCTTTCTCTCTCTCCTAAGTCTGTTGGATGTCAGTCTGTTGAAAGCTGTAGTCTGTCAAGGCCTGTTGCTGCATGGAGTCATGTTTGTTAGTTTTGCTGTTACAGTACATCCATTCAATTGTAAGTAAATGTAGTATTTGTTATTTTTTTCGACTTTAGGAGTATGTTAGTGAAACTATAAGTGCCTGTTTATGAGGGAGACAGGGTGAACTAAACTGGGGGACTTGAGGCTATTCGGCTTTGTGAGTCCCTGCACTTTTGCTGTGCAGCTAGGAACTCTGCAACAGGATGGTGTCCTCCATTTCTAAACTGTATCATCAAATAATACACCAGCACAGAGTGAATAGTGAATGTAGCTTGGGCGTCAGGGTTGTGTCAGGGTGTATTGCACCCTCAGATCAGGTATTCTTACTGATCCAGAAGTAGCGTTACTGATTTTTTGGTTAGAGATGGGCACGAATCAAAAAAATAATGTTTTGTTTGTCGTTTGTTGGGTCCGTTTCGGTTTGTTTCCATTTTTTGCGAATTTTTGCAAAAAAATTGTTTTCGTTTTCATTCATTTAGTTACTGTTTCGTTACCATTTATTTCATTTTTTGTGATTTTTTTTTAGCATTTAAAGCAGTTCACTGTATTGCAGTAACGAAAACAAAACGCACAACAAAAATTCCGGTGTTTCTGTTCGTTTCGTTTCATTTTGGGGACAAAATTCGTTTGTCGTTTCGTTGCGTAACGAAACGAAAAAACGGAAACGGAAACGAAAAATTGTTCATTTCGTCCCCATCTCTAATTTTTGTATGAGAATCACAGCACTAAACTGGAGAGGGATGCTATCTAATGTGCAATACAAACTTGGCATCAGGAACTTGCTGAGATCTGGATTTTATTAGAGGGCTCATATGCAGCACATAGAAATTCCTGCCTTCTACTACTGCCCACTGGCCTTTGCTTTTTGATCCAGTGAATGGGAATAAGTGGACAGTGGCAGGAGTGACAAAGTAGGGTGATAGCCATCTTATATTTGGCCTATTGGGAGGTTTTATCAGCGATCCATAAGGCAAGAAAAGAGACTGTGTCATTGAAATAATACTGAAAAAGTATATGCAAGATCCCATTGACAGAACAGTTTGACTCCAGCTTCATACTTAAAAAGTGATATAACATTTTCTCTCCGAATATATGGACCTTCAAATCTGCCACATTAGAAGGAAAAAAGAGAGCTCTAAATAAAGCCTGTGTTTAGTTCCTGATTACACCAAACCAAAGCAAGCTAATTTTCAACTTGCGGAACTATGAAAGCAAATGTTTGGATAGGAACAAAGACACTTAACTTCTTAAGGGGTCTTTGTCTCTAATTGTGGTCTCACGGTAATGAATGTTTCCACTCTAAACATCTTTTGTGTAAGAAACCTCCAGAGCTTAAAATCAGTGTTCACCTGGACTATATTTCACCTTAATATTAATTAGAAGATTGTACAAGACATTTATTGGGAGTCTATTCCATTTATATTAGGTGAGTCAACTGCAGCCCTCTAGATTTATACACTTCATTCCAGAAGCCCTCAGTACAGTGGTACCTTGTATAAAGGAATCAATTCATTCCAAATGAAATTATGGTTAAGCAAATTTTCCTTTATACAAATTCCCATAGGAATGCATTGAAAACGGAGTAATCCCATTTTTATGTTGTACGGATTCTCTCCATAGGTCAGGCATGTCCAAACTTCGGCCCTCCAGATGTTTTGGACCACAACTCCCACAGTCCTTTGCCATTGGAAATACAGGCTTGGAATTCTGGGAGTTGTGGTCCAAAACATCAGGAGGGCCGAAGTTTGGGTATGCCTGCCATAGGTGATTCTGTTAAGCAAATTTCCCCTATCTCCAGAATTTTTTATGTTGTACAGATTTTATGTTATACAAACTGTTTGTTATAAGAGGGTCCACTGTACTGGGTTTCCTGGTTAGGGCTGATGGGGAATTGTAATCCCCAAATCCCTTAAATGTTACAGCTGTCTACTATGCTCTGCTTTTATTATGGTATCTCATTCAGACTTTGGACTAAATACTGTAATTAAAAGCAGCAAGGTACAAGTTATGTATTATCTGAAATGAGTTCCTTTTTGAGTAATGAAAGTGTAATAAAGTTTTAGTTCAAAAGTAAGATAACAAGCAGTCACACCCTTTGTGTCGTAATGGTACGTAGTTTATTTCAAAAAATAATTTTCAATGCATTTAGACTTGGATTAATCTGAGTGGCAAGATTTATTTTTGTCATCATGGCACAGTGGTTAAATGCCTGTACTGCAGTTAAAATTGTCTTTACAACCTGGGGTTTAATCCCAGGTAGTCGGCTCATGGTTGACTCAGCCTTCCATCCTTCCGAGGTTGGTAAAATGAGTACACAGCGGGGGGGGGGATGTGTAGCCTGCATAATTAAATTTTTAAACTGCCCAGAGAGAGCATGAAGTGCTATGGAGCGGTATATAAGCAGAACACTTTTTGCATTTTCAGAGGTGTTTTCAAGATGCAGCAATAGAATTGGGCACTAGGGGGAACCAGAGAGTACTTTCCTGTAATTTTCTAGGGGCGCTTTTACACGACCCCTAAAATCCGAGGCAAAGGGCTCCCAGATCCGGAGCTTAAAAATGTTTTCCCACCAGCTCCATACTTTTAAAAAATTAAGTACGACCACGCCCACCTAAGCGCATCCCAGCACACTTTTTAAGTACCTGGCCTCCAGGAGGTAAAAAAATCTTCGGATGCGGATTATAGCTGGGCTCCCTCGCCTTCTGTTTGTTTGTTTTTTGTCCCCGTTGCCCCTTTAAGAGACAAGAATCATGACGACGGGGCTGGTGGGGCTGCTTCCACTGGCAGATGGAGGTGAGCCTGCATTTTTTCTCCCTTTATGTCTCCCTCCCCTCACACAGCCAGGAACAATGGAGTGCAGAGGGTGGGAATACAGGAAGAGCAACAAACTCCCACGGATCTCTGGTCCAGATTTAAGTTGCCACTGGATTTTAGAGGTCGTGTAAAAGCGCCCTAGCCTGCTCTCAACACTAGTTCACCTTTTAGTGGCAAACAGTGCAACAAACTACTTTTGGGGATGAAGCAAATGTAAAGATGGTTAACCCAAAGAGATGAATAATGCAACATTTTAAAAAGTAATCCTCATCATTATCCTAGAACTGCAGAGCTGGAATGGACCATATGGATCATTGAGTCCAGCTCCTGTCAAGGGGGCACAGTGGGAAATTGAAGTCCAGACTTCTGGCTCCATTGCCAGATAACTAAACGACTGAACTATTTGGCAGCCAAGCTCTCCTAAGTTCTGATTTCCTTTGTGTGTAACTCTCGTTAAAAAAATCATAATTCTTCTAAAATGATAGTGCTAGATACATATGGGGTAAAACAAAAGTACACAGACGTACTGTTTCAGTTTGTCCGTATCCTTCATAGATGTCCAGTCCAGTTTGTCTCTTCCAAAGCTCAAACACTTCAGGGTTAAGTGGCTCCCCTCCAGTTACGCAGTGCTTCAGACTCTTGAATTTATAGCTTAAGAAAAAATGATGGCAATGAGCACTTGATATAGGTAGGTGACCTTTGGCTTTCTTCTCCCATTTTCATAATCTCTTGAATGATACTAGATTGTGTGCCTCTTAGGGAGCTGGGAATGTTAAGCCTTTCAAAAAGAAGGCTGAGGGGGGGATATGATCGCTATGTTTAAATATTTGAAAGGATGTCACATTGAAGAAGGGACTGGTTTGTTGGCTTCAGAGACTAGGATACAGGGAAATGTTTTCAAACTACAGGAAAAGAGATTCAATTTAAACATCAGGAAGAATTTCATGACAGTTAGAGCTGTTCAGCAATGGAATAGGCTGCCACGGAGGGTGGTGGAGTCTGGAAGTTTTTAAGCAGAGGCTGGATGGCCATCTGTCCGAATACTGTGATGGGGGTTCCTGCATGGCAGGGGATTGGACTAGATGGCCCTTGAGGTCTCTTCCAACTCTATGATTCTATGATTCTAAGAACTTTGCAAAAAGAGATGGGCATGAACCACCATGGCTTGAAAGTGGGTTTTTTTTATCAACCACTCTGCAACATGTCAGGTTTAGAAAGGCTGGGTAGGAAGTATCCTTGGTGAAGAGTGGTAGACGGAAGAAGCCAAGCTAAGATAATTCACTGCACGCCCCTTTTTTGTATCTTACATTCCTTCCTATATCCATAATTTAGAAATGTGAACCTGCATTTGTTTTCCAAGTTACATGCTGATGCAGTCAGTACCTGGTGGCATCATGCTGAACCAACATCCGGTAAGCAGTGGGAGCTGTGCAGAAAGTGGTGATGGGATAACTTGCAAGAGTCTAGGTGAAGAAAAAGATGTTAAAGACATTTTCTGGATTAAAAAAATCTGGTTTAGGAAAATAAGGGGCTGAAATCCAGCAGAGAAAAGTATGCTACATAATGCTGATGATTCCCAAAAAACCAGCCCTGCAGTTCTAAGGTTCCCGTGGGATCCCTTTTGTCATGGTGAAGTCTTTGGGAGAAGCACGCAGGAGGGAAGTCCTTAATTTCTGGAAACTGCTGCCTGTCATAAATTCACACCAGCAGCTATGATTTTGGGGACTGCAAGATGTCCCCCATCCCATGATCACCAACAGCTTCGCCATGATGAAAATGACAATACAGAAGCAAGTCCTTCCAAATTCCAGTCAGGTCTGAACATTTAAATTTATAAACACCCACCATGAGAGATTATATCACCAGCCTTATGCATTGCAGGTACTGTTGAGGTATTTCAGCCAGGATTTGTCAGTGCTACGAAATAACATGACACTTTTCCAGGTGGTGAAGACCAGAGAAGATTGTGAAGAGCTATTATCAACAATTCTTCTTCCAAAACCCAATAAGGATTTGATGGACCCTAGCTCATATAAACCTATTTCGTTAATAAATCAAGATTCTAAGATTTTTACTGCAATATTAGCGAATAGAATGAATGGGTTTATTGTGAAATATATTAAGGAAGATCAAAGTGGGTTTTTAAAGGGAAGACAAATATCTAATTTAACTAGGAGAGTATTGAATATTTTATATGGTATAGAAATGAATAAACAGAAGGCTGGTATTTTGTCATTAGATATATTTAAAGTAGAGAGGGGCACGAAACACCAAAATGGCATTTCATTTTTTTATTGTTTTGTCTCATTGTTTGTTTGTTTCATTTTTCATTTTTTCATTTTTATTTTTTTAACTCACGCCGACCAGCTGGCCCATGGGCCAGGTCGGTGCGTTTTTAATTTTTTTTTATTTTAAATTTTTTAAATTTTGTGCTGACCAGCTTGGCCGCATTGTTGGCCGCATTGGCACATTTTGTTATTTGTTATTTGTTATTCTTTATCTTTTTAAAAACTTGTGCCGACCAGCTGGCCCACAGGCCGTGTCAGCATTTTTTTTTTACCTTTTTAAACTCATGCCAATCAGCTGTCCCGGTCAGGTCAGTGCATTTTTTATTTTTATTTCTTTTATCCCCCACTTGATGGTGCCCAATCGGGTGGGGGAAAGGGCAGGCTTTTAAAACTTTTTTTCCCCCACTGAAGCCCCACACTACAGCTTCTGCGGGGCGGGGGGAGCCTGTGGTTTTCCCGTGCTTGGACATGTTGGGGTGGTCCACCCCTTTTTCCTATAGGAATGCGCTGCTTCAATGCATTCCTATGGGAAAACAAAAAAATGAAGTGAACAAAACGGAAATTTCCGTTCCGTTTTGTTTCGTTTTTCTTTGATGGGTCTGTTCATTATTTGTTTCATTCCATAACAAAATGAATAATGAATAACGAAACCAAAAAAAATCATTTTGTGCCTGTTTCTAATTTAAAGCTTTTGATTGTGTGGAATGGTTAACACTAAAAACTGTGATTAAAAACTGGGGAGTTGCAATGAAATTTAGAGGCCAGCTATACTCTAAAACTACATCTGAGACAATAATTAATGATGGGATTACAGACCAGATTGGTCTAGGCTGAGGTACAAGACAAGGTTGTCCCCTCTCTCCACTTTTATTTTGTTTAATGACTTAAATGTTTGCGGATACAATAAGGAATGATGATTTAATTAGTGGATTAGGTATGGATAATATAGTAAATATTAATTTATTTTCAGATGATTCATTATTGACAATTAAAAACCTAATAGAGAGCATGGATAGAATTAAATATCATTTAGATAAATGTTGAGCTGGGTGCAAGGGAGGCATGTGCATGGTCACATGGATTGCCCCTTGGAAGGGTCTGCGCAAGCACGCATGCGCCTCCCTTACACCCACCGGCACCGGCTCGAGCGGGTGCAAGAGAAGCGTGTGCATGGTCATGCAGGTTGCCCCTTGGTGAGAGAAGGGAAATGGGAGGAAGGAAAATTGAGGAGAGGATTTCCTCACCATCGTTTCTTCTGTCACCATCCACGGCCACATCAGACAGCTAATGAAATAATCGCACAAAATGCAGAATGGGATAATCAGGAGCACACCTAATCAAACCAAATAGACAGCAGACCTAGCACTGTGCCAGAAAGGAGGGGAACATCTTACAAAAGGGGTGGGATGGATCGCTCCTACTTTAAACATGTGGGATCGCCAGCAAATAGGGCAACCAGTATTGTGACCTAAGTGCTTTTTGATCACTCCTTTAGCTCCAGCTGTTCTTTTAAAGTAGACTTTCTCTCGGGTCTCTACATGGTGGCTCTTACACTCAGTATGACTTCAGGTTCAAAGCGTGGCAGGTGATGAACGAAGACGCATGATCCCAGGATCCATGGTGCAAACACACTACTCCAGGCTGATTTGACCCATCCTGTATCTGATGTATTCCAGAATATATCTGAAGGACTCAGGTTCATCCAGTGCCTGTGGAGTAGAAAATGAGCCATCAGTTGCAGACTCAGGACTAAAAGAAATCCTGGAAAGAAGTGTCATGAGATGACACAGCAAACGTTTTGCATATCAGGAATGGCCTAAAGAGCTATTAACTCCATACCAAAGAATGGGATCCCAGGGAAAAAAGTTTATTTAAAGTGCCTCCTTCCAGTTTTTCATATGCAGGGGTAAATTTTGAAGTGTTGGGTAATAGTCCGCCTATCTACACCCTTATGGCAGAGATGGGGGTGGGGAATGGCCATGCTTCTTGGATACTCTTGGATTGTAATCCAAAACTGCAGCAGCAGCAGCAGCAACAAAATCTCCTTCCCCATCTCTGCTTCTGCCACTATCCACAGTTTCTACCTGTGCCACAAGTAGGTCTTTCTCAGAAAATTAAGTGAAATTAATTGTGTATTCTGCGTCAAAGCCCTGAAAAATACTCCTGGGCTACGTTACAAGGTAGTATTAATAAGGAGATGAATTCTCCCACTTAGTTACTGGGAGGGAGTGGAGAAGTACGATATGGCAGGGCAAGAGATCTCAACGTCAAAAAGTCTGGATCTAGAAAATCTCCTTCAGTGTTGCTCCTGCAAGCTCAGGTCTACTATGGCTGGTAAACTACTCATGGTGGTTTTGTGAGTAACAAGAATGATGATGGCCAGCTGGTATGCATAAGACAGCATGGTCCTTTTAAAAAGATGAGCAGCTTTTAAATCCCTTGTGGTGCTCCTGGTATTTAGCCACTCCTACCAAGCCATAACCTAGCCAGTAGAGCCAGCACTGAGGAATGCTGGGAGTTGTGGTTCAACAGCAACTGGGGGCAGACTTTGTCTACTCTGGTTTAAAATGACTTTGGGAACCTATGAGCCATGACACTAGGTGGGTCACTATGGCAGGCGGATGTACCTCATGGGATTTTTGTGAAGACAGAGAAAAGAGACAGAGATGTGATTAATAATTAGAGATGGGCACGAAACAAGCAATTTTTCGTTTTCGTTTTTTTGTTTCGTTATGCAATGAAAATGAAACGAATTTTTTTAAAAAAACAAAACGAAAACGAAAACAAAACGACCAAATTTGCCGTGTTTTTCGTTTTCGTTGCAGCAGATGCATTGAACTAAAAAGAATGCTAATGAAACAGCAATTTTTCATTTTCGTTTTCGTTTTTTCGTTTCGTTACCTAACAAAACGAAAACAAAATTTTTTGCAAAAAAGTCACGAAAATGAAAAGGAACCGAAACGGACCCCTAAACGACCAAACGACAAACGAAACACCATTTTTTTGAGTCGTGCCCATCTCTATTAATAATAGTTAAAATGGCTTAATTCCGTTTCTGTGCTCAATTAAAGTAGGTGCTGATCATCACCTGTGTGTGTGTGTGTTGTGTCGCTACAGTTGTGACCGACCCTTCGTGACCTCATGTCCATGGAGTTTTTCTTGGCAGGAATACTGGAGTGGTTTGCCATTTCCTACTCCAGGTGCCTACAGCACCTGGTATTCCCTGGTGGTTGCCCATCCAAGTACTAACCAGGGCCGACCCTGCTTAGCTTCCGAGATCAGGCGAGATTGGATGTGCTTAGGCCTCTCTCTTATAAAACACCCACTCTTCACAGTCCAGGCTGTTAAAAATATTAAGCCAAAGGGACACCAAAATAGCAAAAAAACAGAAGATGGGCTTTCTTGGTGGTGGCCCCACACCTCTGGAATCGATTTCCAGCAGAGTTTCACTAGTCGCCTTCCTCTGCAGTGTTTAAGAAGGCAAAAAGTTAAAAAATACTAGTTTAAAGCTGCCGTTTATTAGTTATTCTACCACTGATGTCTAATGTTGACTTAAATTGCTTATTGGCTAGTCAGTGGTTTTATTCGTCAATTGATTTATTTGATTGTTGATTTGAATTTGTATATTGTTCATATTTATTGTTTTCTTGTTATATGTTTTGTGGTACACTGTCCAGAGAATGCATGGCACTATGGGGTAGTATATGTGGTAAATAAATAAATAAATACCAGGCAACAGACATTACCTGCCGCTGGCTGTAAATCCAATGCCATAACTGCAATGAGTATGTTCCACCATTTTGGGTGATCCTGTGCTTCCACTGGTAAAATAGATCAGCATTGGCTCTTGGCTCTTTGTCTTAACACGCTTGACGTCAGCAGGTGCTTCTCTTCATAAGAATCAGACCACATGGCATTGTAAAAAACAAAAAAACAAAAACAAAAACCCAACAGCAACATGAATGGGCATAAAATGAAGCAGATGTATCAATTGTTCCTTGTGTGTTTTGGCTGTGGAAAGGTTCTCCTCTTGATTTCCAAGGTAAAGGAGCCCAGCCCAAGTGAATTCTCCACCTCCCCTGCCAAATGGGTTTAGTGTATAAAAGATAAGCTGGGAGAGTGACTTGTGCCTTTGTGGTACACTTTGATTTCTCTCTCTCTCTCTCTCTCTCTCTCTCTCTCTCTCTCTCCCCCTGAGTCCTTGAAAGAGTGAAGTAGAAGAAATGTCACCTTGAGCCCCTCCGAGCAGAATATAAACACCGTAAATAAATAAAGGCCAGAATCCTGTTTGCCTAGCCCCAAGGTTACATCAAACCTGCATGAATGTGCTGGGCTGGCCACATGACACACAAGGACTATACATAGTTCAATGGCACTGTTGGTCACTCAGTTCTTGTTTCAACCGATTGGTACCTTTGAAGTGCTTTGCTGAGCACTTTAGCCCTGGTGGAATCAGCAGTGCCAATTGCATAATATCAAATTACACCAGTGTAATTGCTCAACAAAATTTCAGACAATAAATGTTAAATTGGGAGGAAATAACGCAGGGCCCCATTAAAAGAACTACCCTGGCTTCTGTTTTTGCCAAGCATACAGGATAGCTTTAACCAGGCATGTCCAAACTTCAGCCCTCCTGATGTTTTGGACCACAACTCCCAGAATTCTAAGCCTAGCTTGCCAATGACAAAGGACTGTGGGAGTTGCGGTCCAAAACATCTGGAGGGCCAAAGTTTGGACATGCCTGGCTTAAACAATGGCATACTCTAAAGTAAGTGTAGCCATTCTTGTGAGAACTACTTTGTTTTTTGTTTTTCTATTAGAACCTTGAGATCCACTCATGGGAAAAAGCCAGATACAATACCTTGGCTTAGGGCAGTGGTTCTCAATTTTGCGTCCCAAGATGTTATTGGAAAGAGACTTCAGAAGCCCTTGCCAACAACACCTAGTGGACAAAGCTTCTGGCAGTTTAAGTCCAAGAATGTCTGGGGCCAGAAAGTTGGGGGAACCACTAGATCGGGGCATGAAAGCAGTCACCAACTATTTCCCCATGCCTGCTGCAGTGGCTGCGGTTTCATTATCGTCATCCTCCCTCTATTATCCTTTGTATAAAACATCTTTCGGGCTGGAAAGCTATTTCCACAATTTAACCTCAGCTCTCTTGAGGACAGCTTTCACAGTCCTGCATTTCCAGACCATGCCTTCTGCCTTTTTAGAGGGGAGACGTGATAATATCCCTGTTTGGGACAGACTTTGCCCTTGCGGCTCAGGTGAAGTCGAAGATGTGCCCCACTACTTGCTCAGCTGCCCCCTCCACGACCAACCTAGACATAAATTCCTTCATGGGATTATTAGTTCACTGGTCGATAGGTCCCCTGGAGCCCAACTTAGTATGCTACTTGTCGGTACAGACAGGTATGTCACACAGCAAGTAGCAAAGTTTGCGCTGGCAGCCATGAAAATTCGGGTCAATCTCTAACCCTGGAAGAATTATATTGCATTGTAAATGTTACATGGTATTTAAAGTTTTAATTATATTTGTTGCGGATGTAATTTTATAAATGTTTTTTAATTTATCTATCTATCTATCTATCTATCTATCTATCTATCTATCTATCTATCTATCTATCTATCTATCAAGAATGCGACGACCAATGGTTTTTAGCAATAAACTATTACCTACCTACCTACCTATTTCCCCATGAGACAAATAAAATGCAAATAAAAATGTGCATCTTACTTATTATGGCTCAAGAAGGCGGATAATCCGAGTCAAAAGAAATGAGGAAGCGGTTGCCTAAATGCCTTTCTAGATCTATTGCATTTCCCCCTTGAAACTAGAGATGGGCATGACACAGAAAAATACCACTTTATTTCGTTTCACGGCTCATTGCATTTCATTTCATTTTGTAAATAACTGATTTTTAAAAAAAAAATGTTACAAAATGAAACGAGTAAGGAAATGTTGCCACCACCTCCCCACAGCCTGACTTGCACCAGCGAGGGTGCTGGTGCGACGTGAAATTTCCAAAGCCACCCTCCACTGCTCTCTCACCCTCCTGCTGTGATGGGGAAGTTGGATCCCACAGCAGGGGTCTGAGAGGGCCAGTGCTGGTATCAGTGCTCGCCCATTCAGCTTCCTGCTGTGTCGGGGAAGCCACTGCCCCCCCTCCCCACATCCCTAGTTAAATCAGCTGGCTGGTGGTGGCAAGAAGGGAGAGCGCAGCAGGGTTTTGAATTTCCCACCGCCTGCTCCACTCTCCGTTCTTGCCACCACCACCAGCCAGCTGGTTTTGAGTTTTGACAGCTTGGGCTGTGCCCGGTGCCTGAAGCACGATCTGGCGGCTGCTCCCTGGTTTGGATTCCAAACAAAAAAAAACAGTGGTTCGGTTCAGGCCGGGACGAAACGCTTATTTGAGTTTTGTTTCATTTCGTAACATTTCATTACTTAACTACTGTATATACTCACATATAAGGCTAGTTTTTCAGCCCTAATTTTGGGCTGAAAAAAGGGGCCCTCGACCTATATGCGGGTCAATACTTTTAGCCACTGAGGCAAGTGCTTGGGTCGGTGGCTAAAAGTCATTTTAAACATTGTGTGCCGCTTATCATGACCCCCCTCTGCATCACAGGGGAGCGGTGTGCGATGTTTAAAATAACTTTTAGCCACTGACCCAGGCACTTGCATCAGTGGCTAAAAATCATTTTAAACATCACACACCACTCCCCCAGCTCACAAAGGAAGAGCTGCCAGGTGTGCTGCATTTCCCACCCTAGACTTATACTCGAGTCAATATATTTCCCCAGTTTTGGGGGGTTAAATTAGGGGCCTCGATTTATACTCGGGTCGACTTATACTTGAGTATATACGGTAAATGATGAAACAGCATTTCATTTTGTTTTGTGCCCATCTCTACTTGAAACCTAACAGTTGATTTGTGACCAACTATATAGTGACCAGAATCCATCAGAAGACTTATGCTGGCATAACTTGATCAAGTTCCTAAACTTTTGCTGCAGAGTGGTATACATAAGCACTTGCTGTCCTGTGCTGAGTTCCATGGCTAGGGTTCACCAACAAAATGCCCAGGTATTTCACAGCTGAGATCTGCAGCGGTGAAGTTATGCCAGCAGATACACTGAATAGGACTCCTGGCCCATTCTCTTATTACTTGCTCACACAACTGCAGCACCTTCCAGAAGACCTACTGCAAGAGGTCCTTGAAGTTCAGCCAGCCTTCTCTGCCTCTGTCAGACACAATGAGCTTGGTTCTCAGGGACTTGCATTCAGCTGCAATTGAGTCGATTCCTGGGGCCAGAGTATCGTTGACCACAATGCATTTGGCTTTGGAAGCCTGGAGTCTGTAGGCAATGTCCTTAATTGTTAGCTGGGATGTCCCTGGAATAAAAACAATACCTAGAAAGGAATAATAATAAAAAATAATAAACTTTAGTTCTATGCTGCCTTTCTCCCCAAAGGAAGCAAGGAATGTAATAAGAACTCAGTCTAGACATTGGGAATGCCCTATGGAGCATTTTCTTGTTTTGTACTACTACAGTACAGTAGTTAGTGTTCCAGGGTTGTCATAAGAACCCTGGAGTCTGAAGAGTCCAAATTCAGGGATGCTGTGAATCTACTCCAGGTTTTAGCACACACTTTTCAAGGGCTATCTGAAGAGATAACCCTACCACCAAATGGATAACTACAGTAATACCTCGGATAAAGAATGCCTCTGACAACAAATTTTTCGGATAACAAATGGAAATTTCTGGGTATATAGGGCTGCCTCGGGTAACACACGTTTCATAATGCCTTGCAAAAAAGTGTACCCAGGATGTATTGCAACCCCTCTAGTTTGTGGAGGGATGGGAGGAGTTAGAGTGGTTTTTTTCCATGTTTTTGACCCATTCTGGACATGTTTTGCTGAGGGATTTGGACCTTTCAAACTTGGAAAGGTAGGGAGCTAGCTTTTATTAATCTTTGCACTGCTTTTCTTTGCATTTTTGGTGGGAAAAGGCTGGGGTAGTCATGCTGCTTTCTTATATGCATGTTTGCATTCTTTTCCATTGCTCTGCAGGCAAGAACAGGCTGGATTCCTCTTGCTGCTTATGTTTGTCCGTTTGCATTTTTCCCCATTGCACCTTTGGTAGGAATAGGCTGGGGTAGTCTTGCTAGTTTCTTTTATCCATGTTTGCATTGCACTGCAGGGGAGGTGTTCTGGGTGTGTGTGTTCCAACACTGCAGGCCTTTAAAGTGCAGTATATAAAGAGGTCCGGACCCCCCCCCCCCTAGTTTTTTTGCCTTTTCTCGGACCTCTAGAATGGATTAATTGGTTTCCCATTCATTTCAATGGGGAACCACGTTTTGGATAACAAATTTTTCGGATAATCTGATAACAATTTTTGGATAACAAATTGCTTCTAAGAACGAATTAAATTCGTTATCAGAGGCATCACCGTATTGTGAAACACAAACTACAAGTCTCAAACCCAGAGTAAATCCAACACACTTTTGAAACTTGAGTCTGTCATCACCACTGTAAATAAAATCATATTGTTTCCACATATTATTTCACTGAAGGAATAGGATGTGGATTAAATGCAGGAAATAAATTAATAAATGAATTCTCCATTCCAAGATGCACAGCTGTGAAGCTAGGCTAGCAGCATCCAAAGTTACAGCTAGATTTTGCAACATCTAAAACATATCTCCCACGAATAAGCGAACACACACTGGCCAGGATACTGTTGCTTACTAAAGCAAGTTGCAGTAAAATAAGCTCATTGAAACAATGCAGTGAGTCAGTTCCTGGACATTTTCTTTAGAATAGAATGCCACAGTAAGAGTAGGTCCACTTGAATCAATGGCACTTATGGAAGAGTTGCCTAGCTAAATCTTCATCTCTATAGAACTATTCTAGAATGATTTACTATGCTAAGCAACAGGATTTGGGCCACTGAGCCTTTGTACAATACTCATGTCTGTTACAGAGTTTAGCAAAGTTATTTTTTAAAATAATAACTCCCATAATTTCTCCCCAACATAACTACTTTTCCACAATTTGGTAGGGTGTCTGAATTTGTAACTGGAAAAGATGCTGGGGAAATAAAGCGGGAAATAAAAATGAAAGAAATTATAATAATAAACATTTGCCATCAAGTCAATTCTGACAATTCTGAAATCTTTTCAGGGTTTTCCAGGTAGAGAACACTTAGAAGTGGTTTACCATCCCCTTTTTCTGACGTCATCCTGGGACTGTGCAGCTTGCCCAAGGCTACACAGGTTGGCTCTTCTAGAGTGCACACTGGGGAATTGAACTCCTAACCATTGCCTCTGCAGCCAGATGACAAACTCACTGATAGAGTGATAAAGAAAGGAGCACTGTCGCCCTCTTTCAAGACGAAGAGATTTAGTTCAGCATAAGCTTTTTGTGAAGCAAAATCCAGTTTTTCAATCTATGAGCGTGTACACTAAAGTGCAGGCATTTAACCACTGGGCCACGAGGCTCCTTTTTTTTTGCTTTACACTGAAGTAAACCTGCTAGCCTTCAAAGTGCTGTTGTTTTGCTTGTTTTCCTCTCCCCCTTCAAAAATTTTAATGTTAATTTCAATTTGGATACAGACAATGGAACACCTTCAGAAAACTAATTCCAATTCAAGAAACCTTTAATGGGATAAAATAAATGAAATACAAAAGCATTGTGGGATAGAAGATTAAAAGATAAATACAGTAAAGAGATGCAAGGGAACAAATTAATGGGCACCTTTAGTCCTGTAGGTCTCATTACTGGCCTTCAGAAAACATTAAACTGGAGGATGGAAGAACTGTTCCCCAGTGACATCTTAAGTAGTTACTAACCTGCCCGCATACAGGCCACTGTTAATAACCACCATTCTGGAATCCGAGGTAGGATGGTCAAAATTCGGTCTCCTCTTTTCACTCCACAATGACCAGAGAGGACGTTAGCAGCTTTTTGAGACAAGAAACTAAGTTCCTCAAAACTCCATTTCACCTCCTCATCGTGACCATTTACCCACCAGAAGGCTGGGTTCCGAGGTCTTTTTCCATTCTAGCAGAGAAATTATGAAGCTTAAATAAGGTAAAAGGTCTGTAAAGTATCCACACAATCCACATTACCTTATACAGTAGTACAGTACCTTGGTTTACAAGCACCATTCCTTCTGGAAACATGCTTGCAAACCAAAACACTCTTATATCGCAGCAAATGTTCTCATTAAAAATAATGGAAATTCAGATTATTCATTCTGGGGAATCACAGACAACATACTGTAGACACAAAATGCCAAAACTCACAGAATAAGTTGGCCAGAAGTCCACGTCCACACCATGGTTTAGGTACCTGGTTGCGGAACCTGCTCTGCTTGGGACTAAAAACTACATTTTACTCTGTGTTTTTAATGTAACAATAATAAAGTGCAATTTGTAGCCATATACACACTTGACTATCTGCCCCATGACTAGAAATGGTTTGAAAAATAAGAAAGGACACTGAAACAAATTAAATAAAAATATAAATACTGTATAAAGGAAAATAAAAACATAACCTACACTCTCCTTTGAAAAACTTCATGGCTTTCTTCTCCCTCTGCTTTTGAGGCTTGCCTGAGACAGAACATTCTACACAATCACCCACAATTCAGCAAGGCAGTGGGAGAGAAACACCATTGTGATCATGTGACCTGCTGCACTGGTCATAACGCAAGACATTGCTTATTGATCAAGGCAAAATTGATCAAAAAAGTTGTATGTCTTACAAAACATTCATAGACCAAGGTACTCTTAAACCAAGGTATTACTGTATGCATTGCAGAGCTTCTTCATACTATGCAATAGATGTACTGTAGTCCGCCGTGCCCTAAGCACATCCGATCTCGCCTGATTTTGGAAGCTAAGCAGGGTCGGCCCTGGTTAGTACTTGGATGGGAGACCACCAGGGAATACCAGGTGCTCTAGGCACCTGGAGTAGGAACTGGCAAGCCACTCCAGTATTCCTGCCAAGAAAACCTCATGGACATGGGGTCACGAAGAGTCGGTTACGAATGTAACGACACAACACACACAATCCCCCGTTTATCACAGGGGTTGGGGACCTGACCTGACCCATGATAAAGGAAAATGTGCAATATGTGGATGCGGAGTCAGGTTGCCTCCTACACTTATTTTAGGCCTGGCACTGCCCTGATTGGGCCTCTGACGGGCTTCCCAAGCCTGTCGGAGGCCCCAGAAGTTTCAGGCAATCCTGAAGGAACTTCCATTTTTTCGGAAGTCATTTCTGGTTTGCCGGAAACCACTTCTGGGGCCTCCAACAGGCCTGGAAAGCCCATCAGAGACCCAGTTGGGGCAGCACCAGGCCTGGGGTAAGCGCAGAAGGCCTCTAACAGGCCCACACAGCTTGCCCCAGGAGCTCATTCCTTCATTTACTGTGGTCCCGCAATATACCAGGACCACAGTATATGAACCACGAAATGGTGAGGGATGCCTGCTAAGTGGGTCTTCCTGGGCCTGGCCAGCAGCCACGCAGCATGTTGACTTTCACCCACCAGCCCCATTATCACTGTCACTGCCACCCCCTCGCCACCACCAGCAATTTTGTTATCCGTTCTGCATCCCAGAACCAATCCCCCATGGATAAGGGGGTCCTACTGTATAGCAATTGCCTCAAGAGGTGGTGAGTGCTCCAATACTGGAGGTAATCAAGATAAATGTGGACCTGGCAGATATCCTTTGATTTGTATTCCTGCATGGAGCTGGGGGTTGCCCTTGATGACCTTGTATGCCCCTTCCAACTTTGCTGTTCTATGATTCTATGAGTGAAAAAATAGGCCCTACAGAGCACCAAGGGGACCCCCCCCAAAACACACACACACACATACTCTTGAAAATATTTCAGCCTACATATGATGCTATTTAAATGATTTGGCTGGGAGGAAACTGCAGCAAATGTCAATCAACTCAGTAGCAGCCAATGGTTTGCCCTCTACCTCAACTGTCCCCCCCCCAAACACCTTTTTTCAGTCACGGTTTTGTCAGTAGAGCCTGTCAAAAGTGAAGTCTGTTGTAGTGACTATGAAGATTCTCAGTCCTCCAGGTAAGTTTATCTGGACGTTGACTCATGGCAACTGGACTTCTTTCTCTTGAGAGACTGAAACGTTTCGCTGCTCATCTAAAGAGCTTTGTCAGCTTTGCCACATCCAGACTGATGAAGCTGTTTGGAGGAGCAGCGAAACGTTTCAATCCCTCAAGAAAATGAAGTCCAGTTGCCATGACTCAACTTCCAGATCTGTTGCAGTGAAATGTTCTGTCAGCTGGGCAACCAGCCAATTAGCCAGTAATAAAGCTAATTAACCAGTGATGTTTATTATGTAACCAGTTAATAATTTTTCATATTATGTTTATTTTAAGCAAGAACTGTAAGTAAATAAATTTTTTTTCCATTAGCAGAGTATCTGAGTAAAGTTTTGAAGCAATAAGTGCCAGCTGAGGTAAACGAGGAGTCAAGTTTACTGATAGAGACTTGAAGCCAATCTGCTCTGTTGATTCGTGCCCAAACCATTTTATCACTATTGTATGTAATTTAGAAAGAGGATGTTTATTTTAAATTATTAAAGACTCACTCAGTTTCCTCACAGAGGCTAACAGCTGCAGCAGCTGTGGCCAAAGAAACGGGACACTTACCTTTTCCACGACAGCCCACTCATCCAGCACATCACTTGCAAAATTGAAGTATTCAGGGACTTCCTGTTCACCCCGGTTTATAGCCTCATAGTATGAGGTGGTGACAAGAGAGGCCAAATGTCTCTTTGAGTGAGAAAGGACTGTGCAAGGGGACCACAGACTTTGGAAGAACTTGAACAAGCTCCTTTTCATGGCAGTGGCTCGTGCAGCTGTTTCAGGGTGACAAACTGATTTGTTTCTCTGCAAGAATTTTTTAAATCATCATCAACATTATTGTCTAAAGAAAAAATTCATCATGTCATAATTGGCTTCAACAGATTCTATGGGCAGGCATAATCAGGTTGCAAAGATTACCCTTTCAGCCCTGGGCTAAATCTCTTGGCTTACTCCCAGCTTTTCCTCCATACCATAAATTTCAGCCACCTCTAGTTTTACAAAATAAAAACACAAAACTATATTGGGACATGTCACAGATAAAACAGTGGATTTTAATATGTTGGATATTATCCTTCTGGAAAACAACAGAGAAAACATACCTTCTAGAAGCTGGGGTTCCATCTACAAATAATAACTAGAGATGGGCACGAATCAAAAAAATGGCGTTTCGTTTGTCATTTGTCGTTTAGGGGGTCCGTTTCGGTTCGTTTCCGTTTTTCGTGAATTTTTGCAAAAAAAAGTTTTCATTTTCGTTCGTTTTGTTACCGTTTTGTTACCATTTATTTCAATTTTTTGTGATTTTTTTTAGCTTTTAAAGCAGTTCAATGTATTGCCGTAACAAAACAAAACGGATGACAAAATTTCTGGTATTTCTGTTCTTTTCGTTTCATTTTAGAGATAAAATTCGTTTGTCATTTCGTTGCGTAACAAAACGAAAAAATGAAAACAGAAATGAAAAATTGTTCGTTTCGTGCCCATCTCTAATAATAACTGTGCTGTCAGGTCAGTTCTGATTTATGGCCACCCTTTTAAGGGTTTTCTGGGTATAGCGCATGCAGACGTTGTTTACCATTCACTTCTTTTGGGGTCATCAATGAAATGTGCAGTTTGTCCAAGGCCATACAGGCTAGCTCTTAACCACTGGTTCCACAACTAGATATCTAACTCACTGAGCTACCTAGCCAACTGTATCTACAAGCAACCTCTAAAGCACAGAAAGTACAAAAATTGCAAAGTACCAGATATGAAAGAAAGCAAGAAGTTAAAGGAACATGGAAGCAAGATCTAATCATCTTCCTCTTGATTCTAATCTCAACAACTGGAGTTGTTCTGAATTTTTTAGTTACCTATTTAAAACAATTACCAATAGTTGCTAATGTAAGTTTGTGAAATACAAAAATAAGTTGTTTTGCATACATGTCAACTTACCTACAAATTTTTAGAATTTGATTCCTGATTTTCAGACTTGACCTGCTTCCAAGTCCCAGTAATTCTGAGAAATAATAAGTTCTCTAAGTGTTCCCCACCCCCCGGGCCGCGGACCGCTGCAGTTCCGTGGATGAATCGGCACCGGGCCGCTGCCGCGCCACCCCCCCTGCAATCCCCCCCGCCGCCGCGACCCCCCCGCAAGCGACCGCGAACCCCCCCCGCCGCCGCCGCGACCCCTCGCAATTGTCCCCGCCCCTGCCGCCGCCCCCCCCGCAATCGTCCCCGCCACCACCGCAATCACCCCCGCCCCGCCGCCGCCACCACGACCCCCCGCAATCGCCGCCGCCCCCGCCGCCGCCGCCGCGACCCCCCCCGCCACCGCAATCCCCCCTGCAATCGCCCCCGCCCCGCTGCCGCCATCACGACCTCCCCGCAATTGTCCCCGCCGCCGCCGCAATCGCCCCCGTCCCGCCGCCGCCACCACCACGACCCCCCCGCCACCGCAATCCCCCCCGCAATCGCCTCCGCCCCGCCGCCGCCGCCGTTACCCCCCCCCACAATCGTCCCCGCTGCCACCGCCGCAATCGCCACCGTCCCGCCGCCGCCGCCGCAACCCCCCTGCAATCGTCCCCGCCGCCGCCGCCGCCGCCGCCGCCGCCGCCGCTGCCGCCGTGACCCCCCGCCGCCGCCGCCGCAATCGCCCCCCGCAATCGCCCTCGTCCCGCCGCCGCTGCCGCGACCCCCCCCCAATCGCCTCCGTCCCGCCGCCGCCGCGAACCCCCCCGCAATCGCCCCCCCCGCAATCGCCCCCCCCCAATCGCCTCCGCCCCGCCAGAAAGAAAGAAAGAAAGTAAGGGAGGGAGGGAGAAGAAAGAAAGAAAGAAAGAAAGAAAGAAAGAAAGAAAGAAAGAGAAAGAAAGAAAGAAAGAAAGAAGGGAGGGAGGGAGGGAGGGGGGAAGAAAAGGGAAAGAAAGAAAGAGAAGGAAAGAAAGAAAGAAAGAAAGAAAGAAAGGAAAGAAAGAAAGAAAGAAGAGGAGGGGGGGGGGAGGGAGGGGGGAGGGGGGGGAGGGAGGGGGAAAGAAAGAAGAAAAGAAAAGAAAGAAAGAAAGAAAGAAAGAAGGGAGGGAGGAAGGGAGGGAGGGAGAAAGAAAAGGGAAAGAAAGAAAGAAAGGAGGGAGGGAGGGGGGAGGCCTCATGTCAAGGAAGGGCAAAGGGTCCCAAGACCTCACGGTGGCTGGGTAGCCCCTGGGGGGGAAAATGCGAGGAAGTAAAAACAGTGTTTCCTTGCAGCGATGCCAAGGACTCATCGCACAACACTGGCTCTTCGGCTTGAGTACGGAGATGAACACCGCCCCCTAGAGTGGGAAACGACTAGCACGCATGTGCGTCAGCGGCCGGGGGGGCATTTACATTTTTTTATCTTATTAAATCAAAACAAGCGGGCCAGGGAAAAATTATCAAGCATTTACCGGTCCACGGTGATAAAAAGGTTGGGGAGCACTGCTCTAAAGCACCAGTAACTGCTGCTGCTGCTTCCCCTCCTCCCACAACAAAGGAGGAAAATATTGTGCAAATGAAAGCTAGCAGCAAGCATTTAAAAAAATAAGAAGTACTGAACAGCAGGGGGCAGAAATGAGTTCCTAGCATTATTGTAAATTGCCCACTCAAAGTCCGCACAGAATCAAGAAGCCATTCCACACCCGCAAACACATAGAGTGCAATCAGGTGGAGGTAAAGCTTCAAATTTGGCTTGTTGTGGAACAGTTCTGCTCAAGCTATCTGCCAATTAGATGATGTACAGGAGATGGTGAACCAGTTTGACTGCTCTGTCACCAAGCCAGACTTTTGAGGCTAACACTAGGTTTATTCTTTTGGAGCCGGGCTCAAGTACTATATTTTCCATTCTATTAGAAGCACACACCCCCAAAGTAAGGGGAAATGTCTGTGCATCTTATAGAGCAAATACAGCCCTGCAGACCTGGCAGCAGCCACTTGGGAGGGGGCGCTGCAACCCATGGCCCCTTTCCTCCCTTGAAGGGAGCCCATGGGCCACAACATGCCTTCTAATTAGTTCTTTAATTTCCACCAGGAAAGGAAAGGAGGAACCAGTCAGGGGCACTGCAGGTGTGGAAGAGGACGGCTCACATCTTTGCATCAGGAGATCCCTGCAGGCTGGGAGTGGAACACAGACATATTGGTGCAGGGTTGAAGTTTGTTGACCACCTCAGGAGCGAGGTGGGCAGCAGCAGCGGAGGCAGCAGCAGCAGTAGCAGCGCTAAGGCGGATGGAGTGGCGCTCGCTGCCTCTAGGCCCCACCAACTGGGAAGCAGAACGGCCGTTGAAGTGGGAGGTGGGAGCAAGAGCCATGAGGGCAGGCTGGATGTCTCCCCAGAAAGATGAAGTGGAAGTCCTGGGCCCTGGGGTGCATTCCTCTCAGCTGCCAGGACAAAATGGCAGTGGCTGTGGTGGCGGCAGCAGCAACAAAAGAAGCCGCAGCAGCAGCAGCAGCAGTAGCCACCACAGGCAGAGGGCGAGCCCGGCCTGGAAGGCACCTCCCTGTGGTAGCTCCCAGGACATGCCGAGGCTGTGGGCCCTGGAGACTCCCAGTGGCTGCTGCCACAGAGACCTCCAGAGCCATGGCAGACAGTGTGGAAGCACCTGGAGGCCACTGCCACACTGACCTATGGGCCCAGTGGCAGCTGCTGTGGAATTGCCCGGCGGCTGCCACCACACAGACCTCTAGACCCGACCGCAGTATGTATGTGTGAATATTTTTTCACACACGTGTGTGTGTTGTGTCATTACAATCATGACTGACTCTTCGTGACCCCATGTCCATGGGGTTTTCTTGGCAGGAATACTGGAGTGGTTTGCCAGTTCCTACTCCAGGCGCCTACAGCACCTGGTATTCCCTGGTGGTCTCCCATCCAAGTACTAACCAGGGCCGACCCTGCTTAGCTTCTGAAATCGGGCGAGATCGGATGTGCCTTAGGGCATCTACACGGCTTTTTTTCACACATACATACATCTAAAAACTAGGTGCGTCTTATGGTCCATTGCATCTTCTGGAGCAAAAAACAAGATAAATCCTCTGTGCCTAGAAGGGCCACTTAAGAGAGAATGCTCCCAGCAACTCCTTTCCAGCCCAATCAGGCACACTCCTTTATTGCCATCTGATCACATCCAGCGACTCAAGTGTAAAATTTTAGTGTAGCTGTCTAAAACTAAAAAGTGGAAAAATTGCACCCTATCTAGTGTTAAATGGAAATGTACCCCCCTTCCTCTTGCCTCTGTTTTGTGCAATGGATGGAGGAATAGACCTGATTTGATCTGAGCCCTTTCAGGGTTTTTCAGTTCTCATTGGGACTTACACTTGATCTTAGCCAAAAGACCAAGAAGCAATGTAAACAATACTTAAAACGGTAAAGGTAAGGTTTCCCCGTACATGCGTGCTAGTCGTGTCTGACTCTAGGGGCGGTGCTCATCTCCATATTCAAGCTGAAGAGCCAGTGTTGTGCATGTCCACAAATGCGTGGGTAATGCACCTTCTCTCTGGCCAGGTGCAATGTCATGCCAGCAGCCTTACTGTGCAGTAGGGTCAAAGGAATTCCATATCTCAATAGACGTTGCTCATGTGAGCAGGGTACATTGGAAACTCTTGCTCACATGTTCTTGTACTGTCCACTACATCAGAGTGATCAGTCCAAATTTGTTGCACCACTCCTATTAAAATTGGAGGGAAAATCTGATGTGGACAAAGTCCGTTTTACTGTATGTTGTCTGTGGAGGTGCCTGAAATTCTGGAAAGAATTGCTGATTTTATCAGCTCAGTTGTGAGAAAGTGAAGCCTCATTTTCAACTGAACGGGTCTTCTCCTTCCTCCCTCCCCCTCGATTTTGTATGTGTAGGGTATTTATCAAACCAGATTGTTTATGTTTGATCCTCTTTCATGCCAATAAAGGTTTATCTGTGTATCATTGGGACAAACGTGGGACATCAACATCCTTCTGCGCCAGTACTTCTTTTACTACAGGTGTAAATTTTTTCCACTGAAACTTACTGGCACCAAGGATTTTTTTCCATTTTACCATTTTAACTCCCAACATACCACAACAAAAGTGAATGATTTCCAAGGGTAGCCTACCAAACTAAGTATGACTGGGGGCTTCCTGAACCACCATTTCTTTGAAAGGATGTCGTATTGAAGAGGGAACAGGTTTGTTTTCCATGGCTTGAGAGACTAGGACTCGGGGCAATGGTTTCAAACTATAGGAAAAGAGATTCCATTTGAACATTAGGAAGAACTTCATGACAGAGCTGTTCGGCAGTGGAATATGCTGCCACAAAGGAGGGTGGTGGAGTCTCTTTCCTTGGAGGTTTTTAAGCAGAGGCTGGATGGACATCTGTCGGAAATATTGTGATGGGGTTCCTGCATGGCAGGGGGTTGGACTAGATGGCCCTTGAGGTCTCTTCCAACTCTATGATTCTATGATTCATATATCTGCCTGGGTAATGCACAAATATCCCTGCTCTGCTTTGTTTACTGACTTATTTCTAAAGCGAATTTGCACTAGCAATACAAAATGACATTGAAATAGCTAAGTACAGTAGGACCTGGTATCTGCTGGGGATTGCTTCCAGGCCTTCTCGTGGATAATGAAAACCGTGGATAAGAGAGAATGCCTACCCACCCACTCCCAAACTGCTGTTTTCTGACAGTAGCTTGCTTTATGACTGCTGTTTTGAGAGAGTAGCTTCCTTTATGGCTGCTGTTTGTGACAGTAGCTTGCTTTACAGATGCTATTGGTGACAATAGCTTGCTTTACAGCTGCTGTTTGTGACAACAGCTTGCTTTACAGCTTGCTTTGTGGCTTCTGAATTATTTAATTATTTCCTCTGCCAACTGTGGATAACTGAATCAGTGGATAATGAATCAGTGGATACGGGGGTCCTACTGTATGAGGAAGTTAGTATGAGATCTATTCTACAGGGCTGAGTAAAGAAAACTCAGATGAGGAAGGACCAACTCTGCAGAGCTGGCCATTTCCAGCATTGATTTAAAACAAACAAATAGATGTTAGACAGAATTTTGTTACACTTGAATTTTCAGCATTCAAGGCTTCCAGCAACTCTTATCATTCTACAGTTACATTTCATGCCAGAGCTGAGAGTTTTAGCAGAACTAGCAGAGCAGGAAATGGAGCTATTCATTTAAAAAAATATTTATGTATTTATTAGAATTATATTTATACACTGCTTTTTCAGGAAAAGGTAATGCACATAGCAAGGTACAGACTTTTTAAGAAAACAGAAAGGAATGAAACTCCATTTAGCTAAAAATGAATAAAATCATATAAACTCACCCCACTATAAAACTATTAAAATATAAATAGTGTCCTGGTTGACCTAGGCATTTTTGCTGCCGGGGGTGGAAGACAACATGGCACCATTTCTCCATGCCATGTATGCAACTAAACTATCAATAGAATACTATTTCAAGACAGGCTGGTGCAGCGTTCCTGTCAAACTCTACTCTGTTTCCCTCCCCCCCCGCCACTTTAATCATTTTTAATTGTTTTAGAATTTTAACTTGTTTTAACTCACTGTGGAGGAGATCAGAGAAGGACGCTGCAGCTGTTCTCCCCATTCAGCCTTGTTGTTTATCTCTGCCTTAAATAACCCCTTCCGCCCCTGAGTAGCTAGATTTACACGGGATTTTATTACCTCTATGAATCTGACTCCAATACTTCAAAGCTCCTTTCAAGTACTTTTGCCTTTCTGCCAAGGTAATGACTACCCCATGGAACAAGCCAGGGATTCTGAATGATTCCAGTGTTGCACAAAGTGTACTGGCTCCCTTTTATCTCCGCTCTGAAGGAAATGACTACGAGGCCATGTGTCAACACTAGCCAGGGCACGACTCAAAAAAATATTTTTCAGTGTTGCAATCACTAGGGTCCGTTTCGGTTCGTGCGTTTTTCGGGGGTTTTTTTTTCGTTTTCATTTTCGTTATGAAACGAAACGTTTTCAAAAACGAAAATGAAAATTTTTCATTTCGTTAGCATTCTTTTCAATGCAATGTGTCTGCCGTAACGAAAACGAAAAACACGGCAAAATTTTTCATTTCATTTCCGTTGTCATTTTGCTTCTGAAAAATTTTTCGTTTTCGTTTTCGTTGTGAAATGAAACGAAAAAAAAACGAAAACGAAAATGAAAATTTCGCTGAGTCGTGCCCATCTCTAGTCAACACAATTATTTAGAATGCCTGGTAAGGACAATCTAACCCCCTCCCATGCTAACAACCACCCAGATTTAGCTGTGAGGACTGAGGAGAGGGAGAGTGTTGAAAAAGCAACAACAAAAAGTGGAAACAAACTAAGATCACCAATTTTGTTAACCAGAGGAAATGATACACTTACTGTACAAAGAGTACAGGAAAAGAGATTCCACTTGAACATTAGGGGCGTTTATACACGACCCCTAAGCTCCGCCGCAAATGAAGGTCAAAAAATGTTTACCCACCAGCTCCGGACTTTGCAGACAATTAAGTGCGACCCCGCCCACTTTAGCAAGACCAAACAGCAGTTTTCTTGTACCTGCTTTTTGGAGGTGACAAATATTTGATCCGGTGTAAGGATAGTGAGTGCGGGGCTCTCCTGGCTTCCGTTTGTTCTTTTTTTGCGCCCCGCCCCTTTAAGAGATCTGAATGCTGCCTGGAACAAAACGGAGGTAAGAAGGCATTCTTTTCTTTCTCTTTTTCTCCCTCCCTCACGCAGCCAGCAACCAGGAAGTGCCAAGGGGGGTGGGGACAGAGGAAGAGGCAGGAACCCCTAAGATCTCTGGTCCGAATTTAAGTGGCCAGCGGATCTTAGGGGTCGTGTAAAAAGGCCCTAGGAAGAACTTCCTGATAGTTAGAGATGTTCGGCAGTGGAATATGCTGCCACGGAGAGCATGTTTGGCATTTAAACAAAGTCCGTATCAAGCAGGTATAACAATACAAATATTTAGGTGTTATTATTCAGGCAAATGGAATGAAAACTCCCATATAAAATATGTGGCATCTAATGCACAAAAGAGTGCTGGTGCCTTGTGGTGCAGTGGTTAAACAGCTGTACTACAGCTATAACTGTGCTCACGACCTGGAATTCAGTCCCATGTAGCTGACTCATGGTTGATTCAGCCTTCTATCCTTCAGTAAAATGAGTACCCAGCTCACAGGGGGAGGGGGGCAATGTGTAGCCTGCATAAATAAATAGCAAACTGCCCAGAGGGTACTTTGAGCATTATGGGGTTGGTATATAAGCAGGATAGTTTGTTTTTGCTTTTGGTCTGCTATACAAAAATATGTGAAATGTGCCAGCAGCTATTAAACTATACATGTTTGGCACCCAATTAGTATTGTAGCAAACAGGTCCATGATGGAAATATTGGAAAGACTGCAATCCAAATTCTTAAAAGCTATATTACAGCTTGAAAATTCTGACTGCAAAAGGGGCATTTATGTTAATCCATTTGGACATGTTGCCTTTTGCAGTACTGGAAGGCAGATACAGGGAAATTTCTTACCTGAATCAACTGTGTATATGCACTGAGGAGGGCGTAGAGACTTTGGACCATGTACGTTTTGACTGTAATATTTATAAAGAGATCCAGGAAAGTGATAGCAAGCCTATAATGTCAGACTTGGATGGAAGAGACTTCCAGCATTTCATTTGCAGCAAAGTGAGGAGTGAGATGAACATCAAGTAAAAGAGGCCAACACCATGTTCATTGCTACCAACAGCCTGTTGTGCATCCTCCTCCACCTGATGGTTAAGAGTTTATTGCCTTGCATGTGTTAAAGCCCTAATGTGCGATCATTTTTGGCTTGTACACCTGCAAGCTAGCGATCACACAGTGTTGTGTCTGCAGAGCTGTCACCCTCTCTGATTTCTATATTTCTGTATATATTTCTTTTGTTTATGTTATTTGCAATATAAATATTCCATGGAGTACCCAAGATATTTCACAACTATTAAAAATATAAAACAATCAACAGTTTTAAAATATCATATAAATATCACATTCTTCATATTTAAAAAAAACATTAGACATAGATAAAGATAAAAACAAGATTAAAATATTTTTAAAACATCTAACAATCTGTAAGTTTAGAAACAAACAATTTCTGGGATACATACTGTTTAAAACCCTGCCCAAAAGGGAAGGTCTTTAAAATGACAACAAAAGGAGTGGAAGAGGGTCGACCTGACTTCTTGGGGCAGAAGGACAGCAAAGATGGGCCCAGCCTGGCCTCCTGTGGGAGGGAGTTTTGGGAGCAACAACAGAGAAGACCTTCTCCTGTGTCCCCACCAAGCACACGTGTGAAGATGGTGGGACAGAAAATGACCTACCTTGCTTATCTTAATACTTGGGCAGGCTTATAAAAGAAGACACGGTCCTTAAAGTGGTTTGGACCCAAACCTTTCAGAGCTTTATGGCTCAATCCAGCACTTGGAACTCTGCCTAGGACAGGATTGAGTGGCTGTAGAGCTGCTCTAACAGAGCATTTTGGACTTATTGGAGTTTCTGGAGACTTTCCACAGGCAGTCCCCCATAGGGGGGTTGGTGGGTGGGGGAGTGTTCGGGGATTTTTTATGTGTGTGTGTGTGTGTGTGTGTGTGTGTGTGTGTGTGTGTGTGTGTGTGTGTGTGTGTGTGTGGTCTCTGGGTGTCTGAATTTCATTGTGTGTGTATACTGTGTATATACACATAATGACAATATATTATTATTATTATTATTATTATTATTATTATTATTATTATTATTATTATTATTATTATTATTATTATATTAGTAGTAGTAGTAGTAGTAGTAGTAGTAGTAGTAGTAGTAGTAGTAGTAACCAAGGCATGTGTCATGTGGGTCAGGTCAAGATTGGGCACAACTAGCACACTAGTTTTAATTGTGCAATTGGAGCTTCAGGATCAGAGACAGATCCAATTTACAACTGATCCTCAAAAAAGTATTATTTCACTGTGCATTTTGTGGTTTGTTGATGGTTCATGGTGAAGAAGTTGGCACAACTAACAAAAGAATGGTGGTCCTGAAGTGTGAATTCAACAAGAAGTGTACACGATCTAATGTGGCACTAGAATAGATCAAAAGTCTGGAGAAAAGGCAAGCCAAGGAATTTGCCTCTGGTGGTGATTTGGGCTCTGAAAAAGATTTTCTAGGCTGATACTTAGGGTGAAGAACATTATTTGCAGATTGGAGACAAAGTTCATCTCCTGTCTCGGTCAGAATGCCCTATCGGCTGGCTTTAGGTGACCCATTTTCTGTTGGCATAATTTCTGTCACCCAATTATATTCACCATAGACATACATTATCAACGATACATCTCTTTGCTGATAAGGGGTGGCTACCAAGGGGGCTATTTATCTCCCTCCCCTTTCTGTAAATATGTCAGGAAAGTGGACCTTTTGGAATAGAACTTCCAGAAACCCTTAACTGGCAAGACTGTTGACATCACTGGTTGGTGCATTTTGTGGATTGTAATTTTAAGAAGTTATTTTTTTATGCTTGGGGTGGAATAGGACTATGGCTATTGAAACCCCTTGCTTTTCCATGTGTGCCTGTTTTCAATAAATTATCTGAAACTGTCTCTTATCTACCAGTATATCTCCCAGGGTTTGTTTGTTTGTTTGTTTGTTTGGTCTTTTGGTGGCTGTCTCATTCATATTTCCTTCCTTCTAATGGATATTCTTATTATTTACGTAGCAAACGGATCAAGACCCAAAATGACTCCGCTCTTTTTCTAAAGCAAGGGAACAAAATCAGTGGTCAGCAACTGCATCATTTCATTGGGGAAGCAAAGTAAACTCTGTTTGCACAAAGCCCTGTTTTTAATATCACATTGTGTGGGAAAGGGAATCATGCCACGTGGGCATATGATAAGGCACTGGGCACTTTTTAAGCTGTAGTGAATCAGCTCTAAGTTCTTTCCCTCTTCATGTCTGGTGCCCTGAATGAGAGGACAGAATGAGCGTTCATTGGCTTTTCCTTTTTCTGGGGTGTACATATTTCTTTTTCTTCACAGTAGAAACTACCATCAGCCCAAGACAGAAGAAAGCAAAGGAAGCCAAAGGGATCAAAGAGGAGGATAATATCCTGGTGTTACAAAAGAGCAATTTTGACCAGGCTTTGAATGAAACAAAGTACCTGCTGGTGGAGTTCTGTGAGTATTCTAAATTATTGGATCCTCCAAGATTGGCGGCAGGCTGTTAACAAATATTGACAGCTGGATTTGGCAGATGGCTATGAATCAACTGCATATTAAAACTTTTTACTAGAGCAGTGGCTCCAAACCTTGGGACCCCAGATGTTCTTGGACTAAAATTCTCAGAAGCCTTCACCACTAGGTGTGCTGGCCAACATTAGCTGTCCTGGAGTTGTAGTCCAAAAACATTCTGGGGACCCAAGGTTGGGAAGCAGTGGTCTAAAGCATTTTGTGTTGTTATGTTCTATTTGAGTCAGAACCAACTTACAGTATACTGACTCTAACAGAGATTTCAATGTAAGTAGGATGATTAAGGTGTGGTTTTATCAGTTCCACAACCCTAATGATTGTCCCTAGCTGAGCAAAGATTCAGATTCAAGCCTCATTATAAACCACACCACACTAGATATTCAACATTAATTTTGTAACCTTTTTCAGGATTTTCTAGGTTGAGAGTATTCAGAATTGGTCTACCATTCTCTTGTTGTGGGGCAGTCCTGGTGGGACTGAGCAGCTTGTATAAAGTCATGTAGCTTGGCTCCTCTGGGATGCACAATGTGGATCTAATTCTACAGTCACTCACTATGCTATCTATCTAGACAAAGTCTTAATGCATTCAGGAGTGTTTATTCATCCATGAAAGATTTCTAATTTTTTTTTGTGGCACAGGAAAAATAGAGTTCTCGTGTTCCTAAATGTTCCTTCCCTCTCACTATGGAGCACATGGCCATTCCAATGTTGTGGTGCAACTTGTGTCACCCATCACTCCTGGCTGCGATGGTGAAGCCCACTGAGAACTTCTGTTCACCATCTGGAGGGCCACAAGTGGTCCACTCCTACTCTAAGGTCATGCTTTTGTGTTTCCATAAGCTGCTGCTGTAGTTAGCAGCAACAGCAGCAGACAATTGTAGTAGCCACATGTTATATCTTCCATAATGCTCTAGATCAGTGGTTCTCGACCTATAGCTCCTCAGATGTTCCTGGACTGCAACTCCCAGAAACCTCCACCACTCACTGTGCTGGAAGGGGTTTCTGGGAGTTGCAGTCCAGGGACATCTGGGGACCCACAGGTTGAGAACCACTGCTCTAGATCTACACATCTTCCAGGGTACTGACTGGGGTAGGAGACAGGGTAGAAAATGGCAGCTACCTGAGTACTATTTTGAAGGTCAATAGTTCCATAGATGGTCCTTCTAATGAGAAAATCCACAACTACAGTGTTTGTTCAGTTCACAGTTGAATGTCAGTTTGTTCATAGGCTTGAGTGGCACCTCAAGATCCATGAGTTTGTCACCTGATAACTTATGAATAAGAAGCTTCTTCATACGTAACTATGGTGGTGCTTGGACTGTACTCAAAGCCAGCATGGTAGAACCAGTCACAGGTCTTGCTTCACCAGCATAGTCTTCAAGAGCCTATGTTCACCTCTGTGCTACAATGAGATAGCAGATTCACCCCTTGTAGCTATAGTATATACAGTACCTATAAAGCAGAGGTGCTGAACCGTTGGCCGTCCAGATGTGTTGGACTGCAGCTGTCAGAATTCTGAGCCTATGCTGCCAATGATAAACGACTGTGGGAGTTACAGTCCAAAACATCTGGAGGGCCAATTGTTCCCCAGCCTTGCTATAAAGCCCTAAATGGCTAAGTGTGTGGGAGGGAACAGAATGACTTTACTCTCTTAAAGTAAAATTCTGAACTACCACTCAAGAGCTCATGTATTCATCATGAGCATGTCCATGGACATGTTTGTGCACACAAGCACGCACACACACACACACACACACACACACACACACACACACACACACACACACACACACAGAGAGAGAGAGAGAGAGAGAGAGAGAGAGAGAGTTTTAGTAGTGTTTTATTTTATTTTTATAAGTATGTGTTTTGAGTTTGTCTGCCCATTTTTCGCCATCTTGCTTTAGTAATGTTTTGTATTTTTAGCTTTTTAAATTTTGGTTCTACTGAGTGTTGTTGGGTTTGTTTTTATTCTTTATGTCATATTGTCAAACCAAATATTATTTTTCTGTGTATTTGTTGTATGCTATTCTTTGTTAACCGCCCTGAGTTCCCATCTGGGAAAATCTGGTGGTACATACATACATACATACATACATACATACATACATACATACATACATACATACATACAACTAAGCTATCTCAAGGATAATCTCTTCCTTTGTGAGCCTGCCCAGGTGTTAAGATAATCAGGAGTAGAGATGGGCACGAAATGAACAATTTTTCATTTCCGTTTCCGTTTTTTCATTTCGTTACGCAACGAAACGACAAATGAATTTTGTCCCCAAAATGAAATGAAACGAACAGAAACACTGGAAATTTTGTCGTGCGTTTCGTTTTCGTTACTGCAATACAGTGAACTGCTTTAAATGCTAAAAAAAATCACAAAAAAGTGAAATAAATGGTAACGAAACAGTAACGAAACGAATGAAAATGAAAATGATTTTTTGCAAAAATTCGCGAAAAACAGAAACGAACCAAAACGGACCCTCCAAACGACAAACGAAACATCATTTTTTTTTATTTGTGCCCATCTCTAACCAGGAGAAGCCTTTCTCTTGCTCCCACCACCCTCACAGATGCATTTGGTGGGGACATGAAAGAGGGCCTTCTCTGTTGCTGCTCCCAGAACTCCCTCCCACAATAGGCCATCCCAGCCCCATCTTTGTTGTCATTCTGCAAGCAAGGAGTCCCTTCTCTTCAGGCAGGCTTTCCTTAAGGGACTCATTGCCTGAGAGGGTTTGGGTTTTTAAAATCGATTGTCATGCTTTACTGCTCTGAATATGTTCTGCTGCTGCTTTCATTTACCATATTTACTGTAATATTTGTTTGATCCTTTTTAATATTTGTAGACTTACTGTTTATAACTTTAAACACTGGTTTTTAAAAGAGGTAAGCCACATCTTAGGTCCTTTTAGGGAGAAAAGTGGGGAAAATAGATTAAATAAATAAATACTAGGTAGTGGATAGATACAAGGGATCCGCTTCAACGTGACTGTAGCATGAAGTACACAGAACCATGCAATTGCTAGTTATTTTGCCCTTAACATATTCATTGTATTGGATTTCCAATAAACCTCAAAAATCCATAAGAAACATCTAAGTAGACAGAAAGACAAAGAGATGCAGCTGGTTAAGAAAATATAGTGCTTTAAAGGCACAGGCTGTTTTTCTTTTTTAAGCAGCTGAAGTAACTAAAGTCCACTCAGTCCATTCCTTCCAGACTTAATAACTGCTAAGTCTTGTCTCTTTGGAATTAATCGACAAAACTCAAGCCATATTTGCATTTCAGGCCAAACAGTGTAAGAGGTGCAACTCCAGATTGATGTACAGTTATTAGTTTTCTCTGTGTGCCTACTTTTTATGTAAGTTCACCCTATTTGTAACTCTGAGGTTTGGGTATTTGTTTTTAAAAAAAACAGTACTAGTTGGGTATTAGCTCTGGAGCTAAATATGGTTGCTTATTAACTTCTCACAAAGTGAGAAGCAAATAATTCAATGTAAATCATTAATGATTTTGTAGGCATTGGGTATTTACCCAAAGAATGCTATTTTCGGTATCAGAAGTCAGAATATTGAATGATGAAAAAATGCTTGACTGGCTGAATTGCAATTTTATTTCTTCCCACATTTATCCACATCTGGATAATAGCATGCATAGTGGGACATAATTCATTCTGTACCATTTTGGGGGATGCTAACATATTGATGTCTAAGCTCCTATTTTTGCATTACTGAAATTCTGGAGAAAATTGCCTTCCCCTGAATGGGAGACTACAAATGATATAAGTTCTATAATAATTTTAGAACTGCTGAGCTGGAAGGGACCCTTTCGATGATCAAGTCCAGTCCCTGTCAAGGAGGCACAATGTGGAATCAAACTCACAAACTCTGGTTTCACAGCCAGATACAAAAACCACTGTGTTGTCAGTTCATTGGATTGGAAGAAGGTTAAACAGTACTGCCAAAATTAATTCTAGCAGAATAAGAATTCTACCTCTCCTCTGACCGAGAGAACAGTGAAGCCAGAGAAATACATTGTGATCTTTGGTAGTGATTAGAGATGGGCACGAAACGAACAATTTTTCATTTCCGTTTTTGTTTTTTTGTTTCGTTACGCAATGAAACGACAAACGAATTTTATCTCTAAAATGAAACGAAACGAACAGAAACACTAGAAATTTTGTCGTCCGTTTCATTTTCGTTACGGCAATACATTGAACTGCTTTAAAAGCTAAAAAAATCACAAAAAATTGAAATAAATGGTAACGAAATGGCAATGAAATGAACGAAAATGAAAACGAATTTTTTTTTCCAAAAATTTCACGAAAAACGGAAACGAACCAAAACGGACTCCCTAAACGACAAACGAAACACCATTTTTTTGATTCGTGCCCATCTCTAGTAGTGATACCACTATGCCACTGAGTGTGTGAAGTATGCACAAAACTATCTTCTTCTCTTCTAATGTTAGCTCAGCATCTTCCTTATGGGATATGAATGCTTTCTACTTTTAATAGTGTTGGCTTTTTAATTTTAACATTCTAACCCCATGGAATATCATGCAGCAGGTGTGAAGTTCTAAATATTTAGGAACAGTCTTTCACTCCTCTGGAATCTATCTCTCTTATATATAGCACGGCAGCAATGAATGCTCAATAAAGTTTCACAGCATTGATCAAATTGTTTGCACTAAAGGGGGGGCAACATGTTCCTTTGGTGATCCAGACAGTTAAAGCTCAAGTTATCTCTATGGTTCCCAGCAGTTTGCGAATTCCTATCTGCGTGCCCCCACTTGAGACTGTCCAAATTTTTAAGTGATATCCTTCCTGTTCTCCCTAACACAGCTCTATGCTTGAAGGCTGGTTTAGTCCCCATCAGAGTGCTTGCCATGGTTTACATGATTATGAATAGGCTGAAGTTTATTTTCTTCTCAGAAGTTTTAGCACTACTGCTTTATAGGACATCTTCCAATCGAGACAGAAGCATCATTTGATAAAGGAAGCACTGGAAATTGGTCTTTCCCCAACCTTCCCTATAGTGATGCCAAGATTGATACATTTTGTATTTATTTATTTATTTATTTATTTATTTATTTATTTATTTATTATACTGCATAAGACCATCTGGCTTGAAAGCTACTCTGGGCGGTTTACAAGGTTATAAAATACAGAACAAAATGGTAGATAAATAAAAACCAAAAACCAAAAATCAAATTAACAAATGCATAAACTCCAACATATAAACAATTCATGAACAATTAGGCTCTCTGGACAAATCTACTGTAGTAAAAAATAATACTCTTAAATTTTTCAACCTATTTGTCCAGTATAGCATTACCTAAAACTTGAAAAGCTTTTACTTTAGCCAGATTTTACATTGCTTTCTACATTTTTAGAGGGGAGATTTCAGGGCACATTCCATTTTGATCATTTACGTCCCTGCAATGATGGTGAAGTTGAAACAGGACCTTCAACCCAAAAGGAAATTTTCCCAATCCTGTACTTGCAACAGGGACAAGTTTAATAGAGCTGGTTGGCTTGATTGATAATTATTGGAGAGTACTGGAGATGCACCCTTTGGAAAACTGGATAGGCCTGTTTTCTTGTCACAGTGATTGCTGCCTTTAACTGGACCTATCTGAAAGCAAAGAGCCCTTAAGGCAGGCATGTCCAAACTTCGGCCCTCCAGATGTTTTGGACCGCAACTCCCACAGTTCTTTGCCATTGGCAATCTAAGATCAGAATTCTGGGAACTGTGGTCCAAAACATCAGGAGGGCCGAAATTTGGACAAGCCTGCCTTAAGGAAAGCAGTGGCCAGGAAGAGGCAGCTAATCTTTCCCCAAACAGTTTTAACTGGAACAGGGGCAGTTTTCCAAAAGTTCCCATATCCTGCATGCACATATGGACACATAACACAGAAACATAGCACTCTACTGTAGTTCACTGAAGTTCTTTCTGTTTCATATCAATTTTATCTCTTTATTGCTGTTGTTGTAGAAGTGATAAGATGATTTTGCACTAAACTCTGGAGTCTGTTAACAAATACTTGGGGGCAACTAAGGAGAAAGGTCTCAGAGGTCTGTTGTCCCATTGTACAAAACATCATGTACAGCCTCCTAGTCCATCATCTGAATGCCACCCATAGTAATGTATGTTCCTCTGCTTTTGAAGATTAAACGAGATGATCACATGTGAAACATACGATTTGAATCACTTCAAGTTTGAAAAAGGTGATGGTCCCTGAGGAGGCCTGGGACAACTCCCTATCTGAAGCCAAAAGGGCTGGGCTGATGCATGTTGGCCTTTGTATTGCATTATCAGTTACAAAGTGTTTGAATTCATACATTCTACCTCTGCAGGAAATGCATACTCCTTCCCAGTGTAGTTGCAGTCTCAGATATAATAATAATAATAATAATAATAATAATAATAATAATAATAATAATAATAATAATAATAATAATAATAATAATAATAATAATAATAATAAAGAGATGGGCACGACTCAAAAATGGTGTTTCATTTGTCGTTTGGTTGTTTAGGGGTCCGTTTCGGTTTGTGTTCGTTTTCGTGACTTTTTTTGCAAAAAAATTCGTTTTCGTTTCGTTAGGTAACGAAACGAAAAAATGAAAATGAAAACAAAAAATTGCTGTTTCGTTAGCCTTCTTTTTAGTTCAATGCATCTGCTGCAACGAAAATGAAAAACACGGCAAATTTGGTCGTTTCATTTTCGTTTTCGTTTTGTTTTTTAAAAACATTTCGTTTCGTTTTTCTTGCATAACGAAACGAAAAAACAAAAACAAAAATGAAAAATCGTTCGTTTCGTGCCCATCTATAATAATAATAATAATAATAATAATAATAATAATAATAATAATAATAATAATAATAATAATAATCTCTTGCATGCACCCTCTCACCACCAGCCATTCTATGTAGACAGGAAACAGTGCAGAAACAGCCGTCTTAAATTCTTCATGGACTGAGACAATACCTAGTAGCCAACTGCTCTTTCTAACTAAAGTAGACCATTTGGCTCAAACGTAGATACATAAATACTGACTCACCAGTCAGCAACTTATTCATTGGGCCTATTTATAGTTTAAGACTAGCATAAGGATACAGGGTAATGAAATCTACCCAATACATATGTTATTGATATCAGTTGGGGAGGTAATCAATTATGATTCCTTTTTGTAACCCAAAGATTGTGACGAGCAGAGAAAAGCCAGAAAGCATTGGAATGTATTTAGGTATCTGCCTGCAAATCCTCAGAACGTGGGGGTATATTTATTTAAAATATTTATACACCAAAGCTAAATATTAAATCGTTACAATATTTTTAAAAAGTTATTCCAAAATGTAGATTTATTTGCAGGGTTTCCCAGTTTCCTCCAAAATGTTATGTTTTATTGTGCTTACCTGCCTTCAAGGAGTGGAATGAGCTAATTCAATTAACCTCAAATCCTGCTTTCCCACATCTGATCCACAGTCAGTGCCTTTTTAAAAATGGAAAGTATGTAGTAGTCTAAAAGGACTTGTCCAAGTATCATATGAACTACGCGATGTAGTGGGTCAAAGTCCTGCTTCAGCACAGAACAATGACCTAGATCTCCACATATTGTATTACTCAAGTTCAGAAAGTTTATTTTCAGTGGCCATGTGGGCTGGGCAACTCTGGAGTCCATAGTCCACAAAAGTAGCTTTCTTGAGATCTAATATGTTCATATCCTACCCTTTAAGCTTCTACTTTCTGTATTAACACTGAATAAAATAAGTAATGAGACAAGCATTAGGGATAAGTGGGTGTCCTTCCTTCCTTCCTTCCTTCCTTCCTTCCTTCCTTCCTTCCTTCCTTCCTTCCTTCCTTCCTTCCTTCCTTCCTTCTATGGAACTTGGTTAGTCTCAGATTTTTGATGTTGCTGCTGTTGTTGAGTCGTGTCCAACTCTTCGTGACCCCATGGACCAGAGCTCGCCAGGCCTTCCTATCCTCCACTGCCTCCTGGAGTTTGGTCAAATCCATATTGGTTGCATCGATGACACCGTCCAACCATCTCATTCTCTGCCGTCCTCTTTTCCTTTTGCCTTCAATCTTTCCCAGCATCAGGGACTTTTCTAAGGAGTCCTCTCTCCTCATGAGGTGGCCAAAGTACTGGAGCCTCAGCTTCAAAATCTGTCCTTCCAGTGAACATTCGGGGTTGATTTCTTTCAGGATGGACAGGTTTGATCTCCTTGCAGTCCAGGGGACTCTCAAGACTCTCCTCCGGCACCACAGCTCAAAAGCATCAATTCTGCGGCGATCAGCCTTCTTTATAGTCCATCTTTCACTTCCATACATCACTACTGGAAAAACCATAGCTTTGACTATCCTGACTTTAGTTGGCAAAGTGATGTCTCTGCTCTTTAGGATGCTATCTGGGTTTGCCATTGCTTTCCTCCCAAGAAGCAGGCGTCTTTTTATTTCGTTGCTGCAGTCGCCATCTGCAGTGATCAAGGAGCCCAAGAAAATAAACTCTGTCATTGCCTCCATTTCTTCCCCTTCTATTTCCCAGGAGGTGATGGGACCGGTGGCCATGATCTTAGTTATTTTGATCTTTTGATGTTGATCTTCAGCCCATTTTTTCACTCTCCTCTTTCACCCTCATTAAGAGGTTCTTTAATTCCTCCTCACTTTCTGCTATCAGCGTAGTATCATCTGCGTATCTGAGGTTGTTGATATTTCTTCCGGCAATCTTAATTCCAGCTTGTGATTCATCCAGACCTGCCTTTCGCATGATGTACTCTGCATATAAGTTAAATAGGCAAGGTGACAGTATACAGCCTTGTTGTACTCCTTTCCCAATTTTAAACCAGTCAGTTGTTCCATATCCAGTTCTGATGATTGCTGCTTGTCCCACATTTAGATTTCTTAGGAGACAGATAAGGTGGTCAGGCATTCCCATTCCTTTAAGGACGTGCCATAGTTTGTTGTGGTCCACACAGTCAAAGGCTTTGGCATAGTCAATGAAGCAGAAGTAGATGTTTTTCTGTGTATATACCCATACATAAATCATATATATACAGCAGTGATTATAATAGTTCTTGAAAAGTACAGTTTGAAATGGGGCCTCCATCTCCCATCTGGCCCAGGCCTATATTAAGCTCTACATGGCCCTGGGTATTATTTTAAAGCCAGTATGGCATTGGCTGGTTAGAAGATTAATGAAAGTCTCATGATAATTATGATGAAAATAAATGTTTCATGAATTTGAAACTGATTATCAAGTTATAAGAAAAAGATTAAAACCTCAAACACATTTATCAAACTTCTAATGGAAATGTCTTTCCAGACCAGTTTTGGAGGGTACAGTTATGAAATGTGGTGTCTTCAAGAACAGCTACAGAGCAGAAGGTCATGCATTTCAAAATCCACACCAGCAAAAGGTGGAGAAATCTTGGCTCCATAGATGTTATCGGCAGTTCCTACCAGAAAAGCCAGAGAAGGCAACAGTAAGGGATGATGAGAACTAGAGACCAACAACATCAGGGCTGCATCTCTTCTACCCTCTGATCTAAGCACAACTTACACTAACATAACAAGAAGTTTGTATCTTTGCAGAATGTCCAGGTACTCAAGCTTTTAAAAGTATTTCTGACACTAGGACCACTTGAAACTACTACTAACAAGATCTGATGTTGGAGGTGGTAAGACAACCATACCAGGTTGGTTGGGAGGGGTGGTGTGTTTTAGGATGGGAAGACGGGAAGTGGATTGGTATAATGCTCAAACTTTAGATTACAAATAGCACATTGCTGGAAGCTGACTTAATCTTCCAAAGATGGAATGCTGGCATATTTTAAAGTGAAATGAAACTTGAGGTCCAGTCATAAAACAAAACAAGATAATTTGCAAATTGTGGAGGGTCTGTAATGCTCCTAAAGTAACAATCAGGTGTCTTTCAACACCTGATAATAATATCATCTTGCTCACAACCTCCGTTTGGTACTCAGAGACATGTTTCCTCTAAAAGTTTATGTAACATATAGCAATCATGATGGAAAGCCATGGAAGAGTTGTCTGCTGAAATATGCAGGATAGGGTGAGGCACCTTTAACCCATTCTCCCCACCCCCACCCCACAGTCTTCTACTTCCAACAGTGGATAGCACCAAACAAAATTCTTACCAATTTGGATGTTTTTCTTCCAAGCATACAAAGCATGGTTGAGCTCTACTGGTGCTCCAATTTTCTCAGGCTTGAAACTAAAATGCAACAAAGCAGAGTCTGATCCATACAATAATTTCTAGGGCCACAACACAGAGCTGAGTTCCGTACAATTTCTGGGACTGCAAAACACAGCTTTTCTACAGAACAGTTCTTTAATACTGCAAGGCAGTACATATAATTTTCTTCCAAAACAGAACTCTCTTCTGTAGTACTATCAGACCATTTAAGAATGGTCTAAACTGCTGATACCATGAAAATTCAGCCTCCAAAACATTTATTCTAGCTAGATGAATTATAGGAACTTGAATACATTAAGTATATGACTCAAGGAAGTGGTAGAACACCTGAATGGGAGGATTATCCTCAAGGTAAACTGTGCCTGAGGGACAGGATATTGTCCCATTGTCTGGAGTTCCACATTCCCTGTCTCAGCCAGACTGGGCCCAATTGAACAATAGGACACCAATCTATGGAACATTTACTCAAGGAGTAAACCATCAAGAGCTTGATGGCACAGGAAATTGGATCATCAGGACAATTGTGAACAATCACCCACCAATGCAGATCGAGGGAAACCTTGAACTGGTTTGTATGCATAAAAACTGATGTTGATCAATGTTCAGGGCTCACTCACACCATCCAGGGTGAGACCACTGATTGTTACTTTTGGCTTGGCTTCAATAAATCAGACTTACTGTATATACTTGAATATAAGTCTAGTTTTTCAGCCCTAATTTTGGGCTGAAAAAAGGGGCCCTCGTCTTATATTCGGGTCAATACTTTTAGCTACTAAGGCAAGTGCTTTGGTTGGCGGCTAAAAGTCATTTTAAACATCATGCACCGCTTCTCCTGAACCCCCTCTGCATCATGGGGGAGTGGCACGTGATGTTTAAAATGACTTTTAGCCACCGAGGCACTTGCCTCGGTGGCTAAAAGTCATTTTAAACATCAAACATTGCTCCCTCAGCTCACAAAGGAGGAGCTGCCAGGCCCTGGTGGGCCTAGACACCCTAGACTTATACTTGAGTCAATAAGTATTCCCAGTTTTTTTGTGTTAAATTAGGGGCCTCAATTTATACTCAGGTCGACTTATACTCGAGTATATATGGTTTGTGCTTCCTTATTTTATTTCAATTTAATTATTGGATACTGGTTCCGAGCCAAGCACGGACTCAAAAATAATCTGTAAAAACTGGTAACACTGCCAAACAGAACTCAATTCCATCCTATAGCTATCCCAGCTACAAATCAGAGACCAACTCCATGGTGTACTTTTAAGGTTTTAATCACTTTCTATTGGCAAGGTCCAATGTATAACACTAACAACTAGAGATGGGAACGAATCAAAAAAATGATGTTTCATTTGTCGTTTGTCGTGTCCGTTTCGGTTCGTTTCCGTTTTTTGTGAATTTTTGCAAAAAAATTGTTTTCATTTTCGTTCATTTAGTTACTGTTTCATTACCATTTATTTCAATTTTTGTGATTTTTTTAGCATTTAAAGCAGTTCACTGTATTGCAGTAACAAAAACGAAACGCACAACAAAATTTCCGGTGTTTCTGTTCGTTTCGTTTCATTTTGGGGACAAAATTCGTTTGTCGTTTCGTTGCATAATGAAACGAAAAAATGAAAACGGAAACGAATAATTGTTCATTTCGTGCCCATCTGTACTAACAACAACAAAAAAGGCCTTACTAACACTCCTTGACAGTTTATGTCTGTGGTGATTTGTCACTGCTGACATTTATCCTTGAACGAGTTAATTCTAGTATGAAACCAAATGACCTTCCCAATCATATCAGTGTTCATCTGGGTATCAAGATAGAAGCAGTTTCCTTGTTGGAATGATTCCAGGCAGCATCACCTTGCCTGCCTCTACAAGGTTGATTCATCTACAATCATTGCTTCTATGCATAAAAATTGAAGAGTTATTGGAAGATAAGCAACTTCTTGAGACATTACAGGAACTTTTTAATTGTTTCATTATACAAAAATACATTCTTAAACCTATCAGAAGAAGCTGTAGGTACATATACTTAAACAGGAATCCATTCCTGCAGGTTGTCAAAATGGGTCTGATTGTCATCCAAAATTCTTATAACTCTATGATACGTGATAGCACTGTTCAAATACTTGGAAGACAGTCATACAAAAGAGGGGAAGGCTCTGTTCTCATACAGAATGCAGCAATAATGGGATTAAATTAAGGTTCAATATTAGGGAAAAAACATTAACTATTAGAGCAGTGCAGCAATGGTGCCAACTACCTCAGGAGGTGGTCAGAGCTCCAACACTGGAGGAATTTAAGAGAAAATTAGACTACCATCTGTCACATATACTTGGATTCCTGCACTGAGCAGGGGGTTGGGCTTGATGGCCTTATAGTCCCCTTCCAACTTTATGGTTCAATGAGTCTAACTATGGAAAGGTACATGCAGAAGTGCATTCAAAAGCAAATCATATGTTGCAGGCAGAACATAATCATATTAACATTAGAGATGGCATACTAGAAAAACAGTGGTTCATGTCAGTTTCTGGTTTGTTGTAGTTCACTTTTACAAATTAAAAACAAACAAACCAGATCTTCCACTGATTCTCTCGTCCCTATCAATTCCATGCTTGAAGTTTGGATTTGGGACATTTGAGTTATAGACCCTCAAAACAGTTTTCCACAGAAAAGTATTCCTTCACAAATGATTTGGGGGAAATATGATGACTGGTTCATGCCAGAGAATCAGCCGCGGGGTGTTGTTCATTAGAAGGTACCCTGGGGAGGGACAACACCCATTCCCCAAATCTAAGCACAGAATGGGCTGCTGGAAGTCTGAGGTGAAATAGAGAGGTGGTCAGCAGGGGTGGGGGTGGGGTACACAGGCTGCCTGGCATGGGAAGCAACATGAGCTAACCATAGTACGTGACCTTGAGGTAGAAAGGGTCCTCCGACTTACAGAGGTGGCTCTGAGGTTCCTCTGAATTTCTTACACTGACCTTGCTTACCCTGAGAAGGTTTTGTCTTATAGACTTTTAGCACATAGCTGTCCAAAGCTTATTTCTTAAAGTACAGTGTAGAGATGGGCACGAATAAAAAAATGGTGTTTCGTTTGTCGTTTGTCGTTTAGGGGGTCCGTTTCGGTTTGTTTCTGTTTTTCGTGAATTTTTGCAAAAAATTCATTTTTGTTTTCGTTTGTTTCGTTACAGTTTCATTACCATTTATTTCATTTTTTGTGATTTTTTTTAGCATTTAAAGCAGTTCAATGTATTGCCGTAACGAAAACGAAACGGACAACAAAATTTCTGGTGTTTCTGTTCGTTTTGTTTCATTTTGGAGACAAAATTCGTTTGTTGTTTCATTACGTAACGAAACGAAAAAATGAAAATGGAAACAAAAAATTGTTCGTTTCGTGCCCATCTCTAGTACAGTGTACCTTTTCAGGGTTGCATTTTTTTAGTTTTATTATTTTAATACTCTAAACATACAAAATTTCAAACCCTGAGGCTATCACTTAACTTCATGTTTGATCAGGGATAATACTGGAAGTAGGTTGTAGAGTGGATAAGGATTCACACAGCTATCACCTCTCCAAGGGTGAAAGTCCCTGATGTGCACACAAATACTGCGACACCCTTTCTGAACAATCATCCCAACAAGTAAATAAGCACTGATCTTTGTTTTATTTTGCTTTTTTATAGACGTTGCTTTATCTGGGCCATCTCAGACCTTGACGACAGAATTTGCTAAAGCTGCAGAACAGCTGAAGAATGAGAATGTGGATATCCGATTTGGAAAAGTCGATGTGACTGAGCAGAAAGATTTAAAAAAGGAATTCAATATCCAGGAATATCCCACCCTGAAATTTTTTGTAGATGGTGACCGGAAAAATCCAATTGACTGCAAAGGTAAACCAACACTTACTCTCAGCCTTATGTATCTTGCAGGTGAGTGTTTACTCACAAGGGGGAGCTTGAGCGCAGCTCTTAAGAACTGACTGCAATAATGACAACATGTTCCAAAGGAGCAAATGGATGCATGTAAAATGTGTCACTTTAAAGGAAAGAACATTTAGTAATGCTAAGTTTCACAAAGAGACACCCGGAAGGACAAAAGGTGGGAAGACGTATGCTGATTTATATGAACTAGAGGTGGGCACGAAACAAAAAACCAATGGTTTGGGTTCTTCTGTTTTGGGCCCACCCTTGGTTCGGTTTGGTTCGGGTTTGTACAAATTTTAAAAAAGTTCATATGAACCCCAACCGAGCTGATCTGGTTCGAGTCTGATGACTTATCTTACTGGGGGGGCGGCAGCGGCTTTTTGAGGCGCTGGCTTGGGTCAGCGCCTGTTTTTGGTTTTTTTAATAGCACCGACCACAGAGCTCCTGGGGCCAGGTTGGCACTGGTTTTATTTATTTATTTATTTATTTATTTTTAATAGCACCAACCATGCGGCTCCTGGGGCCGGTTTGGCACTGTTTTTTCTTTTTTAAGAGCGCTGACCAGGCAGCCCCTGGGGCCAGGTCGGCGCTGGTTTTTTTAAAATTATTGTAAGATAAATAATAATAATAATAATAACCAGCGCCGATAGAGTTATTAGTTTGTATGTCTGCTGGTCCCAGCCCTCTCTTGCTGGATCTTGCTTATGGTATATGGTTGTTGATGCACTATGTCTATTTTTATTTTTATTCCTATTAGTATTTTATTATATTATTATTATTACTATTTTCTTTTTTACTTGTATTCTGATTTGGTATGTCTGGGGTTTGTATGTTTGGGCAAGTTGTTTTTTGCAGCGTGTTGTACATCGTCCTGAGTTCCCATGTACAAAAATAAATAAATAAAATAAATAAGGGTGGTAATTACTGGCTTTGGGTGTATTTATTAATGCATTTCATTATTGCACCTTTAGACTGCGCTGTAGCCAAAACTCTCTGGGTTGTAACACATTGACAGTATAAAATACAAACAAAACCATGACTACAATCAGCACATAATAAAACCAGAGCAAAACTAGCAAGAAAGAATCAAAACAGAACAGCATGTAAAATCAAAATAAAACCCACATAAAATAAAAATGCTACTGTCTAAAAGCACTAAGAATAGTTCTTGAAACCTGGTGCCAGTCCGGAAGGCATCAGGCAAGGTGTTCTGTGGAGACCATTCCAGAATGAAGAGAGGAAGATCTCCATCTTGGAGTTTTATTTTGAAACCGTTGTTGTGGTATATGAAAGCCAACTCTATTTGCCTGAATAAATGTCACCAAGGATGAGCTCAGTGTGTGAGAAATACGCAAAAAAGAAAACAGTAACAGTATATTTCAGTTTAAATGCACTGGCGCATTCAACTATGTGGACCTCACTGTTCTCCCCACCCCCTTACCTAAAGGAAAAGAACTCAGCTGGGCACTTACAATCTGAGTAGCATCTTTCAGCACCTTTTTATTGCCCCTTTTGTTTGATAGAAAAGCTCGCAGAGACACCCCCTCCCCCAGAGGTTTTTGCTTCCCCACACCCTTTTCTTCTGACATATGATTTAATTAAGCAGAGTGCTCAATAAAGCAAGAGAGATGAGAGTCCCTTTAGATTTCTGGACACAAATATCCTCCCTGAGTATTAACTCTGCAGCCTCCTCCTTCAAGGAAAAGACTCCTAGGCCAGCATATTTGGTATGTCATGAAAAGCATTAACTTGTTTGCCACTTTAATCCTCTGTTTTCTGCTGCTAGAGTTACACCTTCTAAAAGGGAATTACTGTACAATTTTGAAAGTAGTCTGGTGATTCATTGACCACCACTCCATTTTTTTAAATTACAGGAGTTAGAAAGGCATCTGCCTTTGTTACCTGGGTAAAAAGACGAATAGGACCTAGCACCATACTTATTAACAGCACAGACCAGGCCAATGGCTTCATAAACTCTGAAGATTTGGTAGTAATTGGCTTTTTAAAGGTAAGGCTTTGTGTTACTGAAAGTATCATAGAATCATAGAGTTGGAAGAGACCTCAAGGGCCATCCAGTCCAACCCCCTGCGATGCAGGAACCCCCATTATTTATGAGAAAAGGCAACCCCCTGTATTTCTGACAGATGGCCATCCAACCTCTGCTTTAAAACCTCCAAAGGAGACTCCACCACCTTCCATGGCAGCATATTCTAATGCTCAACAGCTCTGTCAGGAAGTTCTTCCTAATTTGCAAATTGAATCTCTTTTCCTGTAGTTTGAAACCTTTGCTCTGAGTCCTTGTCTCTGAAGCCATGGAAAGTACTTTGTCACAGCGCCCTAATTTGTGAGGAGATAGTTATGCCCACTCTTGACACTCTGGACTTCCAGAAAGATGAAGAAGTGCATCTTAGGTCAAATCATGCCTGGAGTATCTGGAAGCAGGACTGTTGAAATTGAGGTTATCCTACTTAGGACACATCAGTAATGCTGGGAAAAGTGGGTAGACATTAGAAGCATCCCCAAATTCATATTTCAAAATGGGGAGATGATTATAGAATAGAGCTTGACATTTTATTTATGTCATATGATGAGGTGTTATGGTTTTGCTTGATAAGAGGGTTACTGTAATTCAAATCTGACTTGATGACACATAACAGTACTTGACATACAACGTTTTTTAAACAGAGACTTCAAGGTGGAGCTGTGGAGGTTTTCTATGAATCTTCAAGAGATGTTCCAGAACTCCCTTTTGGGGTAACAGCCAGTGAAGAGGTTTTCACTAACTTTGGTGTCAGAGAAGACATTGTGATTATATTCCAAAAGGTATTCCCACACATGTCATCATATAGTGTTCAATACACTAGGAGTAAGACATTTCTTAAGTGCTTATCATTATGTTGCCAAATGTCATCATCCATGCACAAGAGGGATGTATTATGAAGCTAGGGAGAGCTCCACAGCAGGACAGAAAAAATACAGAGCTGGTAAAGATAGGAAGAGATGGTTTTTGCCTTTTTGTCTTTCTTTGGGTTTTGCAGGGGACAAAATCAGCCTTCTTATGAAACAGGGTGATCTCATAGCTTCTGGGTCAGTAAGCCAATTGCTAGTTCTATTATTATTATTATTATTATTATTATTATTATTATTATTATTATTATTATTATTATTATTATTATTATTAAATGTAGTTTTACTGTCATGGATGAGGAGAGATGTGGGTGGGACCTTCTGCCCTCTGTACCAAAAATAACCTGGCTGGTATTTGATATAATTTACCTTGATCTACTTGTGTGCATGCATGGTGTTTGTTGCCTTCTCTCATAAAACAATATATTTTGTGCATACCTGGGTAGAAGTATCTGAAAGGCTATTGTGGAGAAAATGGACACTGGCTGAAAGAGATCTACATAAGAACATAAGAAGAGCCATGCTGGATCAGGCCAAAGGCCCATCTCGTCCAGCTTCCTGTATCTCACAGTGGCCCCACCAAATGCGTCTGGGAGACTAGAGATCTATCTCCTGATACCACTCCCCTGCATCTGGCCCTTGAAGTACCCTGGTTTTAAGCCAGGAGATTACACATCTCCATCATTTTTTGTAAGCTATGATGGACTTTTCCTCCAGGAATCTGTCCAATCCCCTTTTGAAAGCATCCAGGCCAGATGCCATCACCACATCCTGTGGCAGGGAGTTCCACAAACTAACAATACAATTATGTTCCAACATAATTCTTCTTATGTTCTTCTTTGGCTCTAACAGACAGTTAAAGCAATTGTGAATTAGCATTTTAACCTATTCCTTGAGATGGCTCTAAAGCCATTGTTATCCTCTGATTTTGTAAGGATGGACTTTGGATTAACTCTAATATGGGAAAACTTGAAAGAAGCCCTTCTTTTCACTTTCAGAGTCTTGTTGCTTTCTGAAAGATATGAATCTTACAATTCCAAAAGAGAAGTTAAGGAAAATTATGGATTTATTTTGTATTTCATATTTGGATTACCCTGCCTTTTTTGGTCTGTTATTGATGTTTGGAGGGATTTTCTCCTACTTTATTTACTGTTGCTGGAGTGTCTGCTTTCCTGTCCTTCACCTCGTAAAATATAGCCAGTGCTGCTGGATTGCAGCTACTAAAATGGTGAAAGAGAGAGCCGTCTTGCCAGTTCCCCCACCTTTTGCAGTTTTGGGCTCCACTATATTGTCTTTGTGGAAGTCATTTTGATCTTGGTCATGATGATGATTTTTTTTCTCATCTGTTCTACTGATGAATTGATGAGAATGACTATCTGGATGATGAAGTGTTGATAAATGTGTGGACTTTAAAGTACTGATAGGACTGTGGATAACTGATTTTTCTTTTTCATGTACTGTTATTGTTGCCCACTTTTGGAATGAATGATTGTTACCTTGTCTCTGCTGTTTCAGACCAGTTTTGACGATTCTGTAGGACTAAAAAGAACCTCACAGAATAGGAGATCTGAAACAAAAGAAGCTGGAAGATTTGAATTCTTTTGAGTATACTATACCTGAAAGAACCTGAAACCAAAAGAGGCGTCCACAAAAGACCCTAAAAGAAAAGAGATAGTAGTTTTCCCCTGTACATCCCTAGGTTTTGAGTCAGTCATTATGTTCCAAGCTGTGTGACAAATGTTCCAGGTGTTTCTTCCTTTGCTTCCAAATATTTATACGACCCCTAAAATCCAATGCAAAGGCCTCCCAGATCCGGAGCTTAAAAATGTCTTCCCACCAGCCCTGGACTTTAAAAAAAATTAAATACGACCATGCCTACCTAAGCGCGTCACAGTGCACTTTTCAAGTACCTGGCCTCCAGGAGGTAAAAAAATCATCTCATGCGAATTACAAAGCTGTGAATGCAGGGCTCCCTCACCTTCTGTTTGTTTTTTTGTCCCCGCCGCCCCTTTAAAAGACAGGAATCACTATGGGGTGGCTCGGGGCTGCTTCGACCGGCAGACGGAGGTGAGCCTGCATTTTTTTCTCCCCTTTTTTTCTCCCTCCCCTCACGCAGACAGGAACAATGGAGTGCGGAGGGGTGGGAACACAGGAAGAGCGACAAACCCCCACGATCTCTGGTCCGAATTTAAGTTGCCACCGGATTTTAGAGGTTGTGTAAAAGCGCCCCATATCTGAGAGTTTTGTGAGCAAAAGGGCATTTGCAACCCTTACCCGGCTGCAATGGTGATGCTTCAGGCAATGCTGGGTAGCACATCTAATCATCGTTTCATTTCCCAGAAAGCTCCAAAGTGCTGCCAGGGCAATAGTATTGTGGGAAATTAAAGAGGGAGCTCCCCTGAGGTGCTCAGGACATTGGAGTGAAAAAAACGAGGAGGACTATCTTAGGACATTAGAAGCTTTGCATGTCAGCTTTCAACAAATGTTCCTCCAAAAAGGGATAGAACTTAAAATGAAAGAGATGGTGTAACTTCCTCCTACCTTCATGAGATCTGTGGTTGATTTTATTGTTAAATCCAATGTTTCTTGTGGTCCAGGGAAAGCCTGTTCATAATGAAGCATTTGAAGAAGGCAAACCAAACAAAGTGGAACTTACCAGACTAATCAAAACATTTACTATGGAGTTGGTGACTGAGTATAACCTTGAGGTATGTTTGGAGCTTGCTATCAGAACCCGCAAAAATACTGAGTCTTTTAAATTACTTTTAAAATTAAAGGATATAATGAATATATTTGTAATCATCATTAACTGATTAGTGGTCAGGTGATGTCTAGCTGATAGAACACTCTTCTCTCATTCCCTACTTCCAGTTGGATTTACTGAAGTCTATATCTGGCTCATGTGTTTTCCACATCCATCCAATCATAAATCCATTTTACCCAATTTCCAAATCATTCTGCATTTCCCCTCCCCCACCTGCATGAATGTTCATGTTTGTTTGTTTATACTGCCCATCTAGCTGAAGGGGTACTCTTTTCATATGCAACATTTCCTTACATACACATTATTGTTTATTGTGCATACATCCTTCTTCAATCTGTACATTTCTTTATCGATTTTTAAAAGGAGAAAATTGCATCACAAATGTTGGAATGTGGCATTAGTATAAGAACAACTCTGTTTTGATCCCCCTCTTGGACATGATTAACTTGCTTAACACAGAGAACAATTTTTTTCTGACCTATTTCATTTTAATTTTTACTTATTTTGTACTTTTGCTATTGAAAAACAATTATTAATGGTTGTTTTTTTTAAAGAGTTTAACAAGGAACCATCCAGAAGGAAAGTACTTTTGGTGTGGGTTGGTACCTATACCATTCTCCTGAGCCCACCTGCAGGTCCTTTTCTTTTTTGCCCTCTCTGGGATCATGCTAGCATGTCTCGGGGGACGGACGGCGGTGGCCAGCGGTGGGGGCAGTGGCAGGGGGGCCTCAGGCTAGCCAGCGGTGGTGGGGGGTGGCACCCCCTTTCCATTTTGGCACCCCCTGTCCATTTTGGTGCCTTAGGCAACTGCCTAGTTCACCTTAATGGAGGGGCAGGATCTTTTCTTGATCATTATGTAGGATATGTATTAATAGGCTCAAAGCAATAGGAATAGAAGACAGATTTAGGCTGAATATTGGGAAAACAATTCTTAACTGTTAGAGCAGCATGACAATGGAATCAATCACCACAGCAGGTAGTGACCACTCCAATTGCTCCTAATTAGCATAACTTCTAGGAGGAACAATTGAGGATTGTAGGCCATATCTCCTCTAACCTGATAGAGTGGTACCTTGCCAGATGAATGACCCATAAGACGAAAAACTTGTAAGACGAATGAAATTTCCAGGTATAGGCATGTTTTGTAAGACAAAATTTTCCCTATGGGTTAAATTCGTTTTACAAGGTACCATTGCAGATCGGGTGCTGCAGACCAAGCAGTGTGCAACACCAGATCCACAGCACCAGGGGAGCTTTCTGAAGGACACTGCGGCGGTGGCGGCAGGGCTGGGCAAGAATCACTGTGTCCCTACTTTGCCCAACAACTTAGTGGGCAAAGCAGGGACCCAGTGATCCTTGCCCAGCCCGGGCTGTTTGTGAGGGAAGCTTTTCCCCTGCCCCAATCCAGGAAAGAAGAGGAAAAGCTTCCCCCCTTTGCTGGGTTCACCGATAGCAGGGGGCGACTCCCACACTGCCAACAGACAGCTCAGAGCTATCAAAATCAGCTGTGTGTCGGCTGCAGGGGGAACAGCCTTCTGCTGTCCAGTGATTAGGGGGTTTGAGACAGCCTTCCCATAGGAATGCACTGAAAACCTATTAATTCATTCCCTCCAGAACGGATTAATTAGTTTTCAGTGCATTCCTATGGGAAACCCACATTGTGTAAGATGATTTTTTTGTAAGACGAATTGCCCTATAGAACAAATTAAATTCATCTTATGATGTACCAGTGTATAGGCTAGTTAGGATCATGTGTGGACCAGAATGATGAAAAAGAAACATGATGTGTATGTGCATGGAGGGAGGCTTGGGGTGGGACATACAGACCCTGTGTGTTCATGCACATGTGAAGCCTACAAGCCACACACAGCCATTCCTTCTCTGGAGTAGGAAACTTCTGCAAGGCAGAACATGACAGCAATTTGCTAGAGAACAGTAGATATTTTTGTGAGCATGTCAGGACATCCCTGATATTTCAGCATTGGTAATTTTTTTATGTGAACCGCCCTGAGTTCTCGCCTGGGAAGTAGGAGCGGTATATAAATCTGAAATAAATAAATAAATAAAATAAAACTCCTCTGAGAGCCAAATTGTGCTAGAAGAAGTTGGCCCATTTTGCAATGAATTGAAATCTCTCACTAAACTTTGTCCCAGCCTTAATCAGGCCCCCTCTAATTACCAGATTATTTGCTTTAAGAAAGCAGTCAACAAAGTGGGTCCACCAAATGGCTATCTCCAAGTAGGGCACAAGGAGTGGAGAAGCATATGAACTCATCTCTAGCCAGCTGGGTTATTGCAACTTACCATAAGTGAAAACTTCCCCCTTCCTCTGCTGTTCTACACACATCTACTAGTATGATAATATTTTGTAATTAAAGCTCCAGGTCCCTGGATTCTCTAGGATGGCACCGTGACAGTTAAAAGTAGTATCCAAGTATTATAGCTATGTAGTGTAGGTGCACTGTCATTCTGGAATCCACCCCCACTTGCCAAATACTTACAGGAAATAAACTGTTTTTTGTTTCCCCAGACATCTGTGAAGATTTTCGATGTACCCATTGACAACCATATTGTGCTATTCATGCCCAAAAGCTCTAATGCATTCATTGAGGCTTATGAAAATTATTCATCTGTTGCTCCAGAATTCAGAGGAAAGGTCTGTAGAGCATAGCTAACAACCAAGTCAATTTTTCCTGCTCTTCAAATGTCAGATATCAAAGTATTGCTGTTACTTAGAATCATGTACATAGAATCATGACCGTAAATTTTGATGTATGGATAAATTCATCATAAGAGTCCTAGTAGCTACCCAGTAACCAACAGAGTCCAAAATCCCGGCAGTTGTATTGTTCCAGATCAGCAAACCTGTTCTAGCAGTCTTAATCTCCACCAAAAGTATGGTGTTTGAAAGTCTAAGGAGTGTTAGCTAGCAATTCCAGATCAATCAATGGTCAGGTAGTTTGGAGTTTTCATCCAACTCAACCAGAGATTGGGAAAAGCTGCTCTACACAAATCTCTTGCTTCTCCTCCCACCATTCCTCAGATCATGTTCATCTTTGTCGATACTGATGAAACCAGAAATGGTCGTGTGATTGAGTACTTCCGTGTTACTGTGGCAGAAATCCCTGCTGTCCAAATCTTAAATCTAACAAATGACGCAAGATTCAAGATGCCTGCAGAGGAAGTCACCCCAGAGAATATACGGAGCTTCTGCCAGAACTACTTAGAAGGAAAGGCAAAGGTATCCTTCTTGCATGGAAACAAATGAGATCAGGTTTTCATTTAATGTACTCTAGTTAAAAATGTATCTGCAAAGCTGAGTTTTCGTAGAGTTGCACTGAGTTTATGGTGATCTGAGGGCTACAGTGTTCTGGAAATTTTGTTCTTTAGTACAAAAAAGTTTATATGCCCTCAAGAGATGATTAAGATGAGTGATGATGGCACACTTCTGGCAGTTGAAGAGCTTTTGCATAAAAATGAAGTAGACATGTTCTTTGTTGTTCTGGAAGCATGGCAAGAAGCAATGGGTGGAAACTGCGAGGGGAGAATGTTTAAGCACAACACTTGGAATAACCTCCTATTGGTCAGTTGCTTTGAAATTGTTTTCACTGTCAGTCAGTCTTTCACTGATAGAGATTGGATGACCTTCTACCAGGAGTGTTATAGTTAGATTCCTGAATTACAGAATTTATATTGACTGGACAGTTGGATTAGATGACCTCCAAGGTCTGCTTTAAAATGATCTGGCAATTCTATCTTCCTGATCCAGAATTTATATTATAAGTTCCCCTGATTAAACCAGGATTCTAGAAGAAGGAATACAGTTCAGAATACAAGACAAGAGTGGAACACGATTTAGGGACCAAGAATCCGTTAATCAAATGGCTAGGTTTAGCTATTTGGCTGTGGAGCCAGACATTGGGAATTCAATTTCCCACTGTGCCTCCTGGGAAAAGAGCTGGCCTAGAATCATAGAATCATAGAGTTGGAAGAGACCTCAGGGGCCATCTAGTCCAACCCCTTGCCATGCAGGAACCCCCATCACAGGACGCCAGACAGATGGCCCTCCAGCACAGTCCCAAGGAATCGTGTTCATGGAGTATTTTATACATAGAAAACCCTGGAAAGGGTCACCCGGAACCAAAATTGACTTGACAGCATGGAATGAGTAGTAGTAGTCGTACATCAATACATGTTTATGCAAAATGCTGCAGAAGCTGATACAAAAAAATACTGCTATTGTGATGATGAGTTAAGTTCTAACTCCATGCTATAGTTGGTAATCAAAGCCAAAGAAAATGTGACCAAATGAACTTCAGGAAGCACTTTTGCTGAATATTGCCATTTGACTACCACAGCAGGGCATAATAGGCTCATATGCAAGCCCTTTGTGTTTATATTTTACCTCTCTTCTTCTTCTTCTTAGCAACATTGGTCTAGTGAGGAGATCCAGGAAGGTTGGGATAAAAAACCTGTGAAAGTCCTGGTTGGGAAAAATTTTGACCAGGTTGCCTTTAATAAGAAGAACCATGTGTTTGTCATGTTCTGTAAGTATCACTGAGGGCGCATCTGCAGCAGTTTGACCATCCTGTGGAATCCTGGGATTCGTAGTTTGGTGAGGCAGTTAGGGCCTTTTCACACGACCCCTAAGATCCGCTGGTCCCTTAAATTCGGACCAGAGATCTTGGGGGTTCGTTTCTGTTCCTTCGTCCCCACCCCTCAGCACTTCCTGCTCCTGTCGGCGTGAGGCGGGGGGGAGGACAAAAGAAGCCTTTACTAACCTGCAGGTGCCGGTCGAACTTGCCACGAGCCCCGTTACTTCCTGGTTCTGTCTCAATGAGCTCTTAAAGGGGCGGGAGGCAAAAAAAACAACAGATAAGCGAGGAGAGCACGGCACTCTTATCCGCATCAAAAATTTTCACCATGAAAAAGCAGGTACAAGAAAAGTGCGCTGGGTCGCACTAAAGTGGGCGGGGTCGCACTTAATTGTCTCCAAACTCCGGAGCTGGTGGGAAAACATTTCTAAGCTCCGGAGCTGGGAGCCATTTGCAGCGCAGCTTAGGGGTCATGTATAAACGCCCTTAGATATTTCTGCCAGATAGCTCTAATGCACTTCCACAGTATAAAATTCTGAGCATCTCAAGAAAGTTAAACACCCACAAAATTCTGTAAAGTGGGGCAACAAAATGGTCTGACTAATGGAGTAGCAATCTTAGAGCCAAACTAGAACTATAAAATCTAATACAGTAATATTACAGATAACCTTTTAGTTAGTGTTTCAGAGACATTAGTCTGACAGAACTTTGTTGCTGCTGTTACTATGTGCCATCAAGTCACCTACGACCCAGTGGTGGTGAACCTTCAAGATTCTAGATGTTTTGGACCACAACTCCCACAGTCCTTTGCCATTGGCAATCTAGACTTGGAATTCTCTGAGTTGTGGTCCAAAACATCTGGAGCACTGAAGGTTCAGCACTAGAGATGGGCACGAATCAAAAAAACGATGTTTCGTTTGTTGTTTGTTGTTTGTCAGGTCCGTTTCGGTTTGTTTCTGTTTTTTGCGAATTTTTGCAAAAAAATTATTTTCATTTTCGTTCGTTTAGTTACTGTTTCGTTACCATTTATTTCAATTTTTTGTGATTTTTTTTAGCATTTAAAGCAGTTCACTGTATTGCAGTAACGAAAACGAAACGCACAACAAAATTTCCAGTGTTTCTGTTCGTTTCGTTTCATTTTGGGGACAAAATTTGTTTATTGTTTCGTTGCATAACGAAATGAAAAAACGGAAACGGAAACGAAAAATCGTTCGTTTCGTGCCCATCTCTATTCAGCACCACTGAATGGCGACTCTATGAATGAGCCATCTCCAAAATGTCCTGTCCTCAAAACATCAGCTCAACTTTTCTAATCTCAAGGTTGTGGGTTCCAGCTACCTCCAACCTTTTCCTTTTCTATAGAATCCTGCTTTCTCATGGTGTGCCCAAAGTAGGACAACCTTGTTTTTTTGCCTCCAAGATAGTTTAGGTTTGATTCAATCTAGGACCCACTTGTTTGTCTTTCTGATCACCAAGAATATCTGTCAGGGAAATGGGAAAATGTTAGACTGGAAAGGAACTAATGAATATGCTAATGAATATGCCCTATGATTGGTTGACCACCTGAGTGACTGTGACAGATGAAAGGAATTGCTACTAATGAAAATGCTGCCTGTTAGAGAGTCTTAGAGTCTTAGATTTTGCTTATGGTTTCAATTTAGGATTTTTAGCTTTTAGTACTCTAAGATGGGTTTTGTAGTCTTATGTGCTACCATTACTTAGAGAGATTTCTTATTTTCTTGGACTGTACAGTGGTACCTTGTATAAAGGAATTAATTCATTCCAAATGAAATTATGTTAAGCAAATTTTCCTTTTTACAAATTCCCATAGGAATGCATTGAAAACGGAGTAATCCCATTTTTATGTTGTACAGATTCGCCCCATAGGTGATTCTGTTAAGCAAATTTCCCCTATCTCTGGAAATTTTTATGTTGTACAGATTTTATGTTATACAAACCGTTTGTTATACAAGGGTCCACTGTATATTCTAAACCATGCTACTGAATAATGCTATATTCATTCTTCTTTGCATTCGCCTTTTTTTACTGAGATTTTAAATGATTTTGACTTTTACTTTTTACTTTCCTATTTTTAATAGAAATAATAATATTTTACTAGAGTGTGGTTAAGAGAGCTTCATGGCACAGTGGCTAAATGCCTGCACTACAGCTAATACTGTGCTCACGACCTGGGGTTCAATCCCAGGTAGTAGGCTCATGGTTCACTCAGCCTTTTATCCTTCTGAGATCTGTAAAATGAGTGCCCAGCCTGCTGAGGAGGGCAATGTGTAGCCTGCATAATTAAATTGTAAACCTCCCAGAGAGTTCTGGAAGCGCTATGGGGCGGTATATAAGCAGAACACTTTTGCTTTGCTTTGCTTTTGCCTAAGAGTCAGTGTGGCGAAAGCCCAGTGCCTTAGTCGGAGAAGTAACCGCCACTTCATTTTAGTTTTTTGTTGTTGATTTATGTATATTTTATTTTATTATGTACCTTGTATTTTGGTTTTTAAAATGTATTCCTTTGTTTGTTATCACATGTTGTAAACCTCCCAGAGTAGCCCTTGGTCTAGATGGGCGGTATAAAAGTCAAATAAATAAATAATTAAATAAATTAAATAACCCTTGAGACTTTGGGGTATTTTTATTCCTATGTCCTGCCTGGAAGGGTTGGGGTGGAATCTAGTAACCCGAGAGGCCTCAGAGCACCTCCACAGGCACTCCCCTGAGCAATGATAGCTAAGGTCACAAGAGCGGTGGAATTGGAAGGTGAAATTGGCTATCAGTAACTAGATCTTCAAAGCAGGGCAATCTTTGGACATGGCCTTCCAATACAAAGGTCTCATCCATCACCACATTTATTTATTTTTCCTATCAGCTTTCTTTACTGTCAAGCTTTCATCACTTCATGGGTGGAGGAGACATATTTGCTGACATGTAAAAGGCTGTATTTCCTTCCCAATGACCAAATACAAAGCAAATCAAGCTCTTCTGCAAACTATGGAAGGTGTGCAAAAAACTCCTGCTATGACAACCTGAATTTTTCAACAATCAAGGAATTATTTTTTTTTCTAGCTGTGTGGTTTGGCCAATGGTGGCCCCATTCAGGCTGAATAAAGAGAACAGTACTTACTAATCTTTCCCCCTTGTTTTTTTCCCTGTCCTCACAGATGCTCCATGGTCACACCGTTGCCAGACATTGTTCCCCATTTGGGAAGAACTTGGCAAGATGTTTGAAAATCGCAAAAATGTAGTCATTGCAAAAATAGACTACACGGCAAATGACATCCTCTTAGTCAATGTGGAACATTATCCTTTTTTCAGGTACTTCCCAGCAGGATCTGAAACCGAGGTAAGACTCTTTGAGTTTGCCATATGTACTTCTATGGCAGTGGATGTTCAGTAATAAGATCAATGATACGGGGAAAAGCTGTGTGTTGTGTCATTACAGTCGTGACCGACTCTTTGTGACCCCATTTCCATGGAGTTTTCTTGGCAGCAATACTGGAGTGACCTGCCAGTTCCTACTCTAGGCGCCTACAGCACCTGGTATTTCCTGGTGGTCTCCCATCCAAGTACTAACCAGGGCCGACCCTGCTTAGCTTCCAAAATCAGGCGAGATCGGATGTGCTTTAAAGTGTCATTTTTGCTGAAGAATTTGCTATAAGTCCAGAATGGTGCTTTGAGTGATGAAAACAGCGTACAGGGGAAGAAAAAGAATTCAATATTGCCTGCTTTTAAAAAATGAAAGTTTTGACTCAGTGACCTGCAAGATTTTGATTAGAAGTGTGCACTTATTAGTCCAAAGAAATGTCAAGTAGCACATTACTATTCTTTTTTTAATTGCACACAAATAACTACACATAATCAAAGTGTGTATGTATCTTTGAAACATGTGCAGAAATATGATTTAGGCAACAGGAGAAATGCAAGCAAAACGTTTACAAATGAATAAAATCATGTGGTGTCAAATTAATTCCCAAGAATTTTCCAGGGATAAAGTACTGGAATTGGATTACCAGTTTCTCTTTCTGGTGGTACTCTGAGACCATGAAGCTTGCCTAAGGCTGCCCAGATGGCTGACCCTAAACATCACCACCCACAAACACTCAGAGTGACCTTGGTTGGCCCTCTCCTGGCGACATAGTGGGGACTCAATCTTGCAGCCAAATGCTCCAGTCCATACATTAAAGGAGATATGCCTTAGATGTTCTTAGGAAATTCTATACTTCGGGAGAATCCACCATTGATTTTAGTGGTCCAGGAGGCATTTAGTAAGCATGAAAATGAAATAGGTACATCATCACCACCACCACCACCACCATCATCATCACCTTCAGCAGCAGCAGCAGCAGCATGGATGGTATCTATGGCTTGGGAAACTGATATAATCCATCATCTGTGCATCCCTCTCTGTGCATAAGAACATAAGAACATAAGAACAGCCTTGCTGGAACAGGCCACAGCCCATCCAGTCCAGCATTCTGCCTCACACAGCGCCTCACCATTTGCTTTAGGGTATTCCCAAGCAGATGTCTTCACCTGCTTACGATTCTCTGCAAACGGCACTGAGAGATATCCTGCCTATCTCTCCAACCCAGAGGTTGCTCATAGGCATCCATATTGATAGCCATTGAGACCCTTGTTCTCCATGAACTTGTCCAATCCTTTCTTAAAGCTGTCAAGGCTGACAGCTGTCACCACTTCTTCTGGCAGAGAGTTCCACAGACCAGTGATCCTCTGGGTGAAAAAGTAGTTTCTCTTATTTGTTTGAGATCTATCCCCCCAAAGTTTCATGGAGTGTCCCCTAGTTCTAGTGTTGTGTGATAGGGAAAACAGTTTTTCCTTATCTACTTTGTCCACACCGTGTATGATTTTATAAACTTCAATCAGGTCACCTTTTAGGCACCGTTGTTCAAGAGACACTGATTTAAAAAAATAATAATCTTGCTTCCTGCTATTTATTTTCTCTTATTGTCAGCTACCCTGGGATGGGGGAAACTCATCAAATAGAAAAGTAATAGATAAATACATGGTTTAATGAGCTGGGGAAGACTTTGGCTGTATGTTTTAACTGATGGCATGGCATGGCTTTTAATCACTCAGTGTATTTTAATTATTATAGTTTAATTGCTTCTAATGTGTAATTTATTATGTCATTGATTATACTTGTTTTAACAATGTGAGATGCTTTGCACCCCCCTCGTTGATAAAAAATGCAGCCTACAAATGAATATAAATAAATAAATAAATAAATGCAGCTCTTTTAAGTTCTGATATACCTTCTGGATACTGTGCCATAAAATCTTTTATCCTCTTACTCACTGTTTAGCATACACAGCTGTTATATTGGGGGTTCCAAGTCGGCTCTGATAGCAATTTTTTGCCAGATTCTGATCATCAGCCTCCCTCCAGATGGTATAAATTTGTTTGTGGCTATGACTTGGCTGAGTGTACAATCACACTATATTCATTATTCAGATGAATACAGCAGGTTGCTGTGTAATGAGGTTGGAGTTTTGCATGATCTAACCTGGCACCTTGGAAACCAGGCGCCTTCAATGTGTTTTGGATTGTACTTGCCATAGATTCCAGCTCCCCATAGATCACAGCCAATTTAGTTTATGCTCGAGGATTAAGGGAGTTGTAATTTGTAACAGAGAGTCATTGAAGCATGGGGGATAAAGCAGTGGATCAGAAATTGGGAGACCTGGTTTCAAATTTGATTGGCCCTGGAATCTCACTGGGAACTGGTACCTTTTAAACCTGGTTAGTTAGGGCCACCATAAATTGAATTTGACTTGATGGCACATAAGAAATGTCAGAAAGAACCTTTTGTCTACTCTCACTGGTGTTAGTTTTCTCCAGGGTATATTTTGAGCCATATGTCTCTCCTGCAGATTTAACTTGACACCCTTCTGCATGCAAATCTGACACTTTCCTATGGAACAATAGTGATATCAGGAAGCAGCAGTCTCATCACATGAAAAGTCTTGCTCTCTGGAACAGTTTATATATTAAAAGGATGCACCTTAGGGATGCAAACAGATGCTTATATGCCACCATTTGGATGGGTAATCTAATTGGAGGAAGAACATCACCTCTGGAGCCAAATAATTTGATTTTGCGGGCACTCTTTTATAATTAAGACATTACTCAGGTTTTCATTTTCCCCTAATTCCCCACACATAAATTATATTCAAAGACATTTGTCCTCATTTAATCTCTTCAGATGGCCCTCTGTTGCTGAGTGTTCATGCACAGGTTCTAATGAACAAAGAAGCAGCCAGTGTATTTACATCGCACAACATGTGTCACACAATTCTGAGCCGTATTATTTCTTTGAAAATAAATGTTCACATAGCTATAGCTTTAGATTATAGAAAGTAGAGATGGGCACGAATAAAAAAATGGCATTTTGTTTGTCGTTTGTCATTTGGAGGGTCCGTTTCATTTCGTTTCTGTTTTTCGCGAATTTTTGCAAAAAAATTGTTTTCATTTTCGTTCGTTTCGTTACCATTCCGTTACCATTTATTTCATTTTTTGTGATTTTTTAAAGGATTTTAAGCAATTCACTCATATTGCAGTAACGAAAACAAAACGCACGACAAAACTTCCGGTGTTTCTGTTCATTTTGTTTCATTTTAGAGACAAAATTTGTTTGTCATTTCGTTACATAATGAAACAAAAAAACAAACACGAAAATGAAAAATTGTTCATTTTGTGCCCATCTCTAATAGAAAGACTGCTTGAGAATATATAATCACATTGCATCTCTTGGATGTAGACCTTAGCAATATTTCCCAGCCTTGGATCCACAGATGTTCTTGTACAATAATTCCCAGAAATCCTGATCAGCACAAATAGTGACAAAGACTTATGGGAGGCTTAGTCCAAGGATATCTGTAGAACCAGATTGGAAATTATTACCTTAGAGCAGCAGTTTTCAAACTGGGTGCCGTCACACCCTAGGGTGCCACAAGCATATGCCACGGGTGCTGTGGCAATAATAGTTAATTTTCACTAAGATTTAGCCATTTAACTAGACTTCACACAAACAAAGGAAATAATGAAAAATTCGTCCAAACAGTTTCATTCATCGCATTAAAGACAACTGAGCATTAAATTTGCACTTTTTTCTTCTTTTCCTAACTATTTAAACTGCCTTAAGCATAGCTGTGATGTGAAATTTTCTTTCAACAAGGGTGCTGCAGCGAAAGAATTTGAGAACCACTGCCTTAGAGCCATGTATATGTTACAGAAACCAAAAAGAGAATTGCCAGAAAACCAGATTATGTTATAACTCAGGACTCCTATTTAAGAGCACTCAAGGGAGAATGGATAAAGTTGAGACACCACATCAAGCTGCATATACAGTGGTACCTTGTATAAAGGAATTAATTTGTTCCAAATGAAATTATGTTAAGAAAAAATTTCCTTTATACAAATTCCCATAGGAATGCATTGAAAACGGAGTAATCTCATTTTTTATGTTGTACGGATTCTCCCCCCATAGGCAATTATGTTAAGCAAAATTTCCCCTATCTCCGGATTTTTATGTTGTACAAATGTTATGTTATACAAGCTGTTTGTTATACAAGGATCCATTGTACAGTGTACCATGTAAGAGGAATGACCCATAAGACAAAAAACTTGTAAAACGAATGAAATTTCTGGGAATACGTATGTTTTGTAAGATAATTTTTTCTCTATGGGTTAAATTCATCTTATGAGATACCATTGCAGATGGGGGGCTTTCTAAGGGAAGCTGCAGTGGTGGTGGCAGGGCTGGGCAAGGATCACCGTGTCACTGCTTCGCCCAACAACTTGGTGGACAAAGCAGGGACCCAGTGATCTTTGCCTGGCCTGGGCTGTTTATGAGGTAAGTGGGGTGGCGGCAGATCACCGCCGCCACCACTTACCTCGTAAACAGCCCAGGCTGGGTCCCTGCTTCACCCACCAATTTGGTGCCTTGTAGGGAAATAACCTACATGGACACGTATGGTTGGGTTCAACAGTGTCAAGCTGCCATGCTCTTCTCTCTTGAGCAGGCTGCAAGGCACACCTTTATTAGCTGTAAGAGGTGGAGTTACAGATATCGTGTGGCATCCTATGTGTCAGCCTGTCATTGGTTTGATGGACTCCCGGGGAGAACTTTCTGTGACGTGGACATGTCATCTAGCGAGGGACGGAATGATGGATACCCCAGCAGCTTGCTATCCCATCCCATGATGTAAAGATAATGATAGATGGTCTTGTTTTTTCCTCATGGCCATGCTTTGGCCTGATGGAAGGACGAGATAGTCAGCCATCTGCTTCCTGCACGTTAATCTCAGGGGGTCCATTTTCCTTCTCCCAGGGCTTTCCCGTGCAGGAGAGGGTGTCAATATCACCCCCAGAATCCTTTGCAGGGAGCTTGCTGGATTATTAATATCTGTGCATATTAATATTCCCAAGTTATATCCCTTCAGTGCCTGAAGCAGGGACCCAGTGATCCTTGTCCAACCCTTCTGCCACCGCTTCCCTCAGCTCTCCTCCATTGCAGGGGCTGGTTGCGAAGAAAGTGGTGATGGATCACTGCCACGGCTGCTTTCCTCATAAACAGCCTGCACTGCCAAACAGCCTGGGCTGGGCGAGGATCACTGGGTCCCTGCTTCGCCCACCAACTTGGTGGGCGAAGCAGGGACCCAGTGATCCTCGCCCAGCCCAGGCTGTTAGTGAGATAAGGGGTGGCGGCAGATTACCACCACTGCCACTTGCCTCATAAACAGCCCCAGCTGTCAAACGGCCCAAGCTAGGTGAAGATCACTGGGTGCCTGTTTTGCCTACCAAATTGGGTTATATGACAGATTGGTGGGCAAAACAGGGACCCAGTGATCCTTGCCGAGTCTGAGCTGTTTACGAGATAAGCGGTGGTAGATCACTGCCACTGCTGCTTACCTCGTAAACAGCCCAGGTTGTCAAACAGCCCAAGCTGGGCAAGGATCAATGGATCCCTGCTTTGTCCACCAATTCCATGGGCAAAACAGGGTCCCAGTGCTCCCCACCCAGCCTGGGCTGTTTGGGAGGTAAGCAGCAGCGGCGGCTGAGGGAAAGTTTGCAAGGGAACAGTCCAGGCTGGGCAAGGTTCACTGGGTTCCTTCTTCATCCGCCAACTTGGTGGGCAAAGCAGGGACCCAGTGATCCTTGCCTAGCCCGGGCTGTTTGCAAGGGAAGCTTTTCCCCTGCTCCAACTGAGCAAAGAAGAGGAAAAGCTTCCCCCCTTTGTTGGGCTCACCGGTAGTGGAAGACTGCTCCTGCACAGCCAACAGACAGCTTGGAGCTGTAAAAATCAGCTATCTGTTGGCTGCAGGGGGGGACAGCCTTCTGCTGTCTGGTGATTTAAGGGGGTTTGGGACAGCCTTCCCCTAGGAATGCACTGAGAACCTATTAATCCGTTCCATCCAGAATGGCTTAATTAGTTTTAACTGCATTCCTATGAGAAACTGCATTTTTCAAGGGTTTTTTTTTTGTAAGATGAATTGCCCCATAGAACAAATTAAATTTGTCTTACGAGGTTCCAGTGTATCTCCTTTGGGAACATACAGTCCATCAGCAGAAAACAAATAATAGCTCCTCTGTGATGCTGGTGAAGATAGTAAGGCACAATAGAGCACAAGCGCTGTGGGGATAGGTTAAATTTTTCTGGAAAATTTGCCAGCCTAACTATCATTCAAGTCTATGCTCCAGCTACAGATGCTATGTGCAGAAGTAATCAAACTTTTATACCAATGTCCAAGAGAAAAGTGATTAGATATGAAAATAGGATATGCTAGAATGGATGACTGGAAGAAAGAAGATCTTGGGTGAACTCAACACCAACTTGAGTTAGAAGGATCTGGTGGTAGGAGTTGAAAGCTACCCCAAATAGAGCCAATGCCGCAATGACCTATTGTGTGAACGGAATATTAAACAGGATGCCCACTTAGCTTTGTCCCTACGGAGAGATATTCTTTTCTCATTTTCTTATGACATGTACAACATGGCTGTAACTGTGAGAAGACTGCAAGATTTCAGATCCTTCTGCATTGCTTTAACCTCTGCCTCCACTTTCACTTTCTTAAGGTCATTCCCTACAAAGGGGATTTCACTCTTGATGCTTTCTCCAAATTCTTAGAAGATCAAATCAAGACAAGAAAGAAGGTAAGTGATCAGCAGCCTGATGCCTGGGCTCAGTATATAAGTCATTTTCCTACCAACTGAAACCTCTCATGCACATTTTCTCAATATTCTGTGTAATATGGACATGAGGTTATGTAGTAGATTTATTGAATGTGTACTTGTAAGAAATAAAGGAAAATTTCCAGTGCAACAATCAATTCAGTTCTGGGTGGGAGGATAAGGGACAATATTAAGAGGTTCTGTTGGTGGAGGGGAACACTGTTATTTAGTTTTATTTTAATTTTTTATAGACAGTATTTTGTCATTGTATTTTTTATTGTTTTATAAAAATTCTGTAAAATTAAGTTTTTTTAAAAAAAAAGACCTAAACCCTATTGAGCATCTGTGAGTATCCTGAAATGGAAGATGAAGGTGTGCAAGGTCTCTAACATCCACCAGCTCCGTGATGCTATCATGGAGGAGTGGAAGAGTACTTCGGTTGCAATCTGTGAAACTCTATGCCCAAGAGGGATAAGGGAGTGCTGGAAAATAATGGTGGCCACACAAAATATTGACACTTTGTGCCCAATTTGGACATTGTCACTTGGGAGTGTGCTCACTTTTGTTGCCAGCGATTTAGATATTAATGGCTGTATGTTGCATTATTTTGAGGGGACAGCACATTTACACTGCTATACAAGCTGCATACTCACTGCTTTACATTGTAGACAAGTGTCATTTCTTCAGTGTTGTCACATGAAAAGATACACTAAAATATTTAGGAAATGTGAGGGGGTGTAACTCTACTGTAGTTTGCAAATACCAAACTAATTTGCAGGTGAAAAAACACAATTATCTTTGGCTTTTTCAGATGTTGCAATGCCACATTTTGAACACAAGCAAATGTGTTTATCATCAAAGATGCCATATTGTTTCTCAATGGAGGGACACTTTAGGTTTATACATCAGTGGTGCTTTATCAGTTCAGTATAGTACAGCAGGTCCAGACAGGTCTATTGGTAGGAAAAAGGAAACTCAGGGCCTTTTTACACGACCCCTAAACTCCGCCGCAAATGGCTCCCAGCTCCAGAGCTTAAAATTGTTTACCCACCAGCTCCAGAGTTTACTGAAAATTAAGTGCGACCATGCCCACCTAAGCGCATCCCAGCGCACTTTTCATGTACCTGCTGTCCAAGGGTGAAAAATCTTGATGCGGATGTGCCGGGCTCTCCTCGCTTCTTTTTGCTGTTGTTTTTTGCCTCCCGCCCCTTTAAGAGAAGGAATCACAACGACGGGGCGGCGTCCACCGGCACCGGAGGTAAGCCTGCATTCTTTTGTCCCTTTTTTTCTCCCTCCCCTCACGCAGCCAGCAGCCAGGAAGTGCGGAGGGGTGGGGACGCACGAAGAGCGACAAACCCCTAAGATCTCTGGTCCGAATTTAAGTGACCAGCGGATCTTAGGGGGTCGTGTAAAAGCGCCCTCAGTGGATCTTGTAGGTTACCACTTGTCCACCTAAAAGTTATAAAGCATGGTTCAATTGTATCCTACTCACTATAACAATAGTGCTCATAAAGTAAATCTCTTACATAATATTTTAAACATTGATTCTGTTACAGGAGTCAGCAAAGACTAAAAAGGAAGAGCCAGTGAAGGAAGACAAAGAAAAGATTCAGAAAGAAGAACTATAGGTGTTCTATGATACAGGAAGAGAGATGTTTTTTCAAGGGTGGCCAAATTATGTGTAAGATTTTTGAACAGATTCTGTCAGTTTTGCGGGACAGGGAAAACAATAAATGAAAAGAAACATAAGGGCTCAGTTGTATCTGTCTTGGCTCAGCCGCATTGCTTCTCAATAGCATGAAACAGATTTTTGGCATTTGCTCTAGAAATCTTATTTGTTTTCTCATACTGTGGTTAAAAGCAAATCCTGGAAAGTGTTTTGACCCATCAAGAGTTTGCAGAAGTCACGTGGCTGGTCTGTTGGTAAAACTTAAATGGCTAGCTAGCACACCTCAGAGCTGCCCAAGTACCTGTGGTTTAATAAAATTAAAATTAATAAAAATATTTTTTAAAAAGAAAAAAACTTCCTGTTAGAGCAGTACAGCAATGGAACCAATTACCTGAGAGATGGTGAATGCTTAACACTGGAGGCATTTAAGAGAAATTTAGACAATCAGCTGGCAAATATTGTATGATTTGTCTTCCTGCCTTGAGTTTGGACTTTATGGCCTTAGGCTGCTTAAATTAATTTCTATATTGCTGGCACACACCATACACACTCCGATAATTAGCTATGGGGACACCATTTGGACCTTAATAACTCAGCCCACTGAACCCCAAACGTCTCCAAATTTGGGGGGCTTATAGGGAAGAGTCCAAAGAAGCTAGCCTGCAATTTTGGTGCCAATACATGGCTGCAATACCTAAGTACTTAAAAATAGACTTCTCAAACTCTTCCCTATAAGCCCCTGAAATTTGGAGAGGTTTGGGGTTCAGGGGGCTGAGTTATTAAACTCCAAAGGAGATACCCCCTAGGAATAAATCATTCTAATTGAGCTGGAAGTTCAGAACTAAGCCGATAATAGTGCCCCCCCCGCAGGCGAGCAATTAGCAGCTTCCAACTCAATTATAAATGATTTTTTTTCCTAGGAGGACCCCCTTTGAAGTTTAATAACTCAGCCCCCTGAACCCCAAACCTCTCCAAATTTCAGGGGATTACAGGGAAGAATCAGTCCACAGAAGCTCCCCTGCCATTTGGTGCCTCTAGACCTAGGGGAGCATAGTGTTTTGTTTCATTTCATTTTGTTTAATTACAAAACTACTTTTAAAATTCATTAGTAATGAAACAAAATGAAACTACTAAAGAAACGAAATGAAACAGTATATTGCTGTTTCATGCTTATCTCTAACAGAAAGTCCAAATATACAAAGATCTTGAACACATCTATCTTGAAGGCTCACAAACATAAAATATATTGTCAGAGGTGTATTGAATAAAGCAGAGGTAAAGAAACTTTAATATTGACTTGGAGATCAACATTCAATTTTAAATGGGTCCCAAGTATTTCAGCAGCAGGAAAAGTAAAACGTATAGGAATGAACCAAAGCAACATGAGTGGGTTCTATTCTAATTCTCATCCATTTAGTCATTTTCTAACCATAAATAGCACAGCTCAAACCTGTCTGTGGCTCCTCAAGTCTAATTCATGGTACAAAAATGTTTCCAGATCTAAACCAGAGACAGAACCTATTTAACCCTTTCCTCTACTCATCACTTGTTAAGATAGCAATAGAAGAAGATTGTAGTGGGCTGCAGACCCCCTGCTGCCCAGATAGTCTCCATCCCTGGTACAATGAGTATGTAGATACAAGGTCTGAGGTTATACGGTCCTATTGCATCACAAAGGTTCATAGTGTATCTGGAACAGGGCAGTGAGGTTGTCCACAGGCCAAACTAGCAAGAGTAAAATGGGTTTCTGCCTATTTAAAAGAAAATGAAGTTACTTGGTTAGAAGAAGGAGTTGCCAACCATGCAGGAGGTGGGAACATCTGGCACAAGAGATCTTTAGGGGTTTTCCTGTGGGCAAGCATGTTTACAGGAACACAAGAAAAAAGGAACTCATGTGGGAGGGAAGTATAAGACAGGGCCAACAGAAAGCTACACCTGGATTCCATTTGTAACACAATATTTTCTTCTTTCTTAATTCATCCTCCCCACAATCCTGTGGTATAAGTACCACACTTATGCATTGCTCCTCTGATTTGGCCCTAGCTCACAGACCGGGGTCTAATTCATCTTGTGTCCAAGTTCCCCAGATACTCTGATCTGGTGTGATGATAGATGATAGGTGGAACCTTTAATGAATCACTGAAATGGTCCACTAATATTGACTACAAGTGGAATCTAGCTTTCAACATCTGGAAGAGTCTTCATCAGACTGGCCATGACAGAACTGGAGAAACTTGAAAGTCCCAAAAATCAGGCTCCTTTGTTTGAAGCAACTTATAAAATGAGAGCTGCACAGTCAATCAAGAGGTTTCAAAGGGCACTTCTGGTCTGTGTCAGCATCCACTCTAAAATTTGAGTATTGTTGTGTCTCTGTGGGGATGGGAGAACCTCCCCACAAATGGCAAACGGCAATGGCTTTTGGTGTGTGTGTTACAACACTGCCATCAAAGTTGATTCTGAGATAATTATTTGGCTTTTTCCAAATCAGAGAATACATGAAATAGAAGTAAAAAGTGGGGGGGGGGAGGGGAACCGTGTGGCCATTACAAAATACAAATGCAAGACTAGGCTATAAGTGATACCTTTATAGGCCACTAATAAAATAACAAAAAGCCAAGGTTTGTCATCACTGACCTGTAGCCTAGTCTTGCATGAAATAGAAGAAGCAGGAGACAGATATTATCAATTTTGCAAGCAATTGTATATTTCAAGGGATGAATCGAACACAAAGGATCTGTGTTTCGGGGGTGAGTGGCTGCAGCTCTACCCTAGTGACAATCCTGGTCATTTTACTTGACTCTAGAGACATCATGGGGTTTTACAAATTGATTGTGATTCAATTAATGGATGAAGTACATCTCCTCAGTATACCCCATGGTGCCTATTTTTTACATTTGATGTTTAAAAACTATAATAATTGAGTTGGGTTTTTAAACAATATAGAATTTATTGTTGGTATTTGTGTTTGAGAAACAGAAAGGGTATACCCTGAAGATGAATATTTCTGGAGAGAATTAGGGGGTTATAAAACATACTAGAAAATAAATAAGGAAATTATTTGCAAGGGTGGTGGGGAGCAGAGAGTTTAAAATGTATGTTATAATTGAGAGGGTTTTTAATTTTTTTCCTTTAAATTATAACTTAGTAGCATTTTATCTGCAACAAAAACAAAAATGAAAACAAAACAGGGGTGGGAGGGTCCTATTAGAGAATTGAGTCCAACCTCCTGCTGAGTTGAGGAATCCAAATTAAAGTAGACCTGACAGATGGTTGTCCTTTTTTTTCCTTGAATGCCTCTAGCACTGATGTGCTCACCATCTTCTGAGGTAATTGCTTCCATCTGTCATACTTCTCTAACAGTTCAGAGGTTTTTCCTGATATTCACCTGAAATCTGGCTTCCTGTAACTTGGGCCTATTTATTATGTGTCCTGGATTCTGTGGTGATTGAGAACACATCCTGGTCCCTTTCAAGTATTTGAAAAATGCTGTCATATCTCCCCTCAGTCTCTTTTTCTCAAAGTTTCTGCCCATTTCTTTCAGACTTTCCCCAAAAGGTTTGTTATCCAGTCCCATGATCATTCTTGTTGCCCTCGTCTGAACTTGTTCCAGTTTGCTGGCATCCTTATTATGATGCAGTGTCCAGAAGTAGACACACAATAAACTAGGATGAGGCCAAATAAGTGCAGAATAGAGAGTACTAATACTTCAAGGGATTTGAAGACTATACTTCTGTTAATTGCAGTAAAGGAAAGGTTTGGAGCCGTGCAGCCATTGAAACAAAATTAAAAAAAGGTATTACCCATAGTCTACTTCTGTTAATGCAGCCTAAAATAGCACCTTTTTGTCTTTGTCTTTGTTTTTTTGCAGCCAACTGTTGAATCATATTCAGCTTGTGACATTATCGTCTCATTTATTTTGCATGTTTTGTTCAAAACAGTAGGTGGGCAAACACCAAGAACAGGAATTGACCCTCTAACAGGCAAACTATATGATTTATCTATAACATGTCCTGGATTTGATGTAAGATTAATGTGTTGTAAAAATAAAAGGACCCCGACTCACCGGGGACCAGAGTTGTGGACGGGGCAGTGTGCCCGCATCCCTCAGGCAGGATCTAGACAAAAAGGCATTCACCATGTGGCACACAAGAGGCTCCAGGAGGCGACCTGGCCCAACCAGTCAGGAAGCACCCCCGTGGCACATGCTGAGGGTGAACATCTGGGTATGACCTGCAGGCGCAGTGCAGTGGTGTAACCAGTCCTGCCTTTAAAAGGGGGGCTGGTGCTGGCAGCCATTAGGCTGCTGCCTGGCCACTGTGGAATTCACCCATCTACCCACACCATTGGGACTGTTAGTTACTGTTTGTTGTTTAGCTGCTATAACTGTTGTTTTTAGTAATCATGTCACAGCTTATGTGGTTTGGAGGCATTGGGAACTGATCCAGGCCAGAACGGTGCCAGGGAGGATCCTGCGTGACTGATAGACCACAGGAGGCACAAACAGACATGGTGAGGGAACGGGACCGCACTGGTTCAGGCAGGGCTGTGTTTGGCCCCCTCTGGGCAGCTCGAGAGGAAACCCAAAGATGCCTATGCCCACAAGATTTTCTGGGAGCAGGAACAAAGGAGTTCCCCAAGGTGGCGGTAAGATAGGCAGCATCGGGAGACAAGCGTGTCTTCCGATGGGCCGGATCTGACCCAATGCCTGGCCACTGTACTGCAGTATATAACCAAGTTAAAAATATATAGCTGTGGCCTTTATATTCCCCAATCTCATGTGTCAGTGTGGTTTGAGATACGAAAAGGGGCTCAGCACTAGGCCACACAGAAAAACTAAATTTGCTGCTGTATTCACAAGTCATAATAAGCTAGCAGCACAGGGAATAGTCAGCTACCATTGGTCAGTTATGTCATGTGATATCTGGAAGCTTCGAGCAAGAAGATGAGAGAAGAGACAGAACCATGATTATGCTTAGGATTAGAGATGGGCACGAAATGAACTTTTGGTTTGTTTCATTATTCGTTATTCATTTCATTATGTAAAAAAACGAAAAATGAACCGCCCGCTCTAAGAAAAATGAAACAAAACGAAATGGAAATTTCTGTTTAATTTTGGTTCGTTTTTTGTTCCGACGGTGTCTCCTACTTGGAGTGGTCCTGGACTGGTCCGGTCCTCCTGGCTGTAGCGCTAGTAGCAGGGGGAGGGAGCCGATGGGCCTGCGCTACAGCTGGTAGGCGGGCCATGTGGTCAGCAGTCAAAATAAAATAAAATTTTAAAACATTATCTGGTGGACAAGCACCGAACCTGACCCATGGGCCGGCAAAAGTAGTAGTAGTAGTAGTAGTAGTAGTAGTAGTAGTAGTAGTAGTAGTAGTAGTAGTAGTAGTAGTAAATAATAATAAAAACAACAAAAAAAGGATCCGGCACCTGGGCCCCGGTACTGGCCCGCGAGCACCAGACCTGACCCACAGGTCACTGGACCCAACCCGCACAAAATTTAAAAAAAAAACTACCGGCCCATGCTACAGCTGGTAAATGGGCCATGTGGTCAGCAGTAAAGAAAAGAAAAGAAAAGAAAAGAAAAGAAAAGAAAAGAAAAGAAAAGAAAAGAAAAGAAAAGAAAAGAAAAATAATAAAACCAGTGCCGACATGACGCCAGGGGCCGCGCGGTCAGTGCTTGGGGGGAAAATGAGGCGATGGCCCCAAGCCAGCACCTCAAAAAGCTCCTGCCACAGGGGCCAGGATCACTACCGCGGCCGGTAAGTCAGACCCGAACTGGTTCGGATCGTTTCGGGTTTGTAGGATTTTTTAAAAAATCCGTACGAACCCGAACAGAACCGAACCAAGGGTGGGGCCGAAACAGAATGTTAAGCCCTCTCCTCATATTCAGAGATAGGAAATAATAATTGGTTGCTGCTGTTTATATTGATCATCACCCCAGCTCAGAAAAGTCCCTCCCACTCACTAAAACCACGGGCAACTCCAATATACTAAAGGCTTCCTTTGGAAATTTTCAGGTGCACACAACTTCACTGCATTTTGCATGAGCTGAATTTTTTTTCTTTAATTGTACAAGTTTTCAGCTGTTTAAAGACATGTTTTCCCCAACATATTAGTCTCTAAATATATTTTCTCTCACACAATTTTTATAATACTATTTTAATATGTTTATCAGCTGAAGAAAACATTAAAACATTTCTAGGGATGTAAAACTGGATCTATAACTGAGTTGTGATTAGAGCTGGGTGAATCAAATTCTTTCAGCTGTGAGTTAGTATCACATGAATAACCCTCTTCCATTCCATTTTCACATCTGTCAGCTTTATTTATTTAAAATATCTGTATCCTTCCTTTCTCCCTAAAAAGAATCTGAGGCGGTTTACATCCTTTAAAGCTAAAAATATTACGTCTACAAACAGTGAAAAGGATCGGGCATATACTTAACTAAAGCCTTTTCACACGACCCCTAAGATCCGCTGGCCACTTAAATTCAGACCAGAGATCTTAGGGGTTTGTCACTGTTCCTGCGTTCCCACCCCCTCCGCACTCCTGGCTGCTGGCTGCGTGAGGGGAGGGAGAAAAAAAGGAAGAAAAGAATGCCGTTCACCTCCGCTCTGCCGTCCTGGCACTGCATTCAGATCTCTTAAAGGGGCGGGGGGCAAAAAAAGAACAAACAGAAGCAAGGAGAGCCCGGCAGTCACTGCGTTATATCCGCATCAGGAATTTTCACCTCCGGAGAGCAGGTACCTGAAAAGTGCGCTGGGACGCGCTTAGGTGGGCATGGTTGCATTTAATTATCTGTAAACTCCGGAGCTGGTGGGGAAACAATTTTAAGCTCCGGAGCTGGGAGCCATTTGCGGTGGAGTTTAGGGGTCGTGTACAAATACCCTAAATGATGGCAAACAAAGCAGCACCAAAAGGAACACTTGCCAGAAGAGAAAATATTTACTTGCTTGCAGAGGGACAATGAAGGTGGGGCCAGCCTAGTCTCTTGCAGGAGGGTGTTCCAATGTCAGCCTGCAGCAAGGAAGAAGGGCCTCTCTTGTGTCCTCACCAAACACATACTGTATGTGAAGGTGGTGGGACCGAAATAAAAGTTTCCCCTTATGACATTAACCCCCAGGCAGATTCATAGAGGGAGATATCTTATTCAAATAGCTTGGGCCCAGGCTATTTACAGAGGCATAACTAGGGCTTCCAGAGCCCGGGGCAACAGTCAGCTTTAGCGCCCCCCCCATTGCAAAATATAATCTGGATGGCGGGTGGGGGCAGTGGTGGTGGGGGGTCGGTAGGCAATTTGGTGCCCCCTAATTGCTGTTCCTGGAGCGTCCCGCCCCCTTGCCCTTCCAAACTACGCCCCTGGCTACTTACAGCTTTATAGGTTAGAATCAGCACTCTGACTTGTACCTGGAACAAGATCAACAGCCAGTGGAACTGCTGTAACAGTGTTATGTGATCTCTGTGACCTAGTTAAGGTTTTGAACCCCCTGGCGTTACCAAACTAGAGACAGCTGCACATACAGTATAGCTTTTTACAGTAATTCAGCCAAGATGTACAGTAACTAAGGCATCTGTCACAGTGGCCAGATCAGACCTCTCCTGGAATGGGTGCAGCTGGTATACAAATTTCAATTGTGCAAAAGTGTTCCTGGCCACGACCAAAACCTTGGCACCCAGGCTCAGAGACAAATCCAAGAGTACCCATAAGCTGCACACCTGTGTTTTCAGATGGAGTATAACCTCATCCAGCAGAGGCTTCATCTCTATTCCATAATCTTCCTACAACTGACCAGAAGAACTTGTCTTGCCTGGATTAAGTTTCGATTTAATCATCCTCAACCCGTCCATTATTGATATCTGACACTAATCTAGCGTTTGGGTTTAGATGCAGGGATATCCATATTTAATTTCATATGCATTCTCCTAAAATAGTGCACGCATTTTCACACACATGTCCAAGGCTTGTAGACATATCAAACAAACACTTTTTTAAAAAAATATTTATATATAAAAACAGATAAAACAACAAAATATCATGAAGAAGAGAAAATAACACACATCAATGTAACAAAAATATAACAAATACTTTTTAAGAAAAGAAATCTGATGCTATCTCTTCATGTGAAATGGCAGTTGGCTTGTTTGGAGTTTGGGCTGATATCTAGGGTGTATGCGGAATTATATGGAGTATCATGACAAATAATATGTTAAGGTAGCCTGATAGAAGTGCTCCATAGTGTAACATTATGTCTCAGGTTATGTAAACATTGACATTTGTGGCTTTGGCAACTAGAGAAATCAGCCAAAATAGAGAACCAGGAAAAAAGATTTAGTTTTCTTCTTCGTGACAATTGGTTATGCAAATAAAGCTGATTAAATATCTCTGGAGAAACTTCCTTTTCCAACATATATAAAAGAGAAAACTAGAACCAACTAACCAGATTTTATTTCGTTTTGTTTCAGCCCTTGGGTAAGTAGCCATTTATTTGATAACAGATTATTCACAGGCAGTAACATACCCCAAAATGCTGTAACCTGGGTCCTAAATTACTAGCATGTCTTATTTCAAAATGGTGAAAGGGATTTAAAGCTTGCAAGCAGAAAGACTACCTTGTTGGAGGGTTAGGGAGTGAGGTTAGGTTCTTGAATCTGGGAATTTTTTTATTCATAGCTATTTTCATTCTCCCTGCCACTAAGCCAATTCTGATTTATGACAACTCCTTTCAAGTTTTCAGGTAGAAAAAAATACTCATAAATGTTTTTCCATTCCTTTCTTATGAGGATGCCCTGTAAGTAGGCAACTTGTCCAAGGCTAACAAGGCTGCATGGTGGGATATAGAATTCCTAACGTAAAGCACTGATCTATCCTGCCAGCCAGATTTCCCTAACCCTACCTCACCTCAACATTGCAACAAGTCTATGTAGGTCTTTTCAAGAGTAAACCTAATGACTCCAGGATGCTAAGGCTATCAGTTTTGCTAACAAGTCTATGTATATATTTTCAAGAGTAAACCTAATGACTCCAGGACGCTAAGGCTACCAGCTTTGCTAACAAGTCTATGTAGATGTAGATCTTTTCAAGAGCAAACCTAATGACTCCAGGATGCTAAGGCTACCAGCTTTGCCAAGTTTTGTGCAAAGCATAGCATGCAAATGCCACTTTTCTGGACAAAACCCAAAATTCCACTTGTAGCATAATTGTGGCCAGGCAGACTGGGAGTGCTAGGAGATTTTTGTCCCCACAAATTAATCCCCCCCCAACAAATCTCTGGGAAAGGGGTGATTTGAAACTATATGTCCTACACCAGCCTTTCCACCATGACTTAGTCTTAGAGTAATTTTGATTTGTAATCTCTCTGGTTTTGATCTACATATGTAGGTTCATAAAAAAAGAAGTAATATAAAAGTTTTTAACACTGTTTGCCATCTGGATATTTATCCTCTAGTCTCCTGTGCACTGTTGGTGGATGAAGCTCTCTCTTTTTTATTTTAGTGGCAATTATGAAGAATACATTTGATCTGTTCTTCCTGTCCATCACTCTTATCTGTTATAATTCTGAACAGACAACAAGCGGAACAACAGGTAAAGTAATGGTGATAATTGTGTGCCGTCAATTCAAAGAGTCATGGGGGATTCTTTTTAGGTTTTTCTAGACAGAGAGTGGTTTGCCATTTCCGTCTTCTGGGGGCCTCCTGACACTATGAAGCATGTCCATGACCACACAGGCTGGCTATTCGGAAATGCATGGAGGGAAACAGAATTCCCAGTCTCTGGCTCTGCTGCCAGATATCTAAATCACTGAGCTATCCAGCCATATAAATTGTGTGCCATCGAGTCAACTCCAACTTATGATGACCCCTTCCAGGGTTTTCTAGGTACTAAGTACTCAGAATTGGCTTACCATTCCTTTCTTCAGGGACCAACCTGAGACATCTCCAGAGGTGACATCAATCGACTTGTCCTATGGCATTTAGAAGACTAATCAATTTTTTATCTCTGCATCTCACCCTTATACAAAGTGCAACTTTATCCATTTTTCCCCATGCATCTCTTTGTTAGAATGATGAAGAGCTAATTTTTCTGGACTCTACACGTTCCCAGGATCTCACTGGCCATACTGGCTGATGGATTTGGGAACCTTCAATCCAAAACAGCAGCTTTTCTAAAAGCTTGTAGTAGACGAGGTTCCAGGAATTTGTCCTTCCATTATTCTCCAGTTAGGAACTTAGGAGCACTAAGGCAAAATCTGAGATGGATAGCTTTCTCCCTGAATAAGTAATGGCTTACCTGACAATGGGTTGGACAGCTGTTTCAAGACTGATTTCCATATCCAGCGGGTATGAGCAGTCAAAATTAATTTTGATTTCATTCTCTCTAATGATACTCCTATCTGCCAAATATAGTGTGTTACTATATATAACATGGGTTTCATTTTTCTGTGGGAGAAAAAAGAATTAAAGCAATTTAGTTCTCAACTGCAGTGAAGTTAGCTCCGCTGCAAATGGCTGCAAGCTCCGGAGCTTAAAAATGTTTCCCCACCAGCTCCGGAGTTTGCAGACAATTAAGTGCGACCCCGCCATCTTTAGCGCGACCCAGCGCACTTTTCTTGTACCTTCTCTTTGGAGGTGCAAAATCTTTGATGCGGTGCAACGATAGTGAGTGCGGGGCTCTCCTCGCTTCTGTTTGCTGCTTTTTGGCTCCCGCCCCTTTAAGAGCTACTTTTACAGAGACGAGAGGCAGAACGAGGTGAGCGGCATGCTTTTCTTTCTCTTTTTCTCCCTCCCCTCACGCAGCCAGCAACCAGGAAGTGCGGAGGGGGGTGGGGACAGAGGAAGAGCAACGAACCCCTAAGATCTAGGGTCCGAATTTAAGTGGCCAGCGGATCTTAGGGGTCGTGTAAAAAGGCTCTTACATGTGCTAAATGTTATTGAAGCATTTTAGATACTAAAAACATGTTTAGGAGAAATGAAATCGCTTCCTTATCTAATAATGTTTTTCATGAATGGATTATTTATGTTTTTCATCTAAACTTTAATGTCTTCCTTAAAAATATATTCTCTTTTTGTATAACTTTTAAGTCTCTCCAAAATAGGTTATCATTTCCTATTATTATATCTGGAATATGTCTTAACTGGTTGGCTATGTAATATGGCTTTATATTAGGTAACCCTAAACTACCCTCTTTTTGTGGTATATACCATAAACTCTTATTGATCCTGGCTTTTTTTATTACCATTGCAAAACACATTAATTTTCCCTTGGATCCCTTTAAGTTCACTTTCATTCCATTTTAAGGGTAGCATCCAAAATAAAAAAAATAGTTTGTGGATAATTTTCATTTTACATTCTGAAATCCTTCTGAACCAAGAAATCCTTAATTTTGGTATTCTTTTATTTGTTCAGTAATCTCTTTCTTAACATTCTCTAGTAAACATCTCTTGTAAGCTCCATGTGAATTTTATCCCCAAGTAATTAATGGTATTTGATCACTTACCTTTAAATACTTCTTTAAACATTTTTTCTCTTCTTGGACCTTGCTCTTGCTGAAGGGTATGATTGTGAATTTTGGAGACTGAGAGACAGAGGCTTTTCATGCAAAGCCTGAGTTTGCCAATCCAATCATGCCAGGGTCTCCCTTTTTAGTCATATTTTTACAGTCTATTTTTCTTTACCTAGCAATCTTTTACAATTTATAAGTGAAATTCCAGTTAATCTCCCAGTTTGGCAGAAATTCAGGCTTTGATCTCTCTTCAGTGAGTCAGCTGTGTGATGCGGCGACCAGGAAAGCCAATGTGATTCTTGGTTGCATCAACAGAACCATAGTGTCTAGATCAAGGCAAGTGATAGTACCACTCTATTCCGCTCTGGTCAGACCCCACCTGGAGTACTGTGTCAACTTCTGTGCACCTCAATTTAAAAATGATGTTGACAACCTCGAGGAGGTACAGAGGAGGGCGACCAGGATGGTTGAGGGTCTGGAGGAAATGTCTTATGAGGAACGGCTTAGGGAACTGGGAATGTTTAGCCTTTCAAAAAGAAGAAGAACTTCATGACAGTTAGAGCTGTTCGGCAGTGGAATATGCTGCCACGGAGGGTGGTGGAGTCTCCTTCTTTGGAGGTTTTTAAGCAGAGGCTGGATGGCCATCTGTCGGAAATATTGTGATGGGGTTCTTGCATGGCAGGGGGTTGGACTGGATGGCCCTTGAGGTCTCTTCCAAATCTATGATTCTATGTTCTTCATAATGGCAAGGTCCAAGGAAAAGGCATGAATCCTGCTGAAGTGTTCACCACTAACATTGATTGGTGGTCATCCGTTCTAGCAAGTCTATCCAGTTATATAAATTGTGTGAGCAATCTACCACCAGGCTGGAGAACTAGCATTATTGTCTCCATTTTTAAGAAAGATCCCCATAATTATAGGCCTATTAGACTTCTTGATGTCGTGCTATGCTCTATGCAGTGTCTTTTGAATAAGCTTATAGACAGGAGCTAATGTATTATCTTTGAAGAGCAAGCTTGCTTCCGAAAAGGTAGAACCACAGCTGATCAAGCCTTCATGCTTCACCATTTAATTTTCAAATAGACTAAGAGTCCAAATAAGTTCATTTACACTCATTTCATTGACTTTTCTTCTGCTTTCATTTAAAAACTTGCTTGATTGCTGTCTTATTTGGCTGAATTGATCGGCTCTTTGTTAACCGCCCAGAGTTCCTACAAGAAGATGGGGCAATATAGATGTCTTATAATAAATAAATAAATGAATAAATAAATAAATAAATAAATAGGACAAAACTAACATTGACAGAAGACGCTTGTGGGTGATACAGTAGTTACCTCAAAACAATAAGATTATGAATTAGCTTACAAGGTATTCTATTACAAAGGTAAAGGTAAAGGTTCCCCCCGCACATGCATGCTAGTCCTGTCCAACTCTAGTGGTGGTGCTCATCTCCGTATTCAAGCTGAAGAGCCAGTATTATGCAAGTCCATGGCCATGTGGCCGGCACGGCTGCAAGGAAACACTGTTTTACCTTCCTGCTTTTAACAGCAGTACCTATTTATCTACTTGCATTTACACGCTTTCAAACTGCTAGAGCGTTCCGCTGCATGGCACCCAGGATTCAAACTGCCAAGCTGCCAGCTTTGCAGCCGACATGTTTTTTTTTTTTTTGAAGTCTTGTTTTCCTTAGAAAACAATAAAAAAACCTAAGTTATTCTCTCTGATTACAGAGTCATTCTGACTATTCTAAATTAATCCTAACTCTGCCTAACTGAAGCAAGCATCATTGTTCAAAGTGATCCTCAGCAAAATCAAGGCTTCGGTCTCTTCTCCCTGTCTTCTTCCCAGAAGTTTCCAGATGTCACGTGATGGAATTGGCCAATGATAGCTGTACCCCTCTGCTCTAAGAGAACTGTTGTGACTATATTCCACATACATTAGATAAGAGTTCAATGCAAGGCCGAAATGTGCAGTACTGGAGCCTCAGCTTCAAAATCTGTCCTTCCAGTGAACATTCAGTAAAGGCTAAGTGAAGTTGTGGAAAAGACAGTGCCTCAAAATTTTGCGGCCCTGTATGGAAAATCTGAAGCTGACGATACCAAATAGGGAACTGAGACCCAAAAACTGTGGCCCTGTCTTGGCAAGCATCAAAATAAAATAAAAAATCCATATTATTAAGTACTATTTTAAGATGGTATTTGTACACTGCCCAAAGTAGCAATTTTGCTAGCTAGCGAAGTTTCGAAGTTTAATAAATAAATAAATAATGCTATTGTGTGTGTGTGTGTGTGTGTGTGTGTGTGTGTGTGTGTGTGTGTGTGTGTGTGTGTGTGTGTGTGTGTGTTGTTACAGTCGTGACCGACTCTTCGTGACTCCATGTCCATGGAATTTTCTTGGCAGGAATACTGGAGTGGCTTGCCAGTTCCTACTCCAGGCGCCTACAGCGCCTGGTATTCCCTGGTGGTCTCCCATCCAAGTACTAACCAGGGCCGACCCTGCTTAGCTTCCGAAATCAGGCGAGATCAGATATGCTATTAAGTGCCAGAAAACACACAAAGATTATGGATGAATAGATTTCACTTTATTTTGCTAGCTCGAGAATCCTGTTCGGACTGTCACTTTCATGCCACCTGCGAGGAACACGGAGACCTGCACCGCTGTATCTGTCAAGATGGGTTTGTTGGAAATGGCACCAATTGCTCCGACATAGACGAGTGCTCCACCCATGAATTAAACCACTGCCATTCGTTAGCAACATGTATTAATCATCAGGGCAACTATTCCTGCCTGTGTCCCAAGGGTTATGAAGGCGATGGATACCACTGTAAGGCCATGATAAACTTTGCAGAAGAATGTGTGCGACTCAATGGCTCCCGTAGCTGTTTGGATCCGTGCGTGACTCACACGGTTCTGGATCAACCTTGGCGAAGCATGTCCTACGGGTCTGGATCCAACTGTGATCAGGATAAAATAGGCTGGTATCGGTTTATAGGGAGAGGAGGAAGACGTATGCCAGAAACATGTGTGCCAGTAAATAAGTGCAACACTGCTGCAACTTTGTGGCTAAATGGTGCACACCCCACTAATGATAATGAAATCGTAAGTCGCACAGCCTGTGCTGATTGGAGTAGTAACTGCTGCTACTGGTCCATCACTGTGCAGGTGAAAGCTTGTCCAGGCGGCTATTATGTCTACAAGCTTGATGGAACACCAACTTGCTCTCTCACTTATTGCACAGGTATGTGGTCTGAAATTCTTTTGTGAAAGATCTTGCTTTGAGAAGAGACAAGCCACCCCTATATCATGGCAATCTTTGTGCTTAACTCAGTTTTAATTTCCCAGATCCAAAGTTCATTGAGGACCCCTGCCCTCCATGCAAGACAGAAGAAGAATGCAGGCTAGTGGAAGGAAAATGGGGCTGTTACCACAGTCAAGAGCCTGGTACGTGCACTGAGGTCATCAAGGGAGGGACTGACTGAAAGATGCAACATTAAGGGGTTGGACATGAGAGCCGTATATGCCTGCTCCAACTTAATTATTCTATGATTCTATAATTTTGTTGCAGGTCAGACATACATATGATTGCTTCTTAAATCATGCTATTTCCACTAGCTTTCATATGCCAGTAGACAAGCATTCACAGCCAGGCACATTTTTCTTTACCTTACTCAAAGGCCCTAATGCTCAGTGGTTTCCAGTTTTGGGTCCTCAGATGTTTCTAGACTGCAACTCTCAGAAATTCTGGCTGGCACAGCGGGTGGTGAAAGCTTCTAGGAGTTTTATCCAAAAACATCTGGGGACTAGAGATGGGCACGAAACAAGCGATTTTTTGTTTTCGTTTTCGTTTTTTGTTTCGTTACGCAACGAAAATGAAACGAAATATTTTTAAAAAACAAAATGAAAACGAAAACGAAACGACCAAATTTGCTGTGTTTTTCGTTTTCGTTGCAGCAGATGCATTGAACTAAAAAGAATGCTAACGAAACAGCAATTTTTTGTTTTTGTTTTCATTTTTTCGTTTTGTTACCTAACAAAACGAAAATGAATTTTTTTGCAAAAAATGTCACGAAAACGAAAATGAACCGAAACGGACCCCTAAACGACCAAACGACAAACGAAACACCATTTTTTTGAGCCGTGCCCATCTCTACTGGGGACCTTAAGCGTCTAGTACTTGCCCATCTATTATCCTGCCCCTTCCTGAAGCCAGTAAACTATATTTAATCATTATTTACTTTATTTATAATTGTTTCGTAATTACACCATTGAAACACGAGAGGCAGTCTTTTACTGGTTCATGCTTATAAAACCACAGGAGCACTTTGCCTGGATTTAGCAAAATCAACAACAACAACATAGATTGGTTGTGTAAAGCATGCCTTAGAATTGCAGTGGTACCTTGTATAAAGGAATTAATTCATTCCAAATGAAATTCTGTTAAGCAAATTTTCCTTTATACAAATTTCCCATAGGAATGCATTGAAAACAGAATAATCCCTAATCGCAACCATTTTTATGTTGTATGGATTTGGCCCATAGGCGATTCTGTTAAGCAAATTTCCCCTATCTCTGGAATTTTTTATGTTGCACAGATGTTATGTTATACAAACCATTTGTTATTCGAGGGTCCACTGTACTTGGTAAATAATAGCTTATTGCTATTTATTAAGGTAATCTTAGCTTGGAACCAGAACTTGAGTGTGGGGCAACGGAAATTAAAATTTCTGTTGAAAAGGACATCCTGAATGAAATGGGCTTCCAGAATGTAATCATGTACTTAAAAGATTACAAATGTGCTGGTTTTGAAGAAAAGAAGAATAAAACAATGATTTCAGTGGTGACTCCTACTCAGGCTGGCCAGTGTGGAACACAATTAATGGTAGGTTCCTTATTCACTTCAAATATTTCAAAGCAAATATTGATTGATTGCATGGCACACAATAAATGCAGAGTGCGGGCAAGAAACATAATCCTTACTCTAATTTGGCTTTGTAATGCCATTATGCAGCCGAATCAGACTCATGTTGTAATTACTATATATTACAGTGTCTTTGTGTCTGTTATATTCCTGAGTGGCTGGCCTCTCGTGTTCTGGAAGATGCAGGTTTTGTTTTTCCTTTAAAGAAAGAAAATGTATAACTAAAGCTACTGTTGAGTCTGCAGCAGGCTATTCCTGCTGTATGCTGCTGGGCCTCAGAATTCCCAATAAAGAGTCCAGCAGGAGAGAGATCCAAGGAAAAATACTGGTTTTATTGAGCTCAATAAAAGACAGCAGGCAAACACCCCCACCAGGACAGTGCAGAGATGTTCCTTCCCTTTCTCTCCCTCCAAGGTGGCACCTCCCCTGGGGACGGGTAGGGGCAGTCTTCAGGGATTGTCCAATAGATGCAGTCTGGAGGCTGGTCCAGGGTTGGTCCTGGGCAGTCCCAAGGCGTTCCTGATGATCTGGGGCTGGACATCTGCCCAGGTGTGACTGGCCTAATCTGTTCTTTAGTGGGCCATCAGGGGTGTGACAATGATAAGGGGGAGCAGGGTATTGTTTTGAGGTCCTGGCAAACATGAGAAAATCAGTAAATCAATAGGGGGGACAGTGAGTCAATAGGGGACATGAACAATTCAATGGGGGAACCAGAGTGTCAATGGAATGAGGCCGGAGGTTGCCAGGCAGTCCTGAAAGGCGAGAAGCCAAGACAATGGGATGCCTCTGGTTGCTTTTAATCCAGGATGTAGCTGTGGTGTGAGACATGCAGGAGACAAGATGAACAATGGATCTGGCTTCTGGAAGATGCAGCCCTGCGTGGAGCCATCATGGTGTCCGTTTGCCCTTGCCATGTGCTCATGCCCAAGATGGTGGAGGTCCAGAGGCATAGAAGCAGTGTAGGAATTCGTTAAAGCACACCCAGGGTTAGTGGGGCAGAGGGAGGAGAGCAGGAGAGAGAAAGAATGAAAAGAGAAGAGAGAGAAAAGAAAGAAGGGGAGAGAGGGAGAGAGGGAGAGGGGGGTTCGGTTGGCGGGGGGTCTGAGAGAGCATGGTGGAAATAAACTCTGGAAGATTTTCCTGGGCTGCGTCTCTCACTGAAACAGGATTCCAGATTAACCTGTTTGCCAGGTGTGGCCAGGCCTTCTTTGTTCTTTGATGGGCCATTCAAGGTGTGAGAATAGGGGAAGTGGACAGAGAATAGAGAGAAGGAGAAATAAAGCAGAAGAGGGAAGGGGGGCTGGCTATGGCTAAGAGCCAGGGTTCATATAGATAAAGGGGCACTGGAGGTAGCTTTGACAGTAAAAGGGGTGTCCCCGAGGGTTGGAGATGGCGATCTGTGGCCGTCACCCCATGAGCCATGACCACAGTAGGGATAAACTGTTAATTCAGGGAGATTCAACCTGAATTGTGTTTGGCTCTTTTGAATGTCCTGGAAATGAATTATTTTATCCTGGCCCAACAAGGTATGTTTTGGGAGGGGTCTCAGGGGACCCCAAATGCATCTCTGAGAATTTCATTATGCCCAATTATGACTCCACACTACTAGTGATCAGAGATTCTAAGCACTTGTGAAAATGATGAGCAATGAATATAGGAAGCTATTTCATTTCTCCTAAACATGTTTTTAGTATCTAAAATGCTTGCTCAAAAACATTTAGCACATGTAACTTCACTGCAGTTGAGAACTAAATTGCTTTAATTCTTTTTTCCCCCCACAGAAAAATGAAACCCATGTTATATATAGTAACACACTATATTTGGCAGATAGCAGTATCGTTAGAGAGAATGAAATCAAAATTAATTTTGACTGCTCATACCCGCTGGATATGGAAATCAGTCTTGAAACAGCTGTCCAACCCATTGTCAGGTAAGCCATTCCTTATTCAGGGAGAAAGCTATCCATCTTAGATTTTGCCTTAGTGCTCCTAAGTTCCTAACTGGAGAATAATGGAAGGACAAGTTCCTGGAACCTCGTCTACTACAAGCTTTTAGAAAAGCTGCTGTTTTGGATTAAAGGTTCCCAAATCCATCAGCCAGTATGGCCAGTGAGATCCTGGGAACGTGTAGAGTCCAGAAAAATAGCTCTTCATCATTCTAACAAAGAGATGCATGGGAAAAAATGGATAAAGTTGCACTGTGTATAAGGGTGAGATGCAGAGGGGAAAAATTGATTAGTCTTCTAAATGCCATAGGACAAGTTGATTGATGTCACCTCTAGTTTCTGGAGATGTCCTCAGAAGGCTTCCCTCCTTCAATGCCCTTTTCAGTTCCCCTCCACCTTGCCACATGGATTCAGTCTATAGCACGATACAGCTCCCCCCATCCCAGGGCCCAAGGTGAGCCAGGATAACCTCTTCTCCTGCTATGACTGTTTTTGGAACAGGCAGGTGAACAGGCAGCACCACCAAGAAGGACAAATCATTGTCAGTGGTCTAATTGATTGAGCCATTGATATCTTGGTGGCAAACCTTTTGCTCTCCATACCGAAGGTCCCAGATTCAAAGTGGCTAGACTTGAGGACTTCTAGGGCTGGAAATCTCTCTTTTTGACACATATGGAGACTCACTACCAAGCCCAATAGACCAAAGGCAGGCAAGCTGATGCCCCCTATGTCTTTTGGACTACAACAACTATTAGCCACAATCAGCATGGCCAATGGGCACAGATTATGGGAAGCACATCTTCAAAAATCCAAAAGCCACAAGGTTGTCTATCTTTGGTGACTGTAGACAATATTGCAATGACCTGGTAATAATGTAACACACATATTGTAGAATAGTATATACTATTTTATATAGTGACATATATAGTTTAGTGATGTGACATAGCATGCAACATGTTTCATATTCCTTAATATTTTTAAACCTATGTCTAAATGTTTAAGTGGTTTTAATTGAGTAATTTGCTGCATTTTTAATTCTACTTGTTTTAATATTGTGTGCTACCTTAGATCCCCTCATCAGAAAAAGGTGGACTAAAAATCATGCAAATAAAATCCATAATCTGCAGAAGTTCAACATATATGTGAAACCAGATTAGATTTCTCAAGTTGTTATTTCATAGCTACAGATGAGCATGACCCATTGTTTCAGCAGTTTGGTGTTTCAGTTTAGTTCATTTTACTGGCCATACAGCTGATCTGCAGTTGGTGTCCTTCCCCCCTCTATGGGTGCCCCCTCAGATGGAGCGCCTGGAGGAGGTGGGGGTAGAGAAGGTGGGGTGCTGCCTCCAACTGGGCACCCATTGGAGGGTATGTGTGAGGGAATTAGATGGGTTGATACCCTTTAGGGGCCCTGGTCATGTTGTAGTATGGGGCACTGAACCATAAATCAATGTTAAGGCCAATAAATGAACCACACCAAAATGCTGAACTGGTAGATCGTGCCCATCTCTATTCACAACAATAGTGGAAGAATCCTGAAAATTAAATTGGGGTGTGCAGACCACGGGGGTCCAGAGGCCACAATGCCTTCCATAGACTTTGGGGACCTGCAACATTCTCATACAATTTTGCTCTGCTCTATGAGCCATCACTCCCTCCTCTGCCACTGCGGCCATCATGCTGGCAACGGGGTGATGGTGAAGGTGGCAGCAAGGGGGTGATGACAGCGCAGGCCAGGGTCTGGCTCTCCTCCTCCTCCTCACTTTGGCCCTCACTGTGGTGCTGGTGGAGGCCTCTGGGCTTAGCTGCAACAAATGGCTCCTTCTTATTCCCAATAGCAGCACTGTAGTCAGGTAGCCAGAAGATGGCAGTATTGCTATTGCAAATAAACAGGAGCCATTTTGAAAAGGAATCTTTCCTTTCTTTTTCCCTTTTGTAACTCAAAAAGAAAAAACACAACCCCCCCCCGGCTTTTTTCGTAACTCAATTTTCCCTGGCAGTTTTCTATTCATAACTCAGGGTGTTCATAACTCAAGGTACCACTGTAGTAATATGAACCAAAAGTACAGAGGGGCAAAAACACAGATACCTCCTACTCAGCCTCTGACACAAAGTGTCAAGGACTCTTCTAGCTTTTTGTCTTAACTGATTTTACTCCTTCCAGTTCTGTCAACATCAGCGTTGGAGGTGCAGGAGAGTTTATAATTAAGATGGCTCTCTACAGAGATCTAAATTATACTTCACCCTACGAGGGACTAAAGGCAATATTGTCAACCGAGGCCTATCTGTATGTTGGGGTCATGATCACCAGTGGAGACACAGCTCAGTTTGTCTTGCAGATGGAAAATTGTTTTGCAACACCTACGGAAAATTCCAGTGATCCGCTGAAATATTACATCATTCAAAACAGGTAGAAAAGAAAACCGGTTCACTCTGAAGGTCATAATTTTCATTTCCAGGGTTCTTGGGAGCTGACGGGATAAAGACCCACAGGGTATAATCAAATCCACAATATAAAGAAAAATGAGACTGGAGCTCATGGACCCTGTAGAAAAGGGGGGGGATGTCATGGAGCCTCTGGGGAACAGTGGCCATTCTGCAATCTCCTTTCCCATGCACGTTGGGGGAAGAGTGTCAAGCAATCAGGCACAAAAACCCTTGATTTCTGAAGGGTGGACTTCCCTCAGATGAGGAAACTAGTTAGAAAGAAATTGAAAGGGAAGAGAAAAATCCAATCTCTCCAGAGTGCATGGAGCCTGTTTAAACCAACGGTAGTAGAGGCCCAGTACAAGTGCATACCACAAAAAAGAAGAGCTCATCTAAGTCCAAGAGGGCGCCGGCATGGTTAACGAGTGGAGTTAGAGAGGCTCTAAAGCGCAAGGAGGGATCTTTCCATAAATGGAAATTGTTCCATTTCCTTCCAAAAAGGAACACAAACTCTGGCAAAAGAAATGTAAGAAGATGATAAGAGAGGTAAAGAAAGACTTTGAGGAATGCATGGCTAGCAATATAAAGGCAAGTAATAAAAGCTTCTTTAAATATGTTACAAGTAGAAACCCTCCCAGAGAACCAGTTGGCCCTCTGGATGGTGAGAGAGGAAAAGGGGAAGTAAAGGAGGACTTGGAAATTGCAGAGAAATTAGTTTTTTGCATCTGTCTTCCCCTGTCGACTGATTTTTTTATGTTGTACAAATTTTATGTTATACAAACCGTTTGTTATACAAGGGCCCACTGTACAGTAATAAAAATGGTAGTACCTGTATACATGCACTGCTATAGGTTTGTAAACTGCCTAGAGTACCTTGTCACCAGATGGGTAGTATATAAATTAAATAAATAAATAAAGTTTAGAAATCTAGGATAGGAAATTGGTTATCATGACACATTCTGGGACAGATACAACTGAATAGGAGTACAGTAGTAGTTATATACAGCAGGCAGCTTCTTAAATTCTTATATTCAAATCTTGCTGATATTCCAGCTGCCCAAACACACAGGATTCAACTATAACCATGCCAGAAAATGGAGTAGGACCTCAAGCAAAGTTTTCTCTTCAAGTCTTCAAATTTGTTGGGAATCATAACCTTGTCTACCTCCATTGTGAAATCCAACTCTGTGATACCAGCACCAAAGCTTGCAAACCAGTAAGTAGGAATTGAACATAAAGTGTAGCTTAACCAGTGCAGATCAGATGCATTAAAATTTTAGGACATCAAATCACAGAACCTATAGCCACCATGGCTTTGAACCATGTTGGCTGGGAGATTCTTGGAACTTTGCCTGGAAAAGGTAACTTTTTCCAAGCAATAAGCAGGTATCTTTTTTTAAAAAAAAGATATTTCATTGGATCATCCCCTCACAAAGAAAATAATTTATCTTTTATAGAGTTGCCCCAGAGTTGGAAATCGCCGGGCTGCTAATGTTGATACGGGCTATGCTTTGCATTTGGGTCCCATTGCTCGCAAAGGTAAAGAAATATTTTGCATTTTCCCAATCCTTTGTTGTGTCCAATTTCTGTATCACTTTCCATGTTTCCTCCCAGTATGAAGTGGTGCACCCAAGAGGTGGCAGTCAGAGTTTGTAACATTAGATGTAATGGGTAGCTCCTTCATGCATGACTCATTACTTCTTGGGAGTCAAATCTCTGTTATGACAATCTGATCGTGCAAGAAATTCATTGCATTGCACATTATTGATCCATGGTAGAGATGGGCACGAATCAGAAAAATGGCATTTCGTTTGTCGTTTGTCGTTTGGAGGGTCCGTTTCGGTTCGGTTCCATTTTTTGTGATTTTTTGAAAAAAAATTGTTTTCGTTTTCATTCGTTTCGTTACCATTTCGTTACCATTTATTTCAATTTTTTGTGATTTTTTTTTAGGATTTTAAGCAATTCACTCATATTGCAGTAACGAAAATGAAACGCTCGACAAAAAATCCAGTGTTTCTCTTCGTTTTGTTTCATTTTAGAGACAAAATTTGTTTGTCATTTCATTACGTAACAAAACGAAAAAACGAAAATGAAAAATTGTTCGTTTCGTGCCCATCTCTAGTCCATGGCATTGCTGTTACTGACAGGAAACATCCTCTATTTCCCTCTAGTGGTCAGTAATGACAGTGAGCCTCAGAAATGTTCATAAAATACAGAAGATAATTCAAAATACAGAAGATTTCCCTTGCTACTTGGCACTGGCAGGAGTTTTTGGCATAAAACCTGAACATTGCTTGTCCCAGGTTCTCAAAAATTGCCTCTAAAATAACTTTTAAAGGAATTTGGAGTCTTTCATTATATTCAAAAAGTTATACAGTGACTGCTAGTTAGTGCGCTTTTTACTGCACAATAAGTTGGATACCTCAGTGGCTACAGAACAAGAGGCTGGGAGTTCAAATCCCCACTGTGCCCCCTTGAGACTGTCTGGACTCAATGATACAGGAGGTCCCTTCCAGCGCTGCAGTTCGAAGGTCTTGATATACAGTAATTTATTGTGCCTATTCATTACAACTAGCTGCTTCCAAACTCTGATGCTTGGAAGCACCTAATTAGGCACAGTGAAATACAAACTTGTCTTGCTTGATTTGACAGTTTTGACTAAAGTAATCTTTCTCTGCTTCTTGAGACTACTTAAAGATTCATTATAGTACATATCACTGTTGCACTGTATTGCTGTTACCAACAGAAAATATCCTCTGGTTCTTTTTAGTGGCCAATAATGATAGTGAGTGAGCATTAGAAATATTTATAAAAATACTGAAGTAAAACCCTAAACACAGAAGAGCTTTACAGTCTTTTTCTGAGAAATAAAATGACCACAAACCAATGATCACATTTTTACAGCAAAGTGTTCTGCATAGAGCAGGCCTGCCCAAAGTCTGGCCCGGGGGCCAAATCCAGCCCGTCAGGCCAATCTGAGTGGCCTGCGGCTGGCTGGCCCTCCTCTCCCTCCCCCTCCTTCGCCCACACATTCCCCTGCGGTGGCCACGGCTCCCTGTGCTTCCTTTGGTCCCCACCTTCCTTCCTTCCTCTCTTGGTTTCCACCTCCCTACCTCCCTCCCTTGGTCCCCACCTTCCTTCCTGCAGGTCGAGTTGCAAGGGGTCAGTAGGTGGGGCTTATGGGTCAGCGGGTGGGGCTTGCAGTGGGGTGGCAGGCCGGGGAGCAACCGGCCCCTGACACATTCTCAGCCACCAAATCTGCCCCTCCTTACAAAAAGTTTGGGCACCCCTGGCTTAGATACTGCCCCATACCATTTCAAGTAATCTCTGGGCGGATTACAGTTTAATTACAGTGTGCAGGCTACACATTGCCCCCCACCCCCAACAAGCTGGGTACTCATTTTACCGATCTCGGAAGGATGGAAGGCGGAGTCAACCATGAGCCTGCTACCTGGGATTGATCCCCAGGTCATAGGCACAGTTTTAGCTGTAGTACAGGCATTAACCACTGCGCCACGAGACTCTGGCAACAATCCGAAAATGCTCACCATCGGAAAAAATATGAAAAATGCTTTACTCTGTTAAAAATGGAGTGGTAAATGGGTATGTTAGATAAAATATAGTCATTGAGGGAAATGTATAATTAGGCTGCCTCTAAATTTATGTCACATGGTCTTAGAACTCATCTTGAAATAAGGGTGTTGAAAAAATGCAAGCGGCTTCAATGCTTGCAAAATTCCACAAAATTGAGACAGCAGGCTCTTTGCGAGGAAGCATTCCTACTATTTTGTCCTACTTTGCTCAGTGCCGAAAGAGCATGTGATATAGGTGGCATCTGAGTTCAAAACAATGTCTACTTTTAAAGTGCATTGTTCCTTTAGCATGAAAGATCTTCTGTAAGAATAAGAATACACTTTGGTCGGGGTGGACAGAATGCCATCAGCTTGTGCTGCCTCTCTTGCTAGCCTGGCTGAGACTCTTAATTAGGAGTGATCAACAAAGCATCACACATGTGGGAGGGTGGATAATAATTGACCATAAGACAGAGGAAGACAGAGGAAGGATGGTCTTCAGTCACATATGAATTCTATTGGTGGGGGGAGTGAGGGTCCCCCACGTATGCACCCTTATCTAGGAGGAAATGCTGGCTAGTGATGACTCATTGATAAGTGAGAGAGGAAGGAGCTTTGGGCTCGTCACAGACCAGATGTCGCCTGATAGCCTGATATCTGGGATTCCCTGGCCTCCAGGGCTATGCCTATGGCCTGAGCTCCGCCAGCTCCAGCTTGGCTTAACCACACTGGATTTCCTACTGCTCTCTGGACATATTTGTCCAGGGCTTAGGCTGCCTCAGTGCTGCTAGTTTATTTTGGGCTTCAGAGCTTATTGGGGTATGGAATCCCCACAATCTTCCTATGCTTTCCCTCCAGGGGATCATGCTTGGCCACCATTTCCACTTGTGAGTAGAGTCCAGTGACTCAGTTCCCCTCTTCCATTCTATTTAAGCGGCTGATCAAGCATACCCATGGAGGAACACTTGTCCCTTGTGGCCCACATTCAGTTCTTGTGTGCAGGAAGGAGGGGAGGTGGTCCACCAGCAACCCCAGCTTGGCTGTTTTGGATGTCTCTTTGGTGCCAGCCTGTCCTAAACCTCTGTCTGCTTTTCATTAAAACCTTCCCAGTTATAACAACCAAGAAAAAAGGATGTGAAAGTGAGAGAGAGAGAACCTGTGTATGAGACAAATTCCTGTAAAAACTGTAAAAGAAAAAGGGAAGGGGAAAAAACCCAACATCTCTGTAGAAGGGGGAAGGAGCTCAAATTTCTTGAGAGCAGTGACCAGGGCCAGTGCGTCCATTAAGGCGAACTAGGCAGTTGCCTAGGGTGCCACAATGGACAGGGGGCGCTGGCCAGCTTGCTGCCCCTGCCCCCGCCCCCCGCCGCCGGCCACCCACCGTCCGTCCCCCCACCGCCACTCGCCCACCCAGCGCCACCACCACCGCCACTCTCACTGCCCTCCCGCCCCCCCCCCCCGCCGCTGCCACTGCCGCCCCCCACCCCCGCCCCCCTCGCTTAGGGGGCAAAAAACCCTAGCGCCAGCCCTGGCAGTGACGGAAGGCTTTCTCTCACCAAACTCACCTTTGAGAGTGGCAGGAACTGGGCAAGTTCATAGAGGGAGATAAAGTTCTTTCTAGCGGCTTCAACTCAAGTCATTCAGGGCTTTGAATTGTGTCCAGAAGTTGACTAGCAGCTAGTGAAACATAACCATCGGATCACATGACCTTGTAACCAGTAAAGCTGGGGGGGGGGGAGTCTTTGAAAGGTCAAGCAAAGTTCCTGGACCCTAAAAATATGGCAGAAAAAGAATGTTGTCTGGATGTTGCAAAGATTTCTTTAAAATCTATACAACAACAGTGTATGCTTAAAGGGGAAGAAATGCCCCATTTGGATTAAACACAGATATTTTCATCTGTCCAGATAACTATTTTTTATTAATATAACAGTCAACATCATCATAAAGCCATAGCTGTCAAGTTTCCCTCGGCGAGAGGAGAGAGTTGCAATGCATGTGCATGCTAACACACACGTATGTGCCAAGACAAACGTTCATGCACACATGCACCGTTCACCCCTCCCACGATGCCGATCTGCAGTCCCCTCTCTACCCAGTCGCCGGGTGCACAGAATTTAAAAGATGAAACATCAAGACGTGCCTGCCACTGCCGCATCACCCGCTGTAGTCTGCCACGTGCCGCACGCTCCCAACCTGTGCCGCCACTGAGTTACTCCCGCTTGCACACGCGCAAGGCACAGCAGGGTGGAGAGAAGCGCTTCTTGCCAGGAGGAGCCACACCATGGGTGAGCCCACTTTTCCTGCAGCCACACTGGCCTGCTGCCGACCCAGCTCTACCTCTGCTTCTCACACCACTCATTTCCCCCCTCCCACCCAGCCGAGTCACAGCCGCACCACCTTGTCCCCCCTCTACTGCTGACAACAATCGCTGCCCGGGGACATTTCTGGGAAAACAAATGTTCTGGGGTAGCGGCGCAATAAAGCTTGAAAACCTGTAATGTCTCGGCTAAAATGGGACACGTGATCACTTATTCCAGCCCCTGTCAAAGGAGGCACACTGGGGTATTGAACTCCCAGCATCTGGCTCTGCAGTTAGATACCTAAACCACAGACCTGTGCAGCCATTCAGCCCGAAAAGTACTAATTGGTTTAATTAAATGGTTTAAAATGTGACCCAGAGAACTTTTTCTCCCATACCTCAGCACATTCCTTGTGAGTTGGTAAAACCTCTTTAGATCCTCTACCACATTGTGGTAGGACACCCTGTATTTTACTTGAAGACATCCACCATAAAATATCTAGTTAAAAATGCCGAAAGGCATAGACAATTAATGGAATATTGAGTGAAAGAAATTGTGCTGCCACCTGAATATTGAAAAGTGGGTTACATTTAACTCTGTCTGACATAAATTTACAAATGGTAGTATTGCACTATGTAGAAAATGTTCACTGAACTCTTAATTTTTTTTACCATCTTCTTCCATTTTATGCAGGTTTTGAATCTCTTCTTGTAGCTGCTGCTCCCGCACCACATGGTAACATCTTATTTCCTTTAAAATGCACAATGGTTCCCAGATGTTTATATTAAAAAGAGCATAAGACTAATATTGGGATGAGCTGAAACCAAATTTTAAAATTGACAATTGTTTCACCCAGTTTTGTATTGATGGAAGAAGTACAAGGACTCCCAGTGGAGAATAGCTTCAAGGACTTCAGATAATATACTTTCTTTCTCATTAACTGGCACAGTCCCAAAAATCACTCTGAGACATTAGTAGTAGAAAGAATAAAAACACTTCATTGCTTACATATGTAAACAGATAACAGCAGACTGACAAACAACTGACAATTGACTTCCAACAGAAAAAAGAGAGGAAAATAGACTATTCAGCAGAGTGGTGAAATGAGTTGCCAGCATTGGATAGTTTGTCAGTTACCCCTGCCCACAACAGTCTCTCCCAGCCAAACTAATTACAGACAGCATATGAGGCTGTAAAATCTCCAACAATAGAGTATTGACTGTAAATGCCCACTGTTCACAAAAAAGTGGAAACTTAAACCAAAGATGAGGAATATTTGAGCTTGCAGCAAACATTGCCATAGTGTAACATCTTGTCATTAACTCTTCTGGTAGTGCTGGTGAGAGTTTCTGGTCTAGCATTGTTGGGAAGCGCCTCCTTTTCATTCCTCAGGTCCCCTACTTGGTAACTAAGGAAAGCTTTATTTGACAGAAGTCTGCTTCAAGGCACCTTCAGGCTCAATGGTGACACACAGGGAAGCCTCTTCACAAATTGGGCAACCATTCCATTGAACTATTAGCAATGGTTAAAAACTATGGGTTAAAAAGTAAAAAAGACTAAATAACATCCGGAAGAACAAGGCTTTCAGTCATAATGTCATTAAATTTACAAAGACCCTAAGGAGAGTCCAAAAAAATGCAGAACATTCAGTAGATCCATATCAACGAATGAGAAGCAAGTCCTTGGTAAAGTTGATAAATCTTCATTGTCCGAGTCACTCACAAACACTTTGTATTACAACAGCTTATAAAAATAGTTCACTTTCAGCTACTGTGGAGCTTTTAACTAGGAGGGCAGAAAAAGGTGAGCAGGATAAAGGTAGATGCCATGCTCCATGTTACTCAGAAACTCCCAGGGATTTGACCCTGTACACCTTGGGTCCGCCCTGCCTCATCCAGCTACAAAGTTAGTGTGCCTCTGAACACTGGTTGCTAAGAAACAGGAGTGGAAAGGTAAATTTATGCCCTGTGTTCTGGAATCTCAGTAGCCATCTGTAGCCCCGTAGCAGAGGGTGGAAGAGTAGCTTTTCCAGGTGACAAAAGCTAGACACCCTCATGCTTGCCAATCTCTAATCGAGAGAATGGTTCCCTTGAGCAAATAGCAGTTACACATCAAGATACTCCTGGGTTTGCATCAGGTTTGGCATGCTTGAAATAAATTTTAAAATATCCATTTACATTACATTCTTACTTAATGCACATTTCTTTTCACCATAAAAGTCTGGAAAGGAAGTTTATTTTAACTTGATGATGAACACAATTTATTGTGAGCTATTTTTGCATGTTGATCACCCTGTATCAGACTAAATTGTATCTGTCAGATTTGTCAGGTATTGGATGGCATGAGTGCAGGTTTCGGACTGCATGGTAATCTTGCAGCTTGTTATATTATGTATGTATTTTCAATCTGTAACACTGATCTAGCCCTATGCCAGTTTGGGGGGGAAATAAGAACAAAAACAAAAATCAAAACAAGCTAAATCAAAAATCACATTACATCAGAAGAGCATGGTTTTTGTCCCAGCTGTCCACATCATCTTCTTATGGGAGGTGATGGCAATGGAAGGAGGGAGGGCACAGGACAAAAAGCCTCATAAGTGATTCCGGGCTGACATGACAGAAACCAGAACATCTCCCTGTTGCTACGGTAGCACAGTATTTTATTTATTTATTTTATTTTAGCGTATTTTTTTACCCTACTTTTCTCCATGGAAAAGGACCCAAGGCCAGTACTTCATTCTGGAAATGCATGGCCTCAGGGGGTTGAATCCAGGAGGCTGGAGTCCTGCAATGCAACTTTTAAAACCCTGTGTAGCAACCTCAACCAATATACAGTATGATACATCTTAGATCCGGATTAAAAATTGTCCCAAGATGATGCACACACCATTCCAAAACCCACATGATCACTATATAATATGATTATAAATTGACTTCAAACCCTGATTCAGCTCCCAATTCATTTCAAAAGTGTAAACATGTTCTGACTTACAGCATGCAATTCTACACTTCTCCACAGGTTTACAAGACACATGGAAGATTGTACTGATGCCTCTTATTATGGGTTTCTTATCACATTCATTTGCCTAAACAGAAAACCACAATTCTTCATCTTGTTGGAAGAAGAACTGGACACTGGAAAATTCATTTTCTTAAAAAAAAGGAAAGGAAATGTAGAATAATGTGTAAGGAAAGAATCTCCTAAATAATGGAAAGAAATCTAGATTAATATTTTTTTTCTTAGATTTGTTCACAATGTGTGTGTGGTGTACAGCACAGGTCACACAATTTTGTCTGGAAGAGAGAATATATGGGTCTTCAGAAAATAAAACTCTTTCCCCAATTTGATTTGATTTGTTTCCTAAATCCAATTCTATTTGGAAATTTGTAAAATTCAATTTTATATTTGTAAAATTGAATAAATTTTTAAGGTACTGATATTCATGAATAGAGATGGGCACGAAACAAACAATTTTTCGTTTCCATTTTCATTTTTTCATTTCGTTACGTAACAAAACGACAAATGAATTTTGTCTTTAAAATGAAACGAAACGAACAGAAACACCGGAAATTTTGTCGTGCGTTTCGTTTCCATTACTGCAATATGAGTGAATTGCTTACAATCCTTAAAAAAAATCACAAAAAAATGAAATAAATGGTAACGAAATGGTAACGAAATGAATGAAAACGAAAATGAATTTTTTGCAAAAATTCACGAAAAACGGAAACGAACCGAAACGGACCCTCCAAACGACAAACGACAAACGAAATGCCATTTTTTTTTTATTTGTCCCCATCTCTATTCATGAAATTTGAAATGTCTAAAGGTGGGAGTAACCCAGCCACACTTCACACATCAATCTTCAAGGCTTTGCATATTAGGCAGTTTTGAAATTTGCCCTTAAGAGAGAGAAATGACAACAATACACTGGAGGGATTTTGTGGTCATCTAATTCAATTCTTGCCTAGGATTCAAAATGACTTGTCAGTTTGATCTGCTGCGAGTGAATCTGACCATTCTTCTTTAATTCAGGCCTCATACAAATTGGTTGAACTCAAGATGATTTAATTGTCTGATTCTTGTGTACAAGCTCTTACTATAATCCAATTGTACTCCTGCACTGTTTCCAGGACCAGTCCTAAACTAAATGGTGATCCAGAAGAACAGTGCACTCATCATCCTTTTCTACTGTATGCATACAAAGAGATGATGACTACCATGGGAATTAGTCATGATGACTACATTTTCTTTCCACTATTGGACATACATTTTTTTTGGCTGAGAATTGAAATAATTTAATTTTAACCAGCTAAATATTGATAAAAGAATGGCAGTTTTTCAAGAAAACCCGGGGGGGAATCCTGTCAAAAATCCTACTTCTCAATGTCAGGTTGTAAAGGTTTTTTATTCCCTTATTAGAGGGATTTGGTCCTTTCTTTGTACTTGATTTTCAGCATGCAACTCCTTGAATTATTGATTATCTAACTCAGGGCTGTCTAACTTTGAACAGGCCAAGGTCTACTTTTTCCGGCCTAAAGTGCCTAAGGGCTACTACACTAATACCTCTACTTAGAAAATTTATCCATTCCGAGCACATGCTCATGGCCCTTGAACTGCCCACTCAGTGGGCTGGCAGACCCAGAACTTTTGCTGGGGCAGTAGTGATCCTTGGGATGGGGGAGGGAGGGGTGGAGAACTTATCCCCTCACATTTTTTATTGATGCCTGGCAGGCTACTTTTAAACCCTTTGCGGGCTACCAGTAGCCCGTGGCCTACCTGTTGGACAGCCCTGATCTAACTGTATCTAACTAGGATAGTTCTTATAGGCTCATAGAACCAGGAAGCTAGAAGGGGCCTACAAGTCTATCAATCCAACCCCCTGCTCAAGGCAGGAATGAAAATCAAAGGATATCTGCCAGGTGGTTGTTTAAATTTCTCTTGAATGCCTCCAGAGCTGGAGCACTTACCACCTCTTGAGGTAATTCGGTTCCATTGTGTTACTGCTCTAATAGGAAGGTTTTTTTGGTATTCAACTGATAAACTGGAACAAGTTCAGAGAAGAGCAATGGAGATGATCAAAGGACTGGGGACTAAGCCCTGTGAGGCCAGACTGACGGAACTGGGCATGTTTGGCCTATGGAAAAGAAGACTGAGGGGAGATGTGTTGGCACTATTCAAATACTTGGAAGCAAGTTATACAGCAGAGGGGAAGGATCAGTTCTCAGCCATTCCAGAATGCAGGACACATAATAGTGGCATTAAGTTAAGGGAACACAGGTTCATGCTGAATATTAGAAAACAAAATTCTTAACTGTTACGGCAATGGAGCCAACTATCTCAGGATGTGGTGAGCGCTCCAATGCTGGGGCATTTAGGAGAAAATTAGACAACCATCTGTCAGATATACTTTAGTTTGGATTCCTGCCCTGAGCAGAGGGTTCAACTCGATGGCCTTATAGGCCCCTTCCAACTCAATGTTCTTTGCTTCTATGATTCTGTGAGTCAGAAAGTGGTGCAAGAAGTGGGAGAAAGTACTCTTAAGGATACAAGTGGCCAACCCTGATTTAACTGCTGGTACATTTAGGTCAGGATCGGCTAGTCAGCCATTAAAACACAGTCAGTAACTGGGGAAATAGGTTTGTTGCTGTTAGCTGTTGACTAAGCACTGTCAAGAGCGCTGTGCATCCAAACAATCCTCACATGATCTTGGCTGAGCTCTCTGTGGTTAACCCGTAACATGGCATTGCATAAGCCCCTGATAAATATTACCAAAGATTGTTTTCTTTTTCAAGAGAAAACATTATTGAAATTCAGGTAGGCCTTCCACAACTTCCGGAATAAATGTCATGTGCTTTTAAAGAAGGCTAATACTGTACCAGGAGAATCATAATTAGCCGGAGAGTTGACAGGATTTGTTATTCAAACATGACTGAGAAAGCACTCTGCTTTTATTAAGTGCAGTCTGGCAAAAAGCTATGCTGTTTCCCTTCTTTTTGTCCATTCTATATTCTAGGCAGGTGTGCGAGGTGATTTCGAGGACAGAACAGCCAGATCTAATTGGGCTCACAGACAGATGCTCCTTGCTAATAAATGGATTCAAAAGAGTTACAGACAGGGGCTTCCCCTCTCTTTGGCCCCAGCCCCTCCCTTCTTGTACAGCACGGTATACACAGCACAGGCAAGTGGCCCGAACAAAGCACATACACAAACACATGGTTTTATCCAAAATAGAGATAGGTATGAACTGTGGTTCAGTATTTCATCCTGTGAGCAATGGCAAGCCTAGATAGCATCCTAAATTGCAGAGACATCACTTTGCCAACTAAGGTCAGGAATCAGGATAGTCAAAGCTATGGTTTTTCCAGTAGTGATGTATGGAAGTGAGAGCTGGACTATAAAGAAGGCTGATCGCCGCAGAATTGATGCTTTTGAGCTGTGGTGCTGGAGGAGAGTCTTGAGAGTCCCCTGGACTGCAAGGAGATCAAACCTATCCATCCTGAAAGAAATCAACCCCGAATGTTCACTGGAGGGACAGATTTTGAAGCGGAGGCTCCAGTACTTTGGCCACCTCATGAGAAGAGAGGAGTTCTTGGAAAAGTCCCTGATGTTGGGAAAGATGGAAGACAAAAGGAAAAGAGGACGGCAGAGAATGAGATGGTTGGACGGTGTCATTGATGCAACCAAAATGGATTTGACAAAACTCCGGGAGGCAGTGGAGGATAGGAAGGCCTGGCAAGCTCTGGTCCATGGGGTCACGAAGAGTCGGACACGACTGAACGACTGAACAACAACAACAAATGTTAAAAAGCAACTCAATGCCTCTCTAGTTCCTGCCTCTGTTGACCTTGTTTAGGCAACTGGCTATGGAGTCAGAGGTTGGAAGTTTGATGCCCTGCTGTGCCTCCCTGACAGGGATCATCCATAAGGTTCCTTACAGCTCTTCAGTTCTAAGCTTCTCGGCGTCAGCGGCCTCCTCCTCCTCCTCCTCCTCCTCCTATTCTAGCAACCGAAAATGAACCAAGGAAAAGGTCACACACAAATAAATATTCCTACAGGGTATTTCTTTACAATTGATTCAAAATACTGACCAATCATACATTCAGGACACAATTGCCCACTTTTTGCATCCAAGTAAATTTCACTCAGATACATGAAGGCTCCATTGTATCCTCTGGGGAGCTGCCTATTTCCTGCCATCTTTGGTTGGCAATCATCTTATTTATCCAATAACACCAAGAGCCAAGAAATACAAGTTATAACATAATATAATTCCTGGCTAGTCAAGCATACTAATACAATGTTTCCCACCATCATGTCATCTCGTGGTGCCAACATACCAGAAGCTAGCAAACATAGCAGACCGTGACCAGCTGTCCAACTGAGTCATTGTACAAACACAGTTCCAAGGGCCTCAATGGGTTTGGATGGTTGCCTTGAGCAAAAAGGTGTTTCACTGTTCTTCATTCAAGCTTTGGATATGGAGTGGGGTAGGAGGAACAGAATAGTTAAAGAATTTTTTTTCAGAAGTAGAATCTTGCAGTACCTGGAAGATTTACTGTAGTATTCACATGTAGAGATGGGCACGAAACGAACAATTTTTTGTTTCCGTTTTCGTTTTTTCATTTCGTTATGCAACGAACGACAAACGAATTTTATCTCTAAAATGAAATGAAACAAACAGAAACACCAGAAATTTTGTCGTCCGTTTCGTTTTCGTTACGGCAATACATTGAACTGCTTTAAAAGCAAAAAAAAGGAAATAAATGGTAACGAAATGGTAACAAAACGAACGAAAACAAAAACGATTTTTTGCAAAAATTCACGAAAAACGGAAACGAACCGAAACAGACCCCCTAAATGACAAACGACAAACAAAATGCCATTTTTTGATTCGTGCCCATCTCTATTCACATGAGTCATTCACACAAAAACAAATGATACATCTATCAGTCTTTTAAGTCACCTCATATCTTCTCTGTTGCGTTTACTACTTCATTCTAATACATTTCCCCCTTCTGTAGCGTTTGTCCAGACTCTACCTGAAAAACAAAAGCAAACAGCCCACAGAGTCCAGAGTGTCCTCATGTGACCCTCACTATAATTTTGACATCTGGCAGAAGTGATCTGACGCTTCCTTTTCTTGTCAGCTCTAAAGGCTTGAGGAGAGGAAAAGTCAGAGCCACAACAGTTTTGGACGTTCTCTTTTAAGCAAATGTTTCTGCTTATAGCTTGAAAGCTCACCTCCAAAAATTGTTCCTTTTATAGTTACAATAATACAAAGTAACTATTGGCTCAATTTCTTCATTTCCTTCATTCATTTCTCAAAAATGAGTAAGATACTGTTATGCTGGTGATTTCTGTTTGTTTTTTAAACCCTTAAGGCTATCACTGCTCTAGTCCAATATGTTTAATTATCACTTATAAAATCCACATTTATGAATACTGATTGTGGAATGACAAATTATTAATGTTTAAATTATTTGCCATCCTAGAAAATAAGGTTTGAAACCATTTAGGAAAATCTATGGAACTTGTGGAATATATATACAGTAGTATATATGTCAGCATTTATCACAGCTGGCTGGATAGCTCAGTGATTTAGGCATCCCCCACTGTGCCTCCTTGTGAAGGTTCAGTTGCAATCATTAACAGTTCCAAGATTGAAGAATCATTCAATCTCGGAACTTTGGGCAGCCCAGGTGGCTTGCAAGGGAAGCGCTTACCTTGCAAGGCACCCAGGCAGGGCGAAGATCACAGGGCCCATGGATCTTTGGCAAGGCCGGGCACCTTGCAAGGCAAGCAGTGGCAGCAGATCGCCACTGCCACTTCACTTGCAAGCCTCCCAGGCTGGGCAAAGTTCAATGGGTGAGCATTGGTGAGCAGAGCACGGACCCATTGATCTTCATGCAGCCTGGGAGGCTTGCAAGGGAATTAGCAGTAGCGATCCACCATCACTCCTTGCAAACATACATCCACCCCAGGAGATCCCTGGGGCAGATGCATCTCCCCACAGCCATGACGCCTTGGAATGCAAGCCCTGGCGCCTTGGAAGGGTACCCAGAGGTAAGCACTACCCTTCCGAGGTGTCTGGGCTTCTCTCTCAATCAAGGGCTGACGAAGGCTGCTTTCTGCAACCCATCCCTTCCCTGTCAAAGTCAGCCACCTGGCAGGAAAGCGGAAAGCAGCCTTTGGCTGCCCTTCATTGAGGGGGGTTGGGACAGCGTTGGCTCGGAATGGATTAATCTCATAAGTCGGGGTACCACTGTACATTAGAAACCTTGGAAACATCAACATTTTTGTCAAAACCCATAACATCATTAGCATCAGCATCTGAAAAAGAAAACATTTGGTTAAATGAGTCTGTAGCCGACCTCCTGTGGAGAAAACAGTAAAGGGTTAGCCTTAGCTCTAACAATTTTAGACAATCTAGACCAGTGGTGGTGAACCTTCAGCACTCCAGATGCTTTGGACGACAACTCCCACAGTCCTTTGTTATTTGCAATACAAGCTTGGAATTCTGGGAGTTGTGGTACAAATCGTCTGGAATGCCGAAGGTTTGCCACCACTGATCTAGACTGTGGGATGCTGTCCTTTTCCTTGGCCTGGATAACATTGATAGTAGATGTTTCCTTGTGTTGACTCTGCTGTTCCATCAGATCGGTATTATGATTGCCTTCTCTGGGTTGTCAGTCCAAAGTTTGCTTTCTAATGGTCACTTAGACAAAGTTATTTTTAAACAAAGAGTACAAGATCTTAGTGCCCAACAGGACATGGAGCTCCTCTCTAACAATAAAGCACTAAGTTGGCTAGCAAAAAATAAACAGGTCTTCCAGTGCGAAAAGTACTTAACAATAGAGATGGGCACGACTTAGCGGTATTCCCGTTTCCGTTTCCGTTACTCGGTTCCGTTACTCTACGGAAACGGTAACGGGAATTACTCCACCAGACTTCGAGCTCGAACCGACGAACGAACAATTTTGGTCTGATTTGTCATGCTCGTTCCTTGCATCACGCGATCGCGCGATGCCACGCGGCACAGAAAAAAAGTTTTTAAAAGTTAAAAAACCCCGGTTCCCGGCCAAAAAGCAGGCGGAAAAATGCCTGCCGTGCCTCAGGGCACCTACCAGAGGGGTTGTTTCTGGAGGTCCCCGGCCTCCCCCCCCATCCCCCGTCCTGGACTGCTCTGGTGGGACTCGCCGCAGGCTGGCAACCAGCAAAAAGCCCAGTCTCGCCGCCGGCCGCCGCAATTAAAGCGCAAGCAAGCGGCACGGACGGCACAGGAAAAAAACTTTTAAACTCTCCCCCCACCCATTCCCGGGCCAAAAAAGCAGGCGGAAAATGCCTGCTTGACTAAGGGCGCAGGGCACCTACCGGAGGGGTGGTTTCTGGAGGGGGGGGTCCCGCCTCCCCCCCGTCCTGGGCAGCCGGACTCGAGTCGCCACCATGCCATGCGGTGCGGGCGGGGGATCCAAAATGGGGCGGCGAACGCAATATTGTTTTTGAAATCGTGGTCCAAAAACACACAAGCACAACAGAAACACGCGAAAATTTATAAAGTGCCAGATTTTTCACAGTAGCAGTGGGTTTTTTCTTGCAACAAAATGTCTCTCCTCTCCTCCTCTGTCCTCCATTGATTTTATTTTATTTTTTATTTTTTTTTACACCTGCGCATTGGATGGGCTGGCCGAGTGGCCAGCCATGTGGGAGTGGACGACCATGCAAATTTTTGGAGCCATCCCACCAATCGCATGGCCACTTGGCCATGACTTCTGGGATGTGCCAAAAAGCCCCCTAAAACCTGCCCTAGCCCCCTAACCCTAACCCTAATCCTTGACTCCAGTCCTTACCCATACGTCACAGACTGTCTTCTTAGTGGGTCAGAGAGGCACCCAGAGGTGCAACCCACTAGCCCACCGTAACCTTACCCGTCACTAGCCTAACCCTAGCCCTTGCACTAACCCACCTTAACCCTAAGCCAGATCTACTTGCATTGCACTACACGCAAGTACAATTCCCTTCTGTGTGAGACATGGTGGTGCGAGAGCCTTAGTTAGGCATCACCTATGGCTCTGGGTTCACTGCCATCTAGTCTCACTGTCTGCAACTGGTATATGCAATATCCATATGGCTATTGCATACCATTTTGCAGCAGCAGGTGAGGAGGGGAGACCCCCATGTTGAGGGGTCTCTTGGAGCCTGCTTCCCCTTCCTAGTGGGTGAGGATAGGAGGCACCTATGGGTGCCTCCAGGAGCCCACTTTCCCTTTATAGCGGGCCAGAGGAGGCACCAACCCTACAGAGGTGCCTCCAGGAGCCCGCTACACCCCCCCCAAAAAAACCCCAGTACTAACGAAAACAAAAAAAATGAAAAAAATGAACCGACTAATTTTTGCGAATTTTCGCAAAAAACGGAAACGACCCGAAACGGAACCGGCCCGACTAACGACAACTCGAAAAAAAATTTTTTCAAGTCGTGCCCATCTCTACTTAACAATCAGTCTACCACACGCCCTTAGATGAACCTATACCAGAGCGAGATTTGATCTATTGGAGTCCATGAATAGATATGGGCGCTTTCACAACTTACCCTATCAAGACAGATCCTGCATATGCGGTGCTACCCGCATAGAGGATACGGCTCACATTTTATTTGATTGTGAGCTTTATACAGCATTAAGACAATCACATTTATCAAAACTGATGATCAAAATTGCCCACTGGAACACAATTTTTCAGCTTGATTTCCTGCTCAACAGCTCCAAGATGCAGGTTGTCCGTGGTGTTGCTAATTTTGTACATAAGGCTCCTAGGGTAAGATCCACCTTCATAGATCAAATTGGTGTTCCCTGTAGGGGAGATGCTGACATATGAATGATAAATTTTTAATCTTGCTATTTTAACTGTGTTTTTAACTGTTTTTCATTCTCTTTTTTCTTCTTCTGTATTTGATATGGCCTGTTGGGCTAATCAATAAAGTAGTAGTAGTAGTAGTAGTAGTAGTAGTAGTAGTAGTAGTAGTAGTAGTAGTAGTAGTAGTAGTAGTAGTAGTAGTTGTTGTTGTTGTTGTTGTTGTTGTTGTTGTTGTAAAGTAAATCAGTTCGAACTAGGAAGTTGATTTTCTGTTCAGGAGGCTGTACAAGGACAAGAGTTTTCACAGACTTAAGTACAACCTTCTCTTCTCCCAGATCCAAGAAGTTTCTAGATGTCACGTGAAATAACTGACCAATGGAAGCTGTCTAATTTTCTCTAACTTTTTTATTATGTCTTGACTGTTACATTTCTTAGATCCGAGTCTAGTGACAAAGCTGTAAATCTGCAGTTATTATTGAGCCTTATAAATCACAATATATCCCATCATGCTAATTTCCCTTTATGCTGTGTCCAATCATCCTAATTTCATTACAATTAAAAAGAAAAAAACAAAGTGGAGGACCTTGATTGATGATTCCAAACAAAGCACAGCTGAGGAATAAAGTTTAGTAGGAGGGCCCTGTATTCAGCTGAGAGGAAATGTGTGTCCTGATTACTGCGAAGAACTATGGGAAGCATCACTGAATTCTAAGAGGGCCTTTTGACTGCTGACTTCTGTAAGAGCACAGCTGAGGATAAAGCCGAAGCAATCCCAGGGAGATGATGGCCAAGAACAGAGATAAGAAGGAAGTATCTACAGTGGTACCTCACTTTATGAGTACCTTGGCTTACGAGTATTTTGATCAGTGAGCAAAAATCTCTCTTATATTTTTGCCTTGATCAACGAGCAATGTCTTGATATATGAGCATCGGGGCCACTGGGTCAGGGCATCCGGTTTATGGTCTCTGCAGCCCCAGGATTGAAGTGGCAGCTCCACTGCTGCAGGACCCACCGCGCCCTGCATCACTGGGTTGAGGGCGCTGCCTTTTCACCTGCCGAGCTGTGAGCACCTGCCCCAGCACTGGATTTCCTCCAGCTGTGGAACTGGGTGCTCTGGACAAACTGGACTTAGATGGCCCAAAAGCCACCACCACCACAGTGGGGAAAAGGCTTTCCCCGCTTTGGCAGCCGTGGATTCTTGCCATCCAAGTCCAGCTCCTCCAGGGTGCCCAGTGGCACCATAGCCAGAGGGAAGGCAGCCAGCTGTTTGAGGCTTAGGCTGAGCTTCACCACCATCAAGGCCCTATGACTGGCTTCTGGCTTTTGTTGCAGGCTGGCACTGCTCGGCCGCAGCCTGCGAAGCGCACCCACCCCTTGCTACTGCCACTGCTGTGGGCAGGTAGTGGTGGTGAGTGGCAGGCGAGTGGCTTCACTCCCGCCAGTCAGTTTCGCTTCAGCCAGCTGTCTCCCTGCAGTGGTGGCAGTGGCGGGTGATCCTGGCCCCAGCGGCAGGGGCTTTTTGAGGCACTGCCTTGGGGCCAGCATCTCATTTTTTTCCCTTCAAGCGCCGCGGCCCCTGGGTCCGGGTTGGTGCTGGTTTTTTTTTCTTGTTTTTTTCTTAATTTTAGAGTGCCGACCATGCAGCCCCTGGGGCCGGGTTGGGGCTCCTTTTGTTTGTTTGTTTGTTTGTTTGTTTGTTTGTTTGTTTGTTTGTGTTTTAAAAGTCCCCATGGGTTGGTTCGTTATTCATTTTGTTAGCTAACGAAATGAATAATGAATAATGAAATGAATTAAAAGTTTGTTTCATGCCCATCTCTACTGGCGGAGGTAGGAAGTGCTTCCGATTTATCTAGGGATGTGGCAGACCATCTCTGAAAGTGACAAAATGACCAGTGTGAGGAGTTCTGGGATGTTTCCTTTTTCAAGTGCCTAATATTCATGCCATGTTGCTGGAATGTTGGCATCACATCATTCATGGTACAAGGAAAGAAGGGAGGCAAGGGCATATAAAGGCACATCCCAAGCCAGAGAAAATGCAGGAGGGAATCCTGCTTGTTCTGTAATGAGGTCAAGCAATTACAGAGCCTAAGGATGTTGCTAGGTGGATTGCTTCAGGTGGGCCACTCAAGCCTGTCCTGGACCAAAAAAACAAAGCAAAGCGTTCTGCTTATATACCGCCCCATACCACTTTACGTAGTCTCTGGGCGGTTTACAATTTTAATTACAGTGTGCAGGCTACACATTGCCCCCCCAGCAAGCTGGGTACTCATTTTACCGACCTCGGAAGGCTGGAAGGCTGAGTGAACCTTGAGCCTGCTACCTGGGATTGAACCCCAGGTCATGAGCACAGTTTCACCTGCAGTACAGGCATTTAACCACTGCGCCACGAGGCTCATTAACCACTGCGCCAGTGGCACAGCTGACTGTGGGGAATCTGTTGAATAATAAACATTAACGTTCCCTAGCTCAGTAGTGGAAAGGGAGGGCTCAGCCCTCATGTGTGTATGGGGGGGCAGTATTCCAAGTATTCAAAAGCACTGTTACTTCTGTGAGGCACAGGAAAAAACAAAAAACGATTATCACTTTGGTCTCATCCCCAGCTCAGGCCATATACAACAGATCTCTTCAAACAGTTAATTTCTCTTCCCCTCTTCTTCTCCCTGAGTCAGTCTCTGCCTTCAGACTTATAATTAGCCTTCACTGATACAAATCTTTGATTAAACACCTTTCAAGCTTTTATGTTAGCTGGCACTGGGTTAATGCCTCATACAGCACACTGATTGATTGAATTGTATTTCCCCTCCCTTTGCCATCCTCCCCCTCTCACTCTGTAGCCCTTTCCTCAAGTAGTCTGATCCTCTTGGCAAATACTAGGACATTATTGATTTACTTTCTGCTGCAAGTCTGGAGGCTCATCTTGAAAAACATTACCCTTTATTGTTTCAGTAATTTCACTTTAGGAGTACAGAGGGCTCCTTTAAAAAATCCTTAGTATTTAATGCTGTGTTAAATTTTTTATGGGGTTCTCAAATAAAATAGCAGCTGCCTGCAGAAATGCAGTATCAGAAATTTCACTCTCCCTTCTATAGGTTACCGGCTTCTTTCAGTCCCAACTAGAGATGGGCACGAAATGGAAATATAATGTTTCGTTTCATTTCATTTCAGCCTTCATTTCATTTTGTTTAGTTAACAGATTTTTTAAAAGAATTTTTGTCAGGAAATGAAATGAAATGCTTCGTAAGGCTATAAATAATGGGGACCGTTCCTTTTTTTATTTAACAGGGAGCCCAGTGCCCTAAATCAAAGACCTTCAAACTTTCCAATCAATTTGCTTTCAAGCAAAGAACTCTCTGTAAACAAGCTAGAAACCTAAACATTAGATTATGAAATATAGTAGTACTGTATACCAGGAAGAGGGTGCAGAAAATAAGATTTCTAGAAAAACTGGAGTAGTAACTGTTGATCATATTCAGAAAAGACTTCTAAACAAGCATTTAGGACCCCTTTTGGTAACATGAGCTGAAGGTCCCTCTAAGCTACACAGCTAGCACACTAAATTTTAAAAACCATAACATTGTAATATGCATTGCCATCTGGATAGCTCAATGGTTTAGGTATCTGGCTGTGGAACATGACATAATGAGTTCAATTCCCCTCTGTTCCTCCTTGACATGGGCTGGACTCCATAATCCATAAGGTCCCTTCCAAGTCCGAAGTTCTAGGATTCTATGATTACCTAAAGAACCTAGATGCCCTAAGCACCTCCGATCTCGCCTGATTTCGGAAGCTAAGCAGGGTCGGCCCTGGTTAGTACTTGGATGGGAGACCACCAGGGAATACCAGGTGCTGTAGGCACCCGGAGTAGGAACTGGCAAACCACTCCAGTATTCCTTGCCAAGAAAACTCCATGGACATGGGGTCACGAAGAGTCGGTCACGACTGTAACGACACAACACACAACACAAAGAACCCCACCTTTATTTCCCAGGTGATCATCCTGTGTTCCTATGACTGGCTCTCTTGGATAACTTGCTTTATTCCCACCCACCCACCCCAGTCTTCATGTCTGAGCATTCTAACTACAGTGGTACCCCGACTTAAAAGCAGCTCGACTTAAGAGCAATTCAACTTAAGAGCGGAAAACTGTTGGTGTTTTAACAGCCGCCTTACAAATTTTAGATATGGTTTGCTCGACTTCCAATATTTTTAAAAAAGCAACAAACCCTCAAGATCTCTGGTCCAAATTTAAGGGATCAGCGGATCTTAGGGGTCGTGTAAAAAGGCCCTTTGTCACTCTCCCTGCGTTCCCACCCCCTCCGCATTCCCTTGTTCTGTCTGCGTGAGGGGAGGGAGAAAAAAGGGAGAAAAGAATGCACTCTTACCTCCGGAGTGCCGGTGGAAGTTGCTCCGACCCCCCGTCACTTCCTGGTTCCTCTTAAAGGGGCGGGAGGCAAAAAAACAACAACAAAAAGAAGCGAGGAGAGCCCGGCACTCTCCGCATTAAAATTTTTCACTCTCCCAAAACAGGTACAAGAAAGGTGCGCTGGGTTGCGCTTAGGTGGGCAGGGTCGCACTTAATTATCTGTAAACTCCGGAGCTGGTGGGGAAACAATTTTAAGCTCTGGAGCTGGGAGCCATTTGCAGCGGAGTTTAGGGGTTGTGTACAAAGGGCCTAAGTTAGAATTGGCTCTGAAACATGATCAAGTATGGGTCTTTCCGCTATCTGCCCTGATTCTAAATCCTGGTTTAATTTAGCATAATGTTCAGTCAGTTATGTATAACCTTTAAAATTGTCTGTAATCCACAAAAATTCCTGTGACTACATTTTGGATTGTACTTTTCTGTAAATTCTGCCTCTCAATTTCCAAGAGAGGGGTGTAAAACAAGCAAAGAGCAAAGAGAGAGAGAGAGAAAGAGATCAAATTAGTCTGGCATGACTTGTTTTTAAAAACTTGTGTTGACTTCTTGCAATGACAGCATTGTTTGTTGAATAATTACAGACTGCCTGCTTAATAATCTGCTCTAGGATCTTTCCAGGAATTGAAGTCAAGCTGACTAGGCGGTAATTATTTGGGTCCTCTTCTCCCCCCCCCTTTTTTTTTTTTTTTTTTGAAGATGGGGACATTAGCCCTCCTTCAATCAATGGGGACTTCCCCTGTTCTCCAGAACTTCTCAAAGATTATTGCCAATGGTTCTGAAATCTTTTCCAGTTTTTTCACTGCTGCCCTTTCCAAGGCTCAGTCTTTTTCTAATTTCTTGCCTGCAGTCTCCATTTGGATTGATTTTTTTAACCAGTGCAAATGGTGTCAAATTAGAAACAGAAAAGAGCAAATTTTCAAAGCAAATTTTTAAAAGATCATTTTTGTCAATAATATCCAAACAACCCACAGAGCTCTGGGAATAAAAGTTGCAGAGATATGATTTGATCATTCGTGCTCACTATAGAAAGCACGTGTAAATAAACACAGCTTCTCAGTGAAGCGCCTCAATTCAGCACCTGTGTGACCACCCAGCTCATCAGCCCTTATGATCGGCCTTTTTCACAAGCACTCCAGTTCTGCTGTGCAATTTTTATTTTATTTGTATTATTTGTATTATTTTATTTTTATTTCTTTTGTGCCATCAAACAATCATAATAGGGTTTTCATGGTGAGATACTGAAGGATTGATTTTACCAGTTCCATCCCCCTGTGAGTTTTCATGGCAGAGACAGGGAATTGAACCCACATCTTTTGAGTCCTAGTCTGTTACTCCATCCACTACACCATACTCCATCTTCATTTTGTATGGCAGTGCATTCGCATATCTTGGGCCCTCCCTGCCTGCCTTCTGAAGCAGTAAGCACAAGTCTGGAAGTTGAGTCATGGCTACTGGACTTCTTCTTTTTCCCCGCTGTTCATCCAAACAGCTTCATCAGTCTCAATACAGCTAGTGCGAGTCCGCCATCTTATAGTCAGTCAATAGGCACAAGCTGACCACATTGGTGAGAGCTGGGCTTCATGGCAGGTCTTGCTCACAGAAATGTTCTCCAGTTCTCCTTGATTACAAGGGCAGGCCTGTGAGGACAAGGTCAGTCTGTGCCCATCACTCAACAGGTGCCTCTGCGGCACCTAAAATTAGACCAAGTCAAGCAAGGAGCAAGAAGGTTATGCTTCTTTAAATTAGATCCTTGGAGGTAACGTCACAGGGAATCAGAATAGAATTCATTAGCAAGCCTTCCACTGCACTCCATGTGCACAAGATCAGACCGTCCTCCATTGCACCAGACCTTCTTAGAACTCCTGTGTTCTCAATAACCTTCCCTCTCTTTGGGAATCCATTTGTTCCAAATTCACTTGACAGATTATTACAAGATATCCCCTGTAAACCCAGGCAGGCCACTTAGCAAGGTGACATTATCATTGCCTTTGTACAAATTTGGGGAACCCTTGAGGGATGGCACAATCTGGGGTTTGCCAAGCTTGGCAACTTGCCTCCTTTGCCGTGGCAACTGAATAGGACAGAATCACCAGCCTGATGAGACAAATGCATGTTGAACACACACCTTGTCTGTCTCTGGACAGACTCTTTAAGCAAAGTTAAGACAACTCAGTTAAGGGTCTCATTTATTGGACTACATGTCCCCATTCTAAGAGTTCAAATTGATTTACACACACTTTATAAACCTCTAATTGTGACTCACCTGGGAGGAAAGGCCTACATTGAAAGCTTTGCTGCTTAGCTTGTCTACCGGTAGCTCCACCTTGCTTCAGGTTCAGGAAGAAAACTCCCATCTACTCAGGATAAGAGGCACTGGAGGAAGAAGTGAATAATTTTTATTTGTCCTGTTTACCAGAAAACCAAGAGTGATTCAAAAACAGCTGGACATTTGCCATGCCCCATCCCTACTCTCATCAGGCTTTGAGGATACAATTACATTGACATATATTATGGGAAATGCCATGGGGTTGGAACAATCTGATTCCCCTCACCCCCTCCCCTTTGATCACCTGACACAAGCTTGACATTCACTTGACATTCAAATCGGCCCAGACTTTTCCATCACCAGCCAATCTGTGGGGTTTTTTCCCCCCAGCAGATACATCTTCACTAGTTGGGAAGGTGTGATCACATGAAACAATACAAGGAAAGTATCTGCAGGGATGCTGGTGGCTGGCATAATGGCATGGCACCAAGGGTGTGTATTAAAACACTGGGAGGGCTGACTCTGGAAATAATGCTCTCTTTCTTTCTTTCTTTCTTTCTTTCTTTCTTTCTTTCTTTCTTTCTTTCTTTCTTTCTTTCTTTCTTTCTTTCTTTGGTTCCAATGCTATTGCTCTATGGTAGCCATTCTCAACCCTTTTTTGCCCATGGCCATAAACACAATATGAATCAGAATTGTATAAGTGGTATAACGAAGTGGTGTGTGAAGAATTGTTTCCAGTCTGTGGCCCCCTTGAAATATGCCAGGGCTCTCCAGGGCACTACATGATCCCCCGCTGAGATTGGCTACTATGGGGCATTTGGGCACAAAGAGAATGGGAGGGAGAACAAGAGTAGGAGAGGAGAAAATTGGCATTCAGTTCTTGTTTTCAGCTTATTAAAATACCTCTCATGTACTTGAACCTCCTGCACATCTGGAGAGCCTCATGAGTGCTACAACATGCTACAAAAAGCTCTCTGTCACTCTCATTGTATAGCCAGTTATTGTGGATTTACCTGAGGAAACCTGACTTCCCAGGTGCAACTGCAGAGCTGGTCAATTTGCATTTTTTCTCACTGTGTAGTTGTGTATACAGTGTTACCTTGGTGTACGAGCATAATTCATTCCAGAAGTACCAAGCAAATTTCCCAATAGGATCTGTTCTGGGCTCCCAGTTTCCGTTATTTCCTATCAGGTAATTTGCTTTGGCCAGGAGCCACAGCCGCCTCCAGAGCTCACCCAGGGCACGCTGCGGAGGCTGCAGACGGGCAGCACCAGATTTGGTGCGTGGTGCAGAGGCCGCAGACAGGTGGCGCCAAGCCCGGGGCAAGATCCAGAGGCTGCAGATGGGTGGCGCCAGGCCTGGGATGAGCTCCGGAGGTCCAGCCCAGCCCACTGAGTGGTCCAGAAGTCACTTCTGGTTAGCGCTGGGCCTGGGCAGATGTCCCAGAGACCCAGTCTGGGCATCACAGGGCCCATAGAGAGCCCCGGCAGCCATTTCCAATATACCAGAAGTCACTTCCGTTTTGCTAGATGTCACTTCCAGTTCACCAGAAGTCACTTCTGGTCCATGCTAAGGCCCAGTGCAGATCCACTGCATGCCCCAGAAGCCTATTCTGGGCAGGGCGGGCCTGGGGGCAAGCTCTGGAGGCCCTGCACAGACCCGCCATGTAGCCTAAAATGACCTCCAGAAGCCCGTTTCAGGCAGCACAGGGCCTACGCAGGCAGGGCTCACAAACTGGGCCAAGGCTCACAAACCAAGGCAAAATTTTACTAAAATTTTTGCTCAGTTTGCAAAATGCTCACCATTAAAGGTACTCGTAAACTGAGGTACCACCAAGGTTGCCATATTACCCAGTTAGCATAGGTTTTTCTGGATTTAAATCAATGTTTGCCCATTGGCCAGATTTTACCCCATTTCCTTGGATTCTCCTCATGCCCATTTCTACCAGCAGCTATAGTATAACCCTTTGCAAGCTTTACCCACCTTGCCTCTGTGAGAAGAACCCACCTCCTACTCTCAGATTTTGAAATCTCAGGGGAAGGGGATGCTGATTAACTGGTGACCCACCTCATCCAGCCATACCACAGCTTTTTTAACAAAAGATAGGTCATGCAGGTAATTACATCCCTCAATGCAACTCAGCAAATGAACTCTTTAATTTCTGTTGCCAAAACAAATTAAATTATAACACACATAATAGAGACCCAAATATGCTACGAACCAGCCTCATTAAGTTCTGTGGACCTGTTCTGGCACTGCAGCTTGGTAATGCTTTGCCTGGGCACCTATTAAATCAAACACACCAGCAATATGTTTGGCATTTAATGCAGACCAGGTTGCACACGGGAGTTAAAATGAACCTAATTATGTTTAATAATTCAAGGGAACTTGACATTTTTTCTTTGTTACTGAGAGACATTAATAACGTTTTTCTCACCACGCAGCCTTCCTTCACAATATAAATAACATGTTTTCAGGAAACATCATTCAGAGCAGAAATGCATTAAAGAACAGTTCCGCTGATGTCTCCTCAGAAGGCAGCCAGGGTTTCAAGCCCTGAAGAAAATGCCCTCTGGTGGCTCAGAAGGGATGTGGAAACCCCTTGAGTCTTGGTTTCTCCTGCATTCAGAACTTGTATCTTAGATATGAATAAATGTGTAAATGTAGACAAATTACTCAAACGTGAACTACTGTACAAGAAAACTATTGCCATCTTCACAGCCCAAATAGGCCTACCTGTTCAAACATAAAGAATTTCATGGGAGTACATACCTACCCAAACCCATCCTACTCCTTGTGATTTTGCACTCAGGCAGTAGCTCGGCATATGTTTGAAGCTCAAAAAAATGATATTTGAAACTTACTGCTCAATTTATAAGCTAGAAGAGGACTTAAGTTCCAAGATAACTTATTTGAGACATGGATTTTTTTTCCAAAATAGAGGAGAAAATGCCATTTTAAAGGCCAAAACAGGATGCAGATTTACATAAAATGTAGATGTGTTGATTTATTTTGAGAGATATAAAAGAGTAGTAATTTAATTAGCAGAAGTTTGCTGGAATTAATTGCTATTAAAAAGATATTTGCAGACTGCTGAAACTTGTTAGCTTAAAAAAGGAAAAAATCATCAGAGTATCCAACATTTACGGAGAATACTCAGCGCAGCAAAGGTGGATGAAAGAGGTCAACAAGTAATCAAAAAAAGGAGTGACAGTAACCCAAATATATCTACTGTAAAGTAGCAAGCACACTCACACACCAGTTGCAATGCACGGCTTCAATAAGGAGAACAAAACAGCTTAAATAAGAAAAATATAACAAAGATTTACTAAAACTATAAGAACAATAAGAAACAACAATGGGCGCTTTTACACAACCCCTAAAATCCGAGGCAAAGGGCTCCCAGATGCGGAGCTTAAAATTGTTTTCCCACCAGCTCCGGACTTTAAACAAAATAAAGTACGACCATGCCCACCTAAGCGCGTCCCAGCGCATTTTCCAAGTACCTGGTCTCCGAACGTGAAAAATTTCTGATGCGGATGTAAAGCAGTGAGTGCCGAGCTCTCCTCGCCTTGTGTTTGTTTTTTGTTTTTTTGCCCCCGCCCCTTTAAGAGACTGAAAGAGACTGGAATGGTTCCCGGAGCAGCTCCACCGCAGAGCGGAGGTGAGCCTGCATTCTTTTCTCCCTTTTTCCCTCCCTCCCCTCATGCAGACAGGAGCAAAGAAGTGTGGAGGGGTGGGAACACAGGAAGATCGACAAACCCCCAAGATCTCTGGTCCGAATTTAAGTTGCCAGCGGATCTTAGGGGTCGTGTAAAAGCACCCAATAAATAGTTAAAATACGTAGCTTAGCTTCAACAGGGAACAGAAAAGCAGCAATAGCAGTTGTATCAGGAATGAAGGCTAAGGCACTGGTAGCTGAAGGTAAGGTAGAACCTTTCCTTATAGTCAGAGAAAGGGAACAGGTGTAGGTGATAACATAATAGCCTGAGACACAGTACAAGAAAGAAGCAGACTATTAAAAGGAAAGAGGTTCAGGCATGGTTGCATTGCAGTTGTGACAAAAGAACACCCAACACAGTTTGTCTTCCCATGGTGAGAAGTCTACAACCCTGCTCAAGCTAGGAGGATGGAGCTAATTAAGGATAAGTGAGGGGGGGAAAAACAGCAGCCCATATTTAGGAACCCAATATTAGGCAGCCAGCTACTAAGAAAAAGACTGGCTGAAATGGAAGGTCTTTACCTGCCTGTGAAAGGGCAGTAAAAAGACCCACCCCGGACTTCTGTGGGAGAGAGTTCACAGCTTATAGGGTTGTCCACAAAACTATGTCTTATGAGCTCAAAACATACCAGGATTCTTTGTAACAATCTACTTGTCAGTTCTGGGCCCCATCTCCTCTCTCTCTCTGTCTCTCTCTCACCTAGAGTCTCACCTGGTTTTGATCCTGATATTCTGAAGGTCCGGCTTTTCCTCTTCATCCTGTCACGTGATTTATTATGTGGGACAGAAGATCCCACTCCAAAGCTGGTTATTTTTATTTTAAAGTGCAGTTCAGCCCCCCCCCCTTGGCCAGCAGGTGGTGCTAGCATTTTAAAAAAGGGACCACTTTCTGGGGGAAATTAAATCAAAGGACACCAGAAGGAGCTTCCTCTCGCTCCGAAGTTGCCGGTCGGTGCTCTGAGAAAAAGAAAGAAAGAAAGAAACCCAGATCATCTGCGCCATCCCACAACGTCTGCCTCCTTAAAAGGTGGATTTTTAAGTGAGGCAGAAAATTCCCTACTTCTCCAGTAAGTCAAAGAAACCTCGCTTAAAGGGGCATTACTGAGTTTTCTTTTCTTTTCTTTTTCAAAAAGCCCTGTGGCCGTGGGGACTGCATTTTTGGGCACGATTTATTTAGGAATTTAAACTGCTTTTAAAGGGACGTGGGACCAGGGCCTAATATTTCTCTTTCTCTATTGTATTGAGCTTTAAATCTAGATTTAGCAGGTGTTTTAGATCAGAGAGTGGAATTGTGGTGTGTTTGTATCTGAGGGTTTGTACTTGAATTGAAGAAAAGGTTTGCTTTTTGAGACACGGTTTGGTCCCAAACCTATACAGATATACACTTAACAAGAATTACGGTATTTGTAAAATACTAAAAATTAGCCCCATCTTCATCTGAATTTTGCCTCTCCTAGGAGCAGACTGTGTTCTAAACTCTCTGGGTCACCAGGACCCCAAATCATATACCTTTTCTTTGTCTTCATGAATAGGAAGTATTTGGTTTGAATTATACATACCAAGCAGGTGGCTTCCCAGGTTGTCCCTGTTATTGGGAATCTAAAACATAATCCACCTACAGCGCAGCAGCTAGTTACCATAAAGCCCTGTGTTGGTGTGATATCTAAGCAGGTAACTGAATGAGCAGGGATTAAGGTTGCCAGGTCAGCAGCTTCCCATATCCTGTTAATTTCACAGAGCTGGGAACATTAGATTTACATTTTCATTAGTTAAACATTAGAAAACAATTACCTTGTTAAATTAGCATTGTTAACATGTAGTAAATATATACATTACTTTATGCACTGTCTTCAAAGAACATGGTAATTCATACCCACACTTGTAAAATTAGTTGGATGTCATGTAGTCCAGCTTTGGGGCTGTAAATGGATATCCAAAGCTGACGTTCAAGAGCAACGTACAGTCAAGCCAGACAAGTTGGATAACAATAGAGAGTAGAAATAGAGTCAAATTGTCTGAAAGTTGTATGCAGTGAGGAGTCAGCACTAGAGGTCAGAATACCCAGCAGGCAGATCTGGATAAAGAAGTTGTCCCCTTAAAAAAGTGGTGGCAAACCTTTAGCACTTGAGATGTTTTGGACCACAACTTCCAGAATTCCAAGCCTGCATTGCCAATGACTAAGGACTTTGGGAGTTGTGGTCCAAACCTCTGGAGTGCCAAAGATTCACCCCCACTGCCCTATAAAGTTTCAGACAATTGGAGCTGAATTTTGGAAGGAATTAATGGGGAGCAGCAGCATGCATATATCTAGGTGAGCACCAGCCTGCCTGTCTCTGTGTCTTTATATGGGAATACCTACTTTTTACCTGCCCCTATATGTGCAGCTTGTGGGTGTGATTTAGCGAATACTCTCTTGTTCCTTACTCTGGTTGATTTAGAGTTCCTCAACACTACGAGGAGGAATTAAAGAACCTCTTAATGAGGGTGAAAGAGGAGAGTGAAAAAATGGGCTGAAGATCAACATCAAAATAACTAAGATCATGGCCACCGGTCCCATCACCTCCTGGCAAATAGAAGGGGAAGAAATGGAGGCAATGACAGAGTTTATTTTCTTGGGCTCTTTGAGCACTGCAGATGGCGACTGCAGCAACGAAATAAAAAGACGCCTGCTTCTTGGGAGGAAAGCAATGGCAAACCTAGATAGCATCCTAAAGAGCAGAGACATCACTTTGCCAACTAAGGTCAGGATAGTCAAAGCTATGGTTTTCCAGTAGTGATGTATGGAAGTGAGAGCTGGACTATAAAGAAGGCTGATCGCCGCAGAATTGATGCTTTTGAGCTGTGGTGCTGGAGGAGAGTCTTGAGAGTCCCCTGGACTGCAAGGAGATCAAACCTATCCATCCTGAAAGAAATCAACCCCGAATGTTCACTGGAAGGACAGATTTTGAAGCTGAGGCTCCAGTACTTTGGCCACCTCATGAGGAGAGAGGACTCCTTGGAAAAGTCCCTGATGTTGGGAAAGATTGAAGGCAAAAGGAAAAGAGGACGGCAGAGAATGAGATGGTTGGATGGTGTCATCGATGCAACCAATTTGGATTTGACAAAACTCCAGGAGGCAGTGGAAGATGGGAAGGCCTGGCAAGCTCTGGTCCATGGGGTCAGGAAGAGTCGGACACGACTGAACGACTGAACAACAACAACAACACTACGATATGCTTTGGGGGGGGATTGAAAACCCTTCCAGATTCCTCACTTCAGTAAAGAATCAAGCAAATCACATTTCCCACTGAGTGCCCTCTAATTTGTGTAACATACATCTGTGCAAAGTTACTGTTTGTTCTCCTTGAGAAGAAAAGTGTGCACAGGCCAAGCACAGAAAGACTGGCTGACTGCTAATAAGGATGCAACCAAGAACATTATCCTTACAGGATTTCCTTTGGTTCTGGAGATACAGCTACCTTAATTGCTTATTAGATAACTAGCAAGTTGAAAATGTTTAGATTGAAAAATGGTGCTGTGCTATGGGGCTGGCTTGTTGCATGTGACAGAATAGACTCCATCTTGTATTTGCTTTAATTGAGGTTCTTTAGTTTAGTTTAGATGGCCACCCCCACCCTGGTAAGTAGGGAAGTAGGGAAAAATTCCAGGGTAGGCGTACAAATCCCAGATGCCTGTATGGCCGAAAAGTGCAGGAAAGCCAGGGGACGGAATCAGAAGATATAAATGCTCCAGCCAGTCTGAGAGGGGAGAAGTCATCCTGCAACCATGAGAGAGGCCAGGGGGCTCTCGCTGCTGATTGCCCACGGGCAGAGAGCAGCCTTGGAGATCAGGGAAGGCAGGAACAGGAAGGGATCCTTGGAGAGATCCAGAAGTACCTGTAGAAGGCAGGAGGCCAGGCTGCAGGTCGGTAACTGAACCTCATCCCCAAAAAGTCAAAAAATGTGCAAGTGTCCAGCCTCCAGGATAAACCCAAAGTTAGGGGTTTTCATCTTCAAACCCCAGGAGTCAGCCAGAGGTGTCTCACTGCTCCTCTCAAGAAAGGCATAGGCAAGTCCGTGAGTGGAGGCAGCTACTCAGGAGTGCAGAAGCCCTATGTTCAAAATGAAACAAGACATAGTGCAGTAAGATGAGACTCCAAGGTCACAAAGCTCTCAGTCAGCTACTGGGGAAGAGCAAAGAACAAACATGAATAGTGCTGTTGCTAATGGCACAACTAGATCACAGAGACTGGGAGTTCAGTTCATCCTTGTGCTTCCTTGATAGGGCGAGACTAGATGAACCACAGGGTCCTTTCCAGCTCTCCAATTTTAAGTTTATACGATTTAAGCCGCAAGGATAGTAGTTGACAGGCACAGAAGTGAAATGAAAGTCCAGTCTGTATTTATTCCAATACACTAGCTCTTACTTAGATCAAGAGGGCAACCAGGAAGAAGGAGAACTTATAAAGGCCAAGAAACTACAAAAGATTAAAAATACAGGAAGCGAAAATACTTTGATGCATAATGAGAAGAAACACTGATCACTCATGGTAAGATAAATGGGAAAATATGCATGGGAAGAAACAGAAAATGGCAAGGACCTTCATTTGGATGCAACATAATTTCATTATTTGGAGTTGCAGCATCCAAGGGTGCATATGGGGGTGGGTGGGTGGAAGGGTGCATTTGCCCCAGGTGCGCAGCAATCTGGGGGCGCCTGGAAGGGGAGCAGAAGGAGGAAGCCATGCACCCTCCCACCAGCAATCCTCCTTTTCCCTGGCTAAGGCTTGGCGACAGGATCACCACCATTGCCTCCTCCGCTGCCGCCACCACCCAGTGCACTGAGCTGGTGCCTCTGGTTGTGCAGGGCCTCCAGGGCCTTGATGAAGCCGGCGGAGAATTCCTGCTCATTGTCCCCCCCCTTCGCCACTACAGGGGGGCTTGGCAAAGGGGAAGCGGGTGCCCCCGCTCCTCCTCCAATAAGGCCGCCCCTCACCCCATCCGGAGCGATGGCGCTTCCCCTCTGTAAGGGAGGAGCAACCTTAGGAAGGGTGGGGGATGTGCAGATGATAGAGCGGGAACCAAACGGCAAGATGATCCCCAACATCCCGACGGTGGGTGAGGGGCTGAAGAACTCAGCACGCTCCTCAAGGTTAGAGACACAGGGCACTGGGATGGGGCCCGCCTCACCCAGCACCACGGCCAGCCCCAACCCCATCCACTCCGTGGCGCCCACTCCTACCTCACTTCCGCTGACACTGGCTGCTCGGTTAATTCCACCTGCACCCCCGCTGCTTGCCGCCATCAGCCCCAGACAGCCCACGGCCTCTACGGCAGGCAAGGGTCCCCTTGGAGGGGACCCACCTGGCTGCAGACAGTGGCAGAGGAGGAAGAAGAAGAGGAGGAGGAGGAGGAAGGCAAGCCGAGCGGGGAGCAAAGTGTTCTGTGTGTCAGTCAGGGTGAGCTGCTGGACTGTTTCCCCTGGGTGGCAAAGTGCAGAGTCCCCACCCCCCCCTGCTGTTCCCACATGATTGGGGGGGGCTTACTGGGTGGGTGCGATGCAGTGGGGGGTCAGGAGGAGTGCAAAATGGACTTTGTCCCTTGGTTGCTCCAAACCCTTCCTATGCCTCTGGCTGCATCTAGGAAGGAATGATAAGAAAACGAAACTCTTTATGGCCATCCACTGCTTCTGGGAAACTTGCCATTGGGGCAATATAAGAAGACATGACAAGAATATAAGGAAGCACCTTACATTGCCTTAGATCAGTGGTCAATTTAGCTCAATTGTGAGCTTGGACTGGCAGCAGATCTCCACAGTATCAAGCCAAATTCTTTCCTCTCGTGGTCGAGAGGTCTCTGGTACTCTCTGACCATCTATCATCCAATTGTGAACTGGGAATGACACTGCCTATCTTCCAAAATCAGATGAGACAATGTGTTCAGACTGGCATCATGAGAGTTCTAATCCACTGCTATTTTGGCACAGAATGAAGATTTGCTCCTACAAATAGTTGTTCCATTTAGTCATGATAGACAATGAATATCTCCTATCAATTAATCTCATTCCTTCTGAAGGCCATTTAAACCAGTGGCATATTTTGCCATGAGAGACTGTAAGAGACTGACTGACTGACGAAGCTACTTGGATGAGTAGGGAAATGTTTTGATCTCACTAGAAAAGAAGTCCACTCATAAGAACATAAGAACATAAGAACATAAGAAGAGCCATGCTGGATCAGGCCAAAGGCCCATCTAGTCCAGCTTCCTGTATCTCACAGTGGCCCCACCAGATGCATCCGGGAGCGTACGAGACTAGACATCTGTCTCCCGATACCACTCCCCTGCATCTGGTCCTTGAGGTACCCCTGTTTTAAGCTTGGAGATAATACATCTCCCTCATGGTTTGTAACCTGTGATGGACTTTTCCTCCAGAAATCTGTCCAATCCCCTTTTGAAGGCATCCAGGCCAGGTGCCATCACCACATCCTGTGGCAGGGAGTTCCACAGACTAACAATGTGCTGGGGGAAAATATTTTCTTTTGTCTGTTCTTATTCTCCCAGCCCTCAATTTGAGTGGATGCCCCCTAGTTCTGGTATTTTGTGAGAGGGAGAAGAGCTTCCCTCTATCCACTTTACTCATGCCCTGCATTATTTTGTACGTCTCAATCATATCCCCCCTCAGGCGCCTTTTTTCCAGACTAAAGGCCCAAATGTTTTAGCCATTCCTCATAAGGGAGGTGCCCCAGCCCACTCGCCATGACTCAACTTCCAGTAACAGACTACGCACCTTTCAGAAGCATGACGGAATCCCTGAGCACTGGCTGAAGGGTTCTGGGTATAACTGATTGCACAAGTACCATTTCAAAATGTCAGAAATGCTGGCAACCTAACCTAGGTGCAGGTAAATATGGAATACGTGAATCATTCTGGACAAACTGTCTTTGTACTGGAAGAAAATGGCAGCAGAAAACCTTTTTTTCTTTCTATACAGATAATACCCAATGCCATCAAATGTGGAGCACAATACATAATACATTATTCCCCCCTATCAAAAATATTATTAAAAAGGCACTATTGAACTATTTTTGTCATTTGCTGTGCTAGCTTTGTAATAACATCCTTTTAAGAGCTCTTAGTCCTTTGTTTCCGTATAGCCCAAAGGAGCTCTAATTTATAAATATTGATCTTTAAAGTTTTACCTTATTTTTACCTTGCACTTAAGAGATCAATATTTTTATTTTTATTTTTATTTACATTTTGACAAAAACCATCCTATAGAAGCCATGTTTAAATACTTGAAAGGATGCCATACTGAAGAGGGGACTGGTTTGTTTCCCATGGTTTCAGAGACTAGGACGCGGGGCAATGGTTTCAAACTACAGGAAAAGAGATTCCATTTGAACATTAGGAAGAACTTCATGACAGTTAGAGCTATTCGGCAGTGGAATATGCTGCCACGGAGGGTGGTGGAGTCTCCTTCTTTGGAGGTTTTTGAGCAGAGGCTGGATGGCCATCTGTCGGAAATACTATGATGGGGGTTCCTGCATGGCAGGGGGTTGGACTGGATGGCCCTTGTGGTCTCTTCCAACTCTATGATTCTATGATTCTCCATTTGAGAACAGCACTAAAACACTGTGCCAAGCAGAAACTGTCAGTGAAATGTATTTGTGTGATCCATAATAAATAGTACTGAAAGGACACTGTGCTACATGGAACGGTGAGGCTCCTGCTTCATTCACCTCTCTGGCAGTCCTCAGAACCAAGCCTGGAAAAATGAGTTGCTCTGGAGCTCTGTTTATTCCATCAAATTGGCCCCCAAGGTGTTCCTGCTTACCTAACGGGTACCATGTTCAACATGCCCAGCCTTTGGCTTACCCTTTCCCACAGATAAAAAGCATTTCTACACAGCAGAAGTGGGGTAAATGTGCTGGATTGCAGCACCTATAAACTCCAGGGAGTACAACCACTCCAGGGGGGGCAGCGGCGGCGGTGGCGGCAGGGGGCAGCAGATGGCAGGGGACGGCGTCGGGCACGGGGTGGGCAGCGATGGGCGTGGGGGCGGCGGGCAAACGGACAGCAGGGGCCAGCGGTGGGGCTGGGGGGGCAGCAGGCTGGCCAGCGCCCTCTGTCCATTTTGGCGCCCTATTTGTGTATTAATTTTATGTAATAATTTTACTAGGTTCCTATGTGTTTTGTCCCAAATCCAAATATTTACTTGCATTTTGTGTCTTTTCAATAAAGGTAGGAATAAAAATTGTACATTTTTTTTATTTTTTTACAATTGTCCATGCTACAAAAGCCCCTATCAAAGTGAGAAGCACTGTGTCAGCTGTCAAAAACACATTTGAAGATAATAAGTTTAGGAAAATTCAATATTAGGCAGGCGGGGGGTCAACAGAAAACAAAAAAAAATTGGCAAGTGTTCCACGGAGTGAAAATGTTTGGGAACCTCTGAAATAGTGGAATAAATAACCATCTGAATATACTCTTAGTCATAGAATCATAGAGTAGTGAATTTGGAAGGGGCCAAAATCGTCAAGTCCAACCCATCTGGTCATGACATTCACAGAACAGTCACACTCTTCAAACTTAATGTATCTCACAGGGCTGTTGTAGGAGAGACATGGGCATTGACCTGAGCTCACTGATAGAAAGGCGGGATAAATGTAACAAATAATTAGAAATATTTCCCTTGGTTGTTTTCCTTTGCTTGCTTTTTCCTTAGCATCATCTTCTCTTATGAAATAGAAGATGTACCAGCCATTCAGTTCCTGATGTTCATCAATACTTTTCCATTACTTTACACATCCAATTATGTGAGTTAACAGTTTCCTTATAAAGAAATGGTGAAGGAATAGTGTATTATCTATCTTTCCCCCGAGATGGCCCAGTGAATGTCTCCACTAGTGAATTGAGGGGTGATTGGCTGACTCTATGCTTCCCCCCACAACAAAGGCCCTTCCAAGTAACATGTCTGTTCCACTCACCTGCCCACACAATCCCCTGGCTATCTCTCCAGTAAGAGCCATACCCTGATGGCTGTTGGAAAACAAATCCAATTTTTTCCAAGACTTCATGGAAAGCTGTATTTATGAGGTGTACTAAAGCATACAACTCCTGTGAGAAAAATGACTTCATTAAAGGAAAAAAGCTAGGTGGGGAGAGAAGTAGAAATTTGTCCTCAGGTGAACTTATAGAATACATTGGGGAGGAATTCCGGTGTCTTATTCTCAGTTCCTGTAATTTGTATGTCAGTTATTGCACTGCTCATTAGTGTTTTTGTGCCAATTCTTAATGTTATGGTTTTTGATAAAATTACTGCAGAATGTTACAGTATGTTTATGAGGTCAATAATGGCTAGAAAACCTGTCTTGTGAGGCATCTAACAATTCTATAAATAAATAAAATGATCTGATTGCAAAGAGAAAGCAGTAGAAGCACAGTGGTTCCACAGTAGTAACCCTTCATTCACCTCAGGAGGAGGGTAAACAGTTTTGAACCAGATGGTGAAATTATGTGACCTCATATAATCAGCTGTGCTGTGGTGCTAATTGGCAGTCTGAGGGAGTCACAGTGGGGGCTGAGAGACTGAAAAAAGGGCCTCCAGGAAGATCTTTAAAAGATGGAGTTGGGTGACACCAGGCCACAAAATTCTGGAGAGCCTCTTACAGGTTCTTGGTGTATAGAATCATAGAATCATAGAGTTGGAAGAGACCTCAAGGGCTATCCAGTCCAACCCATGCAGGAACACCCATCACAGTACTGCCAACATATAACCACCCAGCCTCTGCTTAAAAACCTTCAAAGAAGGAGACACCACTACCCTCCATGATATATATGTGAAATGTGGTGAATATGTGAAATAGTAAGGGGAAGGAACCCCAAGACTCTCTACAGGCTAATGATCATAGTGTTGGATATGAATCCCCCAGCACTTCTACCACTCACAAAGTGACAACACAGAAGGGAAATCTCAGGAAATGAATCCTTTTTTTCATCAGTTCACCACTCCTCACCCAAACACAAAGCAACTGTTAGGGCTGTTTTGTAGCCTGTGTGAATGGAAGGAAGTAGAAGACAGTATCCTATAGACCATCTTGACTGCTGCCATTAGTGTTGTCAACATGCGGGCTACCCTATTCTTTGTAAAGCTTGGCATGAATGGCATCCCTTTTCTTTCTGGCATCACAGGCATAACATTGTACAGCAATATTGGGCTATTTGCTGACATTTTGAATCATGGGTGCAGAAAGACCATATTGATAAACCAAAGGGGGGGAGTGGTGTTTTTTTTAAAAAAGAAAACTGAATAATTGGATTGGGAGAGCATCATATAAGACTAGGATCATCACATAGTGTTAGAATCCCATAGCTGCCCATCAGAATCTACCATTACAGGCAAGATGGATCAATGGTGTGAGTGTGAAGGCAGAAGTTTCCTACGTCCTTATTTAGTGTCTCAGCTTGTAGGTTGAAAAAAGAACTGGTCATCTAAAGCTAGAAGAGAAAATAGACAAAGTGAATCATCAAATTACAACAATGGCCACAGAAATAAAGGAGACCCAACAAAAAGTGGCCAACATCAACAATCCATTGAAAAGGTGGAGGAGGAAATGGATCAAATACAAAAAGAACTAGAAGAAGTAAAGGAGAATCAAAGTTTAATTCAAATAAATAAAGACCTGACAGATGAATTGTGACAATTGAAAGGGATAGAGCATCCAGTATTTTGAGACTACCGAACACCCCAGAGGCAAAGGAAAGAGACTTGATAGAACAAATTACATTGATGTTGGCAGTGGTGGCGGAGGTGGTGCGGGTGGCAGCAGCTCCAGCAGCAGACTCCAGCCTAGGCTGGAGAAAATTATTCAGGAAAAATTATTCAGGACTCAAGCAAATATAACAGGACCGACCCCATGCAGCTCACCTCCCACTTGGGACGTAGGCTGGAGAGGGTGAGCAAGCCCAGAGCCAGCCCCGGGCTCCTAGTCGCTTCGCCGGTGCATGAGTGTAGGGGAATCACACACACACCACAGGGACCTGGCGGGTGAAATATCTCCAATATCCTGAAGGTGTAAAAAGAAAAAGGGACATATTTGCACATGTGGTGGCTGTGTGACATAAGAAAAAAAATGGAATGAACATCGGTTTTAAAAGAAATACAAGAAATACTAGGGGAAAGGATTCAAATATCCTCACAAATGGTATTGCTAAATATGGTAGTGAATACACAATTGAAGAAAAAGGAGGTGGGGTTGGTAATTATAATGATAATGATGGCAAGGTTGATTTTTGCACACTGTTGAAAATCTAACAACAAATAAAATTGGAGGAATGGTATAGGGAGCTATGAAATATGGCCATTAATGATAAATTGACTCGTGAAATTAACATTAGGAAAGGTTTAAGAAAGTCTAATGATTTTATTGGAATATGGGATAAACTGTTGGTATATGTATTTCAGAAAGGTAAAGGGTATACACCCGGGGAAAATTCAATGTATTTTGGAGGGAAATGGGTTGGTCAATATCTTAAGAGTTGCAAGTTTGGTTACGTCCCGAGTGGGGGGTGAGTTTCATGGGGTCGGTCCTGTTATATTTGCTTGAGTTCTGAATAATTTTCCTCTTTTTTGTATACATGTTGCTTTACGTTTTGTATTGTAGTTTTATAATTTAAAAAAATTAAAATAAAAATAAAAAAGAAGTGCAAAGTCTTGTGTGAGCTACACCCAAAGTAATTGAACGTTTTGATAAAAATTATTATATTATTAAGGTGGATTGCTTTTGCAAATAAGACTAAACAAAAAGAAAACAGTGCTAGAGACATTTTATCCTTCAAACCCACCCACCTCCAAACAAACCACTGAATCATCAGGCTACTTTTATACCTGCCCAGTTTTCTGTGTGCCCTCCTCTCGGATTTTGCAACTGAAGTGAGCACCACTTAGTGACAGGGGAGGACCAGAGTGTATGCTTGAAACTGTCCTTTTTAAAGATATTGCTGACATAAAGCATAGACAGAATTTCTGCAGCCGTGCCACTGCTTAGCAACCATACATTAAATACCTGAAAAAAGCCAGCCAAAGGAGTCATGGCCAAAGACAGGAGATGGCAATTTGTGTTATATTACAGACAAGATGGTGAAACACTTTGCTTGCCTGCTCTATCTTTTGTGCAATCCACAATTATCCCAATTGAGTCTGGTGATTATCATTTATTTCTGCTGCAGGCAAAGACTTCTTTTTTAAAAAAAAAATAAGGCATGCTTTTAAGGCAAAAAGGATATCAGCTCTGAAGTTCCCTCTTTCCACCATCAGCAATCACTAGCACTTTCCCAATAATAAAATATGGGAGGCTTCCTTTTCTATTATAAAGCATAAAAGAAAGTTTACTGTCATAAGTCCAGTAAATTATCAGCAGGCATTATACATTTCCAGAATTAATAAAAGAAAGAATGGAGAGTAAAAATATATCAAAAGGAGGTCTATATCCTCAGCCCATGTGCGGCGGGGAGGACACAGATGGAAAGGTGAACTACAGCCTTCCCTTACAAAGATAAAATCAAGAATAATGGCTTTTAAGGACAAATGTGGGAGAGCAGGGAAGAAAAATGAATGGAGCTTCAATGAGCTGGGGGAGGGGGGATCCCTCTGGTTGGTCTTCATGCAACAGGCCAGCAAGTTAGTTTGTGGCATGAAGAAACTCTAATTTCAACCTGTGTGAAATTAGCATCACATTAGCAGATGGATATTGTATATTTTCATCAATGTAATTTAAAATTGGCGGTGATGAAGGCCAATTCCATGCTAGGGATTATCAAAAAGGGATTGAAAATAAAACAGCCAACATTATAATGCCATTGTACAAAACGATCGTAAGGCTGCACCTGCAGTATTGTGTACAATTCTGGTCAACACATCTCAAGAAAGACATCGTGGAACTGGAAAAGGTGCAGAAGAAAGTGACTAAAATGATTACTGGGTTGGGGGACCTCTCTTATGAGGAAAGGCTAAAACATTTGGGGCTCTTTAGTCTGGAAAAAAAAGTGCCTGAAGGGAATATGATTGAGATGTGCAAAATAATGCAGGGCATGAGTCAAGTGGATAGAGGGATGCTCTTCTCCCTCTCACAAAATACCAGAACTAGGGGACATACACTCAAATTGAGGGCTGGGAGAGTGAGAACAGACAAAAGAAAATATTTTTTTACTAGCATGTAGTTAGTATGTGGAACTCCCTGCCACATGATGTGGTGGTGGCATCTAGCCTGGATGCCTTCAAAAGGGGAGTGGACAGATTCCTGGAGGAGAAGTCCATCACAGGTTACAAACCACGATGGAGATGTGGCATCTCCAGACTTAAAACTGGGGTACTTCAAGAGCCAGATGCAGGGGAGTTACAGTACTGATTTTTTGTAGTATTGCTATTATTTAAGTATGCTAAATCATTGTCATCAAAGTAGGAGCTTTAGTAGTAGTATTTCCACATTTGAAATGATTTTTTTTATTTTTACTTATATTTCATAAACACCCATAATTTAAAATTGGGCAACATTCAGATGGGGTGGGGGAAGAGCAGCAGCTCTTCACTAGCAGCAGTAATAGGTTCAAGAAGTATAGTATTCATGCTACAAAGCTGCTGCTCTTCTTTTCTATTCCTAGCTATATAGTAGCAGCAATACTTCTTTTTCTTGGGTAACAAGGAGCCGCAGCGGCAGAAGTAATAATTTCACCTATCTCCCCCCTATGCAGTGAAACCCGGTACTCTTTAGAACCCTGAAGCAAATTCCCGGTGCCTCTTTTTGTGTGAGAGAAAGGGCGTGTGTGTGTGTGTGTGTGTGTGTGTGTGTGTGTGTGTGTGTGTGTGTGTGTGTGTGTGTGTGTGTGTGTGTGCCTAGAAGCCATGATCAGCACATTAACCCCCTGTGCGCCACCCACTTGAAGCTGCCATGTCTCCTGCTTGCGCTCTTGATCGGTCTCCTTCCAACACCTTCTTCTTCTACCCACTCGCTTGAGATCAGCGCTAGGTAGGGACCATATGCTGCCGCCGCCGCCGCCGCTTCCAGCTACGGGGCTGGAAGAGCCTGCCTTCTTTGGTTCCTCGCTGACAAGACGTGCAGCTCTCAGGCCGGCAGGAGTTGGGGATGCGGAGCGGCGGCGGGTGTAGGAGGCTGACTCTGGCCCCCATCCTTCCAACGCGACCGGCGGAGGGAAGCCACAGGGAGCACGTCAATGGAGGAGGATTACATCCACACACACAACACCTCCTTGAACGGCTGTGGCTTAGGATACGTGCCCGTCGTCTACTACAGCTTGCTGCTCTGCCTGGGATTGCCAGGTAAGGCATTGTAGCATTGTGGTGGTGGTGGTGGGGTTGTTATCACGATTACTGTTTTCCCTTTGTTATTATTACATCCATCCTGGTCTTGGAGGGTCCCACCATTGTCCTCGTCCTAGGAATAAGAGCAGGGAAGGTGCCCCCGTGCTCCCTGCCCGGACGGTCCCAGAAGGATCCTTCTTCCAGTCACAACGTGTTTCTTTCAAGTCCCACCCCCACCCAGAAATCCACCAACAGCTACTCCTGCAACACTTGAAGAAGGCACGCGGGTCGTACACTCTGTTCATCTTCTCCCCAACCCCAGGGGGAGGAGCGAGGGGCCGACTTACCCAAAGGAGAACTCTTGTTGGAACTGAAGGCTACCTCGGATCAGGAAGTCTTCACACTAGAGGCCCAAGCTGAAGTCTGGATCTGAAGAGCAGAATCACTAGCCCTCCTCACCTTCCGGGTTAGAGGCACCTTTTCTGAGGGTTTTTTCCCCTCTTCAGGGCAAAAGACTTGGCAATCAAAGTAGGTTCTAGGGTTGAATCCTGTTAAACCTGGCAGAAGATTCTACACATTAAACGGATCAGCCATGATGACCCAGAAAAATTGCAAGGAAACAGAAGAGAAGCATACTAGGGGTTGGGATACACCACTTTTAGAAAGTTGGCGCTGAGACCACCTTACAGGGGAGCCCTTCATCTCTAAGCCCTGGTCGATGGTTCAAGTAATCCAGCACCCCTTTGCCAACTTGAGCCGACCGGTGTCTTCCAGAAGCCCAGAAGCCTAGCAAAGGCAAAATGATAGACTACCCCTGAAACGGGAAGATCTCCACTGATAGACGGTCCTCCTTTGCATTTCAATCTAATAGCTCCCAAGCCAAGTTATAAAGGGAAAGAGAGCCGCAGAAATCAATGGGGCAGAGGGTCAGGAGAAATATTTTGCTCTTGAATTCAGCACTAAACGAGGCAATGCTTTCGGAAGGCAGTGCGCTGTCCGTGGTGCTGACAAAGTACGGACAGGGCAAAGCAGCAAGTTCTGTCTGTCCTAATCCGAAATGCCATCTTGAGGCGCTTAAAGAAGAGCTAAGGGAGCCCCAGCGGGGGGGGGGGGGATTGTATTGTAGCAGCTGAAAGGTAGGACAAGCAGTAATATTTGTCATTAAGAATACAATAACAGTTCTGCAGTTTTAAGATTGTTCTTGTTGTTGTTGTTGCTGCTGCTGCTCCTGCTGCTAACTCTTAGCTACTTAAAAACAACTATCATCCTTAAACGGGATCTGCATGGAAGCTGTAAAGATGCTTGTGTCTTTAAGAAAAATGTTTTGAAAAATCAAGTTTTTTTGAAAGTGATACAGCTGGAATTTTAAAAGCTATGGTGGTGATGGGGAAGTCATTTTAAATGAGGTGCAATACTCCAGAGGAAATTGAGTTACACTTGGAGGGAAGGTAAGTGCTTTTTAAATAGGCACACCCAGCTGCCTCCCCTCCCAAATGTACTTTGTATCTCTGTTTATGTCATAATTTTACTGAGAAAGAAGGGACTGCAAAGATTATCTAGATCAACTCCATGCTGGTGCAGAAAAGATGCTGCTAACTCTCATCACAATTAACTTTTCACAGGCATGGATTTTCAATTATAAATGTGAGCAGATGGTGAGAATCAGTTTTAATAAAGGAGAAAAAAATCTGATCTTTCTGCAGAAATGCATAATCTGAGACAACCCTTGATTCTTCCCTCTGATTCCTGGCCCTACAGAGCACTTTGTTATGTCACTTTCTAGCCTGCCATGTAACATAGGTAAACTATGTAGTGTGGAAAAAAATGCCTTTCTTTAAAAGCAAGAGAACTTCAAGTCATGAAGCTGAATTCAACCTCCCTGTCACCCTAAACTATCACCCTCAGATGTACAAGATCCAGCTAACTAAGTGAGGTTAGCTAATTCTGATTGTTTTACTCCTGTCTTGCAATGACACTACAGTGCAACTCTTTAACATCCAAGTAAACTGGAGAATGTACTGATTAGATGCCCTAAGCACATCTGATGCCACTTGTTTTCAGAAGCTAAGCAGGGTCAGCCCTGGTTAGTACTTGGATGGGAGACCACCAGGGAATACCAGGTGCTGTAGGTGCCTGGAGTAGGAACTGGCAAACCACTCCAGTATTTTTGCCAAGAAAATCCCATGGGCATGGGAGCACAAAAAGTCGGTCACAACTATAACGACACAACACACACAAAGTGGAGAATAGTTTCATATGATGACTGAGTATATTTTCATTGTTGTATATAATTATGTGGTGAGACCATCCTTTCTAGTCACTAGCAGGAAGTCAATGCCCCACTTGCTTTAATAGATCAGCATATGACCCACAGATGGCCATACTCTCTTCTCCATGTTGGTGGTTCATTGAGTATTGCATTGCCTCCATACAAAAACAGTCTTAGGCAAAGTGATTCAGATAGGCCTAGCTGCCGTCAATCAGAGCTGCCTTTGGTTCCATCTACCACTGAAAGATAGCCCCTGAAAATCCCTCTGATATTAAACATGGCCCTCAGATTCAAATCCCTTTGCTTTTAAACAGCTGCTTGGAACTTCAACTCCCCGGAATCCCTTTCCAACTGGCCAAAGATATGCTATTGGGGGACCTGTCCTCTGGAAAGCCATAGGGTACCCTGAATGGAAACTTAGATCAGTTGTTCATTGCTTTTAAGAAGCAAAACTAAGATGTGTGCCTCTTATAACTTATCAATATAAGAAAGGAGGATCTCTATATGTATTCACAGTTGCCTAATACGGTACTCTGTAAATTTGCTTTTTCCTCCAATCCGACAATGTGTTTGGGACAACCGGTCTCACCATCCATCATAATTTGCCATGCTCCCTGGGACTGATGGGAGTTACTGCGGGAAACACCTGGAGTTAGCAACAGGTTGGGAAAAGCTGTAGTTTTGAATGATTAATTTGGTAGCTTCCGTATTGGAAAACCATAACAATATAACATACCAGCATAACAACATTCTCTGCTGCTGGGTAATTTTTTTTAAAAATTATTTACGGTCAACAGCCAAAAACCAAAAAATAAAATCATACAGATAAGAACAATCAAATATGCATTCCAATAGACAACACATGAATCAAACCTTATTGCATGATATATCATAAGTACAATTTTAAATACAATTTTAAAAAGTACATTTTAAAATTTACTCTGGTCTGAAATAAAAGTAGTCATTAGCTACGATAAAAACAGTCATCAGTTACTACAAATACTATGTTTCTTTATCTCTATTTAAAATTTGTTTCCGAACCCTTATTGCTGCAACACAGAATTTGGCAACTTGTCTAGTTATCTGGTAAGTGTTATCCGAAAGGAGCAACTGTACATAGAATTCTATTGACCTCCCAGGATATTTGCCTATAATTGGGGGAGATAAATTCCTTACGTAGATCCTGATAATAGGTGCAGAATGAAAGCACATGTTCTACACTTTCCAATTGGTCATTGGCACATGGGCAATTTCGATCTGAAAAAAGGTAAACCTTGAAACCTCCCCTCCAGTAGCTTGGAGGGAAGGACATTTAATCTAGCCAGAGTAAAAGCCCTCCTGGAAACAGGAGATATGAGCCTATCCAGATACGGGGAGGCAATAAATGCAGATTTCTTAAGAAATTCCATTTTCCCCAACTGGGCAACATGATTCTGCTGGGTAGTTATCATTTTGTTGTTTCTATGCAACATAACTATTAAATATATGCCCTGTCTGTCTGCCTCCCTTCTCTCTCTCTACTTGGGGCTGTATGCCAGAAGTTCAATGAAATGTTCATGAAGGGAAATAGGAAAATGTTAACTTAGCACTGCTTTAAACGTATTTATGTCTGAGAATAGAGGTAAGGAAGAGCCCCTCTTTTTGGTGATGGCTTGAATCTGTCTTTCAGACAGAGAAGCCAGGATAGCTTTTGACTTCACTCAATTGAACAAGTCCACCTTAAGAAGCTACCCATGGCAAAGTTAATAGAAAGCAGTCAGAGACAACCAGCATTTGTATCTTCTTGAAAAGAGAACAGCTGTTTTTAAAGCAGCAAGTAGAATGGTGGAGGAAGAACACTGTTCAATTATAGCCACACCTGCTGTTGGCCCTTGGAATCTCAAAGCCCATCAGATGGAACGTGGCTGAAGCATCGGTGAGAGTCAATATTACATGCATGATCTGTGTATGTATGCAAATCATAGAATCGTAGAATCATAGAGTTGGAAGAGACCTCAAGGTCCATCGAGTCCAACCCCCTCCCATGCAGGAACCCCATCACAATATTTCCGACAGATGGCCATCCAGCCTCTGTTTAAAAACCTCCAAAGAAGGAGACTCAACCACCCTCCGCGGCAGCATATTCCACTGCCGAATAGCTCTAACTGTCATGAAGTTCTTCCTAATGTTCCAGTGGAATCTCTTTTCTTGTAGTTTGAAACCATTGCCCCGAGTCCTAGTCTCTGAAGCCATGGAAAACAAACCTGTTCCCTCTTCAATATGACATCCTTTCAAATATTTAAACATAGCTATCATATCCCCTCTCAGTCTTCTTTTTGAAAGGCTAAACATTCCCAGTTCCCTAAGCCATTCCTCATAAGACATTTCCTCCAGACCCTCAACCATCCTGGTCGCCCTCCTCTGCACCCGCTCGAGGTGTCCTGAACTTGGCACAGAAAGGTGCTGCCTCATGAAAAGCCATACATATTTCCCTCCTGGCTGTTTGCATTATCTCCAGCAGCTGTAAAGATCCTTGTAGGAGAAAACCAACCCCCCCCCACACACACACCACCAAAATGGAAGAATCCCCCTTTCCCTCCTCTGGCTCATTAAGCCAAACAAGCCCTTCCCTTCATGTCTCTGTACTGCCTTGACTCAGGAAAGTCATCTAAGGACAAAATTTCCAATTTCCCATTCCAGTCGAGGAGGGCAGCTGAACACGTACAGTATGCGAGTGTGGAAAATGTGTTTATTTCCTTTGGGTGCCCGAGATATGATGAAGGCAGCTCAAGCCACTGAGTAGTTATTCGGATAGGGCAGGTTTGTCCAGCTGAACTGGAAAAAAAACCAGTTTGGATAATGCCAGCCAAGATCTCAAAACATAAAGGAGGTGGATGGGTCCCAAAATCATAGAGAAATGGTTCTCAACTGTTCTCAGCTGTGGGTCCTCAGATGTTCCTAGACTAAAACTCCCAGAAGCTTTCACCACCAGCTGTGTTGGCCAGGATTTATGGGAGTTGTAGTCCAAAAGCATCTGAGGAACCCAAGGTTGGAAGCCATTGTATAGCATCAGGGATGGGGAAGGGGGTTGTGTCATAAAACCTAACCTTTCCCAAACTTGCTTTCCCCACAGTATTTCTGGACTACAATTACCATCAGTTTTTTCCCATTGACCACACTGGTTTAGAATGATGGGGATTCACATTTCCTTTTCCCTTAAAAGGGACCCAACAGCTTACATCAGTAAAAGATAGTAGCTAAAGATAACAGCAGTTAAGTCTATAAGTAATAAAACAATCAAATACCACACTAAAAAGCAACTCCAAAATGCATTGAAAGCGATAAGGCACTTATCATTTAAAAACTCCACTCAGGCAGCCAGTCACTAAGGGCACTTTTACACAACCCCTAAGATCCGCTGGTCCCTTACATTCGGACCAGAGATCTTAGGGGCTTGTCGCTCTTCCTGTGTTCCCACCCTGGCTGCTGGCTGCGTGAGGGGAGGGAGAAAAAAAAGGAAGAAAGACCGTGGCTCTCCTCCCGTTCTGCCTCTCGCTCTTGCCGGCTCTTGCCCCCCCCCCCGCAACATTCCAGTAGCTCTTAAGTAAGTCTTAAGTAGCTCTTAAAGGGGCAGGAGCCAAAAAGCAGCAAACAGAAGCAAGGAGAGCCCCGCACTCACTATTGTTGCACCGCATCAAAGATTTTTCACCTCCAGAGAGAAGGTACAAGAAAAGTGCGCTGGGTCGTGCTAAAGTGGGCGGGGTCGCACTTAATTACCTGTAAACTCCGGAGCTGGTGGGGAAACATTTTTAAGCTCCGGAGCTGGGAGCCATTTGCGGTGGAGTTTAGGGGTCGTGTATAAACGCCCTAAGAGGAAACCTGCCTGAAGAAAGGTCTTCTGGTTTTAGAACAATAGGGTTTCCCACTGAACCAAGGCTTTCACATTTTAACATATGGAAGTGGTAGCTTTAGGCCTTTCCATCTACTTAACATCACCAAAGCCTAGTTTCCATCACTACAAATAACCTTACATTTATACTTTGTGCTGCAGCATTTTTGTTATCATGGTGTCCACAAAGAAAAAAATATGGGAGTCTGGGCTGGAAACTCATCAGGCGTTACAGCAGCAGCTACAGTGGATTTTAAAATGAAGCCAAAAGGAGTCTACCATGAGGTCTTGTTTGCTGTATACCGCATGTTTTGGGACTAAATCCACTTTTTGTTTGGTGGTATATTTAATAGAAACTCTGCATTTCTGGCAAAAGGTCACACTCAAATCCGTGAACATCCATAAAATCAAACTAATGCAAAACTAAATCAATTAAAGACCTGATGAAAACCCCTTTTAAATGGTTTAAAATGCAGTTTAAAATGCATCAATAAAACATAACACCATTCAGCTAATTAAAGCCCACAGTACAACAGTTCAACTGAAATGCCAAAAGGCTATTCTAAGCCTGCAGAACTCAAATCCTATGGGAGTTACCATGAGAATAAGACTTTGAGATTTTTTAGCACTCAGAGGTTAGTGGCATTTCCTAAATATGTCAATGGAATGTTGGAAGAATTCTGGTTCCATAAATGAGAGGAACTACACTCACAACCATAATAACAATGTAATTCTTCATAATTTTTCATTATGTTTTTCTCTTCATTTGCAAGTCTATCTTGAAGTGTTGCTAAGCCACATATACCCCATAATTGTAACTGTGTGTTCAATTTCTTTTTCCTAGGTGCAGTAGTGTACTTTGCATTTATCCTATTGAATTTCATTTTGTTGTTTTCAGCCCAGTGCTCATAAGCCTATCTAGACCCCTTTTAATTTTGTTTCTGTCTTCCAGGGTATTATTATTCCACCCAATTTTGTGCTATCTGCAAATCTGATGTGCATTCCCTGAAACCCCTGATCCAGGTCATTAATAAGCCCTGGGATACTCTATTTGTTAAGGGGCCATTAATCATCACCATCTGAGCGCAATTCTGTAGCCAAGAATGTATCCACCCTGACAATTGTTCTATTTAGCCCACACCTAATTATTTTACTAATCAGAGAATTGTGAGGCACTTTGTCAAAAATCTTCTTGATTTCCCCCTTTGTTTTGTCCTTTCTTCAAGTAGATCTTTCCTTCCTATCATTCTCCCTGGTCACAAGCCCTATGGGTCTGCATGAACTTTATTCCTCAAGGCGCTTTTACACGACCCCTAAGATCCGCTGGTCACTTAAATTCGGACCAGAGATCTTAGGGGTTTGTCGCTCTTTGTGGGTCCCCACCCCTCCGCACTTCCTGCCTGCTGGCTGCGTGAGGGGAGGGAGAAAAAAAGGGACAAAAGAACTTTCAACTCAGCTAAGTATAAAGAAAAACAAATACAAGAAATGGAAAAATGGGGAATGCACCAAAGAGGAATATTATCAAATAGCTAATATATGCAGGGGGATGGTAAAAAAGCTAAAATGCAAAATGAACTTAGACTTGCCAGAAAGATTAAAGAGAGTAAAAAGGGTTTTTACCCCAAGATAGGTGAATTTATGTGCTTGCTCAACTTTCTTACCTTTTATTAGCCAAGATCTTATTTTTGGCTGTCTGCCAAGTCTCCTGGGCCAGGTGAATTATACCCAAGTATATTAAAAGAACTGGCAGAAGTAATTTCGGAACCATTGACAATAATCTTTGAGAAGTCCTGGAGAACAGGGGAAGTCCCCATCGATTGGAGGAGGGCTAATGTTGTCCCCATCTTCAAAAAGGGGGAGAAAGAGGACCCAAATAATTACCGCCCAGTCAGCTTGACTTCAAGTCCTGGAAAGATCCTAGAGCAGATTATTAAATAGGCAGTATGTAATTATTTAACCAATAATGCTGTCATTACAAGAAGTCAACACAGGTATCTTAAAAACAAGTCATACCAGACTAATTTGATCTCTTTCTTTGATAAAATTACAGGCCTGGTGGATCAGGAGAATGCTGTGGATATTGCTTATCTGGACTTCAGTAAGGCCTTCAATAAGGTTCCTCATGGTATCCTTGCTAGAAAGTGGGACAGATAGTGCTACTGTTAGATGGATTTGTAATTGGTTGGCTGATCACACCCAAAGGGTGATTGTAAATGGCTTCACTTCAGCTTGGAGAGATCTGACCAGTTTGGTGCCCCAGGGTTCTGTTCTGGGTCCAGTGCTTTTCAATATCTTTATTAATGACTTGGAGGAAGGAATAGAGAGTATGCTAATTAAATTTGCAGAGGATACCAAATTGGAAGGGATTGCTAATTCCCTAGAGGATAGGATGAAAATCCAAAAGGACCTTGACAGATTAGAGTGCTGGGCCAAAGCTAACAGAATGGGGCTCAAGAAAGGGAAATGTAGGATGGTACATCTGGGTAAAAATAATAAATTACACAGATATAGGATGGAAGATACCTGGCTAGAAAATGGTACATGTGAAAGGGATCTGGGAGTCTTGGTGGACCACAAACTGAACTTAGTCAGCAGTGTGATGTGGCGGCCAGGGAAGCCAATGCGATTCTTGGTTGCATCAACAGAACCATTGTGTCTAGATCAAGGGAAGTGATAGCACCACTCTATTCTGCTCTGGTCAGACCCCACCTGGAGTACTGTGTCCAGGTCTGTGCACCTCAATTTAAAAAGGATGTTGACAACCTCAAGTGGGTACAGAGTAGGGCAACCAGGATGGTTGAAGGTCTGGAAGATATGTCTTACGAGGAACGGTTTAGGGAGCTGGGAATGTTTAGCCTTTCAAAAGAATGCTGAGAGGGGATATGATAGCTATGCTTAAATATTTTGAAAGGATGTCATATTGAAGAAGGAACAGCTTTGTTTTCCATGCAGGCAGACATTCACAGTAGTGTTTTACAATGGATTAATGCTGCCAACGTTACTACCTTTGAGCAGGTGGTAGAGCTGCTGACCATGGAACAACTTCAAAGTTTTGTTTCACATGATTTCAGACAGGAAGCTTTGTTGAGAAATCCTGCTACATCATTGGACTTTGCTTTGGTCCTTGATGAGTTGCATGCATATAAGAAGCCTACAGTTAGGTCTAGTAAGCCCAGTCAGCAGCAGACAAAAGCCCAACTCCAAAAAAAAAAAAAGACTGAGCAAAGAGAAGATAAATATAAAGGGGGGCAACAGCTCACAGACATGGACAGATCCAAGACTCCTGTGCAAAAGTGAATTTCTGAGATCGTTTGCTTTGCTTGCAAAAAAATAGCATTTTTCCAACCAATGCAGTGAGAGTCAAAGGTCACCACCTAAACCATCAGCCACACCAGGCAAAATACCCAAAAACCAGAAGAAGAGTAACCCCTTCATCTCAAGCTACTCCTAAAATGAAAACTATTTCTGGAAATGTGGGCTTTGTGCCAATTAGTAAGGAAAGCAGTGATTTTTCTGATGGGTCAGTGGAATTTGGGAATTGTGGTGGAGCATAGTTAAGCACCAACGAGGCACTGAGAAATCCCCCAAGCTTTCCAGAAGGGGGAAGGAGTCAGCCTGTCTTAAGTAATGTCATGTTTTCAGCACAATTTCCCAGCCAGCAGCCATACACTCAATTCATTTCTATGCTTGCAGCAGCATCTGCGGGCGAGCAGCAGGAACTGCAACCAGAATACAAAAATTTTGCAACCAGAAGCACTCCTTCCAATCCAACAGGTGAAATGGGTACTCAAGACTTTCTCTATCCATGTGATCCTTTAAAAGGACTCTCGTGAGATATTCATGCCAGCATTTTTGGATACGTGGGCTGATATTTCATCCATTTCAGCTGAGTTCCTACAGGACAGTGACATTTTGCAAATTTTGTACAAATTTTGCAAAAAGTACAAATTTCCAGTGCAGCCATATACGAACCAGCAAGAGGAAGTGCAAGTTCATCTAGCCTCACTTTCCAAGATTAAAGTGAAATACAGAGTCTTTAAGAGAGAAATAGTGGTCCTTGTTCATCCTCCTTTGGTTGGATCTGACCTAATCTACCTGAACCATTTATCTGAACAATTACAACTCCAAAGTGGTCTCCAACATCAATCCTGTCCAGACCAGGAGCCAAGCCGAAGCTCAACAGACTGAACTGTTTTCACATGTTGATGCAAAGTGTTGATGGTAATCTCTCTGTCTTTCCTTCAACCTGATTTTTTTTTGGGGGGGGGAGGGGAGACAATTATGTTCCTTTTTTTTCAGACGCTAATGTCAGTGATGCTGATGTTTCTCCAGATTGTAATATTGTGTCTCATGATATTGATTCACATATTACTAATGATGTTGATTCTCTTTATGCAGATAATGATGATGATGATGTTTCTCTTGATACTCTTGCTAACATGTCAGATGATATCAATATGCCTTTTATGAAGCCTGATGGAGAACAACAGTTACTTGACCCTACCTTAAGGAGGATAGGGAGGAAGCAGATAGATATGTGGTTTTATCAAAAGCAAAACAAACCAGATTTTGCTGGAGAGGTCCAAATGATGCCAAGATATTTTACAGGGAAAAGTTAATTGATAAGAATCCTAACTTAAGGCCACAATGCCAGTTATTGGTTCCCCAATGTTGCAAACAGGAAGTACTCAAACTCTCACATGATTCTCTGGCAGACCATACAGGTTACAGCAAAACACTGATAAGAATCACCAGTCATTTGTTTTGGCTCCATTGCCAAGTTCTATACCTCCAGTTATGATGTGTATCAGCACTTAGGCTAACCAACCAATGCCACAAAAGCTAAAATGGAAACATTTCCTTTAGGATCTGTGTTCAGCATGCTAAAAATGGATATTTTTGGTCTTCTTCCTACCAGCAGTACTGGGAAGAAGTACCTAATATGCTTTATTTGTCTTTTTAAGCAAGTGGGTAGAAGCAGTCCCTACCTCGAGTATCACTGCAAAACAAGTTGCTGAAGCTTTTCTGGAAGTGACCAGTCATATAGGGATACCCAATGTACTGTTATCTGATCAAGCCTCAATGTTCATAGGTGAATTGATGAACAAATGATGCGAGTTAACAATTGTGCAGCAAAAATTCAGCGTTTCTTACCACCCTGAGAGTCATGGCGCAATAGAAAAAGCTCAACAAACTTTCTTCAGAATGATAAAAGCTTATATCCAAGAATTTCAGACATCATGGTCTGATGGCATACTTTATGTTCTCTATGCTTATAGAACTTCACCTCACAAAAGTCTAAATGGTCTTTCGCCCGCGGAAATCATCTTTGGGAAAATCCTCAGAACTCCAGTAGAACCATTAAAAGCCCAGTGGGAAAGTTCTCTCCCAGATATGAGTGTCCCAGTGGCCAAGTATGTACGTGAGTTGCAGCAAAGACTTCAGGTTATCACTGAGATCACAGAGAAGAGCTTGCAGAATGCTCATCAGACTCAGAAACACTTTCATGATGCCATATTTCGCCATAGAGAGTTCAAAGTGGGAGATTCAGTGTTGGTGCTAAATCCCATTAAGCACCACAAACTGCAAGTACATTGGTTAGGCCCAGGATTCATTGAACAAAACTTAGGGAATGTCAATTATGTTGTGAGAATGTCTAACTATGAAAAGAAACCATGGGTCTACCGTGTTAACAGACTTAAACCATATGTTCACAGGAAAGTACATCTGATGCAAGTCAAAGCAGCTTCACCAGAGATGTTAGGAGATTCTAACCTAGATTTATTACAGGAGTTCAAGGAAGCTGATGATTTGTCTGAAGTTTACCTGGATTCAGACATATCTTCTGCTCAGGAGAAGGCATTATTGGAAGTTCTCCAGGAAGAAACATCCCTCTTTGTCAACACTCCAGATAGGACATCTGTAGTCGCACACAAGATGTACAGCAGCAATGCCACACCTCTTCGTTCTTCACCTTACAGAGTCATTTGTGAACATGCAAAGCAAATTGAGCAGGAACATCAAGAGATGTTGGATCTTGACATCATCCAACCTTGCACATCTCTATGGGCTAGTCCCATTGTTATTGTGCCAAAGAAGATACCCGATGGTCAAATTCAGCCTAAGGTACGTTTTTTCATAGATTATCACAAACTTAACCAACTGACTGTTGTGGATCCTTACCCAATGCCAAGGGCAGAAGATTTAATTGAGAGGATGTCAGGAAAATATTTCCTGCCATGCCTGGATCTTTCGAATGGGTACTGGCAAGTAGGGCTTGACCCAGAATCCCATGAGAAGATTGCTTCTATCACTCACAAAGGTCTCTTTGAGTTCAAGAGAATGGTTTTTGGATTATTTAATGCTAGTAGTACTTTCCAGAGACTGATGGATAGCAATCTAAATGGTCTACCTTTTGCTAAAGCTTACTTGGATGACATTGTTATCTTCTCAGACACCTTTGAGGAACACCTAGACCATCTCTTTGTTGTTTTGAAAAATCTGAGAGAAGCTGGACTGACTGTCAAAGCTTCAAAGTGCCAGTGGTTAAGAGGAAAAATAGTTTATTTGGGACATTGGGTTGGTAGTGGTATCATTGGACCCTTACAAGCCAAGGCTGACTGACAGTGTGAAAAACTGGCCTGAAAACAAGAAACAAGTCCAATCTTTTTTGGGTCTTATAGGTTACTATCGGAAATTTATTCCACACTTCAGTCACATAGGCACACCTTAATATTTTGGCTTGTCAAGAATGCATTTTGGTATTGAAGCTGCACCAGTAGAAAAAGATGCATTTATTCCTGAGTTGAATTCTAAATTCATTATAGTTTCTGTTTGATGCTACAGAGCTTTACATATATAATGATTGTAATTCAGTATTTGCATAACTAAACTTTCTTTTTATCTGCCTTTCAGCAACCTGCAACCATTACTTCGTCTTTAGTTCATATATTTTTCTGTATTCATAGTATACCTCATGCTTAACTGCTTGTATTGCACTTTTGCCAATATATACCTCTATGTTATATTCCTGTACCTCTATAATTAGGGAATGATGACTTGCCTGTCATACGAGTCCAGTCATTACTGCCAAGGTGAATTAGTAATATGGCAGGGGGCACATCTGAAGAACCCTGCAACACAAGTTCAAAGAAACTGTCCCAGGGTATGCCTCTCCATCTCCTCCATTCCACAATGGCCTCCACGCCAAGGTCCAGTTGTAGGACCCTGCCAGAGCTCACAGCATATGTGGCAGACCAGTAGATATAAGTGTGTCTGCATATGACCACTTAGGCCCGCATGTATTCGCCCCGTACTGGCCTGGACCGGGGCGAACAGGCTTAAGCTCAACCCCGAGAAGGCGGAGGTTATGTTCTTCGGGAGCTCGCCGTCGGGGTACGGTGGCCCTCTTCCCTGTCTGGGGGGAGTCTCCCTCCAGCTCGCGGAGAGGGTGCGGAATCTGGGTGTGTTCCTGGACCCAGCGCTTGCCATGGAGTACCAGGTGGTGTCGGTGACCAGGTCCGCCTATTTCCATCTCCGTCGGATCGCCCAGATCCGCCCATACCTCGACTCGAGCTCCTTGAGAACAGTGGTCCAAGCTCTGGTGATCTCGAGGCTGGACTACTGTAACGCGCTCTACATGGGGTTGCCCTTGAATCTTCTCCGGCGCTTGCAGCGGGTCCAGAACGCGGCGGCCAGGCTGGTGGTTGGTGCGCGTCGTTACGACCACATCACCCCAGTCCTGGTCCGCTTGCACTGGTTGCCCGTTGCAGCCCGGATTAGATTCAAGGTCCTGGTTTTAGTTTATAAAACCCTCCATGGCTTGGGACCGGACTACCTGGCAGAGCGTATCGCTCAGCGGTCAACTTCGGCCCGTCCCGTTCGGCAGGCGCGAGCGCACTTGCTTCGGGTCGCCACCCCTCGGGAAGCCCGGAGGACGAGCACTCGGACCCGGGCTTTCTCTGTGGCGGCCCCCAGCCTCTGGAATTCCATCTCCAGTGAAGTGCGCTCTGCAGAGTCCCTGCTGGCCTTCGGAAAGGCTCTGAAAACCTACCTTTTTCGTGAGACCTTTGGCGATAGTTAAAACCTTTTCTTTTCTTTTTTTTCCCCTTCTCCCGCCATCGCAATTTCCGCGTTAGTCGAGGTGTTATTTGGTTTTAACAGTGTCTAGGGTGTTTATAGGTTTGTCTGTTTGATTACTGATTGACTATTTATTGTATTGTATTTTATTGTATTTCGCTGGCCTTGCAGCCTTCATGTAAGCCGCTTAGAGTACCCAGTAGATAAGCGGGATATAAATATAACAAATAAAATAAATAAATAAATGTAACGAGAAGAACAGACCAACAACCAACCCAAACTCAGAGATCTGGCAGTGGCTGAACAAAACCACTATATCACCATGACTTCCATCAGCCAATTTGTTGTATGCTGCTTGTGTCATAATTAGCCCATGGCTGCTGCTATAGAGGGAGTCATTTGTATTCTGGATTATAGTTATGGTTTTATTTGCTGTATCTTTTGTTATTGTTATTTCTGCTGCTGTTGTCATAGTGTTGTTTTAGAATTGTGTTGCACTTTGTTGTTGGTTTTAATTGTTAGCTACCCCTGTGGTAAATAAGCAGCAGATAGACAATCTAAAAATAAATAATGAAACATGCATAAAATAGACCCATTATGTAGAGGTCAAGAGCCACAGTGAAAGGACAATTAATTCAAAGAATTTTTCATCATGCCTGGTTGCCCCATTGCTTTATTTATTTATTAGTTTAGGTCCGGTTTTCTGGTATTTTCAAACCCATTATAGTAATTGCTGCCATTGTACCTCAAACTGACCTCTCTCCCTCTCTCTCTCTCTCTCTCTTTCTTCCTCCTTCCTCCCCCAACCCCTTTCCACAGCTAACATTTTGACAGTCATCATCCTGTCACAGTTGGTGGCTCGGCGGCAGAAATCCTCCTATAATTACCTCCTAGCACTAGCAGCTGCTGACTTGCTGGTCCTCTTTTTCATTGTCTTTGTGGACTTCTTATTGGAAGACTTCATCTTGAACAAGGAAATGCCAGAGATACTGGACAAAATAATTGAAGTCTTGGAATTTTCTTCAATTCACACTTCCATCTGGATTACTGTACCACTGACGATAGACCGGTATATTGCAGTATGCCACCCTCTCAAATACCACATGGTTTCTTACCCGGCTCGTACCCGAAAAGTCATTGTAAGTGTTTATATCATTTGCTTTCTGACCAGCATTCCTTACTACTGGTGGCCCAATATTTGGAAGGAAGACTACACAAGTACCTTGGTTCATCACATCCTCATTTGGACCCATTGCTTCACTGCCTATATAGTACCTTGCTCCATCTTCTTTGTCCTGAATTCAATAATTGTATACAAGCTTCGACAGAAGTGCAATTTTCGATTGAGAGGATACTCCACAGGGAAAACGACTGCCATCTTGTTTACAATAACCTCAATTTTTGCCATACTGTGGGCACCAAGGGTTACCATGATACTATATCACCTGTATGTCAAACCAATAAGCAACAGCTGGTCCATCCACATCGTCTCTGACATTGCCAACATGCTAGCACTGTTGAACACTGCCATCAATTTCTTCCTTTACTGTTTCATTAGTAAGCGATTCCGCACAATGGCAGCAGTGATGCTTAAGGCTTTCTTTAAATGTCAGAAGCAACCTGTTCAATTCTATACAAACCATAATTTTTCAATAACTAGTAGCCCCTGGATATCCCCTGCCAACTCCCACTGTATCAAAATGCTTGTTTATCAGTACGATAAGAATGGAAAGCCTATAAAGATATCTCCATGATTGTCATTTGGAAGCTCTGTTCCAGAGGCAAGCTGCTAATTACATCCGTGGGATGTAATCGCCAAAAGGGTTGTCACGCTGAGCAGCCACTGGGTTTCCTTTCTCTCCAAGAGCCAGAAGATCCCTAGGCTAGAACTGTTAACAGGAGCCTTAAGTACTGAGGAGAAAGATGGAGATGGCGGCTTCACCTCTTTTGAGGCACATTGCAATATGGATACCCTTCAGGGTTGTCAGTTTCACCTTTCAGCACTGGTGCCAGGCCAACATATTTTTGAAAAGCTACAGCAATGTACACCAGGAACTGTGAGTCCATTGATATTCGATCAACATACACTGAAAGCAGACATTCTCAACTTTGATTGCTCCCTTTCTCTCTCTCTCTCTCACCATCTATCGAGATAGATACATCTGGAAATGATGTTTTTCACTATACACCTTTGGTAGTTTCCTTTCTTTTGTCTCAGTTGTCAGTTTTTCTTCTGAGATGGATTCCTACAGCACATATTTTCTGACAATGAAGAAAAGTGAACCATTTTAAAGTATTTGTATGGTGTTTAATCTGCAGTGCATAAGGTGCATTTAGAGCAGTTGTGCTTCTTTGTTTAACCATGATTTTCTATAAAGCCCAAGACCATTCAGAAAAGGAGCAGAGAACAAAACCAACAAAACCTGAGCATCTGTTTTTAACTTTAGGACCTTTTGAAGTTTCAAAGCCAAGCCTTCCCAGGTGCTTTGTTCCTGCTGAACATTGAATATTTTGTAATTTTATGGTGTCTGTACATGTCATTGAGGATGCTGCTGGACTTTGCTTGTAAGTGGTTGTTCATACACATCTGCAGAGAGAACAATGTTATTAAGAACAGGGGCTGGGTTGGACACATGAGTTCCAGTATATATTAATTTATCTTTCAAATTTACATACAAACACACAGAACTGATTATGGAACCAACTTAGAAGAGACTTCAAAGACCGAGACACTGAATGGGGGAGGTAAAGAAATGCAAGAATGCATGTAGCTAAGGACCAGGTGAAAAACAGCTAGAATGGAAGGGCATGCTTATAATCCCTTTTAGAGATGGGCACGAAACGAACAATTTTTCATTTTCGTTTTCGTTTTTTCATTTCGTTATGTAACAAAACGACAAACAAATTTTGTCTCTGAAAGGAAACGAAACAAACAGAAACACTGGAAATTTTGTTGTGCGTTTCGTTTCCGTTACTGCAATATGAGTGAATTGCTTAAAATCCTTTTAAAAATCACAAAAAATGAAATAAATAGTTACAAAATGGTAATGAAACGAACGAAAACGAAAATGAATTTTTTTCAGAAATTCACGAAAAATGGAAACAAAACGAAACGGATCCTCCAAGCGACAAACGAAATGCAATTTTTTTTATTCATGCCCATCTCTAATCCCTTTATTCAGGCAAACAGACTGATGGCAATGGGTAAGTACCCTTGGATTGTAGCTGGTTATTAAATTCCCATTTCTTCTGAGGGTAATGAATTCATGCTAATAAATCCATGAGAGGAAAAACTGCAAGATCAGATCAGTCCTGTCCAAGATCTTCAATGCTATTGAATTAACAAAGCATACAGCTCCCATTCTCCATTATGGTTGAAATTCTGTTTCCGGAATGAAAGCTGTAGCTCCAGGGAGGATGAATCAAACAGCTTGATCACAATTGCTACATTGCCAGTAGGCCTTGAGGAAATCAAACTGATGCAGCCCTCACCCCTCACTCCCCCTACCCCAAATTGAAATTGACCCAGTAGTTGAAAGAGAAGTGTGAAATGGAAGGACTTCATGGATTCTCTACTTGGTGTACATCCCTTTGACTAGACACACTAAGGGTTGCTCAGTTGATTTCTAATTCTCCTCCCCACCCCTTGTAGGCCAAAATGGCAAGGGGCACATTTTAAATCTTTGAGACTGTTTTCAAATTAAGCAATTTGGGAAGCTTTTTGCAAGATGTCATTATATTGTAAAATAAAAAGAATATACAGTGGTTCCCTCACCAGTTCGTGGTTCATATATTGCGGTCCCATTATATCGTGGGACCGCAGTATATGAAAAAAGGCCCCCTGGGGTAAGGGGGTGAGGCCTGCTTCAGGCCTCCCATACTTACCCAAGGACAGGCGCTGCCTCGAAAGGGCCTTCTCGGGCCTTCTGGTGGCCCAAAAATGGCTCCCTGTGAACCAGAAGTCAGTTCACGTTTACCAGAAGTGACTTCTGGTTCTGAGGGCCTTTCTGGGCCTGTTGGAGACCTCAGAAATGATTTTTGGCGATCCGGAACTCACTTCTGGTAAATCGGAAGTCACTTCTGATTCGCAGGGAGGCTCTTTTGGGGTCTCCAGAAGGCCCATTCTGGGCAGCACCAAGCTGGGGGTAAGTATAAGGGTCCACAGCTGCCCCCCCAGGCCTGACCCGACTTGTATCGGCATATCACAGATTTTCAGTTATCGTGGGTCGGGTCAGGTTCCTAACCCCTGCAGTAGGCGGGGGGGGGGGTTGTCACTGTACAGTAAATACGAAGACTTCTTTTTAACTGTTTCAGGATTCAGAGTAGGACTGCATGGAATGGCAGACCGTGATTTTATATTTTTCACAAGTTTTTAAACACTGCACTATGGAATGAAAAGAGCTATCAGAGGAACAATTTAGCTGCTTTGTAGACATTTAGGTAGATTATCAAATGTATTCTTCTCAGAAAGGCAGTTATCAGTGAATGGGAAAGGAGAGAGAAAAATGACAAATTTCCAAAACCTCAAAAACAATAGAATCCAGCTTTTCTGGAAAAAGCCAAAATGGAGTCCATATCAATTCACTTCCCACTGTTAAATATTCTTGCTTCATTCTTCCCAGCCCACAGGCATAACAAAGCCTGTGGGCTGGGAAGACACCTGAAATACTAGGAAATATCCTTTGCATTTGGTGCTGCTTTATTTGCCATTGGTCATTGTTTCTCAGCCAAATGCCACCATGGCCTGTTTTTCTTGCTTTCACCCAAAGCAAACAAATGCCAGTCACACAAGAAAATAAACTGGCGTTTTCAGGTCACATCCCCAGCACATGGGAATTAAGCTATTGTTAAACTAAAACGAGGCATCTCACATTAGATCTTTGTATATTTAACTGTGTGATTTTACATTAAGTTTGTCAATTTTTTAACCCTGAAAGACTCCTCATCTTTAAGATTTGCATGACAGGCAAGTAAAATTCTTGCTCTCCAGGCAAGAATTCACATACAAAAATGAATTTAATTCAGTTCATTTAAGATTGTAGTCATCATAAGAATTTGCCATAAATATGCAAATTTATCTTATAAGGGTGATGGAAGAAATTTGAGGTGCTGTAAAACTGAATATCAGAGAAGCAAAACTGACAGCTTGACCCACTTGGCAATGGAGAGGGGTTATTGATGCAAACATCAAGTTTGCATGTGTACATATCAAGTTTGGCTCTGAGTTCAAGCCCCATAATCAGATTTACGTATGAAATACTGAACAATGATAAATGGATTATTGCTGTTGATCATAGATTTAATTCTGAATTTCTGTGTCCTCTGCATTTTTTTAGCTTTTATCTAGAAATAGATATTAGCCAAAGTTTATCTTTGAAAGTCTGCATATTCTTAAGGTTGGACAAGTTGTATGTCATAATTTATTTGCCATTTGCTTGACAGAAAGCTAGATGTAGCTAGTTCACTATATAACAAGGTGAAGGTTCCCCCTGCACATGTGTGCTAGTCGTGTCCGACTCTAGGGGCAGTGCTCATCTCTACACTCAAGCCAAAGAGCCAGTGCTGTGCAAGTCCATGGCCACGTGGCAAGCATGGCTGCAAGGAAACACTGTTTTACCTTCCCGCTTTTTATGGTGGTACCTATTTATCTACTTGCATTTTATATGCTTTCGAACTGCTAGGTTGGCAGGAGCTGGGGTTAACAGCAGGGGCTTGCTCCACTGCGTGGCACCCAATTCAAACCGCCAAGCTCCTGACTTTGCAGCCAACAGTTTTTGGAGCCTCAGTCCTCTGAGCCACCACACCCTAGTTCACTATATACTGTATGTCAAATCCCAATATGTACCTGTGGGTTTTGTTGATTTGTTTTTGGGAAATTGATCTGATAGATGGAAAATGGGGTTAAACTATTATAGTCAACATTTATCTCATTTAGATGTAACTGAAAGTTCTCAGAACATGTGCCACTCTGTTATTTTCACTCAAAACCTCTGGTTCCTGTTCATTTCTGCAAGCTTCATGAGAAAAGAGCCATGTAACTTGGAAAAGTTACATTCCTGGAATCTCTTTATTTCTTTAATAGCTGGAAGTGGTTAGCTTTGGTATTTGAGATGATAAATGGTAGGCCTAGGAGGGATCATGATCCTTCATTAGCTAATATAACAATAATTATGTTCTGCCAAATAAATTCGGATCTTTATGGAGACCACTTCCAGGGTCTTTTAAGAACATTGTAAAGTGTGGTTTCCCATTCCCTTCTTCTGAAGGCCCTCAAGGACTTAATGGTTTGGCCGAGGCTGCATAGGCAAGCTGTTTTTCTTTTCTTTATGAGGAATTGAACCCCCAGCTTCTGGCTCCCGTTTCAAGTCAGTGAACTTTCCAGCAAGTTCTACACCAGGGCTGTTCAACTTTGAACAGGCCAAGGTCTACTTCTTCCGGCCCAAAGTACCTGAGGGCTACTACACTAAAACCTCTACTTACAAATTTTATCTGTTCTGAGCACATGCTCATAAGTAAAAACTTTTGTAAGTAGAGCAGTTTCCCATAGGAATGCATTGAAAACCAATTAATCTGTTCTGGAGGGATTTTAATGTGCCATGGCCCTTGAACTGCCCCTCTCGGCTGAGACAGGGAGGGGTGGAGAACATATCCCCTCACTTTTTTAATTGATGGCTGGCGGGCTACTTTTGAACCCTTCACAGGCTACCAATAGCCCGTGGTCTACCTGCTGGACAGGCCTGTTCTACACAATCTAGCAGAGAACAAAAATGTCCCCACAAAATTCTGCTGTTCATCATTGGACTGAAAGAAAATCAGGTCTCTGATTTGGTATGAGGCAGTTTCATATTTTCCTAAACAGGATTTTTCAACATAATCTCAAAAATTTGACCCAATCTTTTGCTTATCACCTCCCAGAAAGCACAGCCAGTACAGCCACTAACTAGGGACTATGAGAACTGAAGTTCAAACCATCTGTATGTTCTTCAACTTCTAATAAACTTCTACAGGAGGTACTGGAGATGGAACCTTGGACCTTAAACTTTCAAATTACATCCTTTGTTCTAGGATTGAAGTAATGGCTCCAGATTAAACCTTTCCTTTTGGTTGTGCTTTAATTAATGGCAATAAGAAGAGATCAAGATAATGTCTTAGAGCACTCTAGCCTTGAAACAGCTCCAGAAGTCCCACATTTCTTTTGTGTTTAAAGGAAACAATTTCACATGGGTTCAGGATTCCTGGAATTATGATCTTTTAAAAGGAATTTGCCCAAGTCTGAGCAGGAAGCAGATTACTTGATTTATCGTAGTCACAGATACACACAAAAAGGTGGAGAGATCAGGAAGGGAATGAGTCTTCCCCTGTCAGGTGCTCCAACCTCTTCTTAGAGGATGTCTTTTCATGGGCCTTATAGCTTTCTTTAGTGAATTAAAATGTTACGATAGTTGATAAATTGAAACTTCCCCACAGTTTTTAATCCTAATAATAGCATCTTTACTATTTAGCCAAGGGCAGAGTAAAGAAAATGGAGCCTGGATCTCTACCAAAGACGGGTGGTGGTTGTTTCTTGAACTGTTAAAAGTTTAAATACTTTTTATGGTTGTGGAACAGGGGAAGAAAGAGATATTCTCTTATGCCAGCCTTCCAGCAAAAGGCTTGTTCTGTGTTTTTGCTTTTAAAAAAATAAAACATGAACAAAATCTTTTTTTAAGGAAAGAAAAAGGTTAAAAGAAAACAGTGCAAACAAACAATTCTCCTAATGTGATTTACTCCCTATACAAACTGTAACCTGATATTTTCATAACTAGAAACTATAATGTGTTTGGCAATTGTTTGCATTCTAATAAAATTTTCTGCAGCAGAGACTGTTTCTGGCTTGCTGATTAATAAAACCGGGTGCTGAGATTGTATCCCTCATCCTTCTGGTAAATATTTGAAGCAGATAATCATACCAGATAGGTAAACCTTTCATGGTGAGTGGCTTGCCCCAAGGTTTTTATCAGTAAATAGGAAGTTGATGCTTGATCTAACACTGAAATTAGATCTTTTCCTTCTACAATGGAGTTCCCCACCACATCTATTAAGAAGAATCCATTCTGGCTTTTCTCTCCTACCCAGACCCTGTTTTATTTCACAATAGTATTTTATTTTAATCCTTATCTAAGACAAAGAGTTTTTTGAAGAAAAAAAACAGAGCTGCAATAATTGCATTTCCTTGATGTCTCGCCAATGAACCCATCCCATCCCATCACCTACGTGACGGTGACCATGTTCCGCTCATGATGATGGGCATTGCTCCCGTATTCATTGTGGGCATTAAGAGGCCATTCATCTTTCGTAAATGTGCTATCACAGATCAGGAATTCAATTAAGGCTACCCACAGGAGCCCTTTTAAATCTCTCTCCCTTAGCATGACTCTAATAGGGTTTGTCTGATTTATCCTTTCACATGAAGTGATGAAAAAAAGGAATACAGTTTCTTGAGCTTTAGGACATGTCTTACAAATAAGCTGCCATTCCAAAGCCCCTGGGTGGTGTAAGGGTACTTTTTGTAGTTCTGGAGCTGGTAAGAACAACCTTGAATTATCTATAGAGACAAAGGCAGGTTGTCAATCAATTCATTTTTGAATTAGCTGCCATATCCCAAGGAGAATTTTAAAAACCACTTGGGAGGCAAACATAAATGATTTTTTCTTTCCTGTTATTTGCTTTGGTTCAGGTTGAACGTGTTTTGTTTAAAATTCTTTTTAGGCTAAATTGAATGGTAAGTTCGTCACTGAAGGTAAAAAGAATAATGGGAAATAATATTTCTGGCATCTTGGCCAAATTATTCACTCTTATTCATGTTTTGCAGACAAGAAGTTGATGCTGGAACAGCATGACTTAGTTAAGGTTCCCTGCTATGTTAAACACTCTCCTGGTACAAAACTTTGCAAATGATCAACAAAACTGTTATTTTGCTTATTTTACTATTATCCTTTATTTTATGTATATACTACTTTTGTCTCCAGGAAACCAGCACAGTATATAATAACAGATATTACATGCACATTTCAAGATAGCGAGCATAAAATTAAAATAAGAGCAAATCACAATACAGTGGACCCTCATATAACAAATGGGTTGTGTAACATAACATCTGTACAACATAAAAATTCTGGAGATAGGGGAAATTTGCTTAACAGAATTGTCTATGGGGAGAATCTGTACAACATAAAAATGGTCATGATTAGGGATTACTCTGTTTTCAGTGCATTCCTATGGGAAATTTGTATAAAGGAAAATTTGCTTAACATAATTTCATATGGAACGAATTAATTCCTTTATACAAGGTACCACTGTATTTGAAAAATGTTGTCATATTTCCTCTTTTATGTTATATAACCCATTTGTTATATGAGGGTCCACTGTATTGTGATTTGCTCTTATTTTAATAAGTAAGTGTGAGGCTTTGACTGAAACTTAATACAGTGGAGCCTCTTATAACAAACAGTTTGTATAACATAAAATCTGTACAACATAAAAATTCTGGAGATAGGGGAAATTTGCTTAACAGAATTGTCTATGGGGAGAATCTGTACAACATAAAAATGGTCGTGATTAGGGATTACTCTGTTTTCAGTGCATTCCTATGGGAAATTTGTATAAAGGAAAATTTGCTTACATAATTTCATTTGGAACAAATTAATTCCTTTATACAAGGTACCACTGTACACAGAAATCAGCTGAGGTTAGCTAAAGGCAGCAAAAGCAATACAAAAGCATTCTTCAGAAAAGCAAAGGAAAAAAGGAAAAGAAACAGTGGCTCAGCTCCTCAACAGAGATTAAAAATGATAATAACCGATGACAAATAAAAGGCAGACATGCTTAAATTCCTATTTTAACTCAGTCTTCTGCCAAGGGACAGATGATGACCCTCCAGAGAAATGTGAAGAGCACTTGCAGCTGGACATTGACAAAGAAATAGTCAAAGAATAGCTTATTACCTCCAATAAGTTCAAATTCCCAGGGCTACATAAATCCAAGAGTAGGAATGGGCAGGAAACGAAAAACGAAATGCTGCTTTGTTGTTTCATTATGTAGCGAAACAACATGAAACAAAATGAAATGAGGAAGGAGCATTTCATAATAGACGAAACTAAACGGTCATTTTTGCATTGAAACGAACCATTTCATCCCATCCTGAGCTGTCAATGGCTGGACCCCTTTAAACCTGGCCCACTCAGCACCAGGGGGACCCTCTGGTACTGACTGGGCCATGTTTAAAGAAGTCCATATATTGAGAGCTCAGCAGGAGCCCTCTGAAAATGGTGGGGAGGGCAGTTCTGCTCGATTGCTCTGCCCTCCCCACCATTTTCAGAGGGCTTCTGCTGAGCTGTTGTCCAGCCATTGACAGCTTGGCAGGAGCGCTCTGAAAATGGTGGGGAGGGCAGTTCCGTGAGATCATGGTGCCTACCCAATCATTTTCTGAGGGCTCCTGCCAAGCTGTCAATGGCTGGACCCCTGGTGTCGACTGGTAGCCTTTTAAAAAGAATGGTGACTGACTACAAAGACTGAATCTATACCAGCAGTTATCTCTGGGAACATGAAGGAGGAGAGACAGAAATACCCCTTTTAAATATAAAATTTAGAGTCCACAGGGTGATCTGAGTTTTCCTTGACTTTACAGATGTTCCAGGTGTCTGAAGCTGTTATTCGGGAATGTTGAATCAAAGACCAGAAACTGTCTAGCTTCAGAATGGAATCTGTAGTCAAAAGGACTATGGCTGGATCAGTCCCTTTAGGCTGTGGCAAAGAACAGTTCCAGATTTAAACAGCAGTATGGTCTCCTTCCTGGGTGTTGTGGGGAAGACTATCAAGGCTGAAAGGTATCTCCTGAAGATATGCAGAATGAACAGAATGTAAGCAGCACAAGAAAAATTACAGAGGATCACTATCTCCTACTAGCCTTACCAGAAGGGGAAGAGGTTCTATTGTTGAGTCCAGGCTAATCCCAAACTTTCATTGTATCAGAATACTTTAGCCAAAAACTTCTGAGACAAGCAGAGATCAAAACCACCATTCATTTATTCAGCTGGCTAAAGGAATACGGGTGATGTTTCCCCTTGAAGCAGAAGGAAAAAAATCGCAACTAACAGAGGCAGGGTACACATTAAAGTACAGAAAGCATGAATGCTCTTTGGGCAAGCTGTAACTCTTTGTTAGAGCCATTCCTATTCCATCCTTCCATCCTCCCATTGGTGTCCTTGAACATTTAACACAGGCTCTTCTTTCACTCCTCTTGGAGGCACACATTCCAGTAAAGTTGAAAGAGTTTCAGACAGCTTACAAAGCACAATAAGGTACAGATTCAAGGCATACAGAGGAATCAACATGGCATCACTTTGGTTCACTTGAATCTGATAGTTTTCATTAATTCTTGGTCTCTACATTATATCCGTGAGTGGACAGGGTCTACCAGGCATACACTCAAAGGGGGACAGTTTGAGAGAATCACAGGTAGCGGTGTGCAGAATAGTAAGAGCAATAGGGAACACATCTGGCCATTTAAGATTTGCTTCTTTACCGAACTTTGCCAGTGCTACTTTTAATGTTTGGAGAGATATCTCCCTTTGGAGGGCTTGCAGGTGCTGGCAGAGATGTTCAGCTCACCAAAGTAGTCTTCTCCGTTTGCAGAACTGGTTTCTCCAAAGCCATGATTAGGTTCTGTTGAGTGACACAGTGACTGCAACAGGTTTATTACAAGTCCTGTGCCTTTGCCCAATGAAAGATAAGTTAGATGACGCATCAGCTTTTCTCTGAATAGTCAGTTGTAGTCTAAGTTTTCAGTAAAAGACCTTGGGATCAGAATCACATAATTGGTAGGGGAACGGAACCAGGAACTAATCTCCGGAAGTCCCAAATGCTTCACATACTCTATTTGTATGGTGGTGTGCTTCAGATTATACGGTAAGTGAAGAGCCACAGTGTGCAAACTGGCATCTACAGATGGTATTTCTGGCTTGGTCATGGCGCCAAAGTCCCAAATCAGTAAAGGCCATAGGCCTGTAGGCCAACGCAGAGCTCAATGACTTCAATATTATTTCTGATATTGATGGACAAGGGATAATGTCACATAAACCATGCATGTGGCACAGAGATGTACATAGGAACCTGTACATTCTCCTGAACGCATAAGCTAGAGTTCTTCCTGATAAGAGTTTCCAATCATAGAAGCCCAGCTGAACTTCCGCACTAAATGCATGAAGATCTAAGTGACTTAATAATAATAATAATAGTGTGCCATCAAGTTGCTTCCAACTTATGACAACTTATTCCAGGGTTTTTGGTAGGGAATACTAAGAAGTGATTTAACATTGCCTTCCTCTAGTGGTGCCCTGGGACCTTTTGCAGCTTGCCCAATGCCGTACAGGCTGACTCTTTCCCCAGGAGGCACTATGCAGAATCAAACCCCCACATCTTCTAACAGGGAAGACTTTTTGGTTTTGTTTTTTTCCATGTAATTGTCAACAGCATGGTAGATTGGAGTACTGGTAGTCTGAAGTGGGGCTCTTTGCCCACCTTGCCTTAAACTGCAGTGTGTTTATCTTGCATGTAAATCTGTTCCTATCTCTGATAAAATCCAAGGTATGAGTCAGCCAAAGACTGACAGTCTAGTTCAGTGGTTCTCAACCTGTAGGTCCCCAGATGTTCCTGGACTGCAACTCCCAGAAGTCTTAATCACTAGCTGAGCTGGCCAGGATTTCTGGGAGTTGCAGTCCAGGAACACCTGGGGACTCACAGGTTGAGAACCACTGGTCTAGTTCAAACACATTATGCCATGAAGGTAAGTGCAGTTAAGCTCTTGCCACACCAGGTGGTGCTATGCAAACACAAAATAGAGACAGACTAAATTCAAAAGGAAATTCAGTAAGTTTTCTCTCTCACACGCACACACACACACACACACACACAGAGAGAGAGAGAGAGAGATGCCTACTTGGAATCTAGGAGAGGCCAGTGCTGAAAGTAGCATGTTGGCAGTGCACTTCCCTGGCAGCAAGGAGCCAGACAGAAGCATGCAGATGGAATGGAACAGGTTCACAGGAGGGCAATGAAGATGGCTGCCAGAAACAAAGACCATCTTGCCTAGAAGACTGGGAAGAACTTGCCTTTAAAAAGAAATCCACTGTTTTAGTACTTCTCAGCAACTAGGATATCAGGCATTGCTTTTCTCACACAAGTAATCATTTGCTACGTACATTGCTACCACATCACTTTGTTGTTCCTGGCAGGCTGGAAAACTAGAGCAAAAGGCTTTATGATTCTAACAAGTGATCTCTCTTGATATTAAGCTTTGCAAATATTTTTTAAAAAACCTTGCCACTTAAGGGTTAATAAAGGAATGATGGAAGAGTATAGAAATTTCCTGCCAAATAGTCTAAAATTATCTTATATTTCCCAGTACAGTACATTTTGAAATTGAATTTTGGAACACATATCTCACCGTTATTGTAAATATGAAACAAATTATTCCCTTATTTGTCATCCAGAAGGTAACTGACTACAGGTAACTAGTTGTTTCCAAGGCCTGGAGGAGGAGAGCTAAGGGCCATGACAGAATACCCAGAGGGAGGAGGGGATCTAAGAGAGCTGGCAAGTCACCTGAGTGAGGTGGTCATTTCAGGCAGAGGATTCCATGCTGGATGAACTACTTCCCTCTGACCTCCACCAGCCATACCTGTCACTACCAGAGCTTCTGTAGACAGAAGGACACTGTGGGAAGTAAGGAGGAAGAGGCAAGCTGCAACAGTGGTGTTGGGTGATTGTTCTAAACCACCACTGGTTGTCTGGATGCACCTGGAATAACTTGGCCTTGAAAACCCAGGATATATGCAAACAACTGGCTGCACAATAGCCATGAAAGCAACCATGAAGCCATTTAACACCTATTCTCCCTCCTTCCCACACATGTTCTTGCACAGGGTTGGCAGAGGGGCAGCAAGAGTAGTGGTGAAACTTCTGCCCCAAATAGTAGGCAAGCTTGCACCATCCAAGAGGCAAAGCACTAGATGGCAATCCCCTCCATTCCATTCAGGGAACCGAAGTGAACTGAATGGGATACTGGCAATGGATCAACACCCTTGAACACAACTGAAGACACAACTATAGCCTATGTCCAACTACATTGTTCTATGATATCTGAGGACAGCTGCTGGAACAGGGTGCAGAACAGGCCATATGGGATGCAGGAACACACCTCTGTTCTCCAAGAAAGGGGATACTTGAGGTGCTCAGGCTGGTCATGATACTGTTGTTGCTGCTGCTCCCTCCCCTTAATATCTGCTGACTTAATCTATTGCCTCATTTTGCCTAACGGTAGGGTTGAGCCTAGTTATTTTGAATTAATATGAGTAGAGCAAACAACAACTAAAGCAAGATCAACTGAAAGAACTGGGGATGAAAAGTCTTGAGAAAAGAAGACCTGAGGAGAGCTATGGTAGCTCTTTTCAAATACTTGAAAGACTGTCATACAGAAGAGGGTTAGGATCTGATCTCAGTCATCCTCAAGTGCAGCACCCAAAAATGGTCTCAAGTTACAGCAAGAGAGATTTCGGTTGAATGTCAGGGGGAAAAACTTTCTGACCGTTGGAGCGGTATATAGCAATGGAACCAATTACAAGAAGTGGTGAGTGCTCGCACACTGGAGGCATTTAGGCTACCACCTGGCAGTTATCCTTTGATTTGTATTCCTGCCTTGAGATGCAGTTTGGACTTGAAGGCCTAATAGGCTCTTTCCAAACATTATTCTGTGATTCTATGAACCATGGAGTCACCTTCTGTTGGGAGTTAATGTGTGCTCTTTGTAAGCAGTAGCCACATAGAGTCTTTTTTAGATAACGTCTTCACCTGGATTTCAAATTCCGAGGCCCCTTTCAAACCTAGCATTAAGATGTTGGCATGGGCTTAATGCCCTCTCCAACTCTGCCCACTTTCTGGCCAAGTTTAGAATCATCACTCTTTTTGATTAAAGAACCCAGCAGCCAGCATAGCCAGCATAGCATAGTAACTACTAGTTCTGCATTAGTGGGTATTCTTAAATGCCCAAGAGGTCAGTGACAGAATGAGACTCTTGTCTTTCCCTTCTTTTTTCATTGGGAAACAGGGACATGGGTGCTCATTAGAAAAGCATAGAGCAAGGCCACTTCAACTTTGCAAATAAAAAAGCATAGAGCAGAAAAGTATAGAGGAAGGCTGTTGCTTCATCACTTCATCTCTTTAGAAGGTCTCCAGGATCTTGTTAGTCCAAGTTCTTACATTAGCATACTGTATTACTTTGCACAGAAAGCCTGAGTTTCCTTGGTCAGCCACAACCAAATTGGGTTCCTCCAAATGTTCAGGAACACAAACACTCTAGGGACTTTGGTCATTTTGACTGAGGCAGATGGAAGTTGTAGTAGAAAACATCTGGAGGGTATCCAGTTTGCTACCATTGTGATAAATGTTTAGTGCCAGTGGTGGTGTGTTTTTCCCAAACAAAAATTCACTTTTCTTTTCTCCTTCTCCATCACAATGCATTTCCTTTCTAAATATGATTATTTTATGTAATTTACTGTGCCAAGAAAATCCTTACATAACAGCAGCCACCTCGGGCACATGTCTCAGAACACATGGCTGCTTTGCCTCTTTGTCAGTTGCAATTTTTTGCAGATGACTGGTCTTAGCCCCCCTCTAGAAATAGGAAAGATAAGAAATATGGACACACAACATCACTTAGGATAAATAAGTGAGGATAACAGAAACCCATGCTTATTTGCACCAATAATTGTGTAGAGCTTATTCTCCCCACTTACCCAATAAAATCCCTTTTGTTTGTACCTGTCAACACAAAAAAATGGATCACAAACAGTAAGCTGGGAAATTAGACAACTGCTGTCATGCTGCATTTTGTTGAAGGTCATGTACAGAACTGAATATTTTTGCGACTTCCATCACAAACCAACATGACACAAGGAAATTATTGTTTTTTAAAAGCTTGAACAGAGAAGAGATAAATTAAGCCAGGACTGAAAAATGAAGAAACGTTATTGTTGCTTGTGTTGAAATGTTTGTTGTTTTTGTTACTTGGCTTTAAAAGTAAGCCTGAGCTGGGAGGAGGGGGGGGGTCAAATGGGAGTTGAGGGCAATTTTTTACAGTGGCTCCATTCCTTCCTGGCTGACCGTATACAAAAAGTGGTGCTGGGGGACAGTTGCCGTGCCCCATGGCATTTTACATCAGGGTTCGATACTGTCCCCCATGCTGTTTAACATCTACATGGAACCATTGGGAAAGGCCATCAGGAGGTTTGGGTCAAGAGTCAATATTCTGATAATACTCATCACTCTACTTCTTGTTTTCCACCAATCCAGGTTAGGCAGTCTTTGTGCTGAACTCGTGTTTGGATCTGATAAAGGACTGGATGAGGATTAATAAAGTGAAACTCAATCCAGACAAGACTGAAGTGCTATTAGTGAGTACCTCACCGGACAGGTTGGAGGGCCATTTCTCTACCCTTGATAGGGTTGCACTCCCCTAAGGGATAGGTTTTGCACCCTGAGGGTGCTCCTGGACCCCTGCCTGTTCTGTTCTGTTCTGTTCTATAACATCATGCACCAGTACACGATTGCTGCAATTGCCAGTAATTGAGGGAAACCTGGCTACAGTGGTATGGCCATTTCTTACATACTGAAACCAACACACCAGCATAGAAGGGCCTTCAGTTGGAGACTGATGACAAATGACCAAAAGGCCAACCAGAACAACATTGGCTTGATACACTGAGCAGTAACCTAAGGGCCACTTACCTACATCTGGACCAAGCAGGCAACCAAGAAAAATGGCATCTACAATCCAGAACAGCAGACCCTGCCACACATGAGACAAATGCTCAAGAACAAGTCTGCCGTTTCTTTTGTTGCCTTTGATATCCACTTAGCCAATTTCATTGGTTTCATTGGTTTCTTGTGGGCAATATGTTGATGTGTCACTTCATTGACCGTTGCTTTTAAATAAATTCCTCCCATAATTCACCTGGTGGTCTTTATGTGAGGTCAAGCAATTCAAATTGGCTCCTAACTTCAGCAGCATATGCCGGAGTCTCAACATCAATATTTTTTGTGCCAGATCTATTAACTACCACTGTACTCATTCATCTATGGTGCTCGAAGGTGCTAATCAGTTCCTCCTTGTCATGCTAAGAACAGTGATAACTGAGAGGCTACAGAGTCACATAGAAGATGGAGCAAGCTTGTTTTCTGTAGCTTCATATGGTAGGAGTGAATTAATGGATACAAATTACAAGGAAGACTGATTCTGTGATAAGATGAATGTGACAGCACTGCTTTCATACTTGCATGAGCAGCTAAAACACTTGCCTCATATTGGAACCATGTTAAATTTATACTGTAAATACTTTCTTTCGTGGTTGCTGTTTCTTAGGCAAATTACTGCAAAAACCATTTCAGATAAGAACTACGGATATTCTTTTCTATCTACCTTTTGTAGTTATATCATGCCTTTCCTCTGAGCTGAAGCTAGCATATAGGTCTCCCTTCATTCTCTTTTTTTACCCTTAGAAGAACCTTGTGAGGGAGGACAGATTGAGAAAGGGGTGCATGCAGGGCCGGCACATCCATTAAGGCGAACTAGGCAGTTGCCTAGGGCGCCAAAATGGACAGGGGGTGCCAGCCACCACCGCCCGTCCCCCCCGCCTGTCGCTGTCTGCCCCCCCCCCAATTCCCAATGGTCCGGTGACTCCGAAACGGTGGATGCGGCGGGGTCCGTGGAGGTGCGCTTCCCAAGAAGCTTCAGAGAGGGTAGCCGTGTTAGTCTTTTCAAGAACTTCAGGCAAATTCAAAGAAAAACAAAACAAAATAAAATAAAAGACACAAACATGTGGCACCTTAAAGACTAACTTTCATATTTAATGTAACGTTTCGTTCACATGTGCACTTCTTCAGACATATATAGCAGCAGAATGAGGTGTAAGATATAATATGAGCTGAGATATACATTTCATAGCAGATATTCATGGGCTGTAGATGATCTGATAGGCTGTAGCAAATAGAGGTGAGGGGGCGTATAGTTGAGGGGAGGGAGGAGGAGGGTGGAGAAGAGGAGGGACGGTTAGTTAGTAGAATCAGAATCAGAATACTTTTATTGGCCAAGTGTGGTTGGACACACCCAGAATTTGTTTTGGTAAAATATGCTCTCTCTATATAAAAGGAAATATAAGAATCATATAGTCAACAATAAAAACACAGTATATGCAATACAATATAACCTATTATTTAAAAAGGAAGAAAAAAAGTAAAAATTAATTATTCAACAGTTTGATAGCACTTGGAAAGAAACTATCTTTATATCTAGTTGTCCTAGTATGCAATGCCCTAAAACGTCGCCCTGAGGGTAACAATTGAAACAGATTATGTCCAGGATGTGTGGAATCTGTATATATTTTCATAGCCCTCTTTTTAGCTGTGTGGTATACAGTTCCACAATAGATGGCAAATTAGTAGCAATAATTTTTTCTGCAGTTCCAATTATCCTTTGAAGTCTATATCTGTCATGCCTAGTGGCAGAACTAAACCAGACAGTTATAGAGGAACAGATAATAGATTCAATAACACCTCTATAGAATTGAATCAACAGTTCTTTTGGCAGTCTGAACTTCCTAAATTGACACAGAAAAAAAAATTCTTTGTTGTGCTTTCTTAATAATACTTTCAATATTAGATGACCATTTTAAATCTTGAGATATAATAGTACCTAAAAATTTAAAGGACTCCACTATTGACACTAAGTTATTTGATATCAAAAGAGGTGGCTGTATAGAACGAGTCCTCCTAAAATCCACCACCATTTCAACAGTTTTGCATGTGTTTAATTCAAGATTATTTTGAGTACACCATAAAACTAGTTGTTCAATCTCTTGCCTATAGGCAGATTCATCATTGTCTCGAATGAGGCCAATCACCGTAGTGTCATCTGCAAACTTCACTATTTTAACCGAGGAATCCTTTGAGGTACAATCATTAGTATATAAGGAAAACAGAAATGGAGAAAGCACACAGCCCTGAGGGGCTCCTATGCTAACTTTGCTAATATCTGATATAATTTTACCTAACTTCACCTGCTGCTTTCTGTCTGTTAGGGAGCTTACAATCCATTTACAAATGTGATCAGGTACAGCCAGCTGTTTTAATTTAGTCATAAGGATACCCGGAATAATAGTGTTAAATGCAGAACTAAAATCAACAAAAAGAACCCTTGCATAAGATTTTGGAGATTCAAGATGCTGCAATATATAATGTAAGGACATATTAATAGCATCATCTATTTCATCTATTGATCTATTTACACGATAAGCAAATTGCAATGGATCTAATGACAAATCCGTGATAGATTTCAGGTGAGCCAACACTAGTCTCTCAAAAACTGGTGAGAATCATTAAATGTTGAGTTAGAGCTGTATAATTTATGGTTTTATGGCTCACGCCCAGCCAATGTTATCTTAAGCTGTGAGAATGTTCAATCCCTTATTGTGTGTGTCCATCATGGATATAAGAAATCAACCCGGAATGTTCACTGGAAGGACAGATTGTGAAGCTGAGGCTCCAGTACTTTGGCCACCTCATGAGGAGAGAGGACTCCTTGGAAAAGTCCCTGATGTTGGGAAAGATTGAAGGCAAAAGGAAAAGAGGATGGCAGAGAATGTGTTTGTACTGCCCTCGCTACTCAGTACCCCGTATGCAATACCTGGGCCCAATATTATCTAGGGTGAAGGGATGGCCAGATGCAGGCATAATGCAATTAATGCTAAATGATCAAGTGGAAGACGGGGTGAAGAAAGTAGCGGGCTTTATGGCATACATAGTGAATCATGCTGAAACTCTATAGCCTGTATCAATACTCCCACTCTGAGGTATGTTTGAATGTCAGTTGCAATCATTGACTTGGTTATTGCCAGAAAACCTAAATTAGGTTTTATATATGTGTTTTATTTATATATGTGTCTTATTTATGCCATTAAAGGTTTGATTGATTGATTGATTGATTGATGGTTGGACGGTGTCATGGATGCAACCATTATGAATCTGACAAAACTCCTGGAGGCAGTGGAGGATAGGAAGGCCTGCGAGCTCTGGTCCATGGGGTCACGATTCACGAAGAGTCGGACACGACTGAACGACTGAACAACAAATCATGGATATACAGTGGTACCTTGTATAAAGGAATTAATTCGTTCCAAATGGAATTATATTAAGCAAATTTTCCTTTATACAAATCCCCATAGGAATGCATTGAAAATGGAGTGATCCCATTTTTTTTGTTTTAGGGATTCTCCCCATAGGCAATGATGTTGAGCCAATTTCCCCTATCTCCGGAATTTTTAAGGTTGTACAAATTTTATGTTATACAAGCTGTTTGTTATACAAGGGTCCACTGTAAATCTGATTTCAGCGTCTCCGTTCTCTCCCTCCATCCACCGTGCGCGGGCGAGGGCGCTGTCAGCTGTTGGAGTCACAATTGTGTGTTGGGGGGAGGAGAGAGAGAGAGAGAGAGGGGAGGTGCTGTCTGATAGAGGGGGTGGGGGGGCTGGAGCAGCCGAGGCTGCGGCGGCGGCGAGGGCGAGGAGAGCTCGACTACTCCCTGCGCTCCATGCGTCGGGCGTTGGGCGTCGGGGGGTTCCTGGGTCGCCACGGACGCGTCTGCGGAGCGCGCGGCGGCGGCGGCGGCGGCGGCGACTCCTCCCGCCGGGGCGCCGCTGATGTGACGGGGGCACCCAAGCCCGGCGGGCTGCTGCTGCTGCTGCTGCTGCTGCTGCAGAAAAGACGCGCCTCCGCCGCCTCCTTTCCTGCGCGCACGGGTCCGCAGGCAGGCGAAGAGGAGCCCGGCAGGGTGAGCGCCCCCGGGGGGGACGGGGGACGGGGGACGGGGGACGGGGCAAGAACCGAAGCGAAGAAGCACTTGGGTCCTTGGCAGGGAGGCGAAGAGAGAGAGAAAAGAGAGAGAGCTGGAGCCGGTCTTGCGTGCTTTAGAGGTGTCGGTGGGTCCATCGGAAGGCTGAGTTAGTTGTGTACGGGGAGTACGAGAGGATTGTAGTGATTTTAGTGTCAGGTTTTTATTATGGCTTGATGATGTTATTGATATTTTACTTTTAACTATTTTAAATTGTTTTATTTATTTGGATTGTAAGCCGCCCAGAGACCTTTGGGTAGTGGGCGGCATATAAATAAAATAAAATAAAATAAAATAAAATAAGTAAATAAATTGGCGGCCGACGGGTAAACGCTCCTGCGTCCGCCTTCTATGGGGGCTTGCTTTTGCGCATTGTTTACTCGGGAGTAACTAGCCGGGACGACAGATGTTAAGTGTCCGTCTGCGTGTGCGCGTGAGTGGAGCCAGTGCTCCCTCGCAGATCCTCATCATGTTGCCCCAAGAAATCAGTTGCCTGAGGCCAAGCAGCCGACGGCATCTCCCGAGTCACGGTACCTGGTGCATGATACCCCCCCAGTGGTCAAGTAAATGCTGGGGTCCCCCGCTTCTCAGTGGGTGTCTAGGGAAACCAGCAAGGCTACGCTGCCTTTTCCGGCCCCTCAGATGGCCTCAAGGTGTTGTCCCGGCTTCTAAAGATCTGGAACGATGAGGCCCCTTTGCGGCATGGATTTCTGTGGGAGCAACCGGGGTTGAGGACAGAAAGAACGGTGATTGGAATTTATGGGCGTTGCTTTCCTTTGGATTACCACTTCCAGAAGCCCCCAGTTAGCCTGGCTAAAGGCAGAGCTGCCTGGGGCGACGTTGTGTTTAATCGGAAGTAAATACCCCCTCCCCTTTCGTAAGGCTTAACTTCCAAGTAAAGGCAGGTAAGGACTGCGATTTTATAAGTATCAATAAGAAGCACAGAAGAAAAGAAGCAGAAAAGAGAAAGACAAAGACATGGAACGTTTAACTTACCTATTTTAATTTGAGGTTTCATGGAACAAGTCCACTTCCTCAGATGTGGGAGTAACATCCTTTATTGTGTTTCTTATTGATAGATGGGCACAGTTAATAGCTAGCACCTAGAAAATTGCAAGTGTAAAAAAAAATTGCATAACAAGTCAATCGCCTGTTCAAGTGCAGCTTTGTCTAACTGACCTTCCCCTCGGACAAGGCTATATTTTGGGGTATGCATTTTCAACACTCTGGAAGGGAGCAAAAGGGAATAAAGGACACTTTTATAGGGGGAAAACATTCACCAAAGAATGTGTTGCTACAAGTCGAGGTGCAGAATAAGCGAAAGAATGGGGTGGGGGGGTTGTTGCTTGGATATCCAAGCCCCTGGTGTTGTCTGAGGGCAGAGGCCAGGACAGACGGTTTTTGAGAGCCCCCCCCCCCGGACAAGAGGAAATTGGCAAGGTATGGGCCGAGAAGGGGAATTCATCTGAAGCTTGGACAACGCTCGAGTGGAGCAAAAAGGGTTAGGAGGGACGAGCTTGAGAGTGTTGGTGAGAGCAATCTGGGGAGGATGGGGTGTTTGGGGCTGCCATTTTTGGGGGGCATAGGTGGAGGTAATAGGATAGGTTTGTTTCCCAACCCCATCTTCCTTTGTGTTGGTTAATTTTTGGCATTTGTATGCCAAATGGGGCCGGGGGGGGGGCATTAAGTCCTAAATGGAAACATGACCTACTAGCGCCAGGGAGTCAAGCAAACTTTGCAACTGACCAGCTAAACCATTGACCTTATGAAACAAAATGGTATTTGGGGGTTGTTGCTCTTTTTGTTGTTTTTCCTTGGGGGAGTGTTCTAGCAAGCACTTAGGGTTCTGTTGGCAAAGTGTTTGGAAAAGTGCACCTAAGCCAGATGTGGGCTATCGGAAGAGGTTATTGCAGCTACATGAGAATCATAGAATCATAGAGTTGGAAGAGACCTCAAGGGCCATCTAGTCCAACCCCCTGCTATGCAAGAACCCCCATCACAATATTTCCGACAGATGGCCATCCAGCCTCTGCTTAAAAACCTCCAAAGAAGGAAACTCCACCACCCTCCTTTGGGGCAGCATATCCCACTGCCGAACAGCTCTAACTGTCATGAAGTTATTCCTAATGTTCAAATGGAATCTCTTCCTGTAGTTTGAAACCATTGCCCCGAGTCCTAGTCTCTGAAGCCATGGAAAACAAACCTGTTCCCTCTTCAATATGACATCCTTTCAAATATTTAAACATAGCTATCATATCCCCTCTCAGTCTTCTTTTTGAAAGGCTAAACATTCCCAGTTCCCTAAGCCGTTCCTTATAAGACATTTCCTCCAGACCCTCAACCATCCTGGTAGCCCTCCTCTGCACCCGCTCGAGGTTGTCAACATCCTTTTGGGGTACCAGTTCCAGACACAATGTCTTGCTGTGCTTAAGAGCTCTGGTGCACGATGGAATTTGAAGGAGGAGGGCATATTGGCCTTTATTGAGCCTTGTAGGTTGCTGCTGATTTCCCCAAACCCCATCAGGCTAACAAAATGATGAATCTGCGGTCTAATGCTTCCTTCTGCTGCAGCCTTGGGAGTGGGTCTTTGCAAATAAACAGGCAGGAGAGAACAGCAAAAGACGCCCAATAATTGATCTCAATGCAGGTTTAATTAAAAACTCTGCCAAGGGATAACTGGGGAAAAAATAAGTGGCCAGAAATTGAGTTGAGACGGTGTCTTTATTTAAGCGAAGGCTCTGCAACGCACTTTGAGATCCAAGGGCATGGAGAGGGAGCTGGAAACTTGATGGGATGTTTAAAAATGTTTTGCAGCTGTGTGTTACACCCACCAATGGAAACCACTCTTAACCATTTTAAACCAATGTGTGCTCTAAATGCCTGCATGTATCCTTTGGAGCTAAACTGAATATAATTCACCAGCCTGGATGTGTAGGGGAAAAGAGAGAGACAAATAAGTGATAGAAATTGCACACTGACATGAAGGTGGGGGGAACTGACAAAATGCTGGATGGAAAGGCAGCTGTTTTAATTACTCTGTGTGTTTGCAAAGCACAGGCTTGATCCCTCAGGTTTTGGGTGAGAACAGTGATGTAGAACTTACTGAATAATAGGGGGTCAGACATCATCCACCCCCTACTCCTCAGGCTTCCCTGGTCCTTCTGAACATCGATGTAGTCTTTTCAGTTGTTCGGAGAGAAGAATTTTCCCCAGGACAGTGTATTGCTGCAAACTATGTCTGTTGTAAGGCAAAGTATGTAAAGATGATTGGGTTTTGAACGGGCAATTAAGAGCTGTTAGCTTTGCAAAAGACCTGCTCTTCATTTGTTGATCTGGACCAACACAGTACTTCTGGATTCTCCTAGACTGAGGTTTTGGCTATGGAAACAAATACAATAAACACCCGTGCTTCCAAAATTGGAAGTTCATGTTCTCACAGTGATGGACTCAGGGATCCATAGGGTCCCTCCCAGCTCTGCAATTCTAGGATTCGAACAGTTTCCTTGATACATCTAACCGGTATAGCACTGGATGGGAACCCCTATCATTGGTAGCCTCCCTGGCTTGGAACGAGGATGGTTCTCCTCGATTCAGGGAGGATAGGGGAAAGCTGCTGCTGTGTTTAAATTTTCCAGAGTCCCACAGACACAGCAGGTGGACGTTTTTTTGTTTTGTTTTAATGCCCAGATGGAGTTAGGAGGCCTTTAGAGGGAAGAGGTTGCACTGCCTGGCCTTCCCAGGAGAAATATTAGCAGTACTGTGCTACCATCCCTGCTTCTGTAGCTTCCCTCACATTAGCTTGGTGGCAGAAGGTGGTCTGCATCTAAGGCTCCCGGAGAGAGATTAGACTGGATATAGGACAGATAGGGGAGGGGGCTACATACAGGGGTAGAGGGTAAATAGCAGGGCATACAAGGAGGGAGAAATCCATTGGAAGTTCCTGGAACACAGACTTCATTTCAGCCAACTGGAGAGAGAGAGAGAGAGGTCAAATGGAGAAGCTACCGGATAAACTGGGGCGTATGTATTAGAAGGGATTAAGTGTGTGGGGACAATAATGATACAGAGTGTTTTGCGGAGAGGAAATAGATTGATCTTTATTTGTTTTGATCTAATGAGGCAACTATAGAGAGGAGGGGTTATCAAAAAGAGTGTATCTTCCATTTAGTGGGAATTCAAGGACATAAATTGAGAAATGAGGGAAGGAAGAAATATCACCTCTGTTTAGCCTTGGAACTTGTTTATTTTCTGTTTTTAAGGGTGGCAGAGTGCATAGAAGCCTTGTCACGGTCTGATGCTGAAGTGGAGGAGGAGTCAGCTGTTGTTATGGGTCATGAGAGGGGATGAGGATATTTGTAGACAGGAAGACACTGGTCACAGCTGGATCATGCCTTCACCAAAAACAAACAAACAAAGCAAAAACAAACCTGGTGGGGCTTAACACTGCCCTGCGCAAATCTTCTTTGCACTGATTTGTCTCAACAATAATGGCCTCTCTTCTGTATTTGAATCCAAGCCCCTTTGATGAGGCCAATCGGGTCATGCAATGCTAGACAATGTGTTCGAGAAAAACTGTACAGGAGAGGCCTTTGTAGAACTGGCCTGGCGATCTATGAATGCTACAATTCCAGTTTGTTCATTGACTAGGATTCTTGGAAAAGGACTCCCTGAAAGTAACCTTTCTCGGCTCAGCTGTTCATTTCTCCAATGAAGGTGGGAAGACCCAAGTACCAAGACGTTTTGCTGCCTGAGATTAAGGATGCAGTCTGTCTTCCAAAGTTGGCTGTATTAACCCTCAAGTCTTGTTTCCATTGGGTAATGGGAAAACGGTGGAAGCAGCCGGCTGGTTAAGTGAAGACTATTGTAATACAGAGGGCAGGAACAGAAGGCTGCCCCTGCTGCCTCCCAACATCTGCTGCCTGAGGCAGTATCCTTTCAGTGCCTAGTGGTTGGGCTGGCTCTGTGAATGAGGTGGCCCCTTTTAAAAGTGTAATACAGGTGACTGGCATGCAGCTTGAAGCATCTGTGTATCTCAGAAACAACCCCAGAACTTTGAAAGAACACCACCGAGTAAGCTAGTGCTTCTCCAGCATTTTGGGCTAGAGTTCATGTAATTACTGTACATTAGCCACACTGGCAGTGTTTATTGAATCTTAGTCTGAAACTCGGTGAATGCATGAGGATACCTTCTTTTTGAACATGATATAATGATATCTCACAATGCTAGGTTCAGCCTGTCGATCCTGACTAAACCTTTGATGAGTCTGGCCTGTGGGCTAGACTAGAGGATGAGACAATTTGCTTTTTCTCAGGATTAGGGGAAAAGAAGAGAGCTGACAATATGATGATTGACCAAAATAACAGCCTGGTGTGATTTTGACCACTGTGTGACTTGCCTGTCCTGACCAGGCAAGTCATCCAGCTGTAAGTCAAGTGGGGCCCTTCTATCTTCTAAAAATACATGGATGGCATTTTTCATCCTGTCTCTCTCAGTGGGGTCATAATTCCTCTATAGAAGCTGAGGAGGTGCGAGCTCTCTCTGTTCCATCTCATTATGGAGATGGAAAAGGAAATTGTCCAGACATTTTTGCATGCAAAGCACATTGCTATTATTAATTATTATTCTGGAATTGTGCCTCTGATCTGTGCTTATCTGTCACTAGCTCTGTTACCAGCCCCATGGTGGATTTCTTGTGTGTGGTTTTTGATCTGGCTGGGAAGGATAAGGCAGAAATCTGACTTGCAAGCAATTCTGTGCTGCTGTGGTGTCAGGATGCTTTTCTAAAACTGCAGCAGGGAGATAATTTGGTTTCCAATACAAGAATCAGGTGCACGGACTCCCCGGCCCCATTCTCTTTGCAGTAATACTGCAGTGCTAATCCCAGCATAGTTGAGATAAACATGATGGGACAGGGTGATCTCACCCACTAAGAAATACAGTGTTTTTCTCCATGGGTTGGAAGCTTGCAAGAACATAAATCAGTATCTTAAATTTATACAAATGCTACCATTTAATTCAAATGTGATGGTCAGCTGAGACTCCTGGCATCCCTTTCTGATGGCTGTGCTGGCTAGAGCTGGTGGTATCTGGAGTGCAAAACATAAGAAGCATAGCTGGAAAAAGTTACGTTTTGAATTACAGGCACAAGAATCATTCAGTTCATACTGACTATGTGCAAACTGTGGTTTTCCCTAGTGTCGTGATAGGTATGTCTTTGGACTGAGAGGCCCAGCGGTATTCTGAGATAGAAATGGGAATATTTTGCTTTCTAGATGTTGATCCTGAGCATCTAACTAGATTCCCTCCCCAAAGGGCCAATAGGAAGGGATTATGGGAGGAGTCTGACAGAACTTTGCAGGAAGGTAAATAATGTCTAGGACAGGCATGCCCAAACTTCAACCCTCCAGATATTTTGGACCACAACTCCCACAGTCCTTTGCCATTGAAAATACAGGCTTGGAATTCTGGGAGTTGTGGTCCAATACATCAGGAGGGCCAAAGTTTGGGCATGCCTGGTCTAGGACCTCCTCACCAACCAAATGCTCCTTGGATGTGTTACACTACAGCTCCCATCATCCAAGACACCATGGCTGCAGGGTACAAGGGATGACATAGTCCTCCACATTTGGCAGATACTAGATCACGGAATGCTGGTTTAGATGATGAACATTCCCATGCCACTGTAGTTCTTGACCTGCCTGCACACAAGAGCAAAAGAGGAGAACAAGAAGGAACTACTTTCTGTAGCCCATTCTTCTTCCATGAGGGCAGTTAAGAGAGTGTATATTATATGGACTTCCAGAGTGTCTCATCCAAGTACAAATCAGAGTCTAAAACTGTTCACTTCAGAAAAGTGGTCATTGCATACCAACTCATCTGACTAGACTCCTGGGACATTTGTTATTTTGGTTGCGCTTGGCTTTAGACACAATGGAAATGCCTTTGGTCATTTCCACCTTGGAGACCTAGATGAGTTCACTTTCAATCTGAGATCCATGTTTCCTTTTTACAACACAGTGTGCAAGCATTATTTTTGGCCATCAATCCTCAAATCCCTCAACCAGCATCCTCTTTCGGAAAGGAACCTCCTTAAATCAATTATACATTCCCATTTTCCTGTGTTTTCCACTAGGCACTATTCTGAATAGTGTACATATAAAAACTTTAACCGAAAAACAATGACATAATCAAATATAAAAATAGACAAACAAGAAAAGACATATAAAAATCAGAACTGAAAAACAATGGCATAATCAAATATAAAAATAGACAAATAAGAAACAAGAAAAGAAATAGGTGTTAAACCCATATTGTCTTGTAAAATCAGTTAGTAATGGGCAAAATCAGGGGAGGCTGCCAAACTAGTTCCTTCTAGCTTTGGGTACCCAGAGGTTCTTGGTCTACAACTCCCAGAAATCCAGGTAAGTAAAAACTAAATGAAGGATGGACAATCCAGATGGTTTTCGGCTGCAACTTCCAGCATTTCATATCAATGGTTATGCTAGCACAGGCCAATGGGAGTTGTAGTCAAAACATCGTACATTTTCAGCATCCCTGAATTAGATGTACATGAGTCCAATAGGGATCCCTGTAGCTTTAATAGCAAGTTTCGGAAGGTTACTTTTTGGGCTGCAACAAGGGTATTTATCTTCCTGGCTGGGGGATTTTTGGACTGAAAAACAAGTTTTCCAACCTGTGTCTAATAGCTGCATAGAAAGTGTCATTTTGGTGGATGAACCTTGTTTCAGGTGCATGAGAAAATGCATTTTCCTATGCTGGTAGATCCCAGATGTGGGGTTCTAAAAATAGCTAAACTTCTACCTCTCAGAAACCTCAGTTAACTTGCCTGTTTTTCAAGGATTCTTGGCGCTGTAATCCAAAAATTGTAGAGGACATTTTGTAGGATTGTTCTTTACACAAACTGTTGAAGTCTGCAGCCAATTCTTGAGAAGACCTATTTAATCAAGAGATTTACCTGCAGGCTGATAGGCTGGGCAACAACTGATTCTGGGATTAGGAAAAACAAAACTAAAAACCTCAGCATTTTGAGAGAAATGGAAGATAATGAGGGGTGTAGGGATATAGCTGTTGCAGCTGATAGGTCCCAAATGTAATTTATGGATCCTGAATTGGTTTCCCTTGTTAATTTTGGTTCCCCTTTATGTTCAAGCTTCTAGGTCTCTTCCAAATTTTCAGACAGGAGTAATTTCCAGAAAAATACCATGATTTTACCTGAGACCTTTGTCGTGGAGACTTTCTCCTTGACAGCTTGAATTTAAATGTGAGCAATTTTCTGTTAATTTATATAATGAAAAATAAATTGATCTGTTTTTCCCTGGTCCAGCTGCACATGACAGAACTGCATAGATGTTTTGTGTGTCCCCCCCCCCAAACAACTGTGTATATGGTTCACATGAGACTGTAGCTTATCTAGTTTGAGAAAAACTATTATTGTAACCAATATGGAAAAGCAGTTGCATGGGTCATGAGCAGAAACAAAACTCTGGGTTGTGTAATGTTATTATTCTAATAGATGGTTTAAAAGTTACAAACAAGAAGAGCATTTGAGTCCTTCAAAACTCTTCATTAGAAGATGTATATGTTATTGGAGGCTAGGACAAGATACATCCAAACAAAATCACACAGGATGTTAAAGGTATTGCTCTTCTGGGCAGGGTGATTTGCAAAACGGAGATGGTAGATTTAGTGGGGTGTTAAGAGGCAAGATTACTGCCCTTCCCTTTTTGATAGAAGCCTGGTTGTGACCTCTGCCCATCTGTCTATTCTGCTGGACAAGGCTTATGGGCTTCTGTGTTGGCTTTGAGAAGGAAAAACAGCATTCGCTAGGGCAGCAGAGCTGGAGATCAACTTAAGAGTTTAAAAAGGGAATGAAAATCAAATTGGTAGTTGTACATAGTAGTTGGAGAGGTGGAATCCTAACAGAAGTGCAGTCTCATAGAAAGACTTATTCCTCTGCCAGAACCTGTGTCAGATAGTGGGATTTCCATTAGCAAATAAGAGATATTTCCATGAGTGGAAATAAAATTCTGGGGTAATACATTTTTATTGAGTTACTGTAAGAGTTATGGCTGTAGTTTGATGCTCTGGATAGAGAGATGGACTGGGACTCTGAAGACCAGGTTTCAAATTCATTCTCAGCCATGTAAATTCGCGGGGGATCATCTCCCCAGTGGTTTCATATAGATGTTAAGGAGACAGAACAGAATCCAGGGGAACTCCACAGGTCAGCTTTATGTCATGACTAGAAAAGAGAATGTGGTATGTCAGGATAGAACACAAGTTATTCTTGAGATATGCAGGTTTCTATTTTTGGACTTCTACTCCCTGATTTTCCCAGACAATTATGCTCCATTCTACTGCTACTACATTAGTGCCATTCTACTGCTTTAATATAAGAAGATCCTGAAGCCAACAACGAATGGATTTTTGATGTTGATTCTTATCTTGATACTGAATCCATAGTTTGGTGCTCTGTTCCACTGGATTCATGCCAATCTCTCTGATACAAGTTTAGAAGAAAGTCTAAATCCGGCATGTCCAAACTTCTGCCCTCCTGATGTTTTGGACCACAAATCCCAGAATTCCATGCCTGTATTTCCAATGGCAAAGGACTCTGGGAGTTGTGGTCCAAAACATCTGGAGGGCTGAAGTTTTCACATGCCTGGTCTAAATAATGGATCATCAGCCACACAAGCATTCTCCCCATGCCTGCCCAGCCATATCTCTGTGGAAAGAGGAAATAAAATCAAAGTTGAGCTGACACTTGAATCATGTTGTACAATAACAATATATGATATAAGTCTTCATTATGGTCATTGCCCAGCTTAGCCCATGTTGTATAATTTCTACAGAAACAGGCTGTTCTGAAACTGCTGCATCACATGAAGGGTACGTGACATGAATCAAGCACCCAGAAAAAGTATGGAAAATGTCTTTGAGAGGAACGATTTTCTTCCTCACATTCTTGTGGTTTGGCAATGTGATTTTGAACAATTCTGTGTCCTGGCAATGTGATTTTGAACAATTCTATGTCCAGATCTGAAGGCAATGGAGTAGTTTCCCCCCCCATTTTAATTTATTTTCTACATTAAATTACATAAAACAAATATATTGCTTGTCTTCTGTTGTGTTACTGCTTCAGTCACAGTTTCCCCCAACATTTGAGCCCAATATAATTCATATCTCCCTTCCCAGCTTAAATGAGCATACTTTCATACTTTGTTTCCTTATTATCTCATCCCTATTCTATCTAGCTATCTTTACTTACATCTGTTTTTAATACAAAGAATATAGCCTATCTAATCTAATCAAACTCACTGTTCAGCTCTCCAATACTAAGCAATTTAGGATAGATTTAGCTAACTATATATAGTCTATATATCATCCACAGTATATTTACCTATTCTTCAAAGAATGCCTAATTTCAGCAAACATCACTAATTCAAGATAATACTTTATGAGCTATTATAAGAGAGCTACCTTCTGGTCTACATGTTTCACTTTATGCATAGAAGTCCTTGTCTATACCTAACTGCCTCTATTCTTTTAAAAATCTAACAGATCAACATTTATTTATATATCAGGTTTGTCTTCACATTTCCATTTCCCATTTCCCATATCATACCAATTAACTTGTGGCCTCTTAGACAATCAGAATACAGAAAACATTTTATGTAATAGATTTACTAAGCCAGATTTTTGTTTTCCCTTTCCCTGCCAAGCCCCTTATCTTCACAGATTGTTCCCCCCTTGTCAAAGCCTTTATCTTCATGGGTTGTTGTATTATCTTGATAGTAATCTTGATGGCCACTCTGCTCCTGAAAAAGCCCAATTTTTTCCTCTTTTTGGCACCCATATTAAGTAAGACGCACTTATCATATTCCGTGGATTTGGCACATCTAAGGGTTTAGCCTGCACCATTCTTGTCATGTTTGTCTTCATGTTGAGATCTGCTCTTTGTTCTGGTTTAATATCTTGATTTGAGCTGATTTCAGTAGATGCGTTTATCATATTTTGTGAATTTGGCATATCCAAATATTTATTCTGTATTTTCTTGTGTTTGTCTGTATATTAAGATCAGCTGTCTGTTTTAGCACAATCTCCTGATCAGAACTAATTTCAGTTTTTTCTAGAGACCCAATGTTATCCACCACTCCATCTTGAATTATCTGTTTTTCCTCTGTGACTTTATCAGAACTGAAAATCTGTATCTTCAGAGGTTGAGTCTGTGTAGATATCTATATTTTTTTGCAAACCGGATAAATCTTCTGAGATGTTCTTACAATTTTATAGCTCACAAGAAATAGTTAATATTACTTGTAATAGTTTCTGCCACTTAGTTTCAAAAAAGAGAGGTACAGAGGAGAGTAACTAGAGTAGATTGAAGCCAAAGGTTCAATCTCCAAGGTCAGATGATGTTTTTTTTGGGGGGGGGGGACTTTTCCAATGCTGCTCTTACAGTTACATCTTTAAATTCAACATATAGAAAGCACAGAGGTATAAGGTAGTCTCCTTAAAATTTTGTCTTTAAATCCACCACATATAAAGAGCAAAGGCATACAATATTTTCCACAAGAAGAGGACAATAGGCAGAAAGGCAAGTTCATGAAACAATGTGAAAACAACCACTTCTTCTATGGTTGACTTTCGAAAACATTCACCCCTTCTTTGCTAAAAGCTGCTTCCTCAGAAGGGGGGGGGGGGTTAGTGCTTGTTTGAAGGAAAGAATTTCCAGATGCTAAGGAGAAATTTGGCCTAGAAAGAGATGCTGTAGAAGCATTCCACTCATGACATGCCAAATATTTACAGCTTTAATGTCTGGCACCGACAGCTCTGCCTTCGCCATAGCAAAGGCCTTCCTCCAGTGGGAGATCAAGCATTTTCCTGCTTCCACAAAGTTTGCCACCACTCCCTTCAAGGTCTACAGCTGCTGCCTCTTCTTCGTTTCCCCTCCAGGGAAACTACCCTTATTAGGGTCCCTTTATCTAGAGAAGTTCAGCTTTATAAGCTGGAGCGCTTATCAAGTTGTCTCGCCACTGTGTAGCTGGAACTGGAAGTCGAAATGGAGTAAAGTTTTTAATTGTGTGACTTGTGAGCATGCCTTTACATCATATCTTTTTCAAATTATCAATATGGAATGGCATTTTTGGAACATGGCCTTTTGTTCTTGAATATATTGCTTATAGAATAACAAAATTATCCATACCCACTAGTCCCTGAAGGATTCCAGCCTATGGACCAATTCTGCCCTTGACCACCACAGAGGTCACAAGTGCAAAAGCCAGTATGACGAACATGAAGGCCCCTGACTTGACAGATATCACAATGCCCCTTCTAAATTAGGCTGCTGAAATGGCAGTAAACTTGGGGTAGTAGCCATTAGTGGAAGGAATACAGGTTCCATTCGAATATTGAAAAAAATATTTTTGAACTTAGTGCATGTTCAGAGGCACTGTTGGTCCTTCATTCTAAAAGCCTAGTCACACCCTTTGCTTTCCATGCGAGTGACTGAAATCCAGTAGGAAGTTGCACAGGAAGCTGGCTCACTAAATTCCTCATATTCTATGGACCTGCTGTAGTTGTGACATACTGTTTGGTTTCCGTTATTATTTTGTGTTTTAGTCCAGTTGATGGGATTGAAAACAAAAGCAGTCAAAGTAGATTTTGTAGGTCATGCTGGCTATGGGTACTGGAAGATGAGGTTTGAAGAGCAGGAACTTTTCCAAATTCTACTCAAGAAGTTCAATAAAGTAAAGAGATTGGACTTGGGGGAAGATCATCCTATTACTCTCTTATTTTATCTTCTGATCTTGTTTCAGACAGGAAAAAAATGATTGCCTTGCCCACCCTTGTTATTCTGCTCCTCTTTGTGGTTGGCTATGGTTCCTCTGAGAACACCAGTACCTCGAGAGGGTGTGGACTGGATATCCTTCCTCAGTACGTGTATCTCTGTGATCTGGATGCAATCTGGGGGATTGTTGTGGAGGCAGTTGCTGGAGCAGGAGCCTTGACGACGCTAATGTTGATGCTGATTTTGCTGGCGAGAGTGCCGTTCATCAAGGAGAAAGAGAAGAAGAATCCCTTAGGGTTGCATTTCCTCTTTCTTTTTGGGACCTTGGGACTCTTTGGGTTGGCCTTTGCCTTCATCATTGAGGAAGATGAGACAATCTGCTCCATCCGACGGTTCCTTTGGGGGATCCTCTTTGCACTGTGCTTCTCATGCTTACTTGCTCAAGCTTGGCGGCTCCGGAGACTTGTCCGCCATGGCAAAAGCCCATCTGGATGGCAGCTAGCTGGCGTCACCATCTGCCTGACACTAGTCCAAGTCATTATTGCAGTGGAATGGCTGATCCTGACCGTGGTGAGAGACGGGAAGCTGGCTTGCCATTACGAGCCGATGGATTTTGCCATGGCATCCACCTACGTCATGTTTCTCCTGGTGGTGGCACAGGGCTTTTCTTTTTTTACAGTGTGTGGAAAGTTCAAGAAGTGGAAGAAGAATGGGGTGTGTCTCATGATCACTAGCTTCTTCTCAATCCTCCTGTGGGTTGCTTGGCTTGCTATGTACCTGTATGGTAACAAAGAACTTGGGAGACAAGACCAGTGGCGGGATCCAACACTTGCCATCGCACTGATATCCAGTGGTTGGGTGTTTGTGATTTTTCACGCTATCCCAGAGGTTCATTGCTCCATCCTTCCCTCTCAACAAGAGAACACACCAAATTATTTCGATACATCTCAACCGCGCATGCGCGAGACAGCTTTTGAGGATGACTTGCAGCTTCCACGGAGTTACATGGAAAACAAAGCCTTTTCAATGGATGAACATAACGCAGGTAAGACTTTAGCCAGAATTTTTTCATAGAGTTTACTTGACACAATTCCCATTTTTTTTTGTCTTCTACCTGTGTATTCCAAACTGACATGCCCCAGGCTTAATCAGTGGCACAGCAAAAACTTAGATACCCAAAATAATACTTACAGTTCTATGTGCACGAGGTCCATGGGGATCTTTGCTGTAGATCTCCAAGGATTTATAGACCGCTTCCAATTTTATTATTCTACAATTCTATAATTTCAAAGGACCCTTCAGCCGGCTGATATTTTTGTCTGAGTGAGTGGTACCATTTTGGTTACATAAATAAGTAGTGTTCGTCTACGAATGAGGATGGCCATGTTCTTTGCTGAGATCATTCATCAGTTTGAAGGAATCCTCTTTTTGAAGGGGAATTGTATGGCCTGAGAAGCAGAATACAAGATTTAAAAAGCCCACAGGATGTGCCTAGGGCCTTGATGGTCCATGTTAATAGGTAACACTTAGTACCTAGACAGCTGATTGAGCATCAGATGCACAATTGACATTGGATTGAGCAGCCAAATGCACAAGGGATGTCTTGTACATATTGATTTAAATATAAATATCATTTCCAAATGTACATCTATCCCTATCAGTTAGCATGTGAACTTTTATGTAAATATGAGCGTTCATTTGCCCTCTTTTGTCTGGTGACATTTTGGGGAAGGGTTTTATCGACATCGGTTATAGCTTGTATTTCAGGAGGGGCTGTTGTTGATTGTATGGGTGAACCCACTTGGGAATCAACCCACATTTCAGATGAGTGAATTGATTTTAAGGGAATTGGAACTCCTACAGAACCAGAAGTATTAAAAAGTTGACAAAAATCGGACAAATATTAGCATAGTATAAGGACTGCAGGGAATTTACAGAAGATTGAAGTTCTAGACAGCATGAAGTAATTTAATTATTGGATCAAGACCTGCATATATAGGTTCAGATCCCTGCTAGACTAGGAATCTTGCTTAGTGATGTTAGGTCCTCTCAGATTAACCTACTTTGCAGGGTTGCTGTGAGGTTAAAATGGAGAGGAGAATCATATATGCTGATTTCAGCTTGAAAGAAAAGCAGAATACAAATGTAACAGATAAAAAAGCAGAGTACAAATGTAACAGATAAATAAATGTGTAAATATATGTGAAACATATTGTTATATGTCTGTGAAGATTCTCAGTCATCCAGGTGAGTTTATTTGGAAGTTGAGTCATGGCAACTGGACTTCTTTTTCTTGAGAGATTGAAACGTTTTGCTGCTCATCCAAACAGCTTTGTCAGTCTGAAGAAAGCTAGTTGCGAGTCCTTCATTTTATAGTTCACTTTGACCTCTTTTCACCCTGGTCTGAAATAGGCTCATGAGATGAACAATTGCCTGAATAGGCTCGTTAGGTAGACAACAGTCTCAATAGCAGAAGTTTAAGAAAGGGTAGCTGTGTTAGCCTTTTCAAGAATTTCAGGCAAAATTCAAAGAAAAACAAAACAAAGCACAAAACATGTAGCACCTTAAAGGCTAACTTTCATATTTTATTGTAACGTTTCTGCTGCTATATATCTGAATAAGTGGCTGTGTCCACGAAATGTTACATTGAAATATGAAAGTTAGTCTTTAAGGTGCCACATGTTTTGTGTCTTTTGTTTTGTTTTGTTTTTCTTTGGTTTTTACCTAAAAGTCTCAATAGCCTTAAGGTGAACAATGGCCTAAAGTGCTGAAACCCATTAAAAATACTTCATGCCTTCACCACCAAGGCCTAAGGGCTAACGATCCATACTTCATGGGTTTCAGCACTTTAGACCATTGTTCACCTTAAGTCTATTGAGACTGTTGTCTACCTAAAGAGCCTATTCAGGCCGTTGTTCATCTTATGAGCCTCTGTGAAGATTCTCAGTCATCCAGGTGCGTTTATCTGGGAGTTGAGTCATGGCTACTGGACTTCTTTTTTTGAGAGATAGAAACGTTTCGCTGTTCATCCAAACAGCTTCATCGGTCTGATGAATGATTCAGACCGATGAAGCTGTTTGGATGAACAGCGAAACGTTTCTATCTCTCAAAAAAAGAAGTCCAGTAGCCATGACTCAACTCCCAGATCTTATGAGCCTGTTTCAGACCAGGGTGACAAGAGGTCAAAGTGAACTATAAAATGAAGGACTCGCAACTAGCTTTCTTCAGACTGACAAAGCTGTTTGGATGAGCAGCAAAACATTTCAATCTCCCAAGAAAAAGAAGTCCAGTTGCCATGACTCAGCTTCCAGATATTGTTATATGTAGTACAGTATTTGAAGCAGGAAAGGGAGAGGCAATCTACCCTGTTTCCCTGAAAATAAGACCTCCCCCAAAAATAAGCCCTAGCAGGATTTCTATGCATTTGTTAAATATAAGCCCTACCCTGATAATAAGACCTAGTGATGGGTGTGGCTATGGTTGTGTGCAGGGCTGACATTCAAGCATATTATACTTAATAAAAGTAAGACAACCCCTGAAAATAAGTCCTAGTGTGTCTTCGTGAGAAAAAATATATAAGACAGTGTCTTATTTTCAGGGAAACACGGTAGTGCCCTCTAGAAAGTTTGGCCTATAGGACTGATCAACCTCAGCTGGTAGGGTCCTTAAAATTGTGAGAATTAATAACAGATGGAGTGCCCCAAGTTGACTACTCCTGGAATAAGATGATTACTCAGATAGGGGTATTTGGTAGCTTTGGAATCTTTTGTATACCATCACGTTCTGTAGTACGACAATAGGTGAATAATAATGCAGAAGACAAGCCTGGCCATTTTTTTAAAAAGATAAAAATCATTTGCTGCACAGCACCATCTGCCAAGCATAGGATGGGGTGGAGGGCAGCATATGGCCCTAGACTGTCCATGAATAATTTGCATTGATCGTTGAGTTGTAACTTGAGTTAAATGTGAAGCAACATTCTGGCTTATCATGAGGGACTGAAACTGAGCATGCAGCTGGAACAGTCCACATTATAGGTCACTACTATCAAAGCAGCCAATTGGATTAGAAGGAGGCAAGGATGGCACAATTCCACAGAGATTATTTGCCGTTCACCTGCACTGAACTCGTCAGTGGCAGATTTAAACGTGTCCTTTGATTATTATTATTTTTTTTGAAGAGCATATTTCTTTTTTCTCCCTTCTTCATTTCTGTCTGTGAAAAGTGCCCCCCTCCCAAAGTTTATGAAAAAAAACTTAAGATGAAGCATTTGTGATTTGAGAAATCCTATATATATTATACAAAGCTCGGCATATTTTAAGACTGTTTATAGATTATGATTATGAAGTGAAATAAATACTACTGAAGACTAGATTTTGGAATGTTTTATATGATCTGCAGTGTTGATGTTTGTGACTGAAGATTTGTTAGCTTTATTTTCTTTTTGGCTTAGCATGTAAGACAGAAACTCTTTTTAGACTTTGTTTGTTAATTCACGGATGCTGGATAGTAGAGCTGTAGGAAAGAGCTGGAAGGTACCATATGGATCATAGAGTGCAGCTTAGAAATGTAAAATTTCCAGAAATGTTGAAGCCATGGGGGGGAAACTATGAAAAAAACACACAGAGAAAAATTAAGCAATAATGGTTTTTTCCTTTCTCTCTCTCTCCCCCCCCCCACGTTTCTGTAATTTTTACATCTCTAGTTCCAGCTCCTGTCAAGGAAGCTTAGTAGGGAAACCTGTGCGTCCACAGCCATAGACCGAAACCCCTGAGCTACTCAGCAGTTCTCCTGAGAGGAGTATCACAGTTAAATAGATAGAAAGTTCTCTGCCAAGTAGACTCTTTTGTTTGGCCAGAACCTGAAAAGAGTATTGGGTGTGACTAGACTGAGAATCCTACTGGTCGCGTTGATTGAAGAATTCTGGGAACTGTAATTGAAAAAAAAAATCCTTTCTAAGCTCTCTGTTTCATATCATGCCTCAGAAAAGTGCACTTTTGGAGTGGGTGAATTGTTTAAAATGGATAGCTGTTGTGAGTTTTTTGGGCTGTTCGGTCGTGTTCTGGAAGTTTTCCCCCCTGACGTTTTGCCAGACTCTGTGGCTGGCATCTTCAGAGGGCAAAGAGCTCAGGGAACTCGGAGTTCTCTCTGTGCTCTGGGGGAGAACTCTTAGTTCCCTGAGCTCCTTTCCCTCTGAAGATGCTAGCCACAGGGTCTGGCAAAACGTTAGGAAGAAAAACACAGCCGAACGGCCCAAAAAACTCACAACAGCTATCAGATCCCGGCCATGAAAGCCTTTGAGAATACATGTTTAAAATGAACTTTGTTTCAGCAATTAGCCTGAAGGTTTTTATACTGAGTGATGCAGGAAACATTCATAAGATGAAAGCAGGCCAGGCATATGTGTAGCCTTCCAGATTCTGCAGGAGCACAATTCCATCACCCTTAGCCAAAGGAGAAGTATGATGGAAGTTGCCCAACATTGCGCGCCGCTTCACGAAGTGCCTCGCTTCGAACCGACCTTGCCTTCGCTGTGAATTCGGTGGCGGTCACGTGGTCTCCCTTCGATCCCACCCCTGTTTATCAGTGCTCACGCGCTGCATTTTTACTACCGAATCGATTACTACCTCACGTGCTCCCTTCGCATTAGGACGCCGCTTTGCAACGTTCGCTTGTTCCCATCCTTTAAAAAAAAAAAACTCGGCGTATCGATGCATCAATACTTGGCTGTCATTTCCGACAGAGCTGGTTATGTGTCTAATCTGGTGGTGGAGAGAAGCGGGCTTGAACCCCCCCTTACGTGCTTGAAAGCCAGCAGGGTAAGGGACTCCTGCCCAACCTCTCCCCTTTGGATGCGTCTTTCCTCCCTCCCCATTCCCTTCTCGCTCCCGGAGGGTGTGCGGTATGATTTTCAAGTCCTCCCTCTGATGCAGACCCGACCGGATCGCCCGGCAGCGGAACTCCCTGGGCGTCCCACGAGGGGACGGAGGTGATCGGGCTTTAGGGCGCGTTGCCGAGTCGGAGCGCGCGCGCGCGCGCGCGCAGTTACTGCTTCTCGCCGCGCCGAGCATCTTCAGTTTGGAAGCCGAAAGGGTCGTTTGCAGAGTTTGGATATTTAAAAAATAAAAATAAAAAAAAACCCGAGTCCACACGTCACGTTGGGAGCGAAGCGAGATGCGAAGCGAAAAGATTCCCGGCCGCTGGCAGGGGAACCACTCACCCCGCTTGGAGCACGGTAAAGGGGGTGTGGTCGGGGTGGCATCGCAGCCAAAAAGGAGGAGCGTGCGGACTGAAACGATCGATTCGCACAGAAAGGAGGGGTTGCCGCGAAGCGAGCGGTTCGTGAAGTAACGGTGATTGTTACATGTTCTCTAACTACATCATGATGGAGTGCTAGATAAGATGAGCAGGAGAGAGAGCCCAGGATCAATATTGAGAGTCACACACACCCTTTTCGTTGCCTCTCCTGCAGAAGCAATGGAAGAATAAACTAGGATTCTGTTGCTTTATGCTCAGTTCCTGGCAGAGTAAAAAGGTAAAGGTAAAGGTTCCCCCTGCATATGCGTGCTAGTCGTGTCCGACTCTAGGGGCGGTGCTCATCTCCGCAGTCAAGCCAAAAGAGCCAGTGCTGTGCAAGTCCATGGCCATGTGGCCGGCATGGCTGCAAGGAAACACTTTTACCTTCCCGCTTTTTACGGCGGTACCTATTTATCTACTTGCATTTACATGCTTTCAAACTGCTAGGTTGGCAGGATCTGGGGTTATCAGCGGGAGCTCGCTCCGCTGCGTGACACCCGGGATTCGAACTGCCGAGCTGCCGACTTTGCAGTCTACAGTTTCGGTGCCTTCGTCCACTGAGCCACCATGCCCCTTCCTGGCAGAGTAGTTATGTGCAAAGTTTGTTTTGTAGTTTAAAATAAATTCAACTTAATTGTTAGATGAGCCAGGTACAAATTCTAAGCTGTTCAGGTGACTTTTTTTTTAACAAAGTAGAATGAACTCAGAATCACAAATCTGGGTTTATAAGTAATGGGAAGCCAGAATTTCTTCTCAGGTGGGCAGGAGAAGCAAAGAAGAGTGTTTGAACATGATGCTATGCCTGGGTTCCACTCTCAGTGGCCCCAGGTAGCATTCAACTGTGGCTGTTGGGGAACTGTAGTTCAGGATATCTGTTAGGTCCCATATTAGAAAAAGCTAAGAAAATCCAGATTGTTATTATGTGTGATGGTTGTCATAATTTGAGTTGTGCTTAATTGTTTTGGTTGCTATTTTTATGAACTGCTTCTAAAATTTAGGAATCTGACTTTTTTTCCTATTAGGCACTGTTTGTCCTTCTGTGACATGAAATCTGTTTGTCCATTTTTAAAGACAGAATGCTACTGGACGTAGTCAGGAATCAATTGGAAAGAGGGCCAGGGGACTTTTTAAATTCATGTTCATAGTTGGAAATGTTACTTTTTTTTTTTTTTGGTCTACACTGGAGTCCAAAACAACTGGCTTAACAACTGGCTGTAACTGGCATCTCACAGTAGTCATTCTACCAAGCAAAGGGAAAAGTGGAGTCACATCCCTTTTAGCCCACTGAGAATTGCGTGCAGACATTTGCTGGCTGTATTTGGGGGAGATTTAATCCAAGAAAACCAAGTATCCAAGCTCTCTGATCTGGTGATGGGGATCTGTTTTATTTTGTTTTTTTTTTTGTTTGTTTTTTTGGTATTTTAGAATTATGTTGGGCAGAAAGCAAACCTTCTTTTTTCTTCCCTATTCTCTGTTCTCTCCCTCCTGCCCCCAAAATTGTATGACGACACACAGCTTTGCGGACGGCAGGATTTCGCAATGGCAGCTTGGGTAGCCGTCCAAGTGCCCCGTTTAGAAGCAACGTCTACCAGCCCACTGAGATGGCTGTGGTCTTGAATGGTGGGACTGTAAGTATCAAAATGTGATGCTTTGAAGAAGCTGCCTTTTAGGGTGAACTCCCAGCCTCTGCTTTTCAACTCAGAACTTGATGCAATTGGATGCTTGAATATATATGGAGGGAGAGCTTGGGGATTGGGGTGGGATGGGATTGGGATGGGGAGAAGACGTATCCCTAAATCCACATGTGATCCTTCCTAAGATGACTCAGGGCGTTTATACACGACCCCTAAGCTCCGCTGCAAATGGCTGCAAGGTCCAGACCTTAAAAATGTTTACCCACCAGCTCTGGACTTTGCAGACAATTAAGTGTGACCCTGCCCACTTTAGCACGACCAAACAGCAGTTTTCTTGTACCTGCTTTTTGGAGGTGACAAATATTTGATCCGGTGTAAGGATGGTGAGTGCGGGGCTCTCCTGGCTTCTGTTTGTTCTTTTTTTGCGCCCCGCCCCTTTAAGAGATCTGAATGCTGGTAAACCGGCATTCTTTTCTTTCTTTTTTCTCCCTCCCTCAGACAGCCAGCAACCAGGAAGTGCGGAGGGGGGTGGGGACAGAGGAAGACAGAGGAAGAGCGACGAACCCTTAAGATCTCTGGTCCGAATTTAAGTGGCCAGCGGATCTTAGGGGTCGTGTAAAAAGGCCCTCAGCTCCCAGTTCTGTGGACATGACATTGCTGTTTGATTGCTTTTTGGAGATTTATCCAAAACAAAAGCTTTCCTTTATTTCTTTTTAAAATGAATTATAATGCAAAATCCACTGCTAGCTGCAAGCCAGTGAAAAGACACAGACATGTTAAACATCTGGAATATTTATTCCTGGATTTCTTTTTAAAGTCATACAGTCTCAAGGAAAAGCCCACTTGGTTGCTGACATACATCACCCATGGTTTCTGAACCAAGCTCTGTGTGTGTGTGTGGGGGGTCCCTCTTTCCATTTTTGCTGAGCTCTGGGCATTGGTAGAAATGTGTTGCTTCCAAGCAAAAATGAAAATACTGGGGTGTACCTCAAAATACATCCCTTGTCTATGAATGTGAATGGGAGCAGTACTGTTAACCCAGGTCAGTGCCCAGAATGGCTTAGGAGAGAATTCTAAATGCCAAACAGCCTTCTGAAATCTCATTTGCATTGTGTACCTTTAGCTGTATATAGTTTGCGCTTATGTTTTTTCTCTGATTCATCTCCCATGTTAATGTCCATGCATACATCTGTTGGTACTCATGGATCAGCTTCTTTATGTGAAGTTGGGCTTGCTTTATTTTCTTTTATTTTGAAGGTCACCTGCTGATTCTATAAGGCAACTAGCATTATTATAATATCTGTCCCTCCCCATTTCCTACCTTTCCCTAAAGTACAAATAATGGGCAGTCACATAGAATGGGTTGACTGACTCCAAGCCACTCTTGTTGCCTCTGCTTAGCAGGTGGAAAGTGTTGTTTGTGGTAGTTACAGCTGCTGCAAGTTAGCTCCTGTGTGTGTTAACCCACTTGGAGAAGAGCTCAGAAGCCTGGCCAAGGCTAATGCTGCTCTAAGTTAATACCATTCTGAGCTGAATTAAGCCCTGTGCCCTCCTGGTCCCTGCCCCCACCTAGGCAATTACCATTTCGTTGATGACACTGGCTTCTGCAACTTGGTTTTTGGATACTGAATCTGAAACGCTGAATGCCACACTGAGCAATTCGATGCAATGCTGAGAATTCACTGCTTAGAGAGTTTGCCCTTTACTGAACTGGAGCATATAATGTCAGATATCTTTTCAAATGAAACATCCTAGGACAGTGATGGTGAACCTTGTAGAGACCGAGTGCCCAAACTGCAATTCAAAACCCACTTATTTTTTTTGCAATTTAACCTGAATACAGTGGTTCCCTGGGTCGCAAATGATTTGGGTGCTACCTTTTCGGAAAGCGAGGATCAAAGAGCAGGCTTTTGAATTTCTTGTAGCTATAGTGAGGGTGCTGTGGCTGTGGGATATTAAAAAAACAACCTGCTCTTTGATCCTCACTTTCCTGAAGAGTAGCACCCCATCCGCCTCTCTGTCCTGGGCAGAAGCACTCATGGAGTGCTACACTGCCGAGAGAGCCGGGGGAAGCAGCAGCTTGTAGGCCCATTCATAGCCCCAGTTTACTCTCTCAAAAGTGCTGTGGCTGGAGAGTAAACACACTTTTACCACTGTGGGCATCCCAAAAGCAGCGTGGCTGGAGAGTAAACGGAGGCTACGATGGAACCCACAAACCACTGCCTCCCCTTCACCCGGATCTCATCACAGAGCCATTGTGATGGTCTCGAAATCTTTTTCGGCTGTGAGGGGGCAATGTCATGTGCCCACAGAAAGGGCTCAGCATGCCACCTTTGGTATCTGTGCCATAGATTCGCCAACACCGTCCTGGGATACTATGGGATGGAGCCATGATAATAGAAATGCTGCTCAAAATGCCATTACTCTACATTCACTCATGAATCAGGCTGAGATCTCAACCAGTTGCCATGTTTCTTCATGTTTACTGGCCAAGAGACAGGTCTCAGGAAGAGCAGTACAGGAGAAAGAGTGCAATTTGATACCTTTTTTTGCTTTAAGCCAAAATATTTTTCTCCCATTCATTCCTGGCCGATTCTAACTACAGTTACTCAGATTCCTTCAGTGACACCTTTGCTTAGAAATACTTCCAGCCCACCCCCTCCATGAGATGCTACTGATCTGGCAACCATACTCGAGTCTTTGCAACCCTTCTGCTTACTGCCCCTCTATAACGTCTATCCCAGTACAGTAGCACTGGTGTGGAGGAATCTGCTGTATTTTAGTTGTTGTTGGCAAGACCCATCAGACAGTGACACCCTGGCTCATGGTGATTGGAGAAGTAGTTCCACATCAAGAGGTCACTGGTTTTTCAGCAAAGAGAGAATCCACATTTGACTGTGCCACTTGTTCAAGTAATTGAAGTAGAGGTTTCCAAGCCAGAAGGCTAAATTCAAGAGCAGCCATGACCAACAGCTGGCACATCCAGATGTTTCAGTCTACAACCCCTTTGCTTTGGCCAGGCTAGCTGAGATGATATAGGATCTGTGCGCCGGAACCTCTAGAGGGCCCTATATTCTCCACCCATTAAAGCAGGGGTTCCCAACCTTCTTAATGCGGCCACCCTGTAATACAGTTCCTCATGTTGTGGTGACCCCTTGCCCTGTTTGGAAGAGGCCACAAGCCGCCTTTGGCAGGCCACTGCCACGGGTGCCATAGAGAACTTCCCTCTACAGGCACCCTCAGCCAATCCCAGCCTCCAGTGCCATTGACTGACATCCCCTCCAACCTATCAAGCTGTAACTCACTCTTCCCCCCTCCCCCCCCGACCCAAGCCATTTGTGCCTTTTTCTTCACTGGCTCATGGAGACCCCTGTGAAATGGTCATTCGACCCCCCAAAGGGGTCCAGACACCCATGTTAGGAACCACTGATTAAAGGGAATACTGATTTTTCCATTCTAAGATTTATCAGCCACATGATGAAGGGTAACCAAATGTTGGTGGTGACTGCAATAGGTGCACATGCTTGGGGTTTGTTCCTACTGAGGCAGTCAACTTATATCTGGGTTACACAACTGGGTTACATGGCACAGCTGATTGCATGCCATGATTTGACAGTTTTATCAGATACAATTCATTTTTAAAAGTGTGTGTGTGTGTGTGTGTGTGTGTGTGTGTGTGTGTGTGTGTGTGTGTGTGTGTGTGTGTGTGTGTGTGTGTGTGTAGCATTCAGTGATGAATGCTTGCAGTGGAACACTTCAGAAGACAGTTTGGCTGCCTCCTTGAGAACTAGCATGCTATGCACCTATGTTTTCTATTTGATTACAGTGTTCATTGGGGCATATGTGTGTGCAATGTAGCCTTTCTTGAAAATAGTAATTTCTTCCTAGTCCAGAATGCTTAGTTATGTGGATGTCCTTATCCTTATTTCCAGATTCCAACTGCTCCACCAAGTTACACTGGAAGACACCTATGGTGAAAAGGCTTATAAAAAAAGAGAGATTGAGAGAATCCATTGACAGATTTTATTCCCTGGGAGTGTGTCTGTTCTTGAGGGGAGGAGCAAATAATGCTAGTAAAATAATACCAGGAGAGCAGAGTCCTGGGAGCATGTGAAGTCCTAGATCGAATATTTTTTTAATTTTTTTTTTAAAGTGAGCACTACTGAATTGATAAACTAACCACAATAGCAAATCTTTTCAGTGAAGCATAAGCTTAAACTTTATTTGAAAATACCTGTAGGCACACTGTTTTTAAAAAAAAAAGCAAGGGAAGGGACATGGTCTCCCAGAATGGCTGGAATCAATTTGTGCTAGGCAAATGTAGACTTGATTTTGGCCACACATGAGTTTGGAAAGAATAAAAATAAAAATAAATGTTCTGAACCTCTGTAGCCATAAGGATTACCCTACCCCACCCCTTTCAAGCCCTCCCTGGAAAAGTGGTCTTGTGACTTACTCAAACCATCTTTGAAATGAGAAATGACCATGCTGGGTCATTCTAAGAATCATCTTTGGATAAGCCTTATTCTCCCCCTATAGGGCCATTGAAATTCCTTTTAAATAAAGCAAAAGAGCCTGTGGATTATTTTCATATCCTATGCACCGAGTCCCTAAAATGAACTTTAGGGGGTGAAGGCAAGGGTCTGTTGGCCAGATTCTGACCCAGTGCTTGAAGCTGGCTGATCTATACTGCCTTCTTTTGAAACTGCAGTAACCGCCATAAGGATGATCTACCACAATTTTAATCGTGGTTGCTGGCTGGTTTCTTTTTTTCTCCAGAAAGCAAAGTAAGAACCAGCTATATATGGAAGGGTAGGTTAGGTTTTGCTCTGACTCTCTGGTGCATATGGGACAGGGGTAGAGTGTCCTGTTGAACTGTGCTGAGGTTGGGATTAGGAAGAGAAATGATGCAGAAAAATGTGACAAGAGCTGACGAGGGTGCTCAAGTGATGGAAACAAGACACATATGGGCTACTTCAGGTACCATGACCCTGCACGAAAGGAAACCTACTGTATGTTCACAGAACTGAATTCCTTCTCACCCAGCCATCATGGATTCCAGTGATAAGGCATTCCGCGAAAATGAGAAATGTTCAGACGCCTCTTGACTTATTACAAAAGATCCCCCTGCAGGCCCCTCCCCAGAGTGGAAGGCTGCACTGAAGCCTCATGGACTGCAATGATCTGTGCATTTTATTGCATTTTTCTGGTGCATCCTTTTATGGAGCCTTTTTATGGGATTATTTTCACATGGGTATTGGGAAAGCTGCCCCCCTCCATTAGAGACTCTTATGTTCCTGCTGCCTTTTCATATTTCTATGATTTCAATACATATGATTGGCAATACATTCATTCCTTCTTTTATTGTTTAACATTTAATGCATATCGGGCATGAAAGCCATCATTTGCAACCACTCAGAGCTCAGGAATGTTGCTTTTTTGGGGTCTACAGTTGGGGGATTTTAAGGAACCCCAGAAGTAACATGTCTTAAGCTCTGCATCCATTTTGCTGGCCAGTATCTCTCTCTGCTTTCCTAGAGACTAAATGCAATTGAGGTTTGCTTGTGCGCATAGACTTTACATGAAGGTTACAACGTATATAGATGGATGGAATTCTTTTGCATCTGTTCTAATAAATACATTCTCTTTTCAAATGTTAAATTTGGCAACTTTGTAGGATAACTCACTGTATTGCGCAAGGGAAAAACAACTGGTTTTGTTTTTTTGGGGGGGAATTGTACCTGATCTTGTAAGCTTTAGCTTAGTTCTCACTGATGTAATTATTGTATCTCAGAATTGGTACTTGCAAGTGTGGCTTGGGGTGGAGGTCACTTGATTGAGGGTTTTTCTGTACACGTCATAAGTTTCATGCAAAGAGAAAATCTGCATATCAGGTAGAAGGGTTTGACCTGCTAGCTTCATGTGCTAGTTTTCATTTCCTTTTCCCCGTGTCCAAGCATTCCATTGTGCAGCATCCTTCAAAAGATGGGAGGAGGTGTGTGGTCCTATCTTTATTTTGTACGCCAGTAGCACATTTCCTTCAGAAGGAGGAGCTAGCCATGTTTGTGTAAACCTTTGTTACAGCCGCACTGGCTGGCCTGTTATAATGCGCGGGGGGGGGGGGGGCTGCCCTTGAAGAGTGTTTTGAAACTTCTGCTATTTCAAAGTAGTCCCTTCATCCAGTTTTCTGGAGTATATGAGTGCAATTTTGTGCCAATCTTATGCGGTTTAAATTCTAGTGCACAAAGCAGCAACAATCAATCTCTGGAGTTCCCATTTTTTGAGATCTCTGCCATAAAGTATGAGAAGGATCTCTGCCTGAGGCCCTAGAAAGCTGTTAGTTCTTGAGAAGCCAATGATTTTCCAATAATGTGCTAGTTTATTATTATTATCCAATAATAATAATAATAATAATAATAATAATAATAATAATAATAATAAAGTCTAGCCTTTATCAAGGAGACACAGTGGGGAATAAACCCTCCAACAAATTTGAACAAATCAGAATTTACAGACGGTCATTTCTTTGCAATGAACAAATAAAATAAAAGCAGTTTAAATAGCTCAAGATAATGAATGCTTCAAGTAGTTTTCTCCAAATTCAAAAGCAATAGCAACCTGAATAGAACCCATCACAACAGCACAGATATGCAAAACAGGTGTTTTCTCAAGCACATCTAACAACTAATCAAGGGCTTCATTAGTTGTGTTAGGTGTGCTTGAGGTAGACATGAAATACCTGAACTGACTAGGAATGTTAGAAGTATGACTAAATCCAAAGAATGGACCAGAAAGTTAAGACAGGAGATCATTGCCCTTTACAAACAAGGAACAAGATACAACAGGAACTGAATGTTCCTAGAGACACTGTTGGAAGCATAGTTCAAAGGGAACAGTTAAAGGAACAGTGGTAACACTACTGGAAGGGGCAGAAAAAGGAAGGCTCAATGGCTGCAACCAGATTTCTGAGAAGGCAGGTTGAGAAAAACCCTTGAGTGACTGCAAAATACCTGCAATAGTTTAGCAGGCCAGAGGTTTCCGTTTTCACAGTAAGGAGTATATTAAACACAGAAGGTTTCCATGCCAGAACTCTTAAGATGTACACCACTACTGACCTAAAAGCACAAAAACCATTTCCAATAAGCTCAGAATCATATTACTAGCCCATAGAAGTTTTGCAATTCTATTATGTGAAGCAATGAAACAAAACTAGAACTTTTCATCCCGATGGTATGTCTGGAGGAAGCAGAATGAAGCAGAATTCATTACACATTCTGAAAATTGAGTCATGGCAACTAGACCTCCTGTCTTGAGAGACTGCAACATTTTGCTAATCCAAACAGCTTCATTAGTCTGAGAAAAGTTAGTGGTGAGTCCTCCGTTTTATAGATTGCCTTGATTTCACATCACCCTTGCCATAGGTGGGGTGGTGGCCTGAATAGGCTCGTTAGCTAACAACCCATACTTAATGGGTGTTGGGAAGTGTTGCACAGGTGGGGACTTTCACACACTTTAGGATATTATCCACCTAACCTGCCTATTCAAAACATTGTCCACCTAATGAACCTATTCAGGCCATTGTCCACCTAACAAGTCCATTCAGGCCAGGATGATGTGAAATTAAGGTGAACTATAAAATGGAGTACTTGCCACTAACTAACTTCAGACTGATGAAGCTGAATGGATGAGTACCAAAATGTTGCCATGTCTCAAGAAAAGAAGTCCAGTTGCCATGACTCAAATTCCAGGTTGCATTTTCAGTTGAATTTGAGGAAACCACCTGAAGCCTCCGTTGTGTTGAGCAGTTTCAGTTGCTTTTGATTTGCTCATTCCAAAGAGCTGAAAGTCAATACATTTTGATAATAAGCCTGACTTGTAATGGGGGTTGAATAACCCACTGTGACCATTTTTCTTCCGGTCACAACAGAAATAGGGTGGGGGAAGTTGCATGTGAGTCGTGTGTATGCAACTATAAGGCTGGCCTCATTCCTTCAATTCTGATCTTCTGCTGGAATCTTCTCCCTATCCCTTGGAGTGAGTGAAAAGTCTTTGACTTGGCTTATTTTTATTTTTGCTTCACAACTATGTGTTTGCTAGCTTTGGGTGGTTTTTTTTGGGGGGGGGGTGCTGCTCCACTGTTCATGATCCAGTTGTGCTGCTTCAATATTTTAGCCTAGCTTAGCTCTTCTATGTTGATTTTTAAAAACTCATAAGCTATCTTATTGGTTCCAGATGAATTGTAGTGGTTAGGATAAAATGTCCCAAAACAAGTACTTGCCATTAAAATGACCCCCACTCCGAGAAGCCCAGAAGTAGTACAACCAAGGGACAATGTTAGCCCCATATCAGTGAGAACTAAATCCTTAGTCACAGGAGTAGTTTTGTTAATGCTGTCTGGTTTACATAATATGAAACTGGCATGAGATCAGGTTGTACCTGTTACACATTTAAACATTCTATGGGGGGGGCAGGGCACATTGCTATCACTGCCATGGTCATTTTAGCAATTAAGTACTGGCAATTAAGCCCCCTATTGTTTTCCTGTTTGCCTTATGAAATGAACAGTTTTCTTCTGAGATTATTGAGAACTGTATCAAGGCATTTAGAAGGCTTATAAATGTTAATTTAACGTAAATATACGAGAAAAATTAATGTTATTTTAGGAGAGTGTAGTTAGGTGTCCAATATTCTTGAATCCACTATTTAAAATAACACCTGGAATAAAATACAATTATGAATTTTTATTGTGATCAGAGAGGTTGGGTTTCTCCAGGAAATGTACCATTTTAGCAATATGCAAAACCTTAGTTGGGGCTTTCCTGTGTGAGCATGCAGCTGTGACCATATTTTTTATTTTGAAGTTAAGACTATTTGCAAATGGATTTCTGAAACTCCATTATAAAAATGCATAATATGAACATGGCATAAATAGCATAAAACACGTTCAACTCTCTGGTGAATTTTGATCTGTTTTTTTAGAGGGGGGGAATGGTTGCTTTTAATTTGGGGTGAGTTTAAAGACAAAGGAAAAATGACAGCTGTCAGAAGTGTATTGAGATGTTCATTTTTTTTCTTTTAGACAGGAAGGGATTTAACAATTCTGCTCTCAAATAAGTCATTGGCAGTTTGGGATCTTAAAGACAGGGCTGGATCCTGCAAACACAGGACTTCCCTTAACCACTCATGTGAACTTATTCCCTGCTTCATAGTGGTGGGAGGCACACATTAAACTATAAAAAGGGATTGGTTAATTTTTCTAGCAATTTATGTTTTAAATGAATTCACTATTTATGCTCAGTCAGTTTGTGATGACATCACTACCCCAAGCAAAGGGGTTGTTGGACATTTTTTCTGTGTGCATTTGTGTTAAGTTATATGATATTATTTTGCTAATGTAACAGGAGTTGTTTATATATATATATTTTGCCTTTTGATGTAAGTGATGTATGTCGTATGTAGAGCATCTAGTGAGCAATATAACTCCACAACAGTAAAGCACAACTCTTTTGGGATTTAGTTTCACTGTGTATCATCAAGGAAACTTCTGATTAATTACATTGTGCAACTACTTGAAGCCAGGAGACCAGAAACTGTAACAAAACTGGACAAAGCAGGCACATTCCAGAAAAAAGTTCCAACATTCTTAGAAGTTCTGTTAATCTTAGCATGTCAGGTATTCTTCATTTCCTGTAAACATGTACCCTTTGGCCTCAACAGACTGGATCGTATGGGTGCACATGAAGATGTTTGCAAACAAGGCTGCCCAGTCAGAGCACTGTGGAATGGCTGTCCTTGAAACCGTCTTTCCTTAAGGCTAGGTGTGTGCCAAGCAGCGCACAGTCACAGCTCCCAGCCATTTAGTGTGTGGGAGTGGGGATGAAATAAGTGGAATGAAAGATGAATTAAAGATTCTGTAATGGCCCTTTTTGCGCTCTTTGGCATTCTATAGCAAGAGTGTGGGGTGTGTTTTAAGGATTCCAGATGTCCATATACATGCCACTAAAATGGGATGGTGTCCCCCAGATGGATCAGCTATCCGCCAGAATGGTACCCAAATAACTGAGGTGTATTTAGATTCTAGATGTAGCTACACTGACAAGACTGTAATCCCACTTATTTAGCTTAGTCCCTGAGGCTGCAGTTCTAACTGAAGGCAATAAAAGCTTTTATTTGAAAAGAGAACTGACGTGACCGAGTCCACTGTTTTACCAGATTACATAGCAGGTACTTTTTATTAATTGATAAAACTAAGTCTCATTTTTTTTGGAATAACATATATTGATTAAATGTATTAACGTGCATTTTTATAATGTGGCCCCTTTCCCATCCTGCTGACCTTTGCATACTGTTTAATCTTGTATATTTGGAGAGGGGTTTCAAGACAATCAATATGGATAATAAAAACTGTACATAAATATGGCATTTAAAAAGTTGTAAAGCATGGGCAAAAACATTTTATTTTCGAAATGCTGTTCTTAATAAAACAAAAACAAAATAAAGGCTTTACTATTTACTTACAATATTGTGTTCCTTTTGATGTTGAGTCAAAATGTGTTTTTAATATTTGAAAAAGATGTCATGCACACCTCACTAAGTCCAACTGCTGCTGTTCCCTTGAGATGTTTCATATACTGTACTTTCATTTTCCCAAGGCCCCAGAAAAGTCAAAATGTGTGGCAAATCAGCATTAGCTGTGTGTATTTTTGAACAGTTGTGAAATTCAATGGTGTGCACTTTTACAATCCAACAGCAATATAAAAGGGGCAACTGAAATATAGGGAAATCAGCTCAAGCAGCTACTTCAGAGAAAACATGGCTCTCCAGATCCTATTGGACTACATTTCCCATGTGCCTCAGCTATAACAGCTGGTGGTAAAGCTGCCAGTCCAGCAATATCTGGAGGACAGATATCTCCATCCCGGATTCGGCTGTATGGCACACATATTGGGCAAGACACATCTGTTTTGTCAACCAATGTTTTTGTGAAATAAAGAATAATAATGATACCAGAAATTATAGCCATATAGCTAGAAAGCCTTTCCCAGCTACACCTGGCATTGTTCATAGAGCTTTTTCATTCATGTTAAAAAAATTATTTTGGGGAACCTTAAGCCTTTCAAAAGCTTGTGCCTACAATTCTCATCCGTCCCAGGAAGCTCGGCAAATGGTAAGGGATGGAGGGGTGCTACTCCAAACCTCTGGAAGGTCAATATAGTAGAGGAAAAGTTCTGGAAACCATGTTGGCACTGGTTGGGAACAGCACCATGCCACCATTTTTGCAATTATTATTATAGTCTCCGTAAAAGATGAAGTGCATGTGGGATAGAACTGAGCTTTTTACTTTTTCTTGTTGATTCACATCATCTTAAACCAAAGCATTTAAAAGGTGTAAGGCTGCTCAGTAATCTTGACAGCGGTGGAACCAAAATCAAGTGAAATTACAGAATGGCAAGATATACGTGGATTGCCTAGGACTGCATATATATGACCAGCAACACTATGAATTCTCTAAAGGGATGGTTCAAGCAAACTGTATGACTGGTCCTCCTTGACCTCGGCTGCAACTTCTGCGACTTCTGTCTTCTGCAGGATTTCCATGATGGACATTCTTGAGAGAACTGGCGTAGGCTGTGCAGAATCTTCCATCTTAGTTCCCACTATAAGTAAATTGAAAATAAGATATTTGATCTCAACTCTATTATTAAAATCCCCACCCCACCCCGAGAGATTGTGGTTACAGCAGAGATGAGAAAGCTGTGTTTTTTTCACATGTTGATAAGCTCAGTGGCTACTATGTCCAGGGGTAGGAGAGATTCTGGGAGCTGTAAATCAAACACATTCAGAGCTCTAGATGTTCAACAGCAACACCTAGTTAGCATGGTCAGTAGGGGAAAGAAGAGTAGGAATCTGAAAAATAAACATAATCTAGTTACCCACTACAGTCCAGGAGAAAGCAGCTACCTAACAGCCACAAAACTCACTTCTTGACCTTGGGCCATTCATAGTTTCCTACTTATTTCTGGAAGACTGCATTCTCAGTGGCTTGAAAGAGCAGGGCTAGAGGTTCCCAAATGTAAAAATGGGTAGATTTGGTAGTCCAATGGTAGGGAAATTTATCTGTACAGTGGTACCTTGTTATGCGGGTGCGGAGCTTTCATCTCTCCTCCTCCCCCTTCCCCCCTCCTCGCCTGCCTCGCCTGCTTCGGAGCTCTGCTACAGGGGCTCGCGCCGTCTTTCTCCGCGACCGGGGTTCGCGCCATCTTTGCCAGGGTACCGCCTCTTGGACTGTTGGTGTGCAGCCCCGCTGCAGTCTCTTGGGGGTGGGGGAATGTCGCTGGTCTTCTTCTGGTGCCCCCCCTAACTTCCCCTGGTGTCTTCTGCTGACTCTCGCTCTTCTCCCTTGGGGGGGGGGTGGTCCGGCGGCGGCGACTGCGGCAGCCTTCGGATGCCCGCACTTGGCTCCGTTGGGGTTGTAGTGTGTTCTGGTGGGGGGGGGTGTCGCTGGTTGGCTTTGGGCGACCCCCCCATGGACTTTCCCCCTGGACTTTCCCTGGGCCTGCTGTCTGCCTCTTGTTTCCACCTTGGACGCGGTGGCTCCACCATATGCGGGCTGCTGTGGAGGCTTCCCGGGCGCTCTTGGCGGCCCCAGGAGAGCCCGCCCGGGCATGAAGGCGGCGTTCCAGCCCGCGGCTTTGGAGACCATCTGGAGGCAGTGACCACGGTGGCTCCCCCAACAGAGGACCATCTGCTCTTGTGGGTGGCGGTGTGACCCGCTGGTGGCGGCTTTATGGGGTGTCCTGGCTGCCTTGCGGACCCCTTTGGACCTTTGCCGTCCTCCTGTTCTCATCCCGAAGGTAGCAGCCTGTCCTGTTGGCAGCGGTCATGGAGCTTACCCGGCCGCTTCTGCCTGGGTTCTGCAGCTCTGCCTAGCACTGCCCTGCCAACGGCTTTTGCATGGTGTTTGGAGACTGTGGAGGTGATGGCCTTGGACTATATGCAGCCTGAGACCGGAGACTGAAGGCGAGTTCTGGAATGTGGCTGCCCTATCGGTCCCAGGAAGCTCAGCATATCGGTCGCCATATCGGCAGGGACTACAATTTCGGTGGTGTCTGGCCATGGGAGGTACGCTCGGAGCGGGGCGATTAGTCGGGTAAGGAGAACTCAGGTCAGGCAGTTGGTGCCTATCCCCCATTCTGAACCCCCCATCCTCCGTCACGTATCAGGGAGCCACTCCGCCAGCGCCTCTGACCTGTCCTGTCTCCTGGTTAACGCCAGGTTGGTTCATAATAAGATCCCTATCATCCATGATGTTATCGTGGATGAGCAAGCCAACCTGGCGTGTATTACTGAGACTTGGGTGGGCGAGGAGGGAGGAGCTTCCCTCTCCCTTCTCTGCCCCCCCCCGGGTTCCGGGTCCAGTGGGCAGGCAGGTCAGAGTGTCGGGGTGGGGTGGGGTGGGGTGGCCATCGTCTACAGGGAATCCCTTTCTATTAGTAGATAGGCGGCATTGGTGTGTCCTGGGTTAGAATGCCTTCACTTATCGGTGGGTGAGCAAGATAGGTTTGGTATTGTGCTGATGTACCGTGCTCCCCGCAGCCCAGCCCAATCCTTTCCAGAGATCACCGGGTTCATCTCGGCTGCCCTGTTGAGGTCCCCCCCGCCTATTGCCGGTTGGGGACTTCAATGTGCATGCCGAGGAGGAACTTTCAGGTGCTGCTCTGGATTTCATGGAGTCCATGACCTCCATGAACCTTTTTCAGCATGTTGTATGCCCCACCCATAGTGCAGGCCATACCCTGGACCTGTTTTTTTCCTCCATGTCGTCAGATTCCTATCTGAGGGTTGGGAACATCATCTCCCAACCCGTGTCATGGTCAGACCATCATCTGCTAAAATTTTCCCCGTCGATCGCCGCCCCGTCCCGCGGTGAGCATCGGCCCATTGTTTGGGCCCGCCCCCGAAGGCTCCTGGACCCTGTGCGGTTCATGGAGGCCTTCGGTGAGCTTACTGGTGGACTGTCTGACGACCCAGTCAAAGCCCTGGTGGATAGGTGGTATGAGGGTGCCACCGGAGCTGTCGATCGGATCGCCCCCAAGCGCTTCCTCCGCTGTGGAGCCCGCTCCTCGCTGTGGATATTGCTTATCTGGACTTTAGTAAGGCCTTCAATAAGGTTCCCCATGATATTGTTGCTAAGAAGGTAGTAGAAAGTTGGATAGATAGTGCTACTGTTAGTGGATTTGTAATTGGTTGACTGATCGCACACAAAGGGTGACCATAAATGGCCTCTCTTCAGCTTGGAGAGATGTGACCAGTGGGGTACCCCAGGGTTCTGTTCTGGGTCCAGTGCTGTTCAATATTAATGACTTGGAGGAAAGAATAGAGAGTATGCTAATTAAATTTGCAGATGATACCAAATTGGGACGGGTTGCTAATTCCCTAGAGAACAGGATGAAAATCCAAAAAGACCTTGACAGATTAGAGTGCTGGGCCAAAGCCAACAGAATGGATTTCAACAGGGAAATGTAGGGTGCTACATCTAGGTAAAAAAAATGAATTGCACAGATATAGGATAGGGGATAATTGGCTGAAGAATAGTACCTGTGAAAGGGATTTGGGAGTCTCAGTGGAACTCAAACAAGCCTGCCTGAAAAGGTGTCGGCAGAAGGATAAAAGGGAAGGGATCAACTATAGTAAAGAATAGTAAAAAGAACATTCTCTCATCAACCATACTTACACTGGGAATGGGAGCGAGAACAGGTCTCCTCTGATGCTGAGGAGGGTCACACTGGGAGATAGTCCTTCAGGTAGTCTGGACCCAAGCCACATAGGGCTTTGGTCCCACCAGCACTTCCCATCAGCACTTTGAACTGGTCCTGGAAACTGACTGGTAGACAGTGCAATTGTTTGTTATAGCAGGACCCAGTCAGCTGTTTGGTTGCTGTTTTTTGGACCAGCTGAAATTTCCAAACGCTCTTCAAAGGCACATAGAGTGCCTTTTTTAATTGAGGCAGGATGCAATTAAGGCATAGGTCACTGTAGTCAAATCAGATGCCTCAAGGAATGGGTGCATCAGGCATAGCAGTTTTTACCTTTGATATGTGCTCTATCACTGAACTATCATATTTTATGTAAAGATTTTTGCATTGTAGTTAAACTATTTACTCTGCCGAGATTTGACAAAAGGACATTTGTTTCCTTTGTTACATCTGAGCCTAATTGAATAATGGTACCCATCCATTGGATCATTGGCTACCTATTGAAGAATGGTACCCAATGGTCCAGAATGTATGGAGATTGTATGAATAAGTGATCTCCAAAGTGTCCAAGCATCAAGACTGTGGTTGCCTTTATGTAGCCAATCCATTTTATATACAGTCTTCCTCTTTTCCTCCTAACTTAAACTTAGCAATAGTATCTTAAGGATCTCTTCTGGTTCCTACATAGCTGCCCCTTCCAAGTCTCAGTCTTCTGATTCTTTGACTGCAGTGACCATTTGGATTAAAGACTGAACCAAAGGTATAGAAAGTCTAACTATATCGATGTCTTTGAGCCTTTATACACGACCCCTAAGCTCCGCAGGAAATGGCTGCAAGGTCCGGACCTTACAAGTGTTTTCCCACCAGCTCCGGACTTTGCAGACAATTAAGTGCGACCCCGCCCACCTAAGCGTGACCCAGCTGCACTTTCTTGTACCTGCTTGAGGTGGGTGAAAATCCCCAGGTCCGGATTTAATCTGGTCAGTGCGGGGCTCTCCTGGCTTCTGCTTGTGTTTTTTTTTTGCCTCCTGCCCCTTTAAGAGAAGAGGTGGGAGGAAAAAAAGCAAGCAGAAGAGAAACGGAAGAGAAACGGAGCTCCTGGAAGCTCCTCCAGGTGAGCTGCATTTTCCCCCCTCTTTCTCTGGTGGGGAGGAAGGAAGGGCAACGAACCCCTAAGATCTTTGGTCCGAATTTAAGGGACCAGCGGATCTCAGGGGTCGTGTGAAAAGGCCCTTTGTTGGCATTAAAGTCACATAATCCTTCTGTAGTCATATTTTTGACTTCTTGATGTTCAAGGGCATTCTGATCTTGCACTTTCTTTTTAACAGACTCTTTCTGCAAGTAGTATGATACTATGATGCTATTTTCATATCTTAGTTTATCAATCTTCTTCCTACAGATTTTCACTCCTCCTTCATCTGGATTTAACTTAGCTTTCCAGAACATCATAAGGAAAAAACATGCACCTTGTCTAACACCTTTGCCAATCAGAAACCATCATCTTTCTCCATACTTTGACCTAACAACATACTCCGGTCTAGAGCATCAGGAAATCTCATGTTTTGGCATACCCATTTCTTTTACAACTATCTGTAGCTTTTCATGATGTTTCTACGACAGTATTTACATAAACAGAACTAGACAGATGTCAAAAGCAGCCCGCCCTTTTTGGGGGGAAATTATAACTCCCAGGGCTTTTGGGAGCTGTAGACCTTAAAATAAAAAGGGCATTTCTTAGTTCTGAAACTAACTACCCTGAAGGCTTGAGACTTACATGGTCTAGTTTTATTTTTTTGAAGTAACATGAGGCAAATCAGTAAAATAATAGATTCTTGTGTGCTCTCATCCAAACAAGAATGTTGCCCATGTGATGTGAGAGTGGTGAGCCAGCTGGGTCAAGGAGTGGGACAAAAAGGCTACAGTCAGGTTAGCATGCTGGAGTAAACAAGTATAAATGAACAAAAGCCCTGCATAATAACCATAAATCGCTGGTCCTCCTACTCTACATTCACATAGCCTGAGAAGGCTGTGATATAGACAACAGATGCCTACAGCTAAAAATCAGCTGGTTCATTCATGCAGATCCATGAAATGCCTCATAGATTCTCCCTATCTCTCTGTCTACCTCTTCCTGCTTCCAAGCTACTGTTCTTAAGTCTGTGAAGATTCTCAGCCATCCAGGTGAGTTTATCTGGAAATTGAGTCATCGCACCTGGACTTCTTTTCTTGAGAGATCAAAATGTTTTGCTTCTCATCCAAGCAGCTGCATCAGTCTGAGGAAAGTTAGTGGTGAATCCTCCATTTTATAGTTCACCTTGATTTCACATCACCCTGGTCTGAATAGGCTCATAAGTTGCCTGAATAGGCTCTTTAGGTGGACAGTGGTCTGAATAGTCTCATTAGATGGACAATGGCCTAGGGTGCATGAAGTTCCTACCCTTCCCAACACCCATTAAGAATGGGTCTTTGCTATGGCATTTCTGGTGGAGGTGTGAAGAGCTTCTGATTTGTCCGGGGACTGATGAATGTTGGTCAAAATGTGAAGTGGCCAGAAGTTTACCCCCTCCCAATTCATGCTAAGATTATCTGGTTTTTTAAAGAGGATATCCATCAATTCTGGAGGCTTCCTGTAACAACAATTATTTGAGTGGAAAACTTGAAGGGTATAAGGGTGTCCAAAATCTCAAGAAATAGATGAGATCACCTGAGGCTTATGATGCACATGTTGATCATCTTTATAGACCCTGGGATTTCTTCAGAGTCCCCTATAACTTTAGTCACTTCTTGCCTTCATCTCAATTCTGACCTTCAACTCAAAACATATAAGAGCAGCCCTGCTGGAATAGACCCAGAAGCAATCTAAATGGGCCTCACACTTTTTGTGGTGTTTCACTGAAGCTGAGAACAGGGTCATAGCATTTCTCCCACCCAGACATTGATATTCAGTGAAGCACTGGTTCTAAAGATGGTGTGAAAGCCCAGGAGGTGTCATCAGTGAAGAAGCTACTTGGATGAGTAGTGAAACATTTCAATCACACAAGAAAAGAAGTTCAGTTGCCATGGCCCAACTCCCAGATAACTTCACCTGGATGATTGAGAATCTACAAAGACATGGTGTGGAAGGGTTCCATATTTAGCCATCCTACACAATAACAGGAATCTGGAAACATTCCTTCTTTAGCCTGCTTTTCTCAGAACTCCACCAGGCCATTCATGAAGGTATTGATGAAACACTGGACATTCCCAAGCTCTGGGTAATATCCCTTGAAAACTTTGATAGTTCCAGGGCTGAAATTGTTTTCCAGTTAAATTTTGGGAGATGCTAGGAGAATAGGAGAGCATGGCTTCCAAGGCTTCTCTCTATTTGTGCAACACACAGAGATCCCTTGCTATTTGTTGGTGTTACCAGAGCACCTGTTTCAGCTGGAAATAAGATAGGCCAAGGATGTCAAACTTTTTGGAATGAGGGCCAGTTTTAGTGAGGTGAAAATGTGTGGGGGCCGACCATTCAGCCGCATTTGGCCCCTGGGCCAGACTGGACAAGCCTCTAGGACAGGGGTCCTCAAACTTTTTAAACAGGGGGCTGGTTCACTGTCCCTCAGACACTGTTGGGGGGTGGGGAACTGACTATAGTTTTTAAAAATATTAATGGGGTGGAAAGGGGAGAGAGTTGGGGCTGCCTCCTCTACAGTTGGCCTAAAATCTGAGTTATGGTGGGGTGGTGAGGGAGACCCAGACTACCGAGACCACCTCTTTCTATCCTTCGTTCACCAGCAGTGAGAGACCCAGGTAGCACAGCAGTGGCGGCTACAGAGGCCATGTGGCCCAGGGGCACCCACCTGGAACATCAAAGGTGGCTGCAGAGGGCTGTGCAGGACCAGGAGTGCCCGCCTGCAAGACTGGCGGCAAAGGAGGCAGAGGCTGCATGGCTCAGGAGCACTCACCAGAAATATTGGGGCAGAGAAGGTGGATGCTGTATTGCTTGGGAGTGCCCACCTGCAAGATCGGCAGTGGAGGAGGTAGAGGCAAGGCGCAGCACCTTGGTGGGGTTTGGCAGGGTAGTGGTGGTGGGCCCTTCTGCCACCTGGGCAGAGGAAAAGGAGGAAGAGGCTCTGAGATGCCTCCACCTGACCAAATTGCCCCACCCACTGCACTCCCTTGCCAGTTTGCCTTCTTGCTTAACTGGCTGGCCAGCAGTCGGACTCCCCTGTCACTAGAGGCAGCTTTGGGGCTTGATCAGAGCAGCGGCTCTTTAGGTGTGTGCAGGGGGGAAGGAGGAGGAGGAGAGGAGAGTGGCCCAAGCAGTAGCGGCAACTCCTTGAGAGAACTACGTCTCCCAGAATCCTTGACACCCAATGTTATCCTCCCCTCTTCCTTCTCCAATCCCCACACACTGGAAGGGAGGGTAATACGGGGTGACGAGGACACCGGGAGTAGTAGTTCTCCCAAGGACCCGCCACTACTGCTTGGGCCACTCTCCTCCTCCTCCTCCTCCCCAATCCCCCCGCCACTGCACTCAAGCCCCGAAGCCACCTCCAGAGCCAGCAAACAGTCAGAAAGACAAGGGAGCACAGCAGGCACGGCGACCGGTCTGTCTGGCTGGAGGGTCCTCTAAACTTCCTTCCTCTGCCCCACTGGCTGAGCTGGTTGCTCAAAGCAGCCGGAAAGGAGAGGAGGGGGCCTGGCTCCTCCACCCACCCAACCACCCACCCATTGGCTCCTTCCCAGACGGGCTGTTTGCAGCTCTGCAAGGGGCTGGCCTTGCCTTACCTTAGGAGGTGTTCGCAGTGAGCCTGCACCCAGCTTTCACCACTGTGAGGGGAGGGGTTCTGCACTTGCCAGTGGGCTGGGTTTAGGACCCTGGCGGGCCAGATCTGGCCTGCAGGCCATAGGTTGAGGACCCTTGCTCTAGAGGACATGCAGATGGGTGTGGAGGACGCTGCAGCAAGGGAGTTGGGGGCGGTAGGCTGGGCAGGTGACTGGGGGTTGGGCAGACGGAGGCAGGGAGGGCAGGCAAACCATGAAACTGCAAGCTGACGTCTCCATCCAGTTTGGGAAGAAGCCAGCTGGCGGGGATGCGTGATAGGCTGAGCCGGCAGGAAGAAGAGGCTGCAGGCTGCTTAACATTTGAAAACGGGCTGCATGTGGCCCCCAGACCTGAGTTTGGACATTCCTGTGGTAGGCCTTCAGAAATGGGATCTCCTTCTTTAGTGCAGGGCTTTAAACTATGGCTCCTAGGACATTATCCAAAGGACCTTAATCTTGGTCCTTAATGTGTTTTGGTTTTCGGAAATGTCAGCATGAATCTTGCAACCAAACTTTACAACAGCATTTCCAAGCAAAATGATACAAATTGGAAAAATTATTTCAGGTCAGGGAGTTGGGTGGATGACCAGGGCTACATAGCCTAATTCACTATCACTACAATAATTGATACATTGCCCCGTAGCACGCACACTCTCTGATCCATTAATAATCACATTAAAATCACTTGTAATTTATAAATTGAATACCTTACAATGTGTGTGTGTTGTGTCATTACAGTCGTGACTGACTCTTCATGACCCCATGTCCATGGAGTTTTCTTGGCAGGAGTACTGGAGTGGTTTGCCAGTTCCTACCAGGTGCCTACAGTTCCTGGCATTCCCTGGTGGTCTCCCACCCAAGTACTAACCAGGGCCGTCTCTGCTTATGTTCTTCATGCTGTGGCCAAACACATTCTTCCCAGTCCTTGTTAGATGCAAGCTATCTCTTGGTAGCAATCCATCTTCCAGGAAACGTAGCCCATGGTCTCAAAAACTAAATCCCTCATGATGATACAGTACCACCTTCACAGCCAGTCATCCACCCAGAGTATTTTCCTTTCCCTTTCTATTCCTTTTCCTAGTACTGGTAGCATGGATGGAAAAAGCAGTTCTTAAGTTTCCTTCCCTTGAAGCCTGATCTGAATTCTTCATAGCTCCTCTTGGCTGTGTCATTTGTTCCCACAAGAAGAAATGGATATGTGAGTGATGGCAGTTGGAGTCTCCTATTACAACTACTTGACTGACTAGAAGCATCTCTTGCTGTGTCTGGATTAAGCTTCAATTAATTCACCTTCATCCAGACCATTACTGGTAGATACCATCCTCAGATTTAGGTGGCAAGGAGAATTAGACTTGTGTGTCATCAGCATTCTAGTGACACCGAACCCCCAAATTCTGAATAATCTCTCCCAGTAGTTTCATGCAGATGTTAAACATCTTACTTTGAGAGGTGGTGAGCACTCCAACACTGAAGGTATTCAAAAGAAAATTAAACAACCATCTGTTAGATATACTTTGATTTGTATTGCTTCATTAAGAACGGCATTGGACCTGATGGCCTTAGGCTTATAGCCTCTTCCAACTCTCTTATTCTTATGATTTTGTGAAACTTACCTCCTCTAACCCAGCCTTCCCTCCAGACGGCTGATGCATTATTTTGCATAGGTTTTGACTATGTAAGCACTGGCACTGATAATGGAGATCAGAAATATAGAGTATGTTTAGTTCTATGCAGCTTAAAAACAGGATCATTATAGTCCGTGTAATGTCCTGCACAAGTAGAAGTTTGTCCCACTATTACTCTTGTGAATAAATGGAGAAATAAAAAGTCTCTCTCTATGTGTGTGTTGGAGGGAGGGAGAGACTATCCAATTAATGTAGATTTTAAAAAGAAATAGGCAAAAACATGCTTTTTATATAGCCAAATATAGTCCAGCCTTAAAAAGGCAAAACCTTTTGTCTTTCAGAAAAGCAACTGAGCACAATTTATTACTACGGGCTTAGTGTAAAATATATGTAGCTGGAATGGGAAGATCACTCCAGCTGACTGACTAATGAAATGCCAAAAACAGCTTCAGGGTGAAATTGGAGCTGCAGCCTGTTTGGATGGAACAGGAGATTCAGACAGAGCGTCCTTCAGCAGAGCATTCACTTGGGACAAGGAGGGACAGAGATTAAAAATCTGAAATAAAAGAAATGTAACTCCCAAAATGCTCCAGCCAAAAGAAACTTTTTCAAAACTTCCGGGTCGGTGGCAGACAAGTGTCCCCCAAAGGGGGAAAACAATTCCTATCATCTACAACCTATGTAGCCCTGCCAACCTATCTGGGAGGCTAGAGATGGATGAACGAGAACATGGAAAAAGTACTGATGCGCACATTCATGTTTATCTTTCTATAAAGCTTTTTTTTAAAAAAACAATTACCATGTCCATAAGCTGTTTTGCTTTTAATTGTGTTTTACTTTTAATTGTGTTCCATCTTATCAGCCTTTGGTTTGTTTATCTTATATTTTCTGTTGATGTCCTATCCGATTGACTTTATTATTTATTATTTATTATTTATACTTGATTTTGGTTTTCTTAGAATCATAGGATTAGAGAGTTGGAAGAGACCTCAAGGGCCATCCAGTCCAAGCCCCTGCCATGCAGGAACCCCCATCACAGTATTTCTGACAAATGGTCATCCAGCCTCTGCTTTAAAACCTCCAAAGAAGGAGACTCCACCACCCTCCGCGGCAGCAGATTCCACTGCCGAACAGTGGCATATCTATTATATTATAATGTTGTATGTATCTTTGCTGGTTGATGCTTTTTGGTCTTTGACTGTAAATAAATTTACTACTTTGCTGGTTGAGGTTTTTTATAATTGGTGCCTTTGTTTGTTGTTCACCACCCAGAGTTTTCGATGGGTGGTTTATAACTCAAGTACAGTACATAATTAAGCAAATAAATTTTATTTTCCCTAATCCAAAGTGGAATAAAACAAGAGCCCATTGGGTCCCTAACAAGCTCCACGCCATTTTATGGAACACTTAGTCCAGCAGTGTCCCGAATAACTCACAATTTTGCTATATTAAACATTCATTTTTTTCACCTTTTTGGCTGATCTTAATAAGGCAAGTTTTCAATTGCAACAGTTTTCATATTTTTTTTCTCCTGTGGACTCTAACACATAAGTATTTTTAAAGCATACCAGAGTACTGAATTGAGTTGGGTAAGTCACAGAAGGAATCCTGAAACCAGAGGAAGACCATTTTCTACCACCTGAAGATGGGACTTAACTTTTGGGGAATGAATGGGGAATAGCAGACAAAGAACAAGTAAGCAAATCTGTAGCCTTTTTTCTATTGCTTTTTTCTATTGTTTCTCCCATCCCTTGCTTTTTGCACAACCTGGCCTGTAAAAGCGTTCAACAGAACACAAATCCTTGCCCAATGTTTTGTGGCATTTTATTTGGTTTTTGGGATTTTCTGCATATTTTGGAATCCCTCCCTTCAGGAAATCTGATTCATAGACTAGGATGCCTGTCTGTGATTCTTTCACAGTTCATGTCTCTAGAGCTTGGTAAAGTTCCTTTCTTAGACTACAACTCCCAGAACCCTAGGAAATTTGTAGATTTTAATAATAACAAAGAAACTTTGGGCCTTTTCACACGCCCCCTAAGATCCGCTGGCCACTTAAATTCGGACCAGAGATCTTAGGGGTTTGTCGCTGTTCCTGCGTTCCCACCCCCTCCGCACCCCTGGCTGCTGGCTGCGTGAGGGGAGGGAGAAAAAAAGGAAGAAAAGAATGCCGCTCACCTCCGTTCTGCCGTCCCGGCACTGCATTCAGATTTCTTAAAGGGGCGGGGGGCAAAAAAAGAACAAACAGAAGCAAGGAGAGCCCGGCAGTCACTACGTTATATCCGCATCAGGAATTTTCACCTCCAGAGAGCAGGTACCTGAAAAGTGCGCTGGGATGCGCTTAGGTGGGCGTGGTCGTACTTAATTATCTCTAAACTCCGGAGCTGGTGGGGAAATAATTTTAAGCTCCGGAGCTGGGAGCCATTTGCCGCGGAGTTTAGGGGTCGTGTGAAAAGGCCCTTTGCCAGGTTCTGTATGTCTAATGTTTGATAACAGCTAACCTGAAGTGCTACCTTCCATTTTAGCAGCCATCTCAAATGTTGCTTCTCTTGTTTCCAAAAGGAAATACCTTTGAACACTTCAAACATTCCCCCAACTGATGGTGTGGAGCAGTGCAGCAGTAGGATCTACCTCCCTAAAAGTCTCATGACTTCTGCTGCTGCATTCTCAGCTGTCACTGTCCAGATCGAGTGTTCAGACCATCTCTGGCATTTGAAATGTTCCCAATGCAAACATCTTGCAGGGGTGCAGTGCTGTACATGGAATGCTCCCATTGGGAAGGGAGCTCATGGTTTCGGTGTTAGGCAGTAAAAGCTATGGCTAGGACTCGTGATTGATGCTTATGTCAGTCAAACTGGGCAAGTCTCAGCGGCACATGACTCCTGAATAGCAAGCTGCTGATTATGTCTGTGGTCTAATGCCCAGCCATGTGATTGAGTAAGCACTGAATTATATAATGATGAATTTGGAAGGGCCATCAAGTCTAACTCTCTGCTCAAGCCAGCAATACAAATCACAGAATGTCTGTCAGGTGGCTGCTAGGGCCTTTTCACATGACCCCTAAAATCCACGGCAAATGGCTCCCAGATCCGGAGCTTAAAATTGTTTCCCCACCAGCTCCTGAGTTTACAAAACATTAAGTGCGACCACGCCCACCTAAGTGCGTCCCAGCGCACTTTTCAAGTACCTGCTCTCCAGGGGTGAAAAATTCCTGATGCGGATATAACAGTAGTGAGTGCCGGGCTCTCCTTGCTTCTGTTTGTTGTTGTTTTGCCCCCTGCCCCTTTAAGAGATACGAATGCTGCCGGGAGCAGAGTGAGATGGCAGAACGGAGGTGAGACAGCATTCTTTTCTTCCTTTTTTTCTCCCTCCCCTCACGCAGACAGTAGCCAGGAGTGCGGAGGGGGTAGGAACACAGGAACAGCAACAAACCCCCAAGATCTCTGGTCCGAATTTAAGTGGCCAGTGGATCTTAGGGGTCATGTGAAAGGGCTCTAAATTTCTCTTAAATGACTCCAAGGTTGGAGCATTCACCAGCTCTTGAGATAACTGGTTCTATTGCCGTACTGCTCTAACAGGAAATTTTTCCTGGTATCCAATCGCAATCTGCCTTACTGTTGTATGTCCTGCACTCTGGATTCATCAAGAACAAATCCTGCCCCTCCTCTGTATGACAGCCTTTCAAGTATTTTGAAAAGTGCTATCACATCTCCCTTCAGTCTCTTTTTCTCAAGGCTAAACATGCCAATTCTTTCAGACTATTCTTGTAAGACTTGGTTTTCTTGTAAGATTTGGTTTGACTTCCTAATCATCCTTGTTGCTGTACTCTGAATGTGTTCGAATTGGTCAGCATCCTTCTTAAAGTGTGGTGTCCAGTAAAAAATGGAGACAGATATTAAGTCTTGAAATCTCTCTCTTAACTGCAGTAAATGAACTGGAGAATTTCCCAAAATATGGGATTAAGTAGCTGACAAGTATTTTAAAAAGAAAAACAGATTTATAAATGCTACAGTTGCATCTTCCAACAAGGACTGCAGTCCCTTCCCACGATCCCACATCGATCCCAGTGTGCCTTTTCCATGAGCATCTACCCGGTCGCCGCGACACCCCATTCCCCCAGCCTTAACTTCCGGTAACTTGGCTCTCCTTCCTCAGTGCCAATGAGCCCGACACTGCAAGAAGGTGGCCACCTAGGGAGGGGGAAAAGGCAAGGAGAGGAGATGGCCTCCACCATTGTGTGTGTGTGTGTTGTGTCGTTACAGTCGTGACTGACTCTTCGTGACTCCATGTCCATGGAGTTTTATGGGGCCTTGTGGCGCAGTGGTTAAATGCCTGTACTGCCGGTAAAACTGTGCTCACGACCTGGGGTTCAATCCCAGGTAGCAGGCTCAAGGTTCACTCAGCCTTCCATCCTTCCGAGGTCGGTAAAATGAGTACCCAGCTTGCTGGGGGGGGGGCAATGTGTAGCCTGCACACTGTAATTTTAAAAAATTGTAAACCACCCAGAAACTACTTGTAGTGGTATGGGGCAGTATATAAGCAGAACACTTTCTTGGCAGGAGTACTGGAGTGGTTTTGCCAGTTCCTCCTCTAGGCGCCTACAGCACCTGGTATTCCCTGGTGGTCTCCCATCCAAGTACTAACCAGGGCCGACCCTGCTTAGCTTCCGAAATCAGGTGAGATCAGATGTGCTTAGGGCATCTAGGCAGCTGGCCTCCACCACTGAGGGGCCACAAAGCCGCAGCATTTCTTGCACACATTGGATTAACCTGTCCCACGGCCGAGAAGGATAAAAGGGAGAAACCAAGGGTTCTTAGCCGGTTTTTCAAAGAGTTTCATCATCATCACCATGATCGTACTTTTACGGGCATGATAAGAAACATATACAGTATAGAGCGTAAAATTGTACAGGGCAACTGATAAACAAATTAAAATATACACTAAAGGAAACATTGACAAATGTAAGACCAGCAGTTGGGACCCAGATGATTAGATATGGGTAGCATCCTTCTTCTCTGGATTTATCAATTTCAACAAAATTGCCACTTTCTCTAATACGTCAACATTCATACCTAATTTTCTTCAGATCTGCCCAGCTCTCCCTTTTCTTAAGGCACATCTCCATAAAGCCAGAGTGAAGGACCTTATGGAAGGGGCACTACAAGATCATACGTTGGAGGGATTCCTTCCATCTAGTGGGCAAGGGCAGTTTTTCTCCTTAGTGGGCATTCCTCTAAATCAGTGGTGGCCAAACTTTGACCCTCCAGATGTTTTAGACCACAACTCCCATAATTTCAAGCTTGTATTGCCAATGACAAAGGACTGTGGGAGTTGTGGTCCAAAACATCTGGAGGGCCGAAGTTTGGCCACCACTGCTCTAAATCCTCCATATAACACATTGGAGGGCATAGCATTGCTTCTCGTTGTGCTGTGCATCATCTTCTCTGGTAACTCTAACACAATTTCAGCCTAAGACATCATCTGAGGTGGACAGAATGTTGGACCATTGCTGAGCCACCAATGACCTCCCTAGATCCTTGCCTGGCCCATCTGATAAAAAACTGCCTGACAATGAAGTGGGCTACTGCTATTATCAATGAATCTCTCCTGGAAGATCAGGTTCCTTGATCCCTCAAGGAGACTCATGCTTCAAAAATATAATGTGGCAACAGATATTTATTATAGGCCTGTTGCCAGTGTCCCATTCCAATACCCAACAAAGCATATGCATATCCAAGCCCTGGAGACAGCTCTCTATGCCCATTGTTAATGCCCAGGACTCTGTGCCATCCCTTGCTACAGGGTGGATGATTTGTAGATTATAGATTTGAGTTGGATTGGAATTCATCTGTCAGCACATTGGTGAGTTCTTGCCGTCACACCCTTGCTCACACATTGCCACTGATGCTGCCATTGCCTTGGAGAGCCAAGATACTAAAAGATAGCCACCTTTTTACGCTTGTCTTGGTTCTAAACAAATGCCTGTTGTCAGTAAAGGGGTGGATAAGGGCAAACAAGCTGACATTTAATCCAGACAAAACAGAGGTGGTCCTGGTCAACTGGAAGGCAAATGGGGGTACAATATGTGCTAGATGGGAAATTCAGGCTTGCAGCTTAGGGGGTACTTCTGGATTCATTCCTGGTGGCCAAAGTGCTTTTTGCACAGTCAAAACTGGTGCACCAGTTGTGCCCCTTCTTTGAAATGTCTGATTTGGGTACAGTGATACATGCCTTAGTTATATCCCACTTGGATTACTACAGCACACTGTGTGTGGCCCTGCCTTTGAAGATGGCTTGAAAACTTCATATGGTTTAAAATGCAGCAGCCAGACTAATAATAATCTTAGAACTGCAGAGCAAGAAGGGAACCTATGGATCATCGCGTGCAGCCCCTATCAAGGAGGCAAATTCAAATTCTCAACTTCTGGCTGCACAGCTAGATACCTAAACTATTGAGCTATCCAGTAGTTCTGCTTAACGTTGTCAATATTATGGTGGTAAAACAAACTAGAAACTGAGGAGTGTTATTCTTATGTGCACAAATGTTAGGTTGTATACATTATTAATCCTCTGGAGCGAATTCCTCCAAAACACACTGCAGATTCACACCAGTAGAGTTCCAGCCAAGAAAAATGCTTTTCCAGATGCACATGTCCTACTCTAGCTGGCATTTTAAATAAATATCTACACAAAAATATGTGTAGTGTAGTGGATAAATTAAGGATTAGGGCTCAGAAGGCCTGGGTCTGAAGGACTGCTCAGCCATGGAAACTCACTATGGGCGTGGAACAGGCAAAGCATTCCTCAATATCTTATTTAACCTGAAAGGCCCATTAGGGTAGGTACATGTTGATTCTGACTTGATGGCACATAACAACACTTAAAAAGAACAAAAAACAATCAAGAATTCAGAGTTTTATGAATATATACACCCACTCCCCAACAACTATCTCAAGTGCAAGGGCTCATCATAGCAGCTTCCACAGGGGCATCCCTAAGGAACTCTAACAGAGGAAACTGGGTAACCCATGGAGGTGGCAGGCAATGTCATTGTCTATACAGTAGTACCTCAAGTTACAAACACCTTGAGTTTGTCTGTGAAGATTCTCAGTCATCCAGGTGAGTTTATCTGGGCTTCAGATTTGTTAGGAACTGGAGAACATTTTGGGACAAGCCAAACCTGTTCAGGAGGGATGGGTTGCACTTGAACCATGGTGGGACCACATTGCTGGCACACAACATCAAAAAGGCTGCAGAGCAGCTTTTAAACTGATAACTGGGGGGCATCCGGTTCGGAACACCTCATCCCTGTGTAACGAAGGTGGAGAAGCACAAAGTGATGACATAGTAGATATTAGCACTGGGAGAATAATGGGATGTGGTAGTTTGTCTACTGGAATTAAAAGCTGCAGGGTGGGGGAGAACAAAGGAGCAGCCATTCTTTTGGGACCCACTGTACAGGTGCTTCTACGCAAATGCTCGAAGCCTCCAAGCAAAGATGGGAGAACTTGAACATTTGGTAGCTAGGGATAAAATTGATATAATAGCCATAACAGAAACCTGATGGAATGTGGAGAACCAGTGGGGTACCGCAATCCTAGACTATAAACTCTATAGAAGGGATAGAGAGGGATAGAGAGGGGCGGGTTGGAGGTGGAGTGGCCATCTATGTCAAAAAAGGGGTAAAATCCAGCAGAATGAAGATTGACGGTTGGTCTGATTCCACCATAGAATCACTGTGGGTTAAACTACTAGGTCAAAACTTGAGGGGGACCTGGAAATAAGGAGACAAATCATGGAGGTGTCTAAGAGGGACAGGATAGTAATCATCGGAGAATTCTATTATCCCCACATGGACTGGACCAATGCGAGTTCGGGGCAAGAAAGAGAAACTAGGTTTCTTGACATGCTGAATGACTGTGCCTTAGAGCAACTAGTCATTAAGTCCACCCGAGAAAAGGCATCTCTGGATCTAATACTGTGTGGTACTCAGGACCTGGTCATGGATGTGAATGTCACTGAGCCTCTGGGGAACAGTGACCATTCTGCAATCTCCTTTGCCATGCATGTCAGCGGAAGAGAGTCAAGCAAATCAGACATAAAAACCCTTGATTTCTGAAGGGGGGCTTCCCTCGGATGAGGAAACAAGTTAGAAAGAAATTGAAAGGGAAGGTAAAAAGAATCCAATCTCTCCAGAGTGCATGGAGCCTGTTTAAAACAATGGTAGTAGAAGCCCAGCACAAGTGCATACCACCAAAAAAAAAGAGCTCATCTAAATCCAAGAAGGTGCCGGCATAGTTAGCAAATGGAGTTAGAGAGGTTCTAAAGCACAAGGAGAGGTCTTTCCGTACATTGAAATCCTCCCCAAATGAGGAAAATAAAAAGGAGCACAAACTCTGGCAGAAGAAATGTAAGAAAATGATAAGAGAGGCAAAGAAAGACTTTGAGGAATGTATGGCTAGCAATATAAAGGGAAATAATAAAAGCTTCTTTAAATATGTTAGAAGTAGAAAACCTGCCAGAGAACCGGTTGGCCCTCCAGATGGTGAGGGAGGAAAAGGGGAGATAAAGGAGGACTTGGAAATTACAGAGAAATTAATTGAGTTCTTTGCATATGTCTTCATGACAGAAGACCTTGGGCAGATTCCGCTGCCCGAACGGCCCCTCTTGACTAAAGAATTAAATCAAATACAGGTTAAAGAGAGGATGTTTTAGGTTTAATTGATAAATTAAGTCACCGGGCCCAGATGACATCCACCTAAGGGTTATTAAGGAAGTGAGAAATGAAATTGCAGATCTCTTAACAGTAATATGCAACTTGTCTCTTAAAAAGGACACAGTGCCGGAGGATTGGAGGATAGCGAATGTCACACCAATTTATAAAAAAGGAAGGAGGGGGGACCCAGAAAACTACTGGGCAATTAGCCTTACGTCTGCTGTTCCAGGGAAGATGGTGGAAAGCCTCATCCAAGAGAAAATCTTAAAACACATAGAAGAACAAACCTTGCTGAGGGAAAATCAGCATGGCTTCTGTAAGGGTAAGTCTTGCCTGACAAAGCTTTTAGAATTCTTTGAACAGGTCAACAGGCATGTGGATTTGGGTGACCTGGTGGATATTGTTTATCTTGATTTTCAGAAGGCTTTTGACACAGCTCCTCAGCAAAGGCTGCTGAGAAAATTGTGCAGTCACAGGATAAGAGGGCAGTTTGTCTTATGGACTGAGAACTGGTTGAGATCCAGGAAACAAAGAGTAGGTGTCAATGGGCAATTTTCGTAATGGAGAGAGGTGAAAAGCAGTGTGCCCCAGGGATCTGTCCTGGGACTGGTGCTTTTCAATCAGTTCATAAATGACCTGGAGACAGGGATAAGCAGTGAGGTCGCCAAGTTTGCAGATGTCATATCAATAGATGCTTTATAGTATCTACAATTATCTGTCTTTATTGGCACACTACTCTTAACATGGTCACAGCTAGTTGGATAGTCCAGTGCACAGCCAGAAATTGAGAGTCTGATTCTCCATTGTGCTTAGAAAATGAACCAGCTTACGTAGCCGTCAGCAAGCTGTATAAACCCAGAGTGCCCCCACAAAAGGAAATGATTATTTTTGAATACTCTATACTTTTAAAAGTGTCACCTTATGTTGGACTTGATGGCACCTTACTACTAATAATAGGATCATTTTTAAAAAGAGGCCACAAAAAAGAAATGAGTCATTATCAATAAAATTTTACACAAATAAAATTCCTGTCAAACATTACATTACCATGGGGTAGATTCCAATAATCTAGAAAAACAGTCAGTTTCTCAGCAATGTAATTATCTTGTTAGCACCTTTTCTCCTGTGCTGGATAAAATTAGAACTGGATAAAATAAGTTAATTTTATCCACTTCTCCCAGTCTGTTCAATAACCATTCTCCTGTTACAATGGGATATTAATATTTCCATTAGCAACCCTGCATGAATTCTTGCTAAAATAAATCCATTCATATTTAAAGATGAATTGAGACATCTTTTCTTGACAACTGAATAAGATCAGCAGTGGGATTACTCTTGAGGCCATTCCTGTTATTTTCTACATGGTACAAGTAAACTACTAAGCATTTAGTACTGCAAAACCTCTGGAATGGATTGCTATATGCTGGAATTGATGTCAGTGTATATAATAATTACTGCTATTTATTTATTGCTTTCCTACAATAATCAACCAGAGCTATAGGTAACTTGAAAAGGAAATGTCTTCTTGAATTCAGATGCAATGAAAACTTCCTATTCAGCCAGCCCTGATGAGATCTATTGCACAGGAGAGGGAATGTTGCTCAGTGGTACAGTATGTGCTTTGCATGCAGAGGTCCTCTATTTTAATTCATGGTGCATCCATTTAAAAGGGGGAGGAGAAGACTGGGTAGGATGTGATGTGAAACAAAGACCTTCCTCTGCCTCAGAAACTGGAGAATAGCTGTATGCTGGCATCTAGTATACTAGAGTACATTGGAGTTTGGAAAATTACCTTTTGGAACCTAAATCCAATTGGTAACTAACTAGAGCAGATCCATTGCATCAAAAGTTAAAAAGAAAGTGAACTGCAAATAACATTTGTTGTTTTTCTTGCAGGCAAATATAGTCTGGCCTGGTTTTCCCCTTTCTTCTGCTGTTTTTTTGTTTTGTTTCTGTTTTACATTTGGGTGAGGACCTTGTAATCCCTGTACATTTTAAAGTGCCTAGAGGCATGAAGAAATCTGCTCAATTTCTTACTTCTTGGGGGAAATGCTATCTTGACAGAGCAATACAGTCCGCTGAGAATTCTGTAAACCTTACAAAAATTCTCATCTCCATCATGAGAAGGAGAGAATATGCATTGTGTTCTGCATATTTTTATATCAGGGTAACAATAGTGCCTTTCCCTAATTAAATTTAGAATGGCAAAGACAAAAAGACAGGATGATTGATCAGTACAGAAACAACCTGTTAATGCAAGAAGGCAAGCCTTATATTTTTAAATAAGGCCCATTTTCCAGCTTTGTGAGCACACAAAATCTCCCTGTGACTGATCATAACAATTCTCATTGTCCCACATCAAGGAACTGACTGGGGTCTCTCAAAAATCTCCTCATTCATCTAGCCCAGCCTTCCTCAAGCTGGTGTCTCAAGAAGAATGTTGCTACCAGAGAGTGATGTGGTTTTCTGTACCTGGAAGGCACAAGGTTGAGCAGGGACGAAACAGCACCAGCGTAATTTTCACTGGCAGAAACAAACACATCCAAAGGTTACCTTTTTTCTCTTGTTTGATCCAGAATTCTTGTACCCGTTTCATGATATTCTTAGTCTCTCTCAGGTGTTTTTGCCACTGGCGTAGTTCTTGAACCTCGGGTTCACAGCGGACCTGGAAAAATTTAAAAGCATGCTTTGGTAAGTAATGGTCTATCACTCTTCAAACTTGATAGAAATGGTTTTAGATTGTGCTTTTGTGGACTCTTACTCCCACAATATTTCAGCTAGCAAGGTAGCTGATTTCCAAGACAAGGCCACCAGCTGTACCATTTTAATCCCTCCCCAATCTGTAAAACAGTGTTTTCCTTGCAGCCATGCCGGCCACATGGCCACAGACTTGCACAACACTGGCTCTTCAGCTTGAATATGGAGATGAGCACCACCCCTAGAGTCGGACACGACTAGCACGCATGAGCGGGGGGAGGGGGGGAGGACCTTGACCTTGACCTTAATCCGACAAGAGTCCACGAGTAAACGAATATCTAAACAAGCATAAAACCTTACTTCATTCCCGAATATGAGCATACTGGAACAATTTCCACAAAGCACGTGTATGGATTTTATTCCCTGAGAACCCACATCAGCAGTCCCACCATCAGGTAGAGTGCCAACAACCCCAGTTGATAGATGCTGGGGAGGAGGCAAAAGGACAGTCCCCCAGGATATTCCCATGTTTTAGACAGAATAGCATGTGCCATAGGGCCTTCTTCTTGTCCTTCTTCTTTACCATAGTTCATGGGAATTCTAGTCCAGCTGGCTAGCCTAGGGCGTTTATACACGACCCCTAAGCTCCGCTGCAAATGGCTCCCAGCTCCGGAGCTTAAAAATGTTTCCCCACCAGCTCCGGAGCTAACAGAAAATTAAGTGCGACCACGCCCACTTTAGCGCGTCCCAGCACACTTTTCTTGTACCTGCTCTGGGACAGTGAAAAATTTTGATGCGGAGAGTACCGGGCTCTCCTCGCTTCTTTTTGTTGGTATTTTTTTTGCCTCCCGCCCCTTTAAGAGGAACCAGGAAGTAACCGGCGCTCGGAGCAACTTCCACCGGCACCGAAGTTAAGGCTTTATTCTTTTGTCCCTTTTTAAGGCTTTTTTTTCCTCCCTCCCCTCACACAGACAGGATCAAGGAAGTGCGGAGTGGTGGGGAGGAAGGAAGAGCGACAAACCCTCAAGATCTCTGGTCCGAATTTAAGGGACCATCGGATCTTAGGGGTCGTGTAAAAAGGCCCCTAGTGGTCTAGGTAACTGGCTGTAGAGACAGAGGTTGGAAGTCGATTCCCCACAGGACCTCCTGTGAGCACAGCCAATATGTATGGCTTTGGGTAGGCTGCACAGTTCAGAGGCAGGGCAGAAGAATGCCATGGCTAACCACTTCTGAGTATTCACTACCCTGCTAAACTCCGAAAATGGTCACCATAAGAAGGACTGACTTAAGGGCACATGGTTATTATTTGCCCAACCAATTAATGTTTCCCAAGCTCTCCCTAAACACCATCATCAGGGGGTGATGGATGAAACTGTCATCAGCATAGTAGTTATATCCAGCTCCCTTCAGTCATCTTAATGGTCTGTCCTTCACCGCAGACAGAAAAAAATCACAAGTTCTTAGATAGGGACAGCTATATCATTAGACAGAGTGAGACAGCTGCTTTATGGCAGATGGTGAGAGCCAGACTAGGCAGCCCCCTAGCTATCTTTGTTAAATTCCTACAATTCCTCCATGCTGAACCAAAGTTGTGTGTGCCACACATTCTATTGTCTGTGAAGATTCTCAGTCATCCAGGTCATGTTATCTGGAAGTTGAGTCATGGCAACTGGACTTCTTGTGAGATCAAAACATTTTGCTACTCATCCAAACAGCTTCGTCAGTCTAATTTATACGTTCACCTTGATTTCACATCACCCTGACCTGAATAGGATTGTTAGGTATTAAGTATGGGTCGTTAGGTATGGCCTTGCTGGTTTTCAAAAAAACCCTCTCTAAACAGAGGTGGGGACGCTGGCACAATCTGTCTGTTACTTATCATGCTGCCCTTTCATGAATCCCTATACAAATCAGAAGCACTTCACACACACACCTGCCAGCAAGGCCACCCATACTTAATGGGTGCTGTAAAGGGTTGCAGAGGTGTGACTTTCATGCACCCCACATCATTGTACATCTAACGAGCCTATTCAGGCCATTGTCCACCTAATGAGTCTATTAAGAGCAGGATGACATGAAATCAGGTGATCTATAATTTGGAGGCCTCGCCACTAACTTTCTTCAGACTGACAAAGCTGAGTAGCGAAACAGGTGGATCTCACAAGAAAAGAAGTCCAGTTGCTATGACTCAACTTCCAGACACACAATCAGCAATGTTGATGATCAGCAATGTTGTTGTGAGATGAAGGGTACAATTCCATCGTCAGTGCTGAAGTGAGATTAGTTGCCAATGCCAATAGGTTCCTATACAAGGAATGCTGAAGGTGTAGCCACCCTTTTGGTGGCTGTGAAAAAAAAGGGAGTTTGGGAAAATATGAAATATGAACTATAATTAATGAGCCACTGAATGATTCTATAGATACATGGCACCCTGACCAAACAAATAGAAAAGTCAGTGTTTCTCACCCTGTTTTCCATTCTTATGTTATCCTTTATCAGAGAACATCTCAAAGGGCCTTTTTACACGACCCCTAAGATCCGATGGTCCCTTAAATTCGGACCAGAGATTTTGAGGGTTTGTCGCTCTTCCTTCCTCCCCACCACTCTGCACTTCCTTGCTTCTGTCTGCATGAGGGGAGGGCGGGGAAAAAGGCCTTAAAAAGGGACAAAAGAATAAAGCCTTACCTCCAGTGCCTGCTCCGAGCGCCGGTTACTTCCTGGTTCCTCTTAAAGGGGCAGGAGGCAAAAAAAAAACCAACAAAAAGAAGCGAGGAGAGCCTGGCACTCTCCGCATCAAAATTTTTCACTCTCCCAGAGCAGGTACAAGAAAAGTGTGCTGGGACGCGCTAAAGTGGGCGTGGTCGCACTTAATTTTCTGTTAGCTCCAGAGCTGGTGGGGAAACATTTTTAAGCTCCGGAGCTGGGAGCCATTTGCAGCAGAGCTTAGGGGTTATGTATAAACGCCCAAAGTGAACTGAAACAATGCTTTCCTGTTTAGCTGACATTCCAAAGTACTCTTTCCATGCATAAAATCCCCAAGTGAATTCACTTCTTTGCTTAAATGTATGCACGGTAAATTTCTGCTGTGGGAAGAAGAGTCATTGGAAAACTATAAGGAATCTAATAATGCCCTGAAAATAGATAACAGTAACATATCCATCTTATCAGGATTCAAGCTAAGCCCGTGTGCCCTTATACACTCAATAACCAAGGACAGGCAGCTTTCTGCACAGCTTCCCTGCCAAAGAGTAAAATAAGAGATGGAGCTGTGTGTCATCAGCATACTGATAACAATAAACTCCAAATCTCAGGATGATCTCCCCTAACAGCCTCTCCATTGCTGTTAAACAGCAATGCAAAGATGACTGAACCCTGTGGGACTCCACATTGTAGATCCTACAGAGTCAAAATAGGGTCAAAACAACTTTACCCTCTGGAGCAGGGTGTCAAAAAAGGACCTGAGCCAGCATAGTGCTAGGCCCCTGATCCCCAAGCTTGCTAGCTGGTCTAGGAGGATACTGTGGTTGGCAGTACCAAAGGCCGCTGAGATATCCAGGAGAACCAACAGAGTTATACTCTCTTGATGGGCCTCTCTTAACAGATCACCAAGCAGGAGGACCAGAACTGTCTCAGTTCCATCTCATGGCCCAAACCCTGATTCAAATGGATCAAGACAGTCTTGTGTCCAAAAATGTGTGCAGCTGGTCAGCCACCTCCCTTTCAATCAACTTTTCCATGAATGGTACATTGGCAACAGGACAGCTGTCCCTCTTCAAGCTGGACTTTTTAAGGATGGGGCAGATCTTTGTCTCCTTCAAACAAAGGAGTGGGAGAAAAGAGTCTCCTTCTCTCACAAGGAGTGGGCAAAAAAAGGTGCAGATCAGGTGGCACAGGCTGAAATTGATTCAATACAACTGGACAAGAATATGCATTGTTCGTCTCAATATGATTTACTGCCAAATCCAGGTAGCTACAGGTTGCTGCCAAATCCAGGTCGATCCATGGCATCAATCATGGAGCAAGAAAAGCCTGCAAGCCGGTTCCAGGCCATTACATCAGGGTGAGGCTCTGGACTATGTCCAGCACCCATAAAGTTGCAGAACACCCAATCCAGCAGCACCTCATAATTAACTTCCTCACTAACCATCCTAGTATTGTAGATTTTTCTCACAGAATGAATTGTGTCGCAGTATCTGCTGGATGTTTTTTTTAATGCAACCAAATTTACATCTAAGAGAAAGCTTTCCTCTAGTTGGTCTCCAGCCTCTTCCTCCCTCGTTTCACGGTCAGCAGTTCATCACATAAACCAATATGAGGAACAAACCCTGAAACGGAGAAGGCATTTAAGTGTGATCATGTCACCTGCCTGGGCCACTGCCAAATGCCATTCAGCAACCTGAGTTTCAACATGAGCACCAGCCAAGTCAGCCAGAAATCCACCCGAGGCATCTTGGAATCTCACCACATCCAGCAGCCTCTGTTGACAGACCATCTTACAAGGTATGTTCTTTCATTTGAACTGTCCTCAGCCTGTATTGTGTATTTTGCTGTATTAGAGAACCAGGAAAGTGGCCCTGTTTTTGCAATGAAAATTATGTGACAATCATAAAGGGAGAAAACTTCTCAGATTACCATTCATGACAGAAGTGGCATATCCCAAATTACAGTGGTACCTTGACTTATGTCATTAATCCATTCCAGAGGTCTAGACTTAAGTCAAACATGACTTAGGTCAAATGAACTTTTCCCATAGAAAGTAATGGGAAAATGGAAATTGTCTGTGCAAATATTTAACAACTCATATATGTGTACCCAACTAGCACAAGAAAAGAAAATTGGATCCAGAAGCAAGCATATCAGAATCCGATACAACAATGTCAAATATTGTGCTTTTAAGAAGTTGGTACAACTAGAATATAGCCCAAGTATTAGTAATGTGACAGATATTTTCACAAAACCTATCCCTAATCAGAAGCACATGTCTTTAAGGGAACAGTTGGGCATTCAAATCAATCAAATAGGAGGGGTGTTAGATGATAGTCAGAAAAATATGTTGCATTGGGTAGAATAGGTTTGTCTACATATATTTGTATATTTAATTGATTTGTTAAAACGGAGTCTATTATACAGTGGTCCTCTGCCATATCGCAGTTCATATATATGGTATATATATCGTGGGACTGCAGTATATGAAAGGCAACACACACACCCCGGATAAGCTGCTTGCGCCTGTTTGAGGCCCCTTGCACTTATCCCAGGCCTAGCGCTGCCCGAATGGGCCTCCAGTGGGCTTCCCGGGCCAATCGGAGGCCCTAGAAGTGGTTTCCAGTGATAGATGGGGGATTACTGTATAATACTGAGTTATTATGACACAGGTGGATATATTTTTAATTAATGCCAGGTGTGCAGAATAAGATATAATGGGTAAGGGTGATGCAATGTAGATGCAATATTTTGTCTCCCTCAAATTTCAGCTTCTGTTGGCAGAATAAATTGCCAAACTCTGTCAAACCTTGCAGTATTAAGCCAACATGTAAAGTTTCTAGGAGGATGCCAGTAATCACGATGGCAGTGCTAATTAATGATTTTTGGGATACCAAAAGATGAAGACAATGGATACACAAAAGGAAAAAGGAGGAGGACAAAGAAACAAGAAGAATAAAAAATTACAGGGCATAAAAAGTCACAAGATTCTATTAATTAAAAAAAAATGAGTGTGTGTGTTGTGTCGTTACAGTCGTGACCAACTCTTCGTGACTCCATGTCCATGGAGTTTTCTTGGCAGGAATACTGGAGTGGCTTGCCAGTTCCTACTCCAGGCGCCTATAGCACCTGGTATTCCCTGGTGGTCTCCCATCCAAGTACTAACCAGGGCCGACCCTGCTTAGCTTCCGAAATCAGGCAAGATCGTGTTCTGAATCTTTCTTGAGATCACACCGAATAATTATTTATCATCATGCTAGTGCTCTGATTCAGAAAAGGGGTGAAGATTTCATTCAGATCTGCATATTAAAGTTTTACTGCAAAAATGTTTTACCATTCCCCCAAACTAAAAGAAAATAATATTACTGTACCCAAATCTGTCTACATTCTATGCATGTCAAATAAGCTTTTCACAAATTAAGTGGATAACAATCTTTTTCTGTGTACATGGAAACAACAGTCTAAAAAGCCTAGCCTAGCTAGCATTTCCTAACCAAGATGGACAAGGATCCTGAACACATAGTATTTCACACCTCTGTGGACATCAGGAGAAACTTCTTAATGGGAAAGGCAATTCAGCAATAGAATAATCTCCCTAGAGTAGTGGTGGGTTTTCCCTTCCTGAAGGTCTTATTCTCTTGAATGCCTCCAGTATTTGAGCAATCTCATTGCCATCCTGCCCTAACAGGTAAGATGTTTTTCCTGAATATCATCCTTTGTTTTATTCCAAATCTTCTTTTTTTGTTAGACCCTTGCTTCTTTCCCTCTCTTCCAGAGAATGGTTCACATGCTCAAACATGATACTTGGCCATTTTTTTCAGCCACCTAATTGCAAAAAAAAAAAAAAAAAGGTTATGGGTCAAATGAGGTTGCAGGGGAGAAGAGAGAGTACCTTTACCCTGATTCAGCTCTTTTAACCTCTCATCTTGTGTGGCATGGGAGAAATAAAAGGACAACCTCATCACCTCCTGGCCCCATACCCAGATCTGAAACCACAAGACAGACTTCTATGCAAGGGAATCCAATGTTCAGCATCTTCAAGGATATTTATCGCACTTGCTACAGTCACACAGATTCAATATCAAACAAAATAATTACAGAGGACTCTTACCCGATAACCTCTCCAGAATGACTGAATTATGTTGCCTGCTTCTTCCTCTGAGAGCAGCAAAGAGAGAGCAATGGGTGGCCTAGGACTGAAGCAGATATTCTTGTTAATCAATCATAATTTCAGATATTTTTAAATGGGTATATTGACACGTTAACACACAGTTACTCTGAGCTTGTGTGTAGTTTTTATTTATTTTTATCATCACCAAAGACACATCAAAACTTTAATAAACTGCAGCTAGCAAATGAAAACTAAAAAGATTTGTTATCGAGAGAGGATATTTGTTTTTTTTCTTTTTCTTTTGAAAGGAGTCATGTCTTAAATCTTAAAGAGCTGCTTCAATAAAAGTTAAGAGAAGAGGTCAGTGGCATTTTTCTTCTCTTTTGTCTGTGAATGAGGTTTTCACACTGTTTAGGAAATGAATGGTAGTATCTGTTTTTTTTGTTTTTTGCTTCTTAAAAATATTAGCCAGTGTCATGAGACCACGTTTGGGCTCTCTGTAACAGCAATTTGAGGATTCTGACTCACCTCCCTAAAGTTCTACTGCAAAGATATATCTTTGGGAGATATTAAAGCTGTACTTTTTCACATTATCCTCATCCTGCATATTAGTAAATATGAGCAGTTAACATAGAACCCTACCAAATTCCCTATTGCAGTGGTTTCCAAGCTTGGGCCTCCCAGAAACCTTCATCAGTAGTTGTGCTGGGCAGGATTTCTGCGAGTTTTAGTCCAAGAACATATGAGGAATGACGATTTGGAACCATTGTTATAGGCTATCACTTCCTAACCTTGAATCTTTATATACAGTTGTTCTTCAGCTCCCATCACTTTGAGTCTACATGGCCAAAGGTCAGGGATTCTGGGAACAGTAGTCCAATAATATTTGGACACCTAAAGTTAGGATTTACTAAACTCACTGCTGTAGAAAGTACTGAGCAAGAGGGACCAATGCTTGATGGTTTTAAGGCAATCCCTTTTGTGTTTCTAAAGGCTGTTTGACGAAATTAATAATTAACATACATAGCAATACTAAGACCCCATGGAGTGGCACCATGATCAGGTCTTCTGACACTTTTGCAGTGCATCTAAGGAATAATTTTGATTGATGATGCATCACAAGACTGAAGCTTCACTTAAAAGTCTAAAAATTATACATCTTGAAAACTGCTATTTTAATATTCCCTATGCTAAGCGACTATGTGCTTGTGGTGATAACGTAGTTGAGTCTTTGGATCATGTCTTGTTTGAATTCAGTTTTTATTTAGAAGAACGTAACAGATTTATTGTGCCAATTTTGAAGAAGTGTCCTGGAAGATCCAAAACAGAGCATTTGTCTCAGTTATTGGTGGGCAAAAATCAACTAAATACGGAATCTGTGGCTAAATTTTTTGCTACCGTGATCAAGTTTAAAAATAAGCAACGTCCCAATTATGCTATTGATTTCCCTTAGCATTGGGTCTTACGGTTGTCTGCATTTTTAACACGTCCTGGTTTTGGATTGTATTTTAACATTTTGTATTGCAAATTGGTTTTATTTATTTGTTTTTACCAAATTTCCTTCTGTGCTTTTAAATCGGGTCTATGACCGCATAATAAAGAATGAATGAAAAAAAAACTGTTATTTGCCTCACTCCAAAAAGGGTCAGCCTGTGCTCAGCAACGCAGCTATGCTGACAATAAAAACCCATATATTCGCTGCAGCTACTTTCCCACACTGTAGAGAAGTCAGTGAAGTGGTTACCTCCTGCCCTCTGGAGCAATGGAAGGTATTTTCTTAGAGTTGAACTTCTAACTGCCAGTCCAACTACCTTTTGCACTAGGCAAATCTTGCCTTCTGGCTCAGGCAGCAAAAATTCTGGGGCTACCCCTGCTCTTTACGATCTTTGGAAAGGGCTCTAGCTGTGAAGCCAAAACCTTCCCCCCTTTCCCTCAAGCCCTTCCGGGGTAATGCGGTCCCGCAAGATAGCAAGACTGCATTATATGAACCGTGAAAGGGCGGGGGAACCACTGTACTCCAATAGGAGTTGTTGTGGGTGAGTCATCGGATATACAGTATGTACCCGTGCAAACATTGAGAGAGCCAGATGGGGCCTGGCAGATGTAAAGATACAGACTGAGAGATGTAAAGACATATGGTAGTTTAACTAGAAGTATGTACAGTCACCCCCCGCCGATCGTAGGGGTTAGGGACCGACCCCACCCGTGATGCATGAAAATCTGCAATATGCGGAAGTGGGTGGGGTGGGGGAGGGGGGCAATCGTGCACCTGTCCGAGAAGTCTTGGGGTGGTGCGCGCAGGCGGTGTTGCGGGATCTTACCTCCCGCCGCCGCCCGCCTGCGCCGCCCGAGGCTTCTCGGAGGAGCGCGGGGCCGGGCGAGAGACCCGATCGCCCCACGCCCCCCCCCCCCAGAAATATCCTCCTCAATAGCCCACTGAGAAGCCAGCATGGAAAAACGATTGAATGGAGGAACAGGAATGGAGTCCTAGAAAAGGACACTGAACCAAAGCACCTGCCAAAGCAATCTTTTGTTTCAGTTCCACCTTATGATATTTAAACAACCCTGCATGTTTAGGGAAAGTTTACCTCTGATAAGTAAGCAGTGGAATGTAAAAAAAATGAGACAGTTATTGTCATTGTGTAGTTCTCACAGTATCTAGCTTACTAAACAGAGCTAGAAGGTCCAGTGATATGTAGCAAGGTTGTTGTTTTGTTTTTCTTTGTTTTGAAAAAAAAATTGAGTCCTGAGTCCAGTTACTGGGTTGTAGGTTTTTATTTTGAGAGTGGGGAGCACAGGGTTGACAAATGGTACTGTGGGTAACACCAGCATTAATCTAGGATAAACATGCTAGGCAGATTTTGACATTCACTGTGTCTGACAATCCAACGCTTTAACCCCTGCAGTGATTTGTGTTCCAATGTATTTAGAAACACAGCATGCTCACTACGTGCTGTATTTAACCAGAGATGGGGTGGAAGCATAGGAGCAGAAGATAAAGTTCTGGGGGGGCTTCACTGAATGAAGTCCCCTCCAATTTTTCCCCGTGAATGGACCTCAGTGTAGGAAGTAATTTCCTCTTGTGGTTGTTTCTATTCTAGCAGTAGATGGGACAATCTGTTAAACATTTTATGGACATGAAGGATGACAAAGCATACCCAGAAGGGCTTTTTGGTACATTTATTTTTAAATCGTAAAGGGGCACAGAGGAGAAGAAAATAACATGCAACCCAAGTGGTCATGAAGGGCAATAGCTTTACAGTGTGTTAGTTTGATCAGAAATTTAAAAAAAATGTATTTTGCCTTATTCACAAGAAAGTCACCTTTCCCTTCTAGGGGGCTCATCGTATTCCTTCCTGCTTATTTCTCTTCTCCTCTTGCATCTTATGGTTAGCCCAGAATGTGGGGGGCAGGGGGATCTTCCAAGCTATGGAAATCGCCTGCTCTGTTGGGCTCTGGCAAAGGTCCATTTTAAATGGACCTAACACAGTTCAAATAATAGAATGTTTGGTATCATTTTTTAAAAAAGGAGGATCACAGCTGAAAGGTATACCCAAAACCATCCAGTCCTGCCACCTGCCAAAAAAGGAATTCTTGCTGTTATAGTAAACTTCGTAGTTCACCATGTAATCTTATTTTTATAACATAAGGAGAATACACCACTGTGTATTCTTTCTTTTCCAATGCTGCTCTCACAACACCATGAAGTTTTTTTCTTGTGCTTATTTGAAATCCTCTTCCTTGTAATTTGAGCAAACCAACACATTGATCTCCTACACTACAGAGCAAAATAAAGTAATTTTGCCACCATCTATATAATAATAACCATATTACAATAATATATCTTGTCCTTCCATTGGCAGATAAAGACCTTCCTACTTAGGCAGTCTTTAGCAGTATGTTGTCTCAAGAATGGTGGTTTGAACTTACAGATTTTTAAAAGTTTTAAAATTGTTTTCAAACTTTTAAAAATCTTAATATGTTTAATTGTTTTTAAATGTGATATTTATATATTGCTTTTAATTCTGTTTTTTTTAATCTGCAGCAAGCTGCCTTGAGTTCCTATTGGGGGAAAGGTGTCATATACAGTGAATAAATTTAATAAGGGTGATCATAATGGTCTCTTCCCCAAGCTAGACACATTTGATTCCCCCAGCCTTTCTTCAGAAAATAGACTGGCTGTCAGTTCCGCTTTACACAAGGACTCATCTAAGACATTGCTACTTGAGGTAAACAAAAACATGGCAAACTCTTCTGTACTCTCCAGACAAGGCAGCTCTGTGATCCTTAAAGTAGCAGCAAGCTAACCTAGGGGGTGCAGGACAGATTGCTTGACAGTTTTCTTGCAACAGGGATTCAAACACAATGATTTGGGGGCTGTCACATGCCCCCCACCATTTTGCCAATCTCATTTTACCTTATGGACCCACCTCATTCTGCTTTATGGACCTCCCCCCCCTCCTCAGGTTGAAGCCAAGAACAAAAAAATACCACTCTCCTGCCTTTCTCCTATGGCCCTTGCTTATTTGAAATAGAATTGAGAAAATGGATCTTGTTCACCAATCACAGCAAGGTGCATCCCCCTCAGGCTAGCTTGAGGACAGCTGTATAATTGGAACAAAGCAGGGAGCTCATAATGAATATTTACTGTGCAAGCTAGGGGTAGGGAGAGATCATGGAAATATTGCAAAGCCTGCTTGGTGTGTTGCAGGGGAGGGGGGGGAGAGAGAGAGAGAGAGAGAGAGAGAGAGAGAGAGAGAGAGAGAGAGAGTCATCCATGCAAAATTAGCCCTATAGGCCAGCTGAGAACTGACAGTGATGTCAACTGTAAAGGCAGCTGAGACTTGCAGACTTCGCTGCATTAGAATATGAAAAGGACAAGGGCATACTTTTGACACATGTTTGTCTGGGGGGCAGGGATGGGGGAAGGACACCTCAACAACCTGTCATTCTAAGTGTGTAACAACAAAGGAGCCATCAGCTTCTGCAGGGTGGTGGGTCACACAGACAGAAGGATTATGTATTGTATTAGTCATTTGCTACCCTGTTTGTCCATCACTGCAAAAAATGGGATGTACGGTGCTTAAGCATACAACTGAATGAAACAAGTAGAGTAAAAACGTAGAATAACTTAACGGAAACAATAAAAAATTAAAATAATCATGGGGGAATTATTTCTTAAATACAATAAATACTTAAATACAATAAATATTTAAGCAGACAGATGGACAGAAGGAAGGATCAATGGATGGAGTTAAACTTGGATTGGACTCTGAAAAGCTCAACAAAAGGGAGTTTCAACATACTTCACAATAGAAACAAACTAACTCTCTCTTGAAACCCTAGCTAAATGTTGATGTAGCAGCTGGTAATAGGCAGATGGCACAGGAAACCCCACAAATGCAAAAATGCAGGCTATTTCCTGAGAGGCCGGACTGAGGTGACTCTGAATTAGGCTTTAGCGTAGCTGAACATTATGCAACATATCTCCTTTTAGATACCTCACCCACCCATGTTTCCAAAGTGTTGTGGCTGTGTTATATTAACCTCAGAATGCAGATATATTTAATACCTTTTCAATTGTATTTCACCCACTGTCCCTGTGCAAATTTACCTAGGACAAAATGCCTTAGAACAGCTTGGCTTCCAAAACAGAATCTCAGTCTGTCACAGATATATAATAAAGAAAATTGAAAGAGACCATTTTACTGCATTTCATTGATAGAAGACTATAGCAAGAAATACTTGCTAACCCTTCATACTGTGTCTCCCTTTCTGATATACATGAGTTTGCCAAAACAGTTGCTGAATTGTCACTAAGAGCAATGGGAATTTGTATTTGAATCATACCCCAAAAAATGTGTGGTGGATTTTCTATTTTAATAAGGAAATTTGATCTCTGATTTTATTAGAATAGCTATGCTTATTGTCTTATGTTGTTTTCCTATTGTGTTTGTTGCTTTGTTGACCATTGTAAGCCACCCAGAGTTCGTACGGGAAGATGGGCGGGATATAAAATAAATAAATAAATAAATAAATAAATAAATAAATAAATAAATAAATAAACTTGAATCCTACCTGAACTGTCTATACAGTCAATACAGACTGTATTGTGAAGTCTGTTGTTTGTACTGATTAAATTGATTGGTCAAACTTACTGGTTCTTCAGCCATTCCTTCACAAAAGGGATTTCAAAGAACTCCATGAAAGGCTCGTCCTTCCTCTTTGGATTCTGGCTGACAGTTGTTAGCACGACGTTTAAAAAGATACAACAAAAAAATAAGAATCAAACACATTACTTTCCATTGTGTGGCCAACTGCAATAACAAATAAATTACAGTGGTCCCCCGCCCTATTGCGGTTCATATTCTGCGGTCCGGCTATACAGTATTGTGGAAACATATTATATGAAAAAGCCCCCCTTCGGTAAGGGGCAAAGGCTGTTTCTGGCCTCCCATACTTACCCCAGGACTGGCGCTGCCCCGAATGGGCCTGCGGGGGCCTTCCCAGGGGCCTCCAGAAGGCCTGGGAAGGCCCTCGCAGTCCCATTTGAGGCAGCGCCAGGCTGGGGGTAAGTACAAGAGCCCCCAGTTAGGGACCCCACACCCGACCTGACCTGCATCTGCATATCGCGGATTTTCAGTTATCGCAGGCCGGGTCAGGTCCCTAACCCCAGCGATAGGCGGGGGATCACTGTATAAAGGATATTCAACCTTAGATTCCATAAATAACTTACTTGTATAGCCATTCCGTAAGGAAATCAAGGGCAATGAACTTTGTTCTTTTCCGCTGAAATACAAAAAACAACCTCTGTATGAGATAAACTGCAAATGAATAACCACAATCTCTATTAATACTCGGTGTTAGTCTGTCATTCCTTCAGGGAACTGTTTGACATTGGAACAATTTGCCCTGGTGAGAGCGAGTGGGGGGCAGTATGCTCTCCTGCACTGGCAAAACTAAAGCAAAAACAGTACAGACATATGTAAGGTAACTTGGTAGCATTCTCTATTTTGGAACTTGCACTGAGTAGGGCAGGAGTAGGCCATATGTTAGGCAGAAGTCACATTTGACTTCCATCTGATTTTGAGCTCCCCAGAAGTCCCCCCCCCAATTTTGTGTTAAAAATGGAGAGTTGTGCACCTGGAAGCCTCCAACAAACCTGGTTCCCTTCTGAAACAAGGAGTGTACCCCATGTGTGCATTATTTAAAAAGATTAGAAAGCAGATATCTGGACAATTTTGATCACATTTTGGAAGGTTGCTACAATCCATGAATGCAGCAAAAATAGAACAGGGGAGTGGCTTAAATGGCTCCACCCCACCCACCTAACCATTCCAGCATTGAGAAGAAGTAGGAACCAGCCAGAGAGCTTGCAGCTACACAATAGATTCCAAGCTCTTTTTCTTATTAACCAGGAAAGGGAAGAGCAGCAAGGTCAGCCTGAAGACCTTATACAAAGGACTTGAGGTCCAACAGCACAGCAAGGGCCCCCTACCGAGCCTCGGAGGAGGCGAGTGGTGGTGGTTGGGGACTCCTTGCTTAGAGGAACAAAAGCAGTCATCTGAAGGCCTGACAAAGTGAACCGAGAGGTCTGCTGTCTCCCTGGAGTCAACGTTCATGATGTAACAGAGAGACTGACAAGACTGATCAATCCCACTGATTCTAACCCATCTCTTGGTCCATGTAGGATCTAATGATACTGCAAAGCACAACTTTTGGGGCATTAAAAAGGAATGTGAAGAGATGGGTAGGAAGCTGAAGGACCTGGGGGCAGGTAGTAATTTCATCTCTCCTCACTGTAGTAGGACGTGGCCTACGAATGGAAAGAATAATAGCAGAGCTGAACAACTGGCTTCGTAGATGGTGCCAGCAGGAACAATTTGGATTCTTGACCATGGGCTATGGGGGGGATGGGGTGCACCTCACCACTGCTGGTAGGAATCCTTTTGCCAAAAGGCTTGCAGATTTGATAAGGAGAGCTTTAAACTGAGTTCTCGGGAGAGGGACACGTTTTTTCTTAAGGGAAAGAATCTAGAAGGGGTGTGGGGAATAGCCCAAATGTTGCAGCAGGAGTATCACAGCTCAACAGTGCGAGGAAAAATAGATTAAGCAAAGGGCTTGAAACAAGGACACACAGCCTTAAATGTCTCTACACCAATGCACAGAAGAAACATACAGGAGGAGCTGGAACCCCTAATACAGCAAAATAAATATGATATAATTGGCATCACTGAAACCTGGTGGGGTGAGACTTACATTTGGAATGTAGTTATTGGAGGGTATAATAATCAGCAGAGCACACACCCAAACATGGTGCATATTACGATCAGAGCTGGCCCGACCCACCCGATCTTCCATGGCTCTCTCGCTCCGGGTGGCCACCCCCAGGGAGGCCCGTAGGATAGCAACTTGTAAACGGGCCTTCTTGGTGGCTGGCCTGGCGCTCGAAACAAATTACCAAGTGAGATACGCCAGGTTCCCTACTTGGCATCCTTTAAAAAAGCCTTCAAAACTTGGCTGTTTAGGGATGACTTCTGCAATCGCTAGGGTTTGTATCATGGTTTTTTTTCCCCTAATGTGTTTTATTATTAGTTTTATGCCTCTTGCCAATTACCTTCTTACGTTTTAATTGTTGTCATCTTTTAATCTTTTATTATCCTGTGGATTCTCTGTGTTTTTATGTGAATTGCCCAGAGTTCCATATGGGAAATTGGTGCAGTATACAAATATAATAAATAAATAAATAAATAAATAAATAAATAAATAAATAAATAAATAATAGCAGGGGATTTTAATCATGTGGATTTGAAAACAGCACTCCTCAAACTACATCAACATATCAAGTGTGCTACTAGAGAAGCTAACACACTGGGCAGTTTATTCAAATATCAGGTTGGGCTACAGAGCTAGACCATTAGCACATTTGGGCCAATCTGATCACATGTCCTTGTTTTTAGTTCCTGCATATGTCCCCATCAGGAAAACTGCTCCTGCCACTATAAAGACTGTGAGAAGTTGGTCAAATGGTGCATCTCAGCAGCTGCAGGACTGCTTTGACAGGACTAGCTGGGATGTTTTTAAACATAAAAGATTTGGAGATCTTCACAGACAGTGTTATGTGTTATATTAGGAAGGAACTGCATAGACATTGTTACGGTGAGCAAATGTATCCAGATCTACTCAAATCAGAAGCCCTGGATGACTCGGAAAGTCCAGAGACTATTGAAAGAAAGGGATATCACCTTCAGGTCTGGAGATAGGGCTTCTTACAGTATGGCCTGAGTGAACCTGAAGAGAGGAATTAGAGAGGCCAAGATGGATTATAAGAGTAGGATTGAGCACCATCTGGATAGTAATAACAACAACAAACTATAAGATTAACAATGGAGCTGTACTGGGCGATGCAGCATTGGCAGAGCAGTTGAATATATTCTTTGGCCATTTTGAGGTGGAAACACTGACAGAGGCTGCACTACAGTCCACAGCAGCTTTATCCTTAAAATGGAGAAGCATACTGCAGGCTGTCAACCCGAAGAAGGCTGCTGGACCCGATGGAATTCCTGGATGTGTGTTGAGAGACTGTGCAGATCAACTAGCTGGAGTCTTTACCAAGATCTTTAATCAGTCTCTGGCTCAATCTAGGGATCCATCTTGTTTTTAAGTCCTCTGCTGTAGTTCCTGTACCTATCTCATAGATCCAGTCTTAATGATTATCCACCAGTTGCACTTACTCCAATAGCGATGAAGTGTTTTGAAAAACTGGTCCAAAATTACATCACATACCTTCCACCAGAGTTTTGTTGCCCACCAGTTTGCATATCAAGCAAATAAATCTGCGGAGGATGCTGTAGCTACAGTACTTCATGCTGCATTGTCATATCTGGAACAACGGGGAAGGGTGCTTTTCGTAGACTTTAGCTCAGCATTTGATACCATCCTCCCTCAGACTGGTGGTTAAACTAGGGGATTTGGGATTTCCATATTCTATATGTATGTGGTTAAATAGTTTTTTTGTCCGAGCCCATTTCAAAGTGCTTGTTTTGGCATATAAAGACCTAAATGGCTTAGGACCTAGATATCTGAAGGACTGTCTCTTTCCATATGAACAAACCCAGCAATTAAGATCTAGCCAGGGAGCCCTCCTGAGAGAGCCATCCCTCAAGGAGGTGAAAAGGATGGCTTGTAGGTCTAGGGCCTTTTTGGCAGCTGCCCCCAGGTTATGGAATGCCCTCCCAAGTGACATCCACCTGGCGCCAATACTGATAACATTTTGGTGCCAGGTAAAAATCTTCCTCTTTCTGAAGTTTTTTAATTGACATAACATCGATTGGGGGTCCTGGTGGCAACTTTAGTGTTTTATGTTTAAATGTTTTTATTGTTTTTAATTGTCCATTGCTTTTTTAATGTTTTAACTGTTTTAACTGTTCATTTTAATTGTAAGCCACCCAGAGACCTTTGGGTAGGGGGTGGCATATAGGTTGTATAAATAAATAAATAAATAAATAAATAAATAAATAAATAAATAAATAAATAAATAAATATTCTGTGCTGGTCAGACCCCACCTGAAGTACTATGTTCAGTTCTGTACATCTCAATTTTAAAAGGACGTTAGCTACCTTTAAGCAGAGGCTGGATGGCCATATGTCAGGAGCACTGTGATGGGGGTTCCTGCATGGCAAGGGGTTGGACTAAATGGCTCTTGAGGTCTCTTCCAACTCTATGATTCTATGATTCTGTGAAATGCCTTAAGCAGAATGGAGGACAATCAAGCACTCCCGGAAATAAAAGAAAACAGCACGGGGTGGGAAACAGTAGGGGATGGGGTTGAGGTGAATCCAAACTAGCCTCTTGTTTCACTTTCTGACTTCCTCTTACTCTATGGTATGGACTCCCTAATTGCCTCCATACTCCCAGCACATGTTGCTAATTACTACCCCCAGCCCCTTTAGTGCTCGCGGATATACTGTATATACTCGATATAACGGGGGGAAAATCCCTTGCCTTATACTCAAGTCATTAAGAAATCCTGGCAAGCACAGCTAGTGGTGAAGGCTAATGGTAGTTTTAGTCCAAAACACCTACTTTAAACAGTTGCAGAAAGAGATTCTAAGAATGAAGGCATCTATATTGCTCCGTATCAACAATCTAGCACTAGCATATACCAAAAAATGGCTTTGTGATCTATTCATAACCCTACTTCCTTTTCTCAGGGCTCTAAGTTACAAATAAATAAGTCAAACATTTGCATTCTCCAAGGATGTTGGGCAAACTGGTCACCATCCTCGCTTATCAAATCATCCCTTGAAAGTCCTGATGCTTTGGGCAAAATATTGGTTCACTAAACAAGTGAACTTAGACTTATGGCTGAGAATATCCCTGTGCTCAATTTACAGGAGAAAAGAGCAAAGTTTAATTCATTTCCTACTTATACTACAGCTTATCCGCAAACCTCTGTAATTTTTAGCTCAATCATGACCCCCTAACCTTATAATAAAAACAGCTAAGGGATCCCCCTCTGCTACTTCCAAATAATTCAAACACTATTCAAAGTCAATCTCAAATGCCATTCTTCCAACTTCAGTATGCATGGGAAGGCAAGCAGAAATGGGTAGAATGATAACAGGTAGTTCTCTACTGCTAGATCTCTAAATGACTGGCAGAAGGTCAGCAAGGATTTAAGTAGCCCCTGGGATGAGGGGCCCTTACCTTCACAAAAGGGTCCTGAACTGAATCAGACCCATCATATGCTTGTTCTATATGCCATCAAGTGAGAACCGACGTATAGCAATCCTAACAGGACTTTCAAGGTAAGTTAGCTATTTAAGGAGTGGGTTTACCAGTTCCACTCCCCCAGTGAGTTTTCATGGCTGAGTAGGGATTTGAACCCAGGCCTTCTGATTCCTAGCCTGTCACTCTGCGCTATTCCGATTTCAGTGTAAGAAAAAAGAGAGAGTAATTGAGTTTAGCTGCATGACATTGATTTAACTTTGATTTAACTTAGCAAGTAGAGATGGGCACGGAACAAACAGTTTTTCGTTTCCGTTACCGTTTGTTGTTTCCGTTACGTAACGAAACGACAAACGAAAATTGTGATGAAAATGAAACGAAACGAACAGAACCACGAAAATTGTGGTCGTTACGTTTTGTTTCCATTAATGGTGACGCGCAATGAAATGAGCTCTTTTAAATGTTTAAAAACGCCCTGGGCATCCGTAAAAACCCAGCAATAATTATTTATATTGTCTGATAATACCTACCAGGGGGGTTGGGGTCATAAAACGTTTGTTTTTGTCTTCTCCCATCGCGATGTATTTTTCTTTTCCCTTTAAAATGGATGTCGCCACCAGCCACAAAATGGAGGCAAGCCATGTGATGTGGGATCATGTTCAACCAATAGCATGTCCAGGTTGCAGACTGGGCGGGCAGGTCTGTCAGCCACAGAGGGCATAAAAAGCTCTGGCAGCCCCAGTCCTCCTTGCAGTCTCTGGTGGGAGTTAGGGTGGGATTGCTGTCTCTGCGACTCTAGCATCAGTCCTGCAGCCTCCCTGTGTGCGTGCATGCTGCGTACCTCTCGGTGAGTACCCTCCCCTGCCCCGCAGTGCAGTCACTCTGTGGCTGCCTTGCACCCTGGGCAACGCCCGCCGCTGCCTTTGCAGCCTCCCTGCATACCTAGTCTATACTGTGTCTCTGCCAGCATCCTTTTTTTAGTGTTTTCCCTCTGGTCTGGGGCGTTGGGGTATGCCTGCGCACAGAAATGCTTTAAAAATCACGCAAAAAGCGGGTAGAAACGACAAATGAAAAAACAATGAATTTTTTCAAAAAATTCCCAACAAACGGAAAGAAACCGAAACAGACCTCTCAACGACAAACAAAAAACCAAAATACCTTTTTTTTGTTTCGTGCCCATCTCTGTTAGCAAGCAGTTTAATTAAATGTGTACTTCTCCCATTAAGTTCTACATTACAGATCTCAGGAGTCCAATAAAAGCACAGAGCTTTGGACAGAGGGCTTACTAGCTTACTAAAGTGTAGTCCCAGCCTAAAAGAGAAACATTTCCAACTTGTGGATGGTGTGCCAAGTCAAAGTGCCAGATTCAGATACTCAGGTCAGCCTTTGTGTCCTTACACGGCTGCTGTCCATTTCAACTGGGGTTCTGCCAGAGTAAAACATTCCCATGGTTATGTAAGAGGCAGTGAGAACAAAATCTCACCAAATCTTTTAATACTGTGTCTATTTTAAGCCAAAGTAATAATCTAGACACTTAGAAGCTTTCCTCTTTCCTCCCTTCCCCGTCCCAAACGACAACTCAACTCTTTTAACATTTTCTACCACAATTGCCTACCTACAGCTATTTCACAACAAAACTTTGCTTTTCACTCCCCTGGTCGAGTAATAGGATAAGGAAAGCCGAGAAAAGAGTCTCCTTCCTGAATATGAACTATTAATTGTTTTGAACGCATTTACAGGACTCTGCTTCAAAATTGCTCAGGAACTGAATGACATGGAGACCTAAAACAGAGACCTATAACAGAGGAACCAGGGTCTAGGTTTGCAGGATGTGGCACAAACAAATGCAGAAAAACAGATGAGGGGAAACAGGCAAACCACAAATATGAGATCTGCTGGGAAATGTTCAGCACTCCAAATGCAGATAGACGTGCAGCTCCACCAGTCTAAGGGCGTTTATACACGACCCCTAAACTCCGGGGCAAATGGCTCCCAGCTCCGGAGATTAAAAATGTTTACCCACCAGCTCCGGAGTTAAGAGGAAATTAAGTGCGACCCCGCCCACTTTAGCGCGTCCCAGCGCAGCTTTCAGGTACCTGCTTTTTGGATGTGAAAAATATTTGATCCGGTGTAAGGATAGTGAGTGCGGGGCTCTCCTGGCTTCTATTTGTTGTTTTTCTCTGCGCCCCCCCCCCCCCCCGCCCTTTAAGAGATCTGAATGCTGCCGGGAACAGAACGGAGGTAAGCCGGCATTCTTTTCTTTCTTTTTTCTCCCTCCCTCACGCAGCCAGCAACCAGGAAGTGCGGAGGGGGGTGGGGACAGAGGAAGAGCGATGAACCCCTAAGATCTCTGGTCCGGATTTAAGTGGCCAGCGGATCTTACGGGTCATGTAAAAAGGCCCTTACTCAACATAGCCAAAACTTCCATACCTGTGTTACAGAACAAATTCAGATCATTGGTTCCCAAACTTGGTCCCCAGGTGTTCTTGGACTAAAGCTCCCAGAAGCTTTCACCACTAGCTGTCCAGGCCAAGATTTCTAGGAGTGGCAGTTCAAGAACACCTGGGTTCCTTAAGGTTAGGAATCACTGATCTAGACCAGTGGTTCTCAATCTGGGGGTCCCCAGATGTTCCTGGACTCAACTCCCAGAAACCCTTTCCAACACAACTAGTGATGAAGACTTCTGGGAGTTGCAGTCCTGGAACATCTGGGGACCCACAGGCTGAGAACCACTGGTCTAGACTAACCAAGTGGCCAGCTGGGGACCTGCAATGTACATGCCCAGAACCACACACCAAAGTCAAATAGCATTCTATGAACACTTAGCATGCACTGGTCAGTCCCCAGTGGGGCTCTTCATGACTCTCCTTTCTAGAGATGGGCACGAAACAAGCAATTTTTCATTTTCGTTTTCATTTTTCGTTTCGTTACGTAACGAAACAAAAAAACGAATTTTGTCTCCAAAATGAAACGAAACGAACCGAAACAACAGAAATTTTGTCGTGCGTTTCGTTTTCATTGCGGCAAATACATTGAACTGTAATGAATGCTAACGAAACAGCAATTTTTCGTTTTTGTTTTCGTTTTTTCATTTCATTACGTAATGAAACAAAAACGAATTTTTTTAAAAAAAATCACGAAAAACGAAAACGAACCGAAACGGACCCCCTAAATGACAAACGACAAACGACAAACGAAACACCATTTTTTTGAGTCGTGCCCATCTCTACTCCTTTCCCTGGGTCTTTTTTTAAAAATGTAAGTCTTTAGACCTTGCTCTTAGCTCTCTGTAGACAAATAATGCCATTTTAGCTTCATATGCAACATGTGTTAATAATAGAAAAAGAGGAGTACCTGAAGCTTCAGTAAAAGTGATCCCATGATGTCATGTCTAGTTTAAACAGGAATTGAGGGCCTTTCTAGGAAAAATAATACATAAGCACAAAAATTCCTCTCACATTTATGCTTGAATCTGAATCCAGGTCTTTCCAGTCTAACTCTCTATGTTAAATTGGACTGGAAAGATCTGAATTCAAATTCAAGTACTGATATTACATACTAGAAATCAAAGTGGCTACTTGTGGGGGAGGCATCAGAAAATATTTTTTTCCTCTTTAACACAGCTTTGCTATACTGAGAAATCCCGGTTACGCACAGGAAACCACTGTACAATGTGCATTGTGTGTCATTAGAAGTGTTTCAAACAATTTTCATAATGGGTATCATTTTCCATTCTTTTAGCACATTGTTTTATGCCTTGGAAAACAATAAAGTACAAAAATTATGCTAGCATCTGGAAGAATTAATCTCAACTCAGCTAAAATTAAAAGGTCACTAGCAGTCACCATTCTTTCCTCTGCACACTGTTTCTTCTAATCCTCAAAATATTTAACACAAACTGATTTACAAATGGTGCAGAGACTATTCCATAAGCTTTGTTACCCACAATTATATGGAAGGGTATTCATAAAATACAGAAGTTGGAAGTTAGTTGTTGGATCACAACTCCCCAAATCACAGAGAGATTCAGGGAGTGTAGTCCAAAAAAGCAACATTCCAAATGTTGATAAAACATTATATGAGAAGGGAAATTGTTTCAATTATTTTTGATTGAATGTGACTTTGCAACATTTTATATGTTCTCCGCTGCAACTTAACAGAAACAGAAAGCTGTCCTGTATCAGATCAGACTACCCTGTTTCCCCGAAAATAAGACCTCCCCAAAAAATAAGCCCTAGCAGGATTTCTATGCATTTGTTAAATATAAGCCCTACCCTGATAATAAGACCTAGTGATGGGTGTGGCTATGGTTGTGTGCAGGGCTGACATTCAAGCATATTATACTTAATAAAAGCAAGACATCCCCTGAAAATAAGCCCTAGTGTGTATTCTTGAGAACAAATAAATATAAGACAGTGTCTTATTTTCGGGGAAACACGGTATTAGGCCATCACACAAAAGTCCAAAGCACTTTTGTTTGAAGGGGTGAAGCAAAACATAAGAGTGAAGCCAAGGAGAAAACAATTAATTCTCTTGCATGCACACACACACACACTGAGGTCCAGGCTTAAACTCTGGGCTCCCTGCCCTGGGTGTATGTAAAATAAAATATTGTGCTTAAGGGCAAACCGTGCGACTAACATAACATGTTGCATACCCCCCTTAGTAATGGATTATTAAGGATAAAATAATGGCCTGGAAAGAGAACTTAAGGATAGCATAACTGGGTAGCAGAAATGGATTCCATAGATCTGCTCACCTTCCCTGTCATTTGGTCAAGGTCGGTAGGTACAGAGAAATGATCTCCTTTGAACTTCTTAGGCCAAGTGTGCAGAAGGCACACTTAATCAGAAGGTACAGCTCCCCTGTGGGTCAAGGATAGGGAGGGCTACTCTCAGCATTTGGAGATCAAATCTGTCCACAACCAGAAGATGTCCCAAATAAAAGGGTAACAAGACATTGTTGATATTAACTGTATTGCTGCTGCCAAGAATGAGGCGGCAATGACAGTTTTTCTCCAAAGGTACCAAAATGTATTGACGGGCTTTGAGTACACTTTGAGTTGTAGTGATGGGAGAAACTTTTGGACAGCAACCCGTCTTGAGCAAGATCACACAACGCCAAGGTACTGCACCCTCTGTTCTATGGGGTATGGAGTTTGAATACATTTTTCATGCATTGTAATGGGATTAAAAATCTTTTTTTGTTAGTGAGCCTCTTTGGAGGAGGCAATGTCGACCTCTCAAAAGTGTTCTTTTATTTTTTCTTGTTTTATTTTCGCATTGTCCACACCACAGTTGTTTGCAGCTACTCTTTTGTGAATTTCTTTAACTGTCATGAGCTCGTTTTCTGTGTATTTTATTTCTCAACTATTAAGGCAACATGAAAATTGTTAAGAACAAAAAGGCAAAATATTTGTATTTTAAAAGGAAAAGCAAGGAGAGACCAGTTGTACTGTATTACCTATTTTTTCTTAAAGACTGCTACAAAGCACAAAGCAGATCAGTACTGAAGAGCTGCATGGTATAATGGTGATCTTCAGTTATTAAACTGTGTGTGTAAGTTTGAGATGTATTTTCAAATGAAAAGTGCTCTAAATAAATTTATTATAGGTTTTAAAGAAGCCTATTTTTTAAGGCAGAGATCAATATTATATTAATAGCTATATCTTAACAATGATGAGGCAGTCTGAAAACAATGAAGAAACTCAATAGAAACGAAAACTTACTAAGATTGGCGTCTGGTAACTTATAATTAGAATCATAGAATTATAGAGTTGGAAGAGACCTCAAGGGCCATCCAGTCCAACCCCCTGCAATGCAGGAACCCCATCACAATATTTCCGACAGATGGCCATCCAGACTCTGCTTAAAAACCTCCAAAAAAGGAGACTCCACCACCCTCTGTGGCAGCATATTCCACTGCCGAACCGCTCCAACTGTCATGAAGTTCTTCCTAATGTTCAAATGGAATCTCTTTTCCTGTAGTTTGAAACCATTGCCCCCGAGTCCTAGTCTCTGAAGCCATGAAAAACAAACTTGTTCCCTCTTCAATATGACATCCTTTCAAATATTTAAACATAGCTATCATATCCCCCCTCAGCCTTTTTTTGAAAGGCTAAACATTCCCAGTTCCCTAAGCTGTTCCTCCTAAGAAATTTCTTCCAGACCTTCAACCATCCTGGTCGCCCTCCTCTGTACCCGCTCAAGATTGTCAACATCCGTTTTAGATTGAGGTGCACAGAACTGGACACAGTATTCCAGGTGGGGTCTGACAAGAGAAGAATAGAGTGGTACTATCACTTCCCTTTGGGGAACTAGACACTCTAGTTCTGTTGATGCAACCAAGAATCGCACTGGCTTTCCTGGCCGCCACATCACACTGCTGACTCATGTTCAATTTGTGGTTCACTAAGACTCCCAGATCCCTTTCACAGGTACTATTTTCCAGCCAGCTATCTCCCATCCTATATCTGTGCAATTTCTTCTTTTTACCTAGATGCAGGACCCAACATTTCCCTCTTTTGAAACCCATTCCGTTAGCTTTGGCCAGCACTCTAGTCTGTCAAGGTCATTTTGGATTTTCATCCTATCCTCTACGGAATTTGCAAAATGTTCCAATTTGGTATCATCTGAAAATTTAATTAGCATACTCTCTATTCCTTCCTCCAAACAATTAATAAAGATATTGAACAGTACTGGACCAAGGATAGAACCCTGGGGCACCCCACTGGTCAAATCTCTCCAAGCTAAAGAAAGGCCATTTATGATCAACCTTTGGGTGCAATCAGTAAACCAATTACAAATCCACCTAACAATAGCACTGTCTATCCCACTTTCTACTAACTTCTTAGCAAGAATACCATGAGGAACCTTATCAAAGGCCTTACTAAAGTCTAGATAAGCAATATCCACAGCATTCCCCTCATCCATCAGGCCTGTAATTTTATCAAAGAAAGAGATCAAATTAGTCTGCCATGACTTGTTTTTAAAAAACCTGTGTTGTCTTGTAATGACAGAATTGTTTGTTAAATAATTACAGACTGCCTGTTTAATAATCTGCTCTAGGATCTTTCCAGGAGCTGAAGTCAAGCTGACTGGCCGGTAATTATTTGGGTCCTCTTTTCCCCCCCTTTTGAAGATGGGGACAACATTAGTCCTCCTCCAATTGATGGGGACTTCCCCTGTTCTCCAGGAATTAAACCTGTGGGGTTCCACATTCTCAACCTACTAACCAGGAAGAAATCCACAGCTGTGTGCAATCTTCTCACTTCAGTGTAAATCTGTCAGAAGCTTTATTGGGATTCACAAAAAAATCACATATACAAGATAATAAACAAACTATTAATTAACTGAATCTGCAAATTCATTATCTTGCGCTTCATGGCTCCTCACTATCTGGTTCAAAAAGGCCACCACGTTCTCCAGTATAATTAACTCTCCTATTGACAGAATATATCTCGGTGTGTCACAATCTGAACAGCCCCTCTTTAACAAAAAATCAGATCTAAATATTTTTTTTTGGAGATCCATATTAAATGGAATATACAAAACCGTATGAAAGTGACTCCCACCCCCCAGCTTGCTAGAAGCATCAGTGCTGGCCATATGGAATCCCAATGAAGCTCTCACACAGCACGGCCAATGGAATGGTGTTGTATCTAGCAAGAGTAAAGGACAAGCATTCCTGGGGGGATTTCAGCAGGTAAAGATACTGTGCTGGTCAACCAACTTTGAAGGGAAAATGCAAGCTCATCAACAAGCAAGTCCTATTTGCAACACTCTATAGTTCCTGTGTTTGTATGTCTAACAGCCTACAATTTATCATTCAAAATGCTTCTAACTGGGACATGAAGCCCAAAGAGTTATCACAGTGCCCATCAATCTAATTTTCTTAACCAAATTGGATGATCCTGTGGGGGCAATCATCTTCTCTAGAAGTCAAAAACAACAACAACAACAACAACAACAACAACAACAACAACAACAACAACAACAACAACAACAACAACAACAACAACAACAACAACAGACTGTTGTAATCCGAATTACAGTAGACTCTCAACCTGAGTTTTATTTATTTGAACCATGTTGGCTATCTTTGTAAAAAGAGCCAGAAGCAATGCCCACCAATCCAGTTGTCCAGTGGAACTGCATATGGCCTTAAAGGTTTTTCCAGATTTTAAATGAATAATTACTTTCCTTGCCTCTTCAGTTATTACACAGGATCATTCCAGTAGGTCAGCTTACAAGCTTAGAATCACAGAGTTGGAAGAGAAATCAAGGGCCATCTAGTCCAACCCCCTGCCATGCAGGAACCCCATCACAATATTTTCGACAGATGGCCATCCAGACTCTGCTTAAAAACCTCCAAAGAAGGAGACTCCACCACCCTTTGTGGCAGCATATTCCACTGCCGAACAGCTCTAACTGTCATGAAGTTCTTCCTAATGTTCAAATGGAATCTCTTTTGCTGTAGTTTGAAACCATTGCCCTGAGTCCTAGTCTCTGATGCCATGGAAAACAAACCTGTTCCCTCTTCAATATGACATCCTTTCAAATATTTAAACATAGCTATCATATCCCCCCCTCAGCCTTCTTTTAGAGAGGCTAAACATTCCCAGTTCCCTAAGCCGTTCCTCATAAGAAATTTCTTCCAGACCCTCAACCATCCTGGTCGCCCTCCTCTGCACCCGCTCGAGGTTGTCAACATCCTTTTTAAACTGACGTGCACAGAACTGGACACAGTACTCCAGAGAACAACTTAATATGAGGTGTGTGGGCACTACTCCACTTGTAAAAGAGGGGGGGAGGGGGGAGAGGGGTCATTTCAGTGGCCATGATTCAGGCAGAGTCTTGTTTAAACAAAAAAGCATAAAACAAAGGCATACTCAGGCTGGGAACTTGCACAGAGCTCTAACTCAAGCAACATATAGCACTTTCAAGCTTCATATGCCAGGCCTCTGGAGTCATAAGCCCTCCTTTGCTGAAATAGAAAAATATGTATCTAGTCGAGCAGCAGAAACAGAGATGCCTCTGGGAATGAAGAAGCAGTGTGTAATAATATCATTTCTTAACTGTCAAGATACCCATAGCTATTTTTGTTGAGACATCAGCTTCTTTTGACTTTTCTGATAACTAGACGTACAGTGGATCCTTGTATAACAAACAGCTTGTATAACATAAAATTTGTACAACATAAAAAATTCCGGAGATAGGGGAAATTTGTTTAACATAATCGCCTATGGGGAAAATCCGTACAACATAAAAACGGGATTACTCTGTTTTCAATGCATTCCTATGGGAATTTGTATAAAGGTAAATTTGCTTAACATAATTTCATTTGGAACGAATTAATTCCTTTATACAAGGTACCACTGTACTTCTGTTGCAATACCAACGGTTTTTAGTGTGGAAAATCCTTTGAAATCTACTTTCCAGCTTATAACATGGAAATGAACGTTACGGAAACAGCCCTAAGCTAACCCTAGAGTCACCCCTAAAAGCAGTGGTGATATCAAATCAGCCCTGCATCCTTGGCTGTTGGAGAAAATACTGAAAATATCAGAACAGAACCAAGACTTTTGCAGGGCAAACACTCTGTTTTAAGAAGGGTCCCAAACTTCCCACTACCTAGGAGACCTTATCCTGCCCAGATCAATCTAGACTAGAACATGGTTATATTTAAAAGCTGCTCCTACCAAGTAAGGAACAAATAAAGGAAGAGGACATTCACTGTGATCGCTCAGCACAGCCAAGTTGTTCAGGCCCTCCAGATTTGTATCAAGGGCCAGAGAAAAAGGATCAGCATCACAAGCAATGCTGGTTGTTGCCCCTCTTCCAGAAGGAAATGGCAAAATAGTAGAGGTGCTCCCAGGGCCAGCGCTTCCATTAAGGCGAATTAGGCAGTTGCCTAGGGCGCCAAAATGGAGAGAGGGCGCTGGACAGCCTGCCGCCCTCCGCTGCCCCCCACCGCTCGCCAGCCGCCTGTCGCCGTCCACCCGTCGCCACCCACCCCCGTGCCCGTCGCTGTCCCCCGCCATCCGCTGCCCCCCGCAGCCCCGCCAGCCACCACCCCACCCTGCCCCCTGCCCCGCCCCACCACCCGCCCCTCGCCTAGGGCGCAAAAAAACCTAGCACCGGCCCTGGGTGCTCCATGTGTTATGCAGCTAGCACCTCTTTCCCATTACTACCCACAGCGACAGAATCAGTGTGTATCAGCAGCCCAGTTACACTCACTGGACTCCTTCAAAGGCTCACAGAGTAAGTAGAGTTAGCTAGCTGCTTCTTTTTTGCTTCTTTAAGGACTTGAGCAGAAACAGGGCAGGAACTTATTTGCAGTTATAGCTCCTGCCTTTGATCGAATCCCCCTGGGATGACTCTACACCTGCAAAATCTGCCAGTCTCACACCCCTCTTGGAATGTCTTCATGTTCCTAACATTAAACAGTGGAAAAACTTGTCTACTGATGTGGTGGGCGCCCCATCGCTGAAGAGATTGGACAGGCATCTGTCTGGGATGGTAAGAGGTCTCCTGCCTTAGGCAGAGAGTTGGACTAGAAGGCCTCCAAGGTTGCTATGATTCCTTGGGCATACATACTCTACAGCTTGGGAAACAGTTGTAAAATTTTCAAATATTTTAAAAACATTTTTCCCAAGAAAATCACTTTTCAAACAAACAATATTGTATACTGACCTCAAAACATTTTTCTTTCTTAGCCTGAAGCAACAATTCTGCCATCCCTGGTAACAGCACAGGAAATATATAATGCTCTAAAAATTCTCTTGGAGAACCTGGAAAGAAGATTTTCTGTTTTTGGTAATCAGCCTTCAATGTAGCTGTTAAACATTTATGAATGGGATTGAAATTTCGTATTTCATAGACTATAAATTCTGTAAGTTTTTATTCTGAGAGTTCTACCTGAATTACAGTTACCTACGTGAGGCTTAGCTTCATCAAGTTCCCTGTCCTGGCGCTAGCTAGGAACATTCTGTCTGAACAAGAAGTGCTAAACCTCAAAACTCTTTAGTTGAGGCCTATCTAGGCCTATTTCCACCCAAGCCTCATGTTCCTTTCCTAGTGCTAGTTGGGAGATTTCGTAACAGACCTAAGCCTCCAAGATTTTTTGTTGAGGCCTTTTCTTCCAGGTTTCGGTGCCTGTTAAGGTAATGTGCAAGTCTGGCAAAACCAGAGACACAAAATTTCTGGAAACTTTGGGTAGGGGAGTCTGCTTTTCCCCCTCAATTTTTCTATTTTAAAGTTTTTCTTCCATGGCTTCAAAAATGGTCTAGGTAAAACTGCCAGAAAGGGGAATTATGAAGTTTGTTGTACAAGAAATCTGTAAATCCTGTCTCTAGCCATAGGAACGTAGGCTCCCTCTGTTATTTTCTCTGACAGACAAGCATGCTTTAAATCTCTCTCATCTAACAGAAAACCCATAGCCCGCTGACTACAGGTTATCACTGAACTAGAATAGAATATGCAATGGTTTTCTAAGCTGATGTAAATGGAAACCATGGTTTTTAATAACCACAATGCATAGATGCCATGGAAGTATGCTTTCCCTACAAGAGGTTTAAGTGAGCCTCCTCCTACACCAGTGTCCTCTTGTCAGTGGGCAGCACGTAATACCCTACCTAACTCAATGATGGAACTCCCCACATCAAAAATCACAGAGAAATAGCCAGTGCCTTGAGGAACTTGAGAGAGGTTAGGAGGATCCGTGAGCTTTTGGGAGAAGTTGACAGGAGTCTTCTCAAGATGTAGAGAATGTTATTTAAATCAGCAGACATCTTGCTTCAAAGAGCAAAGGCAACTACTGTGTTTCCCCGAAAATAAGACAGGATCTTATATATATTTTTGCTCCCAAAGATGCGCTAGGTCTTATTTTCAGGGGATGTCTTATTTTTCCATGAAGAAAAATACGGTACACATTTAATGTTATCTTATTATGGGGAGGCCTTATTTTGGGGGGAGGCCTTATATATTTCAGTGTGGGGCAAAACTGTAAGTAGGTCTTATTTTCAGGGGATGTCTTATTTTTGGGGAAAGAGGGTAAAAGTGTGAGCTTAGTAAGCCAGAAGACATTAGAAGTGCTAGCTGAGGAAAGGGATATTCTTGCGTGTAACAAGATGGTAACAGTGATGGCCTAGATCTGTGCTCTGGATAGGGCTCTGAAAACTCAGGTTTTAAAGCCTCAGGTTCTAGGCAAAACAAGTTAGACTGATTTATTTGCTGTAACTTCAAGTCTCAAGTATTTCTTGAGTATGCAATTGGCCACTGGACCCCTCAGTGGCTTCATATTGCAAGCACATTATTGTCTGTTACTAAATTGGAGAGCCCGGATACATAGACTGGCTGAAACAGGTCAAATAGTGTTCTGTGTCACCAAATTATCATTGATTGCTACTTTAATGTGATGGGTAATTAAAATGCTAGGGAAGACCAGGGATGCTGAGGGCTTCCAATCACCCTGCGTCAGGGATAATTTTATCAACCACAACATGAAAGAAAAAGGAAGAAGCCCATGACCTGAAAGCACTTTATCAGCCAACTGACAAATGTGTCAATGTGTGAACCCAAGGGGCAGGCAAATAGTCCCAGGGAGTATGGTATCCACAGGGAGAACTTGTTTCTCTGAAGTCAGTCCAACAAAGTTTAATGGAGCTCACCTCCAAAAAAAATGGGCATAGGATTGCAGCTTTAAGTCTCCTTCCCCTCTGCATCTGATGGCACCATGAACTATTCATCCCCACCTCCTCTTCCTACCTACATCCTTATTCTTTGTCATATTTTATGTCATCTTTTAAAACTTCAGGTTGCTTGATGCAAATTTTGAGAAAGAACAGAGAATGGTGAAGGAGATGAAGCCAGAGCTATTCTCATTTACTGTTTGCAAGGTTTAGACTTATTTCAATCTTCTTCAGGCTATGCACTAGTATATTATGGATAGTGTAGAATACGTTGGTGCACAGCCTGATAAAATTGGTTCAGGTCACTGTGGTTCATTACTGGGCTTTGCTGTTGTTCTCTGCTGAAAAGGTGCCACTTTAATTACAGATGGAAGCAAGATGCACTCTTACTTACATGTTTTTAGATCAGGTAGTAGAGGAGATGATGGTAGAGAAAGGTGGGAAGGGGTCCTCAGAGGAACTGATTCATCAGTAATAACTGATTTGCTCTGATCCCTACTCAAAGGTGGAGAAGTTCCAGCATCAACAGCAACCTGCTGAAAATCAACATTAATGAGAGAAATTCTGGAGGGTTAACCTAAGTATAAATATCAGAAAGCCCGAGTATGTATGCACTATGCATATCCATACAAAAGGCAGGACTATGAGGGATGATTCTTACAACATCTGGATGGCTGCTTATTCCCACCTCTGCCATAAATTTGAAGCCACCAGATGGTGGAGACCAACATCTATTTCAGCACAGCCACTCTTGCTCCATGCCATCATACCTATTATACCAATTAGGTAAGTTCTTGCAGACTCTCCCATCACTGGTTAAGGGTGCATCAGGACTATATCTGAAGCATACAAATTTGTCATTGTCTCTCTGTTTGTATATTTTTGAGAATGCTTGATCAGAACCTTGTACTAAAGAATTCAAGGTTCTCATGTTTGGATTTTTTTTACCTGAACGGTGACTGCTGGTTCCTGTTTCTCTTCCTGTGCAGACTCTTGTTTCCCTGTGTAACTATCAGGATGGAGAGGCTTTTCTGCTTCAAATTCTTAAAAAGAAACGGGGAAATGTTTTAACTTTAGAGGTCCAAATAGTTTCTAGAAAAAAATGTATAAACTGAATCCAGTTTTTCTAAGTGTTTAAGGTGGAATGTTTTTTACTTCTTTATTTTCTTTTTGGCTGATAATGCTATGTTCCATGAGGCTTAGCGGGAACTAAACTAATGCAAAAATACGAATATATTTCAGGCGTCATGGGAGCACAACTGCGATTTGTCTGAGCCAGCACAACCACCTACTCAAGGATGTGGGAGGGTGGAAGTTTTAGTCCAGATGCGGGTGAAAGGCCATACGTTCCACACTCTGCAACTTATGGCCTTTATCTTTCTGCTTTTGTGGCCCCAACGAATCTTGACAAGGGAGCAGAAGAATTTGTGGTTTCTGCTGCAAGAGAGAGCTACCCCTTGGGAAATCTCCCCAGCACAAGTCCCTGTCCCCTTAGGAACAACAACCCCGATCCTTCCCGGGGTGGGGGTGGGGGCGATGGGCTGCCCTGAGTGAGAAGGATGGGCGCTATTTATTTATTTATTTATTTATTTATTTATTTATTTATTTATTTATTTATTTATTTATTTATTGAATTTCTATCCCGCCCATCTTCCCTAGGGAACTCTGGGCGGCTTACAATGAGCTGATCCAATCAGCTAAACCAGTGGTTCTCAACCAGTGGGTCCCCAGATGTTCCTGTACTGCAATGCGCTCTATGTGGGGCTGCCTTTGAAGACGGTCCGGAGATTGCAACTGGTTCAGAATCGTGCGGCACGGCTGGTAAGTGGTGGAGCCGCCAGGGATCACATCACGCCGATTCTGCGTAACCTGCATTGGTTACCAGTTGCTGTCCGAGCCCAATTCAAAGTGCTTGTTTTGACATAAAGCCCTAAACGACTTAGGACCTAGATACCTGAAGGACCGCCTCCTTCCATACGAACCTACCCGGCAATTAAGAAAGAGCCATCCCTCAAGGAGGTGAGAGGGATGGCTTGTAGACAAAGGGCCTTCTCGGCAGCTGCTCCCAAGTTATGGAATGCCCTCCCTATTGAGATCCGCCTGGCGCCAACACTGATTACATTTCGGCGCCAGGTAAAAACCTTCCTGTTCCAGAAGGTTTTTAATTGATACAATATAGATTGTGGGTCCGCTGATGACAATTTTAGGATGATGATTTTAAAGAAGGTTTTTTATTACTGTTTGATGATTTACTGATATTTTATTTATAACTATTTTAAATTGTTTTAATTCTTTGATTGTAAGCCGTCCAGAGACCTTTGGGTAGTGGGTGGCATATAAGTTGAATAAATAAATAAATAAATAAATAAATAAATAAATAAATAAATAAACTCCCAGAAGCCTCCACGACTCTCTGTGCTGGAAGGGATTTCTGGGAGTTGCAGTCCAGGAACATCTGGGGACCCACAGGTTGAGAACCACTGAGCTAAACAATAAGTCACAATGTGAATACGCAATACGACATGAAACAAATGTGAACAAAGACCAAAACAATTTAAAACAGGATAGGCACCCTTGGCACAAACTTACAGCTAGCAGATGGCGGGACGTTAACAGGGGAAAAAAATAAAAACTAAACTAAACAAGGTCACTATGGGTCCAATCAGTGTCCAAAACCCTTGTTGGGTGCCCAAACATTGAATAGGAAAGGAAACTTGGTTTGCCAAGAGGCAGTTTACGGAAAATAAGAGTGGAAAGGGCCATTTTAGGAATGAATGAGAAGGATGGAGGGGAGGGGAGGGAAGCTCCGACCTGCACAGATTTGGTCCCAGAGATTTGGAGCCGGGGATTCCTCCGCAGCAGCCATGAAAAGGAGGGGGGGGCGAGAAAGAGGGAGCGGTTGCTAGGCAACCTCAAACACAAGGTCCCATGGCGGCGTCTTCCCAGCAGGGCCGCGGCGACCCCGCGAGCCCTTTTTCCCTTCCGGGTCAGGCTTTGCTCCTACGAGAGGGAGGCCACGCCGCCCGGGGTGGGGGGTTGGGGTGGGGGGGGCACCCTTCGTTGGGAAGGAAACCAGGCAGCGTCCGTCAAGGGCAGGCATGTCCATATTCCGGGCCTCCAGATGTTTTGGACCACAACTCCCACAGTCCTTTGCCATTGGAAATACAGGCTTGGGATTCTGGGAGTTGTGGTCCAAAACATCAGGAGGGCCGAAGTTGGGGCATGCCTGGTCAAGGGGAAACGAGCCCTGCCTGGTAGAGCTAGTTTTCAGGCTAAGGTTTTGCGGATCAACACTTAACCTAAGAAATTGCAAGCCCTTGAATTTTAATCTTAAAAGAGTTGAGACTTCTCGGTTATTGTTGCGAAAGACGCCGCGCGTGCCCCGCGCCATCAACCTCGGAACTCAAATCGCATTTTTGTATAATGTTTATACAGATAGGTGTGTTCTTATTCACACACAAGTAGGAGCCCTCTCATCACCATGGAGCAAAAGAAACAGAAAAGGTAGCAATTTGGTATTTCCTGTTCACAGGCAAAAAGTAGCAAGACGGAGCTTTCTCCTCTGCCAACTGTCTCTAGTATCTCCCAGTGTCTGGAACTTATTGGGACAGGAGAACTCAGTCAGTGTCAAAGCTAACTTAGTGAAATTAGGATCTGGTGTCTTCCCATAGCTAGGCTTCTCCCATCTTTGCATTCCTTATTATGGTCCCTAAAAACTATTTCATTATTTCTGAGTGAACCGGGAATGGGGTTGGATTGGATTAACAGAAGACAATAAGTCACTCAGAGTAGAGGAATTGTTGTGTCCCTGTTTCCTTTTAAAAAAATACTTTGTTTAAGAATAGCTATGCCCACAGGGAAAGTTTTAGTGAATAGATTGAAGAATCCTATGGTTAAACTGCCAGTGTTAAACTGCCAGTGCAATATTATGGTTAAAAGTGTATGGAGGTGGGCTCTTATTCAATCCCCATATAGCCATGAAATTTGTGGTGTAACTTTGGGCCATTCATCTCAGTTTGGTCTTCTCAACTGGGCTGTTACAAAGGAGAGAGGGATGTGATGGAGAACTGTGTATGCTGTTTTGAACTCATAAGGAAAAATATTTGACATGAAAGTTATGACTAATAAAGTCTGCATCTTCTTGCCCAAACAATTTGGCCCTCTTGATTTATTCTACATTAGGCTACTGTTTCTCTATGAGAACACCAAATGCAAAATGCAAATACAGTTTATTCAATATATCCAACTGGATGGAGAATTTGTATTGTTGAATTTCTTAGGGGATAAGAGATTTCACACCTATCCCTTGTTTAGCCCTCTTATTACATAACATTAAGCTTACATGCAAACTGAGTTTCTGTTGTTCTCTTCAGGGAATGAACTGGATAGAATGTACTTTAAAAATAGACACCCCAGATTTTCCAGATTGGCCATAAAGGCTTCAAAGAAGAACATTTCTCAGGAAGCTGTATAGAAAACAATTAAAGTGAAGACTGCTGTGGGCAACCAAATGATTGCAATTTGCAATATATGATGTTGAAGAGGGTGCAGGTGAGGAGTTTTGTTATTTAGAAAGAAGCAGCAAGGTGAAGAAAAGTAAGCATTTGTTAAAACAAAAGGATCCAGATTGGAAGGGTGCCATGAAGAAGAAAAAAACAAAAGAAAGTTGCTGAATTAAAGAACAGAGCATGTGCAAATTTCCCTATTATAATAGACAGCAATTGAGATTCAGAATCTTTAACAGAAAGCAGGAAAATGCCTAAGAAAAGGGAAGATGGAAGGCATTCTTGTGAAAGAAAGGGTGATTTTGACCTTGCTTCTGAAGGGGTGCCAGAAAGAGCAACAGGGAGCCAAATTTCTTATTAGGCTGGCACACAAAAGAGCTATTTCTGCCAGTAATCAAGAAAATGTTAACAGTTATTACAAAGCAACAGAAGAAAAAGAAGATGGGGAAAAGGGAGAGACATGAAAATATTTGCCCACCGAGGTTATATATTAGCGTCACTGAGGGTGAGTTTCCAAAAAAGGACTTCCCTAAACCCCAAAGTCATTTCCCAGGATACTGTGTTCTCTGGCAGAGAAAAGGGAGGGATGACTGCCCAAAGCAGTACAGGTGACATTGTCCAGAAAAAGAAGGTTGTGTTCTGCTTGAAGCTAGCGGATAGTCAGGAGGGCAGAAATCACTTTTTAGAAGAAGTGATTGCTAGCAGAGTGGGCCAGTTTGACATTGCAAACGGAGAACTTTGGGATGTGAACAACAGGAGGAAGATGGATGCGGGTAGCAGAAAGAAGCAGCCAACACAGTTGCAAAAGAGCAGAAAAATAAACCAGAAAAGAGAAAAGTTGCTTTATTTTTAACATCAGCCTCTAGCCAGTAAAATAGTTCTGGTGTTTGTAATGAAAAATCTTTAAAATCCAAATCTAAGAAAAAAATGCTTATTGTTGAGGATCTGATGGGTCCAATCCCAAATGCTGATGGCAATGTTACTAAGAAGAACAAAGTCCAAACAAAAGGTGTAAGCAATTATCTGACACTTTTGAAGGACAGGAAAGATGAGACAAGGAAAAAGAAAGAAAAAAAATTAAAGGTGCTACAAGTTCCCACAGCAAGTGGTTATGATGGGAAACATGAAAAGAAGAAACAGAAAAGAAAAGACAGGAAGAGTGGAGAACTCCAAAAGCACACAGAAGGGGAATCCAGTTTAAAGAGAGCAATGTTAAAAAAAGAAGGAAAGGTACTTTGCAGTACAAAATTCTGTTCATTATTTCTTGCTGACTTGTTATGGGTTGGGTTCTAACTTAAGTTAGTTTTTATTTGCTGGATGTTCTATATAGGGCTAAAGTGCAGATAATCTGAACGTGTACATATACATACATAGACATAGACATACATATATACAATGGACCATTGTATAACAAACAGTTTGTATAACATAAAATTTGTACAACATAAAAATTATGGAGATATGAGAAATTTGCTTAACATAATCGCCTATGGGGAGAATCCGTACAACATAAAATTGCATATCCTTGCAGGATCAGGTCCTGAATGATTGTTGATTCCCCATTCGCTGATCTTGCATTTACTAGCAAAGTTTTCAGTCCAGGGATCCTGTCACTACATTTTTTTCAGAGCAATTCAAATTTGTATGCACCTTGGTAGTTAGCAATACCCTGTAGTCCTTCCTTCTCATGTAGTGCTGAGGAGCGCTATGATGACAATGTCTTCCATTACCTAATCAGTAATAATAGGTTTTCCTACATTGCCTTGCATGTTGCTTTACTCTAGTATTTGAGCAATTATCTGCAGCGCTAAGAGCGGTGCAAAGTGTGTGAGGCACAGCCTCTGACTGTCCTCATACATTTATGGCCCCAGTAAATCTCTGTGGAAAGAAGAGGGAGGGGATGAGAGGCCTGGTTGCCTTCTCTCTCAGATGGATCTCTTGGTTTCTCGGCTTGACATTCTGGAAAGATTCTAGAGCAGACAGTCTGTAATTATTTAACTGGCAATGCTGTCATTATGAGAAGTCCACACAGGTGTCTCAAAAACAAGTCAAGGCTAATTTGATCTCTTTCCTTGATTGGGGCCTGATTTCTTTGATTACAGGCCTGGTGGATGAGGGGAACCCTGTGGATGTTGCTTATCTTGATTTCAGTAAGGCCTTCAACAAGGTTCCCCATAATATACTTACAGATAAGTTAGTAGAATGTGGGTTAGTGCTACTGTTAGGTGGATTTGTAATTGGTTGACTGACCGTACTCAAACGGTGATCAGCACGGAGAGAGGTGACTAGCGGGTGCCCCAGGGTTCTCTTCTGGGTCTGGTGCTATTCAATGTCTTTATTAATGCATATTTGCAAAGGATACCAAATTGGGAGGGGTAGCTAATTCTCTAGAGGATAGGATGAAAATCCAAAATGACCGAGACAGATTAAAGTGCTGGGCCAAAGCTAATGGAATGTAGGGTCTTGCATCTATGTAGAAAAAATGAATTGCATTGATATAGAATGGGAAACACCTGGCTGGAAAATAGTACATGTGAAAGGGCTCTGGGAGTTTTGGTTGACCACAAATTGAACATGAGTCAGCAGTGTGATGCGGCAGCCAAGAAAGCCAATGAAGTTTGTGGTTGCATCAACAGAAGCATAGTGTCTAGGTCAAGGGAAGTAATATTACACTCAATTCTGCTCTGGTCAGGCCCCACCTGGAGTACTGTGTACAGTTCTGTGCACCTCAATTTAAAAAGGATGTTGACAACCTTGAGCGGGTCCAGAGGGCAGCCCGGATGGTCAGAGGTCTGGAAGAAATGTCTTACGAGTAGCTGCTTAGGGAGCTGGGAATTGTTTAGCCTTACAAAAAGAAGGTTGAGAGGGCTATGCTAACCATCCTTAAATATTTGAAAGGATGCCATATTGAAGCGGGGGACAGGCTTGTTTTTCATGGCTTCACAAACTAGGACTCAGAGCAATAGTTTCAAACTACAGGAAAAGATATTCCATTTGTCCATTATGAAGAATGTCATGATGGTTAGTTATTTAGCAGTTGAATATGCCACCACGGAGTGTGTTGGAATCTCCTTCCTTGGAGGTTTTTAAGCAGAGGCTGGATGGCCATCTGTTGGGAGTACTTTGATGGGGGTTCCTGCATGGCAGGGAGTTGGACTGGATGGCCCTTGAGGTCTCTGTTGAGATTAGATAGGCCATATCTTTTGTATTAGAAAATAGATACAAGTACAGTGGAACCTTGACTTACATACTGCTTGACTTGCATCATATTTGACTTGCAGCAAGAAGGGGCCTGCTTGACTTGAGTCGCAGGCTTTGACTTACATCTCGGAGCCCCGGCACAAGGCACCGGAATTGGGTGGCAGCCACAACCCAGCATCGCGGCTGCCGCCTCCAAACTGCTCCTGCCTTCTTCCCCTCCTCCGGCAGCAGCGGCTTCGGCGAGGCCAGCTCAGAGCACCTGGAGCTGGTCCTTGGCCTCACTGAAGCCGCCGCTGCTGCCGGAGGAGAAGAAGGGCCGGGAGCTCGGGGCTGGCCTCGCTGGTTTGACAGTCGGCTCAGTCTTGTAAAAAATCTGGCTGCAGAAGTCATGGAAGCATTTTAGTTGGGGAGCTGTAAAGTTGTGGGACTCTAATGGTAAGCATAGAGTTGTTCAGAACTTGGAACGTCAGGTAAAAAATCAGTAAAACTTAAATGTTAGACATTGTTGCTATGAACATTAAAAAGTGGAGGCATATAACTTGTGGTCTATCATTCCACTGCCTCCTCCTCTCTTTGAAGAGACATTTCATTTATATCCCCAGAAGGAATCTCCTATCCCAGTCAAATTTGTGTTAAATTGCTGTTTTCGGGGGTCTTTTTCATCATCTGGAACGGATTAATCCGCTTTCATTACTTTCTATGGGAAACGTTCGTTTGACTTAAGTCATGTTTGACTTAAGTCTAGACCACTGGAACGGATTAATGACATAAGTCAAGGTTCCACTGTAAAGATAGATATAGAATATGGATGAGACCGTAAGAAAACTAAATATGAATGTTCTTTTATGTTGGGAAAGGAGATATGAATTATACTGAGCTGAAATGTTGGGGGAGATTGTGATTGAATTGGTAACATGACAGGACACAAGCAACATATTTGTTTTATTTGGTTCAGTGTAAATAAGAAAATGGTTTAAAAAAAAAAGAATGTGCAGAATCCCCCGGAACACCGGCCAACTCAGTGCCTAGGCTTAACACCTCAGTGGATAGGCTTAACATCCTACACCAGTTTTTACCAAGAGACCTTTCAACACACCTCTGATTAAAATGGGAGCCATTTTATGGGTAGAACAAAACAAAAACTCATTTTATTCTTGTAATGTGAACAAGTAACATACATTTCATATTTAACCTAGCAAAAGCTACTTTTTGTGTGTGTGGGGGGGGAAATCTGTGTTGGCATCCATGTTGAGGTATTTTGGATTAGCTGAATGGCTAAACCTCAGAATATACCTCAGATGGTTGAGGAGGAAAAGTGGGGTGAGTTTTCTGATTTCTCAGCTCTCTGCAGACAAGGATCTGTTTGTATTTGGCACTGTAAAAGCCTAAAACACCACACATGCTGATTGTTGATAAATGGTGTCTAGTTGCTTCTGATGCCCTAATAGGATTTTTGAGTTTCCATGGCTGAATGGAGATTTATACTCAAATCCTCTGATTCCTAATCTGACACTATCTCCCCTATTGCTCTCTGTACACCATTCCTGGAATATTAACTACAACCTTTTCTGTTTTAGGATGATGTTCACCCTTTGCCACAGAGTTGTGTGATCTAGTAATTTAGAAGAGGAAAACCACCTCAGGTGGCTCACTGAGCCTTGTGATCAAATCATAAGTGAAGAGTTAGTTATGCGGCATAACAAGAAGCAACCACAATGGCTGCAAAATAGCCAGTGCCTGGAAAGATCAAGGACAGAAATGAATACAAATCATTGATTAGATTTTTTTAAAAACACAGTGATGCTTTGTGGATGGACTCACACATGTTCCCTGAACACTTGTGCTTTCAAATGCTTCTCAAAAGTACGCCACCAGAGTTTCAATTTTTCTCCATTTATATTATGCTTAATATCATTAACAAACATAAGTATGATTTGAAAAAAATAGTTTAGGTGAATAGAGAAGAGCAACTGCCTGTTATCAGATGCACATACCCATCTCACAACAGCAGTGGCATTAGCAGACTATACCTCCCTCATTTCTTTCTTCAAGCCCTCATTAAGTTATTTGTAGTTTGCAATGACAGGATACCTCTTGAATGACCCAATATTAGCCATTTAAATCTTCCTTAAAGAGTTAACAATTCTGCAGTGGAAAAAGAAACCAAATTTAAGAAAGCATTGGATTAGCAGAATTTTTCTCCTCTTTGGAAAATAGACTGGTCATACACCAAGGGAGGTCTCAAGATGAAAAACATATTGAGCAGCAATAATAGTGTAAGATGGCACTTGTATGTTACAGGATTTAGAGAACTGCCTTCCAGCACACTGGATGCCAGCAGATGATAAATGTGCATCAGGTTCTGGACTGGAGAGGAAGGCGTAGCGCCAGCTCTGTAAAATGGCTTAACTCCGGGTGCCTGCTTTGCCTCTTGATGTATTCCAGGATTTTGACCTAGAAACAGAAAAGGAAAGCAGACAAAAGATCAGTTTCTCCAAAAAGAGAAAAGAGTTATCTCTGTATCTTTCCAGTGCCTGAACACACACTGAGGAAATGGACCAAGCAGTCTTATCCAAACTAATCACAGTTGATTGATGATGATAAACCCCCTTTTCAAGGTTTTCCAGGTAACGAATACTCACCTTTGATTCCCTTTTTCTGGGGATGCCCTCTCTTAGCAGGCAAAGACTGAACACTGTGAGAACCTCAGCTTTCTTTTTGCAAGTAAAAGGCATTTCTAATTCTTATGCCACCCAAGACACCTTCAAAGAAGTTTGTGGCATGGGATGCTGCTTTCCAGTAGAGGAGAATGTTTGAGGGTGGAATCTACACCAGCAGCATTTGTTGTTGTTGTTGTTGTTGTTGTTGTTGTTGAGTCGTTCAGTCGTGTCCGACTCTTCGTGACCCCATGGACCAGAGCTCGCCAGGCCTTCCTGTCTTCCACTGCCTCCCGGAGTTTGGTCAAATCCATATTGGTTGCATCGATGACACCGTCCAACCATCTCATTCTCTGCCATCCTCTTTTCCTTTTGCCTTCCAATCTTTCCCAACATCAGGGACTTTTCCAAACATATCTTTGCTTAAAGTTCTTAGAGCCAGTTAACTACGGTTTAGGGTACACCAACTTTTAGAAATGTTGGGGAGAAGGACAAAAGCTGGGAAACCATCAAATCATGGAGTTAAAAGGAAGACGGCACCATCATACAGCAGACCCAACAGGAGGATTAAGATAACAGAAGGACTGGATTTAGTTGAAAGGCCTGAGATTCCTCCATCCTTGCTCTAAACCAGCAAGGGGCTGAGTGGGATGTACAATGATCAGAAGCCCTACACTGAAACACAAAACAACAGGGAACAGCAAGACAGACTTATGCTGATTTGAGAAATGCAGATCATTGCTACCAATGAAACCAATAGTCCCCTACAGTTAGAAAAGGGAGAAAGAAAACCCCAGCAAAGAAACAAAACAAGCTTTGACTTCAAGTGCACCCACCCACTCACAACTTCAAGCCAAGCTCACAGTCTCCCCCAGAATGTCCCAGGCAGCACAGCTACAAGAAAACTCTTCCAAGCTCTAGCTTCAAGTTGAGTCCATTTTGTCTCCTTACCATGGTTTTTGTGTCAGTAAAGCCATGCTTTTGTGACAGGTTCCACAAGTTAACAGCAAGCTGGTTGAGTTTGTTGTTGCGTAGATCTCCATGAGCCAAGATACTGTTGAAGAAGTAGAGAGCCAGCTGGCTCTGACGCTTCAATGTCTACATTGAAAAACACACACACACAAAGAATTCATTAATGTGCAACTTGCAGGATTATATCATTTAGGGGGCAGTGGGGTCAATTGGCTAGATGCATCACTGCCATTTGGGCCCATCCTCTTCCTTTCACCTGCTAAGGGGACAACACTATGTTCGAGACAAAGGAGTATGAGCCACATCAACTGACAGACAGACCTTTTCAGGTGCCACTAAACACAAAACTTAACCTCCCTGTTTTGAAATTTGATGGCTATACTGGCAAATATATATATCTTTATGTAACGTTTTGTCTCTAGGAAAAACTCATGCTTTTATGATGCAATAAAATTTAACTTGATTGCACAATGGATTAACTGCAGTGAAGACTCTGCTCACAACCTCAGTCCTGGGCTCGGGTAGCCAGCTTGAGGTTGATTCAACCTTCCATTCTTCTGAAGTTGGTAAACAGAGTACCCAGCTCACTGGAGGGGGGCAATGTGCAGCCTGCACTGGTAAACCACCCAGAGAGTACTTTGATTTTCTTAGTTTAGTGATAGAAACTGAACATACGGTTGAGCAACCCCTAATGTTCTCTTTTCAGTTCCTGCCCTCTTGCTTGTTTGTCTTTTTTATTTCAAACCCTCCGGCACAGACTTGATCACAGAATCATACAGCTGGAAGACACCTCAAATGTCATCCAACCTGTCCCTTTGCCAATGCAGGGAAATGTTGAAGCATCTGTGATTTGGACCAACTAGTAGAAATCCTAGTCAAGCAAAAGAAAACTGATTTGTTTCAGATACTACTGCACCGCAAGCATTGCTAGCATATAACACATAATAAAGGGGTTTTAGATAAAATCTAGGCACTGCCTCCCCCTCTTTGTCTTTGAAATTTTGATCTCACTTGTCTCTTCCAGCCCTCTGATGCATCCTAAAGCTCTGCTCCAGAAGGCCAGGAAAACCTTCCAAAGCACATTTGTGGCACTGGGAGAGGCTCCAGATGGGGCAGTGTGAGTCCCAATTCTGCAAGTATTGGGCTATGGAGGGGCATATGCCCTGTGCTATATAGTCCTTTATCAAGGACTATATAGCACAGGAATAAAGAACCAAATCCAGACCTATGATGTCACTAGATGGACTCATCCCCCCCATGACACCAACACTTGATATTCTCAAACGTTCAGTGCCCCTTTCCCCCATTTAAAAAGGCTGAAATGCCTCAAGCAAGGCTTAGATACTGACAATAAGTCTGTTAAGCTCGAGTATGCTTGGACCACTGGAATGCAGCCTCCAGCAATCTCTAAGAAACCTGACTTTAGGACTCAAACTGGAAAAAGTCCTCATGCCTTTTGGCCACATAGCTACTAAAGTGATGCAAATCTACCACCTTATCCAGCACCCTGAATGCTCTTTGAAGCTTCCCCTTTGTTCCAATGTTTTCCCCCCCCTTACTGTGCTCAGGTCAGCCCTCACTTGAGAGGCAGGTATGCCCATCATATCCTCAATTCATCAGCCAAATATCAGTGGGAAGCTGCCGTGTGGGAATAGGCTTCTGGGTTTGACATAGCCGGAGGCATTTCAGATGGCAACAGCTTCCTGATGGCAAAAAGTCTGAGTTTGTCTGCAACAGCAGACAAATCGTGTCAGCACACTAGCCCTCCCTCTTTCCTCCATTATTCCTTAGTTAAGCTTGCCAATAAGAGCAACATCTCTTTCTCTTCTCTTGCTACTCAGTTAAGTTTGCCAATTAGAGCTATGTCTCTTATCACTAAAGCTAAAACTTACCAATTAGAGTAAGACGCATAGTTATACCTATACAAATAGAAATGCATATTAATTTAGACTTCCTATGTAAATATTTTTTTCACCCAGCGCGTTGTTAGTCTATGGAACTCCCTGCCACAGGGGATTGGACAGATTCCTGGAGGAAAAGTCCATCACAGGTGACAAACCAAAATGGAGATGTGTAATCTCCAGGCTTAAAACCAGGGTACGTCAAGGGCCAGGTGCAGGGGAGTGGTACCAGGAGACAGATATCTAGTCTCATGCGCTCCCAGAGGCATCTGGTGGGGCCACTGTGAGATACAGGAAGCTGGACTAGATGGGCCTTTGGCCTGATCCAGCATGGCTCTTCTTATGTTCTTCTGCCTCTTTAACTATATTTGGGGAATTTCTTGCTGTGCCACAAAGAAATGATGTAATCAGTTATGTTAATCAGCTATGTTAGAGGAGTTAATAAAGGGAGTCCTCAGTAGACAAAAAAAAGAGAGAGGCTCCGCTGGTACGGATATCTGTGTGTGTGTGTTTTCTTCAAAGTGCTTTCCCGTTACTTCAGCAGCCAGCTGCCTGATTAATCTACAGCTTGCCCACCACATCAGTTAACACATTTCATACTTCAATGGAGCTATTACTGAAGTCCAATAGCCATAACCACTGCCCCGTGTGAATTACTGCCAAAGCAAGCAGAGAAGAGAAATCTAATGATGCCAGGCCAACTCACAAAGGCAAACACCCAAACAAGTAAGAAAGAGCATCCCCTAGATGTAAACCCAGAGAGTGTTAATCCTACACAGAAGCAATGTTTGAAAAAGTTACTTTTTGGGTTACAGGTCACAGACTTCCTCGGCCATCCTGAACACTGACTGAAATGTAGTTGAAAAAGGAAGCATAAGGAAGACATTACTGGATGTGGAGATTACGCATTCACGATTACTTTGTTCTACAGATGCATTGACTCCCCCGAACCCGTGACCAACCCAAGCATAAGAGTAGAGACACACACACACCCCAAGCAAGGGGAATCGTACTTTCCTTGATATGGGGCAAAACAGGCTCTAATTGCACCTGTGGCCTTCTTTTCGTTCTATTCAAGCATAAAATATGCAGAGGCATTGCAAGAGAGAGAAAGAAGGGAAAACGAGATTGGCACAATTCAGCAAAATGTTGATTCATCACAATTTGTCATGGTCCATGAATCACAAATCATTAATTTATGATTTTTTTTCTGGATCAACCAATTTACTGATTTGATGGTTTCTGGGCTCTTTAAAACAGTATAAACCCTCCCCCACCCCCAGGCACTGAGAGACACCAAAATTGAAAATAAGCTTCCCCTAACTCCTTTAACAATCCTTGAAAGTTTGGTGAAGAACCAACTGTCCATTATTTTCTTGAAATCAGTGGGTGGCTGAGGTACCAGATTTGGGATGGTGGCAAAAATGAAGAACCAGGGAATTACAGATAAGTCAGGCTGACATCAATTGCCACAAAAAATTGAAAAACATTATAAAGCAGTCTTTTATTGTTCTGGCAAAGACCTGCTCAAGGAGGAGAAAAACCGACAGAGGCAATAATTGATGCTAAATATAAAGTGTTCTGCTTATATACCGCCCCATACCACTACAAGTAGTCTCTGGGCGGTTTACAATTTTTAATTACAGTGTGCAGGCTACACATTGCCCCCCCAGCAAGCTGGGTACTCATTTTACCGACCTCGGAAGGATGGAAGGCTGAGTGAACCTTGAGCCTGCTACCTGGGATTAAACCCCAGGTCGTGAGCACAGTTTCACCTGCAGTACAGGCATTTAACCACTGCGCCACGAGGCTCTTGCGAAGATTATTAAGGAAAAAAGGTAAAAAAAGGAATAAAAAGGAAACTGAGTTAAGTTGTTGTCAGCTTACATGCTCAAACAGTCACATTTTCATAGGATTATTAGTTACCTATTCAGCACAAAACATCAATATCAGATGGGTGTTGTTTTCCTACAAAGCCTGAGCATAAAGTTTACTTTTTATTCCTGCAGCTACACTCCTGTTCAAGTTGTAGATAATCTCCAGTGTAAGGGAACATAGTGCTTGCTACTTGGTCCCTACTGACAAATTGTAATCAGGAAGCAAGTTCTACTCCTGCCTCCCTGCCTAACACTATCTTGACAAGGAGAGAGAGAGTTTAAAAAGGAGATGTGTGGAGCCTCCCCGCACGGCTGGAGTTGCTCCTGGTGTAGCAATCTGTCTTCTCTTCAGACATCATCTACTTCCCAAGACCTCATCTGGGGCTAAAACATTCCATGCTCATACTTTCAAACTAACCCTTCTTTGAATACCTGTGCAGGGCTTTAGTCAACCAACATTCAACGATCAATGTGTGTCCTTTTGGATGTTATTGAACTCCCTCTTCCCAGGAGACCAAGGAAAGTAGAACAGTAATGGGCCTTTTTACACGACCCCTAAGATCCGCTGGTCCCTTAAATTCGGACCAGAGATCTTGAGGGTTTGTCGCTCTCCCTGCGTTCCCACTCCCTCCGCACTTCCTTGTTCTGTCTGCGTGAGGGGAGGGAGAAAAAAAGGGAGAAAAGAATGCACTCTTACCTCCGGAGTGCCGGTGGAAGTTGCTCCGCCCCACCCCGTCACTTCCTGGTTCCTGGTTCCTCTTAAAGGGGTGGGAGGCAAAAAACAACAACAAAAAGAAGCGAGGAGAGCCCGGCACTCTCCGCATCAGTTTTTTTCACTCTCCCAGAGCAGGTACTTGAAAGCTGCGCTGGGTCGCGCTTAGGTGGGCGGGGTCGCACTTAATTTTCTGTTAGCTCCGGAGCTGGTGGGAAAACATTTTTAAGCTCCGGAGCTGGGAGCCATTTGCAGCGTAGCTTAGGGGTCGTGTATAAACGCCCAATGAGAATGACAGGAGGCATAATACATTTGCAGCTGGAGAACCCACAAGTCCTCCACCTCTGGCTTAGAAGGCATCCCTCAAAAAAGGGACTCTGTACTGACTAATAAGGTAGTTTATTTTTGTTCTCACCTCATCCTTTCCAAGGCTCTTAAGATGTTCCAGGATCTGGGCTACCACTGTTTCACACAGCTTGTTTGTTTCTGCCAGGAATTTGGTATCTCCACCATACAAGGTATCATTGGATTCAACTGAGAAGACGCGAGGTTTTCAATTAAAAACAGGGTATATCTGACAGTTGGAGAAGGCTACATATTTATGAACTTTTTCTTTAGCATCTTAGGAAAATACATTGAAGCATTAATGAAAGGGGGAAGGAAACTAGAATTGATCTACAGAACACAAGCAACAATACATGAAAACAGTGTGCTGACCTTGAATGTGACAAAAGCTCAACTCAAATTCTGATCCAGCCACAAAGTTCAAGAGGCAGGGTCCTAAATAGAGTTCTGATCCATGGCCTTGGTTGATCCAGCTTCAAATTTCTTTTTATGATTGATGTTGTGTTGTAACAGGGTAATTATATGCTATTTTAGTTTATTATATTATTATAATATTATTATATTATAGGTTTGCTCTGTTTGATATGTATTTTGTTTCGTTCTGTTGTAAGATGCCCAGAGTGGCCAGATGGCCAGATGGGCGGGGTATATAAATTCAATAAATAAATAAAAAGAATTAAAAAAAATCCCTACTCAGGCATGAAACTCAACTGAGCAACCTTCTGTTTCTCAGAGTTGCTATAACACTAGAAGTGGAGAGGGCCATAGAGCCTTTTCACACGACCCCTAAGATCTGCTGGCCACTTAAATTCGGAGCAGAGATCTTAGGGGTTTGTCGCTGATCCTGCGTTCCCACCCCCTCCGCACTCCTGGCTGCTGGCTGCGTGAGGGGAGGGAGGAAAAAAGGAAGAAAAGAATGCCGATCACCCCCGGCACTGCATTCAGATCTCTTAAAGGGGCAAAAAAAGAACAAACAGAAGCAAGGAGAGCCCGGCAGTCACTACATATATCCGCATCAGGAATTTTCACCTTCGGAGAGCAGGTACCTGAAAAGTGCGCTGGGACGCGCTTAGGTGGGCGTGGTCGCACTTAATTATCTGTAAACTCCGGAACTGGTGGGGAAACAATTGAAAGCTCCGGAGCTGGGAGCCATTTGCGGCGGAGTTTAGCGGTCGTGTACAAATACCCATAGAAGCTGCCTTGTGCTCTGGAGGAAATGCTGACTGTACTTGTAATGAATAAACTTACAAACAGATAAAGCAGTTGCTGTTTTTCATACCAGTTAGGCACATTTGGCTTCCAGGAAAGCTTTTTCATGAAATGATGGGACGCTCAGTACGTAGCATTCTAATGTTTACCTTTGTCCACATGGTAGATGTAGGTTTCTTGACCCATTGCTGACAGTAGATGCACAGCATTGGTGTAAATCCGGACTTTTTCATCACTGTTATCTTCCCAAGTGTAGTCTTGAATGACATTGAGCAGCCCTCGCACAAGAAACAACACAGCTTGCTCAGGATGATCCTACAGGACAAAAACAACACATTGACTTACCCATGGCTCCCAAAAACAGGGCATAAAACATCCCTAAACTTATACAGCTCAGTGCAACTTTCTGCTTGGACAGAAATGTATAAGTCTTTACCTTCCCCAAATTATTCTAGCGTGTTTCACAGCAGGCTAGTGTCTTGGTGTTTAGGAATTTTGTTTTTCTGGAGGAAAGCATCTTAGCCACACAAAGCTCTAACTGTGCTTTGAAGTGGTGCCATCTAAACTGGGTGGGGGTGGGGTGGGGTAGGGTGGGCAAGAATACATTGAAGCATTAATGAAAGGGGGAAGGAAACTAGAATTGATCTACAGAACACAAGCAATAATACATGATGTTACAGATGATGTTGAGCAGAAATTTTCATCAGCCCTAGCCAGCACAACCAATAGTGGGGAAACCCAGGAGTTGCAATCCATTGGAAGGGTCACACGTTCCCTGCCTTGATTTTATGCCTCATCTCTCATTTATGAGAAGTAAGCATTACTAGCACTCTGCTCTACAGGAGAGTGGGCTTAATGAAATGTTAAAATCGAGTCCTACCAATTTCAACTGTCTAGGTAGGACCAAGGAAAGGACCTTTACAGAACCCACTCTGACAAAATCTGTCATCTCCATTACCAACAAGCTGCTCTGAAAGCATGGTGACAGGCAGAGTAAAAATGTGAGATGAGAGAGAGGGAAGAAGAACACGAGTAAGAATACTTACAGGAATGATTAACAATGTAGAAAAAAAATTGCACAGGAATTCCAGAAGGAAAGATTCAGAGGGGCGCATCTTCCCATCAATATTGATCATCTTTGGTACCTCGGGAACAATACTTATTGCTGCTTTGAAAAAGGCATCAGCTATTTTTAAAAAAAAAAAGCAAAAGAGAAAAACAAAACCCTGAGCCACTGTATCCTTGGCTTATGGAAATCAGACTCATCAATCTGCCTGCAACTTCCTAAAACTCAGTACAGTAGTATCTTGGTTTACAAGCATAATCCATTCTGGACATATGCTCATAAGCCAAAATGCTTGTAAATAATTACAAAAATGCATAAGAAACCATTAAAACTTCCCTTATCCATTCTGTGGCCTCTCGCTGCCGCGGCCGTGGCTGCGGTGCTCACAGGCACCCCCTCAGTGCCGGGGCCAGTGTCATGGCAAGGGCTGGAGGCCTCCCCGGCTGGGGCCTCTGGTGGGCGAAAAACTGGCAGTGTGGTGGGCACCCCTGGCTTGGCATGCAAAATGCCAGTGCCGCTAATGTGGGTGAGGGGCCGGCGGCGCAGCAGGCAAAAAGCCAGTGGTGCAGCGGGTGCACGTGGCAAATGAAAAGCCAACAGTGGGGTGTCTGTGGCTCAGCAAGTGAAAAGTGGTGCTGCTGCTGTGGGTTAAGGACCGGTGGTGCAGTGCACACCCACAGCATGCAAAAAGCCACCGACTCAGCAGGGAAAAAGGCAGCACTGCCATGGAAGCTGTTGTCACTGGCTCCTCGCCGCCGCTCGATGCTCGTTTTCCAAGACAGAGCTTGTTAACTGGAATAAAACTGTTCCGAAACGTTTGCTTGTCTTGCAAAACACTTGTAGACCGGGCACTCGTAAACCAAGGTATAACTATAATCTCATTCTTCCTGGGTTAGTAAGACACCTATACATATGAACTGTAGCCACATCTGGAGTTGCTCCAGTTTTGCAAAATGCACGTCTGCTGCTGTAGTTAACATAAAATCTGACAAATAAAAAATCACTGAAAAAATGATCTAATTCCACACACAAGAATACCTTTAACTTCTAAGATCACTTCATAAGAGGTATTTCCAGATATTCCCTAATCTCTCTGTAACTTCATTAAGACCACTGACCCCATATATGAAAGAATCAGTGCAAGAAATAATTCATGTAGACAAACAGCTGTCAACAACTGAACAAAATACTGTACATTAAAATCAAGTACAGCACTTTTGTCTCATCTAAGTAAGATAAAGTAATAAACTGTTAAAATTAAACAAGAAGAGTGGCTAGTACAAGATAACATCTTTTCAAAGAAGAAAAGAGAGCAGAGGTAAAATCCTTAATTTTGTTAGAACATCCAACGTTGGCAAGACATAAGGTCAAGGAGACGGAAGCAGAGACTAGACATGTTACTTTAATGATAATAATCGTGTCATCAAGTCAGTTCTGATATGTGGCAAAAAAAGAAGGTTGAGAGGGGATATGATAGCTATGTTTAAATATTTGAAAGGATGTCATATCAAAGAGGGTACAAAGACTCAGAGCAGTGGTTTCAAACTAAAGGAAAAGAGATTCCATTTGGACATTAGGAAGAACTTCCTGACAGTTAGAGCTGTTCAGCAGTGGAATATGCTGCCACAAAGGGTGGTGCAGTCTCCTTTGCTTAAACAGAGGCTGGATGGTCATATGTCAGAGTACTTTGATGAGGGTTGCTGCATGGTAGGGGGTTGGACTGGATGGCCCTTGAGGTCTCTTCGCACTCTATGATTCTGTGGCAACCCTTCCCAGGATTTTCTAGACGTCATAAGAAACACAGGAACATAACAACCTTGCTGGAACAGGCCACAGCCCATCCAGTCAAGCATTCTGTCTCACACAGTGGCTCACCATTTGCTTCAGGGTATTTCCAAGCAGAAGTATTCACCTGCTTACGATTCCCTGCAAATTGTATTGAGAGATATCCTGCCTCTCTCTCCAACCTGGAGCTTGTCCTTAGGTATCCGTAATGATAGCCATTGATACTCTTGTTCTCCGTGAACTTGTCCAATCCCTTCTTAAAGCTGTCAAGGCTAACAACTGTCACCACTTCTTCTGGCAGGGAATTCCATAGACCAGTGATCCTCTGGGTGAAAAAGTACTTTCCCTTATTTGTTTGAGGTCTAGCAGCCAAAAGTTTCATGGAGTGCCTCCTAGTTCAACATTGTCAACATCCTATTTAAATTGAGGTGCACAGAACTGGACACAGTACTCCAGGTGGGGTCTGACCAGAGCAGAATAGAGTGGTACTATCACTTCCCTTGATGTAGACACTATGCTTTATAGAAACGAGCCTGACACACACCCAGCCAATATCTTACCTTTCTCTGTGCCAGCATGGAGCTGAGCTCCAATGAGGAATCAGACTGCAACATAATCTTTGCTGCTCCGTGGTTCTGGCCAATCAGACTGGGAGGCGGGGTGATGCCTGTCCCTACAGAGCTCCTGATTGGCCAGCACTATGGAGCAGCAAAGATGACATGGCAGCCTGATTCCTGGTTGAGTTTAACTCCACATGAGCCCAAAGAAAGGTAAGACATTGGTTGCATGTGTGCCTGAGGCTTCGGAACACCACCTGAGCTTGTGCGGGTTGTTTTGGAACCTACTGGTTCCAAAATGAACTGCCAAAATGAATTGCCCATCCCTACTCTAATCTATCAAGGTCATTTTGGATTTTCATCCTATCCTCTAGGGGATTAGCAACCTCTCCCAATTTGGTATCATCTGCTAATTTAATCAGCATACATACATTCCTGATCCTATTTTGGCTGTGGTCAGGAGTGACTCTCAGCTCTGAGATATATACATTATTTCCCCATGTATAAGATTATATTTTGGTCTAAAATTGTTGGACTTAAAATTGAGAGTCATCTTATACACAGAAGTACGTTGAGAACTGCACGGTTGGAAAACTGTAATTTGAGGTTGGAAAAGTGGGTGTTGTGTTATACATGGGGGTGTCTTATAGATGGAAAATATGGATAGTTGGAGCATATTTAAGCAAGGTACAAACTTAGAAGATCTTGTGTACCCTGAATGTGGGAATAAATTGCACTGAACCTAGTGGTGCTTGTAGGCACCGGTAAATATGAGTCCTGCCACACTGCACAGAATTCAATCAATCAATATAAAGTTTATTGTCTTGGCTACAAGCCATCACAATCAGAGATTACAGAAAAAATAAATAGATAAAACAATCATGGCATTAAAAGGAAAAGAAAAGAAAAAAGGAAGCCACGTAAATAGGGTTCTCTTGAGTTGACCTCTCTTGCCAGAGAGGAGGGGGTAGAAGAGAGCACTGATACCACCTCATATCAGGGAGTCCCCTACACAGCTCACCGCAATTGTGCTCAGAAAGTTGGCCCGGATTTTTCTAGCAGCTTTGGCAAAACTAGCAACTCTATAAGTGATGTAAGGGTCACAGTCTGAAAGCAGCCTACCCACTTTAACCAGAGGACTCTCCACCTGCAAAGGGGCCAAGATGTTTCCTAGAAGGTTGGCCCTTGGGTTGTGGTAGAGTTGGCAATTTAATAGATGTCTGGGTACATTACTGTACCTTCCATTCAAGACAGCAGTTGGCATAGTTTGGAAGCGGAGTTCAGTAAAGGCTGCACAGAATTACTGTGTGTTGTTTTAAACATTGGATGTTGTTGTTGAAACAGATCAATAAATCCTTGTAAGACAAGATCCTTATCGTGGATTGTAAACAGCTAAAAAAATATTTGAACTACAGCTCTCAGAATTCTCTAACCAGGATGGTCTATGGCCATGGTGGCTGCAATTATGGCAATGTGACTGGTCCAAGCTGTGGAATATCTTTGGCCAAACTGGCAGAATTCTCTGGTTGCAAAATGGACAACGTAGGAGTTTATATGTTCTACTGTTTATCGCATCTGCTTGAGCCACCTTTGCAGGGAACGATATCAAGGCTGCCCTGACATTTGGGTCTTCTAAGCTGTTTAATCTTTGCTTGGCATGAAGTGTAACATGCTGCATGACCAGAACTATCCACCTAATTTGGGGTTTTATATATGACTAATTTCAGCAGGGGGACTGATAAAAATGGCAATTGCTCATTCGGGTGGGATTTATTGCGCTTGAAGTTGCTGACTGCATCTAAATTGGGAGTTCAAAAGTTCACAGTTATATGGCTGATCTACTATTTCTAGCATTCTCCTCCCTCCCCTCCATCTAATACCCTGCATGATGACAATCTTGTTTTTCTAGTGACCTAGTTTTCATGGCCATCAGGAAATGAAAAACAAAGGATCCTACAAGTCTGATGCTTTACACTACCTCATGCTATTTTCTGCTTTAGATTTGAATTTCTGCTTCAGAATTGGATTATTTTACATGCTGATGGGGATTACTGCAGGAAATCGTACCTGCCCTCTTTTCTTCTCCCTCCCACCGGATTGATAAGACCCCTTTCCATTTATTTTCTGACCTGATTATTGATGTAGTTTCAGTTTGATCCTGACCCAATCTCATTAAAGTTAAAATGCACTACAATTTGGATATGGCCCAGCATGGTGTGTCTTTATTCTTTTTCTTTTATTTGGATAATAATATTAAAAAAAACAAGAACTCAAAATAAGACAGTAAAAATCCCAACATACACTACAGTACACTCTAGATATACTATTCTTAGACAATCTCATTCTTTATATTTTCCATCCATCATTCTTTGAGATTCGAGTCTTATACTTTAGAGACTAGAGTCCAATGCTTTAATTTTTAGAGTTCATGCCACCCATCTCTCTCCAGAAGCACAGTTATTCTTCTTTTGGTATATACCGCTTTTCTTTAGTCAGAATATGTTCATAAAATCATAGAATAGTGAAGTTGGAAGGGACCTACGCCATAAAGTCCACCCTCCCTCCGCTTGATGCAGGAATCATAGAATCATAGAGTTGGAAGAGACCTCAAGGGCCATCCAGTCCAACCTCCTGCCATGCAGGAACCCCCATCACAGGACTCCAGACAGATGGCCATCCAGCCTCTGAGGTAATTGGTTTCATTGCTATACTGCTTTAACAGAAAGGAAGTTTTTCCTGATATTTAGCAAAAAGCTGGGTTTTTGTAACTTGAGCCCCTAGTTTTGTATCCTTGCACTCTGGGACAGTAAGGCCACGCCTGGAGTATTGTGTACAATTCTGGTTACCGCATCTCAAAAAGGACATAGTGGAACTGGAAAACGTCCAGAAGAGAGCAACTAAAATGATTACTGGGCTGGGACACCTCCCTTATGAGGAAAGGCTAAAACATTTGGGGCTCTTTAGTCTGGAAAAAAGGCACCTGAGGGGGGGGGATATGATTGAGACCTTACAAAATAGTGCAGGGCATGAGTAAAGTGGATAGAGGGACACTCTTCTCCTTCTCACAAAATACCAGAACTAGGGGACATCCACTTAAATTGAGGGTTGGGAGAGTAAGAACAGACAAAAGAAAATATTTTTTCACCCAGCCCATTGTTAGTCTGTGGAACTCCCTGCCACAGGATGTGGTAATGGCATATGGCCTGGATGCCTTCAAAAGGGGAGGCCCAGTAAACTGCAATAGGGAACTGGGCCTTCTCGGTAGTGTCCACAAAATTATAGACTTCCCTGCCAGTTGCCAGTGGAGGTGTGCCATTTCCATCCCAAGGCATCTGAAAACTGCTAAAAACAGAGCTTTTCAGAGAGGCTTTTTGAAATATCCTCCTCCATAATCATCATAAATAATAAACTTTATTTCTATGCCACCTTTCTCCCCAAAAGGAAGAGAAAGATATCATGATAGACTTGTATGCTATTTTGTTTAATGTTTGTTATTTTGTTGCTGTTACCCTTCAGGGTGGGTGGGATTATTGGGAATTCTCTGGTTTTTGATGGGGGGGGGGGAGCTTGGATATTCTTACATTTTGCAAACCACTGAAAGTATAAATCAGTCAATCAATCAGGTTTGAGCCCAGCCTGGACATTTTTCTCTAATTCTCTAATTAGCAGCTCCTTATATAACCATTTTAAATGTTCAAGGGACTCTTTTAGCAGAGTACTTGTAATGTTTCTAACAAATTGTATTGATTTTAAATTATTTCCAGTTAGAGCTCCAAATAAAGCCGTGTCTCGAGTGAAACACCACTACCAATGAATGAGTTAAAAACTTCAGTGCAGAAGATCCAAAAATGATTTCATTCTGCTACCTCTGCCTGGTTTGTCTACAAAACAAGTAAAAAAAAAATACTAAGTGTGCTGCCCTGACTAGGCATTTCATTGTTTTTCACAATGTACTCAGACAGATCCGTCAGCTTTGCTCTAAATCCCTCTGTCCTGATGGTGCACAACATCACATCATGTCCCAACAAAGGAAGAAATGGTAGCCTTGAAGTGAAAGCCTGAGTCAGCTTCCTGGGTCAGCTCGTTTGCATTTAGAGCTGGAATTTACTAGTACAGATATAATGCAGGCAGCATTACCTACTGAAAAGGGACAAGGTTTAACTCCCTCTTTCCTGCACAGGTCTGGAACCATCCAGATTAGAAGGAACATGCAGTACAGTGGACCCTTGTATAACAAATAGTTTGTATAACATAAAATTTGTACAATGTAAAAAATTCCGGAGATAGGGGAAATTTGCTTAACATAATTGCCTATGGGGTAAATCCGTACAACATGAAAATGGGATTACTCTGTTTTCAATGCATTCCTATGGGAAATTTGTATAAAGGAAAATTTGCTTAACATAATGTCATTTGGAACGAATTAATTCCTTTATACAAGGTACCCCTGTATAGCTTCATGTCAAATTCTTATCTTGTGCAAGCTTTCCCCTACCTGCCCCTAAGACAGAGGGACTCTAAGCTGTAAGAAGGGCTGATTGTATGACCCAGGGATGGCTTCATTTGGCCTAGAAAGATTGATGCGCAAGCCTCTGTCCTTGGAACTAACTGCCTTGGGGTTGATTTCCTGGCTTCATTCCTCCCTTCACCATGAACCTCCAAAGCAAGAAAAGGGGAAAGAGCAAAGCTGGATAGAAAGGATCCACCCAGCACTTTGGGTGCTGTCCTGATGATGTCACTGCCAGCCCTACCATTCCCAACATCACCCAGCGGGCAGAGCAGAATCTGCACAGAATGGGTTTCTTCCAGTTCCTCCTGACATTATCAAACGTCCTAGAATCCTAGTGTGGACATCAAAGATCACTTCTAGCTCATTCCCCCCCCTTTTTTTTTTGCTGTAGAAGCTCCAACAGTTTTTTACCTGCTTTTATCTGCTTTTGAATATTATGTATATCTTATATGTTCTTCTTCCCCTTATGTGGTTTACCTATGTTGTTCTTTCCCATTGGAAAGCCAGGCGTTTTATAAATGCAAATAATAAATAAATAAATAATAAACGCAATCTTGACAGAACTGAACTTTTCAACTGAACTTTCCAAACCACTAGCAAGTATTTTTTGTTTTTTTGTTTTTTACTGAAATCCTCTTTCTCAGAATGTAAACCAGGAATGTTAATCCTCACCTGCCTCATTCTCATGGACCACAACAAGAATCCCATGTGGATACTAATACACTTCCCCTTCGAATTGCACAGGCTTGAGCAACATGGTTTTTGTTATACAGATATTTCCTTTCAATAAATAAATAAATATTCAATAAATACTGTGCTCCTATTAATCTCCAGACTTAATCTCAGATTTACCAAGGCCACATGGGTGATGTGGTGGCACCCAGCGTGTAGGTGGCAGCCCAGATGTCCTCTCCTGGGGTGGCAGCTCTAAGTGGCTGCTGGGGAGAGTGCTGTGACATGCCAGCAGGGGAAGGGTGTGTGCGTCTGTGCGTGCGTGCGTGCACATTTATTTATTTATTTATTTGTATATTGTCCTCTATACAAGGGCATCCATGCTTCCCACCTAGACCCACATCTTGCTAGACTTCCTGGTTGCCAGGATGAGGTCATCTTGCATAACCTTTTGCTAGGCTCAGACAAAACCCACAGTAGGCAGATTGCCATATTTATCAACTTGATAATCCAGCGTCGCAGATCACGGTTATTTAACGGGCCTTCTGTTCTACACCTTCAAATATAGCTTGCTCACCCTGGATGGTCTGCAGTTGTTTACGGCGGGACAAATACAACGCTTCATGGAAACACCTTCCTGCTCTTGCCCTGTTATAATAATTTTCCATTCCCTCCACCCCCCTTGTTTTTTTTTAGCAATACTGATTTGGGTCCACACACTCCCACAATTGCATGCTTTTATTCTCTATTGTCCATTGTCTATTTTATCTATTTATTTATTTATTTATTCATGCCAATAACGGTGTCTGACTGACTGACTATTTATTTGTAGCATTTGTATACCGCCACATCTTCCGGCACAGAACTCGGGGCGGTGAACAATAATAATAATGTCAGGATGGATAAAAATAAATGATTTTAAAAATCAGAATGATTTAAATAATTAGATCATCAACTACAGCTCATACTGATCACTCCAAGGCATTCAGTATAATCTTCCCATTCCAACAATTTCATTAAATTGTTCTGCTTTCAAATCCCAGATTAACAATATGAGCACTCGTAATATTTTTTCATGTTTTCCATTTCTTTGAGTGGCATTTTTTTCTGTATTTGTTCACTTATTGTTCTTAGCTTTAATATTGTCTTTTTAATGATGTAAGATTTATTTATTTATTTATTTATTTACTGGATTTCTATACCGCTCGTCTAGCTGCAAGGCTACTCTAGGCAGTTTGCAACAATAAAAGCAACAACAAAAGTAATAATTAAATAAAGCTACATAATAGAAAGCAGAATAATAAACAAAATAAAAAGAAAAATCGGGAGCATAACAAATATAAACTAAACAAAATGAAAATAGAACAAACAAATGGTTAGAAGAGGCAGAGACTGTATAGATTACAGTGGACCCTTGTATAACAAAGGGTTTGTATAACATAAAATCTGTACAACATAAACAATTCCTGAGATAGGGAAAAATTGCTCAACAGAATCACCTATGGGGCAAATCCGTACAACATAAAAATAGAATTACTCCGTTTTCAATGCATTCCTATGGGAAATTTGTATAAAGGAAAATTCGCTTAACATAATTTCATTTAGAACGAATTAATTCCTTTATACAAGGTACCACTGTATAGTTAAAATGTGACACTGGAATTGTGACCCACACTCAGGGAAAGGCTGCCTGAAGAACCGGTTCTCCAGTGTTTGCTTAAATATCTCCAGTGAGAGGGCCTGGTGGTTCCACAAATGGGGGGCAACCACTAAGGAGGCCTGGCCCTTGGTTTTTAACTTTCTGGACCTTCTGCAGGATCAGAGCACTCAATTGCCTGGCTTGGAGAGAACGAGTGACTCTGGCAGTTCTTGATGGGAGAAGGCGCTATGACAGATACTGAGGTCCTAAACCATTTACGGCTTTGCATGATATCATCAAAACCTTTTTTAAAATTTATTTATAAAAGAACAGATAAAACAGCAAAATAACGTAAGATAGAAAATAACAAAACAACAATATAACAACAATATAACAATATACAGACATAAACCCAGTGCAACCCACCCCCCTCGGGACTTAAACAAAATGACAACTTTCATGGTATTAACCAGCCCGTTTCTCTCCAGAAGTACATTGAGTCTTCTTCCAGGTGTATACCCCTTGCCTTTTTGAAATACATATACCAATAATTTATCCCATATTCCATTAAAGTCATTAGATTTGCTCAGCCCTTTCCTAATTTTAATTTCACAAGTCAATTTATCATTAATAGCTAAATTCCATAACCCCTTATACCATTCTTCCATTACTAATTGATTATTAGATTTCCAATATTTGGCAAACATCAGCCTTGCGGTCGTAACCATTATAATTACCAATTCGCCTTCCTCTTTCTTCAGTTGTGTATCTGCAACTATGTTTAACAGGGCCAGCTGGGGGGACATTGGAATCTTTTTCCCTAATATTTCTTGCATTTCATTGAAAACCAAATTCCATTCAAATTTCCTTTTCTCACATGTCCACCACATATGTAAATATGTCCCTTTCTCTTGAAGGGAATGCAGAAACGAACTGGTAACCAGTGTAAAGCAGCCAGTGTGGAGATGATAGGGCGCCTCTTCAGACGTACTGTTCTTAACTTTAAATATTGCCTTTCATATTAAGAATCATTATCTTCAACTTTAAATATTATTCTTAAATGTTGTAAGCTGCCTTAGGCCCTTTTCAGGGAGAAAGGTGGGGTATGGATGTATAAAGAAATGGTATTCATCATCATTTATCTGGTTTTGACAATAGATGGACATAATATGGAAATAATATGAAAATAATATGGACATTATTTCTAAAAGCTAAACTTTACTAATAAATATGTCTTGAACATAGGAAATAATTCACCTGTGGAAGGAGTGGATGGGAAATCATTTTGCAGAGGTAAATATATAGCTATTTTAAAATTGTTTTAAGCTTAAAAGTGAAAAGGAAGAGGAAACTTTGTTTTGAAGGAACAAGAGCCCTATTCAGCTCTTGCAAACTCAAAATTGTGGTTTCCTTTTAGGAATCAATCAATCTCATATTTGGTCTTCTTCTTTTCCTCCTACTCTCAACCTTTCTCAGCACTGGTGTTTTCCCCCAGTAAATCCTGCCTTCTCATGATGTGCTCGAAGCAGGACAGTTTCAGTTCCATCATTTTTGCCTCCAGAGAATAGTACGGCTTGAGTTCCTCTGGGATCCATTTGATTAGCTCCGGGACTCACTTCTCTGTCTCTTGCTTCCAGTTACATAGGCTATCTGGTTTCTATATTGACCATCTGATGATGTTTGTGGGTACTCAACAGAACATGTCTGTTTGAATATCTGAACAATGTATTTGCAGTAAACATTATTGGCTTTGCAGAATTCTGTAAGTAAGTTCACCAGGGGTTTGCCATTGCAATCTACTGTACAGTATTAACAAAGGTTAGTTTAAGTGCCATCACTCTTCCCTCCTCTGCCAGTGTCACCTTCAGCTACTGCTGCCGCCTTGAAGAAGGCAGATGCATCTTAGGGCCTTTTCACACGACCCCTAAGATCCGCTCGCCCCTTAAATTCGGACCAGAGATCTTGGGGGTTTGTTGCTCTTCCTTCCTCCCCACCACTCTGCACTTCCTTGCTTCTGTCTGCGTGAGGGGAGGGAGGAAAAAAAGCCTTAAAAAGGGACAAAAGAATAAAGCCTTACCTCCGGTGCCGGTGGAAGTTGTTCCGAGCCCCGGTCACTTCCTGGTTCCTCTTAAAGGGGCGGGAGGCAAAAAAACAAACAAACAAAAAGAAGCGAGGAGAGCCCGGCACTCTCCGCATCAAAATTTTTCACTCTCCCAGAGCAGGTACTTGAAAGCTGCGCTGGGTTGCGCTAAAGTGGGCGTGGTCGCACTTAATTTTCTGTTAGCTCTGGAGCTGGTGGGGAAACATTTTTAAGCTCTGGAGCTGGGAGCCATTTGCAGCGGAGCTTAGGGGTCATGTATAAACACCCTTAGTCTGTGCTGGGGTTATTGCCTTCTTCGCCTTCTCCTCCTCTTGAGCCACCCAGCTCCGACAGTTCGTGCAAGACAAATCTCTCAGCAACTAAGTTAGTATTATTCAATGGCTTTTACTGAAGAAGCCAAGAGTGACTCCTTCAGCATTCCCAGCCTGCCGTTCACAGTGTAAGCAAGTCCTTGTTTTCCACTACAGACAGAAACACTATTTCTTAAAACCACTTTTTCCTTTATAAGACAAAGCAACCGCATAGGCTTACCTTGTGAAAGGCACTGATTTGCCAACGCGACCTGACCAGAGTGCAAGTACAGATTAAGGCGAGCAAAGATGCTTGTCAGAGATGGAATTGTAATGAAGCAGAAGGCAACACAAGCCTAAGAGAAAGGAGGTATAGACATGTTTTCAAAGACCACTCTGGTTTCATCTTAAATCATCAAAAAGCATCACTGTTTTAAAAGATGGCCATATTTTCTTTTTCTAAAAGACCTTATTGTTCTTGTTCTTAACACTTACTCTTTCACTAATGATGCAACACTTACACATACACACATGAGTTACTGTATATACTCGAATATAAGCCTAGTTTTTCAGCTCTAATTTTGGGCTGAAAAAAGGGGCCCTCGGCTTATATTCAGGTCAATACTTTTATCCACCGAGGCAAGTACTTGGGTCGGTGGCTAAAAGTCATTTTAAACATTGTGTGCCGCTTCTCATGACCCCCCTCTGCATCACAGGGGAGCGGTGCGCGACGTTTAAAATGACTTTTAGCCACTGATCCAAGCACTTGCATCAGTGGCTAAAAGTCATTTTAAACATCACACACCACTCCCCCAGCTCACAAAGGAGGAGCTACCAGGTCCAGCTGCATTTCCCACCCTAGACTTATACTCGAGTCAATACGTTTCCCCCGTTTTTTGGGGTTAAATTAGGGGCCTCGACATACTCGGGTCGACTTATACTCGACTATATACGGGTACTTTAGAAATGCTTTCATTCTGTACTTCACATCTACAAAATTTATAAACTCAAGGGTGTTCGTATAACTTTGGACAGGTTCTTTATATAAGGTGGGATTTTTCTTTTAAAAATAATTCATATAAATATATCTTGGACAATTTTGAGCTGTGCTGCTCAGTGTTTTTTTAAATTTTCCAGATTTCAAGACCTATTTTTAAACCCATTAGGAAACACGGGGGTCACTTTTGAATTTTTAACACTAAATGAAACAATAGAAGACATATAATTGGTGCTCGATGAGCTATTCTGTTTTTCGTAGGCGATCCAGTGACAAAGGGAGCATGATAACTCCTATTTTTTTCCTGGTCAGTTGCTACACACTTGCAAGCTTCTACCTGTCCTCAAAAATGTAAGAGATTATATCTTGCCGGAATTTGGCTTTGTGTTCATCCCTATCCCTCCCTTCGTTTCTCCCCTAACTCCAGAAAACAGTGGGCAGTACTGACGACACCCTCCATAGGATGTTTTAATGAAGCACATACTGCCTATCAGGAGTGTGAGTATGTGAGCCTCACCTACAAATGAATCTAGCACACATAACGTATACTTTTGGAAAATGTGAAAATAAATACCTTGTTGTTTTCATTTCATTTTATTTTGCAAGTCTCTACACAAATATCAGATTGAATTCTGTTACCTCTCTGCTTACTTTAACGTAGCAGGCCTTGCAACAGTACCATTCTTATCCAGACAAATATCTCGAAAGTCAACTCGTAGGACTTTTTTAAAAAGACAGAATTTGGCTTAACTCAAGCTGCAGACCCGTGGAAGTCCACATCTTTACGTAGAGATATGTCTGAATAAATATAAAACACAGGACTTCCCTTGAAGTTCAGCGTACAGAGGGCCAAAACTGAAAAACCGGTGAGCAAAGTGAGTGTTAGGAAACACGTTTTGCCATGTCGCAAAGTGTCAGGGTTTTAAAAGTTTCACTTTCCTAGAACCCACTTCAGGGCAACTGTTAGTTGTGCAGGAGGCACAATATTAAAACGCCAGCAATGCCTATTATACGGGGACAACGCAGTTAGGGGAGACAAGTGGCCCACAAATTTGTTTTGAATAATATCATAATGATCTTCGAAGATCTGAATAATATCATAATGATCCCTGCAGAGGGATCCTATAGAACAGTGGTTCTCAACCTGTGGGTCCCCAGATGTTCCTGGACTGCAACTCCCAGAAACCCCTTCCAGTATAGCAAGTGGTAGAGGCTTCTGGGAGTTGCAGTCCGGGAACATCTGGGGACCCACCAGTTGAGAACCACTGCTATAGAACATCAAGTCCACCCTGTCAAAGATGCACAGTGGGGAATCAAACTCCCAACCTCTGGCTCTGCAGGCACATTTTTCGTTATTTTTGTTTATTGGCCCATTTAGGGCCTTCTTCTTCTGCCTCTGGTATGATTGATGGGAGACTGAAAGCTGTCTGTTTTAAGTTAGAATTTATCATCATGTTCAAACTGGAAAGAGTTTTAGTTAAACTATGCATTTCTGAAACATGGCAAGATCAAACTGGAATATCAACTGAACTTTTTTCAAAAATAAACTATAGTTTGGGCCAACTCAAGATCAAAACTCCCAGATCAAAAATAACTACAGTAATACCTTGGTTTACGAGCACAATTCGTTCTTGAAACATGCTTGTAAATCATCTTAAATGAAAGCAAATTTCCCCATAAGAAATAATGAAAACTTAGATGATTTGTTCTGGGGTCCCATAGGCCACATACTGAACACACAAAGCAAAAAAGCAAAGTGTTCTGCTTATATAGTGCCCCATACCACTTCAAGTAGTCTCTCGGCAGTTTGCAGTTTAATTATACAGGCTACACATTGCCCCCCCCCCCCCCAGCAAGCTGGGTACTCATTTTACCAACCTCGGAAGGATGGAAGGCTGAGTCAACCATGAACTGGCTACCTGGGATCGAACCCCAGGTCGTGAGCACAGTTTTACCTGCAGTACAGGCATTTAACCACTGTGCCAAAAATGCCAAAACTGACAAAAGAAGTTGGCTAGAAGTCCACATCCATAGAAACCTGGCTGCAGAATCTGCTCTGCTTGGGAATAACAACTGGATTTTACTCTGTTATTAATCTGACAATAATAAAATGCAATTTGTAGCCATATACACACTTGACTAGCTGCCCAATAACTAGAAATTGTTTGAAAAATAAGAAAGGATGTTGCAAACAAATTAAAAATATAAAGAAAAATAGAATGAATAAGACCATTTAGTAGTGGGTGGCTATTTTTTTAAAGAAATAAATAAATACATAAATAAAATAAAATATAACACAAAACCCTAACTTGCACTCATCTTTGAAAACTTTTGTGGCTGGTGCAAGGGAAACCTCAATTTCTCTCTCCTCCCTCTGCTTTGGAGGCTTGCCTGAGATGGAACATTCAATCCAGACAATCACCCACAATCCAGCCGGGGGAGAGAGGGAGAGAGAGATACCATTGGCTCACTTGTGATCATGTGATCTGCTCCAGTTACTTGTATTGTAAGACACTGATTGATTATCAAGGCAAAATTTAGAATAAATGTTTGCTTGTCTTGCAAAATGCTCTTAAACCAAGTTACTCTTAAACCAAGGTATTACTGTTTAAGCTACAGTTAGTTTAAAATCAGGGACCAAATGCTTTCAGTCTCTTTGTGGCTGCAACAAAAGAGGTGGATGACCATATGAGTTCAACATAGCTTTCTGTCTGCTCACAGATCGTGAACTATGGTTTGGTGCTACATCACTAACAGGACACTTTTTCTCATATAAACAGCATTAGGGATGAAGTAGTTTTTACACCTACCCTGACAAAGGCAGCCGTCTTTCTAGAATGACTGCCTTTCATCAATTTTCTTGTTTCCATCGCCAGCCGGTTCACGCTCTGTTGAAACAGATTATGTTACCAATGAATTTTACTCTGCAACTCAACAACTTAAACATTTCATTTAACAGCAGTCAATTGGACTAATCTATCTATCTATCTATCTATCTATCTATCTATCTATCTATCTATCTATCTATCTATCTATCTATCGATTGATCGATCGATCGATCCACGTAGCCACACACTGAAGGCTTAAGAACTAGATAGTTGTGGCGTGCCTGTGTTCAAACTCCTTATTTCAAAATGTTGTGTAGTTTATGGCCCCTGAACAAGCATTCCACTTATGAAGCAGCATAGTCCAATTGAGGCAGAAGAAAAAATAGCTTATTTTGCATAGGATTAATCCCAAAACAGAAGGAGAAATGGTTGCACCAAAAAAACCATTCACACTATTTTGTACCAAATTAAGCTCTGCTAAATGAAACAGGGTTGGAAAAGTTTCTTTCTGGACTACAATTCCTGGAATCCTTCAGCCACCAGAGCCAGTACCTATGTTGGCTGAAGAAAATGGTATCCCCACCCGCACCCCATCATTTTCCATGCTCTTGAATTAAAACTGCGAAAATGAAAGCATAAATGCTGCATCAGCATGCCAGAAACTGACTGTGGGGTTTACCCCTCCATAGTCAAATGTATTTGTGCAGGAGGATGTAAAGGGTTAATGCTGTGGACCAATGAGGGAGTGTGGAGGTGGAGGCCAAATGTTTAAAAGGCTCAGCCGGAGGGATGTGAGAGTTAGAAGAGATAGAGAAGAGAAAAGAAGGAAAAAGATGAAGGAAAAGTTGAGATAAAGTTAAAAAAAAGGCGTGAGACAGATGAGAGAGGTTTGAGAATAGTAAAAGGACCTAATCTGAGTGTAAACTGCTTAGAGGAACTTTCAGTTAAGGTCACGCAGGAAAACCTGAAACTGAAACAGCTTGTCGTGTTCAATAAACGTTACTGTATATACTCGAATATAAGCCTAGTTTTTCAGCCCTAATTTTGGGCTGAAAAAAGGGGTCCTCGGCTTATATTCGGGTCAATACTTTTAGCCACTGAGGCAAGTTTGGGTCGGTGGCTAAAAGTCATTTTAAACATTGTGCGCCACTTCTCCTTACCCCCCCCCATGTTTAAAATGACTTTTTTAAAAGTCATTTTAAAACAATGTTTAAAATGACTTTTAGCCACCAACTGAAGCACTTGCCTCGGTGGCTAAAAGTCATTTTAAACATCACACACACACTCAGCTCACAAAGGAGGAGTAGCCAGGTCCTGCTGCATTTCCCACCCTAGGCTTATACTTGAGTCAATAAATTTTCCCAGTTTTTTGGGTTTAAATTAGGGGGCCCCGACTTATACCCGGCTCGACTTATACCCGAGTGTATACAGTAATTTATTTTATTAACCTTACAACTTGACTGGGACTCAGTTATTTCAATTGGGTAACCCTGAATGGCAGCAGCGAGAATAAAAAGAAAGTGTGTACAGGCCAATGGTCCGTGAAATGACTGGGGGCTCTGTATGGGTTCACTGCACTGACGTATATGTCATGGACCTCAAACGTGCCCTGTAATGAAATGTCAAGAATGACAATCTGTGGCTGCAAAATATAGCTCCAACAGTCACAGGAGTCTAATATATACTTCTAGATATGCTTACATGAATCAGCTGAACAAGAACAGGTTCCAGATTGCAAAACATTGATCGGGCCTCCACATAAAAACTCAGCTGCTGCTCAAAGTCACGGCCAAAAGAAACCTGGATGAAGAAGATTGTTTTAGACGGGACCCCATTGTTTCCATTAGATCTGCTGCCCAAACAGTACATTAATTCTAAAACACCCATGGAGGGCAGATTCCAGAGTCTCGCAAGCCATACCGCATTCTCAACAGTGTTAGGAAACCTTCAAGCAATGTGTGTTTGCATACCTACATGTGTGTGCATGCACAGGTGTACATGCATGTGTGTACACTCCATAACATAGCCAACAGGAAATTTCCAAGACATTGACATGATTGGGGGGTGAGGGAGGGGAGAGAGCTCATTCAATATTCATTTTTCTCTAGCAGCTACCCACTTATTTAATGGCTGCTTAATAGTAGAAAAGCAGCAGCTCCTTTCAGTAGGAATGGGGCTGAATTCAGCTCTCCTGGCATTTGAATCTAGCCCACTGAGGTTCCCACACAGCCACAGACCCCTTTGATAGTTTCCTACCTATTATATGCACTCTTCCCTGTTCTGAAAAGTTTATTTCAAAACAGTAAGATGGTGCTTCTCAACCTTGGGTCCCCAGATGTTCTTAGACTATAACTCTCAGAAATCCTGACCAGCACAGCTAGTGGTGAAGGTTTCTGGGAGTGGCGGTCCAGGAACATCTAGGGACCATGGTTAGAAACCATTGCAGAAAGAGATTTCAGCTGGAATATGCTGTTACTTTTGGCTTCATTTTGGCCTGAAGTCTTTGGCCCCACTCTCTGCTTGAATCAGGCTTTGCAACTGAATTTAATCCTCTTTATAAAAGGATTTGTATCTAATCCTCTCTACTCTTTATTTAAAATGATCTACCAGTGGTCATCACAGCCCCTTTGACAGCAAATCCCATGGGCTAAATGCAATTGCTAGCCTCACCTAAAGTCAAATGAATCAATGCAACTGAGGTCTTACCAACAGAGATGGCCATGAAACTAAACATAAAGCAAAAGGAGCCACAAATCAGGGTGTTTTGTGGTTTGTTTCAGGGCACTTTTGGAAAATGTGCCTACAGAGAAAGAAACAAAACTATTACAGTATTCGTGATTGTATGCTTTGTGTGGTTTGGGACTTCCAGGAGACTCAACTGAAGGCTCACTTTGAATATGGCATTTCTAACTCATGTGGAGGCTGTAACAGTAGTCTCAGAAGTCCTCAAACACACCACCCACAAAATGGGTTTTTTTGTCAGAAAGTTTGTAAAAGTTCAATGAATAGCCATAAACCATCATAGACTCCTGTTTCCCCTGTTCATTTCCATCTCTATCTACTAAGGCCCTTTGTACACGACCCCTAAACTCCGCCGCAAATGGCTCCAAGCTCCGGAGCTTAAAATTGTTTCCCCACCAGCTCCGGAGTTTACAGATGAGCGCGTCCTAGCGCACTTTTCAGGTACCTGCTCTCTGGAGGTGAAAATTCCTGATGCGGATATAACGTAGTGACTGCCTGGCTCTCCTTGCTTCTGTTTGTTCTTTTTTTGCCCCCCGCCCCTTTAAGAGATCTGAATGCAGTGCCGGGACGGCAGAACGGAGGTGAGCGGCATTCTTTTCTTCCTTTTTTTCTCCCTCCCCTCACGCAGCCAGCAGCCAGGAGTGCGGAGGGGGTGGGAACGCAGGAACAGCGACAAACCCCTAAGATCTCTGGTCCGAATTTAAGTGGCCAGCGGATCTTAGGGGTCATCTGAAAAGGCCCTAAATTGCCACTGACTCTATGTGTCTATGCTAGCTGGAAATAACAATCTAATTTAAGCCAATGTATTTTTCTTTTATTCTCCCAACTTTCTTTCAGAGCTGACAGGAGTCTCTTTCCCCCCACAATATTGTCTAGCAACCCCATGAGGTAGGTCTGGCTAAGAAAGAGAGAGAGAGCAACTCACCTAAGATTACTTGGTGATACTCCTGACTTGGTGGCTAATATAACTCTATTTACTTCCCAAGACCTTATCCCACACTCTAACCATTACATCGCTGCCTAGATGCCCTAAGCACATCCGATCTTGCCTGATTTCGGAAGCCAAGCAGGGTCGGCCCTGGTTAGTACTTGGATGGGCGACCACCAGGGAATACCAGGTGCTGTAGGCGCCTGGAGTAGGAACTGGCAAACCACTCCAGTCTTCCTGCCAAGAAAACTCCATGGACATGGAGTCACGAAGAGTCGGTCACAACTGTAACGACACAACACACACACACACAACCATTACATCACAATGGCTCTTTCAAAAACACAGCACATGCCCAAGTTGCTTAATTACAATCAATCTAAAATAAAAAAATAATATATGCAGGTAAAACAGTAAGCAATCCTCCTTCTCTATGATTCCTTTCCTACTGGTCCTTTAATAAAAGAGCATCAAAAACATAAGAGATAAGAAGAGTTCTTTAAATGCCATTTAAAATTAAACCACATAGCAGTAAACTCACCATTCTTAAAAATCCATTTATCAAAGAAGCCAATGTTCGTTTTTCATCTTCTAGTGTCAGCGCACTACAAATTAATATTGTGAACAATATCAATAGTTAAGAAGTTCGTAATAAAGAATATAATTCAAGGCCTACACACTTACAAGTCAATACGCATAGGGTTGCAACTGCAGAAAACAAGTAATGCAATTGGGCTTATTTCTGCCGTAAACATATATAGGGCAGTTCTTCAAAAGTAATGCATTATTTTGGGGGTATATGGGATCAAAATCAATGACTAAATGCTAGCATATGGGGAATGGGATGTCAACCTCTATTTCAAAACATTTAATTTGGTTTTAAATTAATTTAATTTAATAGGCCTGCAATCAAACCAGCATGTTTTGATGAAAACAGATCGTACACAATTACATTGAAATAATGTTTCAGTTATCCTTGTATAGATACCAGATGAGAATAGAGGAATTGTTCTGTAATAAAAAAATCAGTTTATATTTATTTTTTATTTTATTTATTTATTTATTTATACAGCTTGTATGCCACCCACTACCCAGAGATCTTTGGGCGGCTCACAATCAAAATAAACAATTAAAACTTCAAAATTACAATAAAATTATAACAACAAAATTAAAACAACAAAAACATTTAAGCACAATAAATACAATACATTAAAACACAACACTAAAATTGCCATCAGGACCCACAATCTGGAACAGGAAGGTCCTGGCACCAAAGTGTCATCAATGTAGGCGCCAGGCGGGTATTACTCGGGAGGGCATTCTATAGTCTGGGGAGGCTGCCGAAAAGGCCCTGTACCTGCAAGCCACCCCGTTTCACCTCCTTGAGGGATGGCTCTTTCAAGAGGGCTCCCTAGATGGATCTTAATTGCCGGGTAGGTTCATATGGAAGGAGGTGGTCCTTTAGGAATCTAGGTCCTAAGCCATTTAGGGCTTTATATGTCAAAACATATAAAACATTATAGAAGGGAACGAAGAACAGCTAACCTTCACTATTATTAGAAATAATTACACTATTATCAGTAGCAGTCTGAAATATTTATCTTGTGCTTTAGCTTTGAATGATGGCCAAGCAGAAACAGGCAAACTGAGTGATCTTGCATGTGAAGGAAACAAACTGTATATTAAAATCCACCTTATCTAAATAAATAAATAAAAATATACCCTGAAAAACAAAAATTGTTCACCGAAACAGTATTTGCACATATAGGAAAGTATGTTTTTTTCTAGGAATTAGTATTTTCAATTGTTTACTAATTTACACAAAATATGATTTTCCATTTACTGCATCATACAACAAGATGGTCTGAGGAAGCAAAGATGACGCACACAAAAAAATCTTGATTTGGTTCACAGCACCACCACAAACCTTCCTATAATTATCCCTATGTCCAGGAGCAGAGGAAATGCAAGAATTATTTGTGTCTGCATCAGAAGCAAATAGATGTTGAACATGTAACCTACCTTACTCTGCTAAGTTTTACTTGAGTTTTTAATAATGCTTTTACAAGTTTTAGTACAACTCATTAATGCTATTCTTAATTTTGTAATAATGTATTACTGCATTTAACTTATTTAACTTAAGAAACTTAAGGATTTTGGGGTCCAGATAGTTTTCTCATCCACCCTACCAGTACTCAGAAGAGGAATAAAAAGGGAAAGGAAAATACTTTGGGTGAATGACTGACAACAAAGATGGTACGGATGTGAGAGATTTGGTTTTTGGAACCATGTGCTAAGCTTTCTGGAAGATGGGTTGCAGGAAGTTGGACTAGATGGGCCTTTGGCCTGATCCAGCATGGCTCTACTGATGTTTTTATGTTATAGGCAAAAAGAAAATCAGACCACAAAGCACATAAGCCTTTGGAATTCTTAGTTCAGGAGAGTAAATATGCCTTAATGTAGGGATTCCTTCTCTGGGATATCCTGAGATATGATTAATCTCCCTTAACCAGCTGAGAGATTAATAGTGAAGGAATGATGAGCTCAAACAACACAGGGATCTTTTGGTGCTTAGCATCAGGGAGACCGATCAGTCAGGGAGGCTTGTCGATGGTAAAAAGCTCCCCTCCCTCCTGTGCTAGACACTTTTATTAGTTCTCACAAATCACATACACGTCGGCAGAGCCTCATCCAATAATCATACAGCTTGTATCTTCTGAGCATGCTCTGTGGAATAGCATTGTCTTATATCCTTTGGAACGCAGCCTCCCCCTCTTTTTCAGGGGCCATCTTTAACAGAGCCTTTACTCAGCTCTTATTGGTCAGCCTTTTACCCAATAAGAGAGTGTTACTAGTGTGATGTAAGACCCATGCTGTTTGTCTGAGATTATTCAGAGTTAGGCTGACTAAGCATAGGTAGAGCATTAGAGGCAGATTCCCACACCTTAATTAGAATACTTGAAACTTGGTGGGATGATTTCCATGACTGGAATATGGCAGTCATGGAACCAACCACACAATCAAGGAGAATAAGCAGATGAAGCCTTTGAAAAACAAATTGCAAGGATTTAAACAACAACAAGAAGATATACTGGTGATGGGAAATCTCAACCATCAGTAGGCAAATTCGGCCAAGTATCGCCCTACCGATAAATTCCTCTCTTGCGTGGCTAATAATTTTCTCCTACAAAAAAGGAGAAAGGATCTAGAGGATGAGCTATCCTTGACTTGATTCTAAACAATAGAGATGACTTGGTGGGGGAAGTGGCAGTAAGGGGAATGTTGGGTGGGAGTGACCATGTTCCCTTAGAATTCTTGATTTCAAAAGAAACCAAAGCAGATTGTCGCCATACACTTATACTGGATTTTAAAAGCCAATATTAATAGCCTGAGAACAAATATGAGTCAAGTCCCATGGCAGAATATCCTAACAAGAAAAGGAGTCCAAGAAGGGTAAGAATTTCTAAAAAAAGAAATTCTAAAAGCACAACTACAATCAGTTCCAATAAGAAGAAAAAAAGGGGGGGGGAGCAGCCAAAACTGTCCAGTGTGGCTTCAAAAAAAAGCTCAAGGATGACCCAAAAACAAAAAGACATTGTCAGGAAGTGAACAGAAGAACTAGTCACCAAGGAAAAGTACAGACAAGCATATTTCTGACAAAAAAGAACCAATTCAGGGACGGCATTAGGAGCATTAGGAAAAGAGAAGCAGAGAATGAGCTGAGATTAGCTAGAGATACTAAAAACAATAAAAAGCATTTTTCAAATAGGTACAAAGTAAAAGACAAAGAAAAGAAATAGTGGCACAGCACCTCAATGAGGATGGGAAAATGTTAACAAATGACAAAGAAAAGGTAGAGATGCCCAATTCCTACTTTAGCTCAACCTTTTCCCATAAGTCAGGCTTTGAAACGCCAGACAGAAGTGAGCTGCAGCTCAAGATTAATAAACAAATAGTCAAGTAATACCTTACTCCTTAAATGTGTTCAAATCTCTACAGTCGGATGGACTTCACCCAAGAGTACTGAAAGAATTAGCTAAAGAACTATCAGAACCACTGTCTATTATTTTCTTTAAGTCACGGGAAATGGGTATGGTGCCAGATGAATGGAGGAGGGTGAATGTTGTCCCTATCTTCAAAAGGGCCAACCTCCCTGGTAGGCAGAGGGAATGCTGTAGATGTAATATATCTCAGCTTCAAAGCTTTTGACCAAGTTCCTCATGATATCCTGATTAGTATGGGCTGGATAAATCAAGTGTTGAATGCTTGTCAAATTTGCAGATACCACAAAATAGCTAATATTAGCTAACCACCTGGTGGATAGCCTTTGATTTGTATTCCTGCACTGAGCAGGAGATTGGACTTGATGGCCTCTTCCAACTTCACTGCTCTATGATTCTATGAAAAACAACACCCTCTCGCGCTCCCCTGTCTCAACTTCAGATCTGGCTATGAAAACGACCATCACCACAATCTAAAATGTTATTTTTTAGAAGGACAGAAGGAAAAAAATAATGTAACTTACTTCACAGAATCATGCATGGTTTTGCACACATGCAGAAGGGCATTGAGTATGACAGGGTCCTTGGTTGGTTCCTGCTGGTGTCTTAAAGGGAAACACAGACATTTTAGAAAACAAGATGTTAAAACATTCTCTGTGGTTAAAAGGCAAAGGTTTAAATAGGTCTATACTTGTCATATGGCAACCTACGGTGGCAGACCTTGAATTTTTTACTGCTTTATAATATAACTCCCAAATTTCCAGTCAGAAGAGGTGTAGGCAGATTCCGGCAGTTATACTGAAAACAAAATCCTGTTATATTTCACATTCTGGGAGGTCTGCAACCCAAAATTTATTCAGGAGGATTGTAGTGGAAATGAGAGGAGGGAGTAAAGTAAAACTCACCTTTAAAAACTCAGCTAAATTAACACACTCAAATTAAATTAAAAAGGGCATAATATCTTGGTTAAAACCCTGATTCTCACTGTTGCTTCCTCATTATGATACTTGGCAAAAAGATCGAAATACAACATTTATACATATCTGTGAAGATTCTCAGTCTTCCCGGTGAGGTTATCTGGAAGGTGAGTCATGGCAACTGGACTTGTTTTTCTTGTGAGATAGAAACATTTCACTACTCAACCAAGTAGGTTCGTCAGTCTGGGGAAAGTTAGTGGGGAGGCCTCCAATTTATAGTTCACCTTGGTTTCACATCACCCTGGTCTGAATAGGTTCATTAGGTGGACCATGGTCTGAATAGGCTCGCAAGAAAAGAAGTTCAGTTGGCATGACTCAACTTCCAGATAACACACCAGCCACCTAGAGAACTCAATCCCTGAAAAAAAAACATGGGGAGGATGTATCTTTGTTGGATAAGGCATGGGGGACATGCGGGACTGCAATATCTCCATGTTGTCCCCCCACCATGGCTCTTCTTCTGCAAATACTGCTCTTAGACCTCAGAAAGCATATAAAGGAAGTTGTTCAAGACTGACATGCCCTACAGCAATAATACAGATATTATATACATTCCAGTCCAATCCTACCATTATAGAGAATAAGGCAGATGTCACCTCATGCACACCTGATGTGCATGAGGTGTGTAAATACATTATCCTGCTATGTAAATACATATCTTGCCACAGAAAATAAGCATTCACTCCAAGTGCTCTTCAGTTACAGGGTTTTAAAGAATTCTCTCTTTCTCTCTACCCCATGGCAAAGATGTTGCCGCTCATGCAGACAGCCCTGATTCGGGGGGGGGGGGGGGGAGACCAGTGAAATGCAATCATCGTGAACCAAAATTGAGGTGGAGAGCAAATCCTGAAACAAACTCCAAAATGGCTGCCATGGAATCAGGCATTGTGGCAGTACTCTGAGCTATCGTCAAACAAGATGTGATGTCCTTTTACTTTTAACGGTATCTGGGCTAGGATCATCTCCTCATCCTTAATGGCTGAGGGATTCTGGGAGTTGTAGTCCAAAAGAGTAATTTGTCCAATCCTTCCTATTGTAATGCCCAATGTGACCTCTTCCCTGACATCACTTTTAGACTGACTTCCAAAGTCTCACAACCATGAGACACTCCTCTATTCTCAGAATTGGAGGTGACAGTACCACTCTATTCTGCTCTGGTCAGACCCCACCAGAAGTATTGTGTCCAGTTCTGCGCTCCTCAATTTTAAAAGTATTATTTAATAAAATAGTATTATTTTATTATAATAATTGTTCAATTGTTTTTAATATTTGTATACCTCTTAGTTTTAGCTTTTAAATACTATTTTATGATGTAAGCCACCTTAGGTCCTTTTGAGGAGCAAGGAAGGATAGAAATATTTTAAATGAATTTTAATGTTACATTAATTTCATTGACAGAACCCTAAAAGGCAACAGATAAAGAGGGGAACGCATTTTTAATTCATTTCGTTATTCGTTCCTTAACTAAACAAATAACAAACCCCACTCTGGAAGACAAAGGAAATGAAATGAAACAGAAATTTTTGTTTCGTTCCGTTTCGTTTTGTTTCCCCATAGGAATGCATTAACAATGCATTTCTATGGGGAAAACCCCCGTGGTTCTGTTTCCCAACCAGCATAGGCCCGGATCAACTGTAGCACAGGGCCTTGCAGCAAATAAAATAAAAACATAAAAACATAAAAAAGTGCTGATCATCTCTAGTGCGGGCCCCCTGCTGGGTGCTTGCAGCCAAAAAAAAAAAAAGGCCCAGGCTCAGGAGACCAAGATCAAAGATGCAAAAATTCAACTTCTTAAGGATCTACCTTGGAAGATTCGACAGCTCAGGAAAGACTTTACCTTTCTAACTAAACTGTTGCAAAAAAATGATATACCATACAGATGGACATTTCCGGTTGGTTTATCCTTTCGCTGGGAGGGGAAGAATATTCAACTTGATTCGGTAAAGAAAGCATACAAATTTGCTGAAGTCAATGCAGATAAAATAGGTTATACTCCCTCTTCTGCAGAGGAAGATGATGAGGAAGAAGATGAGGTCAATTCACAACAGAATAAGGCGACAAAAACACAATCGATAAAACAAAGCAAAGTTAAGTCCTTGCATCCACCAGTCACAAGAGCGGAGGATGGCATTAAACCCCAGAGACAATTGAGGCCAAAGGGGGACAAAAAGATACGTTGGACATAAGAATGTTCGAGAAAATAATAACCTGGAATGTGAACGGATTGAACTCACCAACCAAGCGTCACAGGATCGCGGCTCTCTTACAAAAACAAAAGTGTGGCTTAATTTGTCTTCAAGAAACGCACATATTAAATACATATGAGAGACTCTTAGAAAATCGGAAGCTAGGAATTGCTTTTTCTTCTTCAAACCAAAAAACTAAGAAAAATGGGGTAGTAATATACGCTAAACCTGAGTTAGAACCAACTCTGATCAAGAAAGATGAGGAAGGTAGATGGATTATTATTCAAGCAACTCTCCATTCTAAGAAAACGACAATTGTGGGCATATATAGCCCCAATGACAGGAAATTGCGAGAACCTTTTTTTGAGATGCTGCTGCAGGAGATATTACAATACGAAGATACTCCAATAATTATTTTAGGAGATTTCAATGCTGTTCATAACCCAAATTTGGATAAAAAATCATCAGTTGGGAGAAAAAGGAGTGGGCGGGTAGATACTTTACCTAAATCCTTCTTACATTTAACTAACATTCTACAGATTCAGGATATATGGAGGAGAAAACATCCGATCTCTAATGGTTTTACATTTTACTCTGCTCCCCACGCCTCTTTCTCCCGATTAGATATGATATGGGCCAGTACAGATTTGTTACTCCAAACACAGGACATTGAAATTTTGGTTAGATCATGTTCAGATCATAATCCCATTCTTTGGTCATTAAAGGGTACTAATAAAGCTAGACATTGGAAAATCAATCATATGCTCTGGTCTGACAAAACATTTCTCAATAAGGCAGAAAAGGACTTGAAGACATACTTTGAGATAAATTGTACACAAGGAATGCATTTTAAAACCATTTGGGATGCCTCTAAGCCTTACTTTAGAGGCACCGTGATACAATATATGGCTAGGAAGAATAGAGAGAGGAGAATAAAGACTGCGGAGACTCTGAGTAAAATGGAAGAATTAGAAAACAAACTGATATCAGACCCCGGAAATAAATATTATTCCAATGAGCTAATACAAGCTAGACACCAACTGAACTCGATTCTTTCGGCCGACATTGCACATAAACTTAGACTAGTAAGGCTAAACCATTTTGAAAATGCCAATAAGCCAGGGAAATGGTTGGCCTATAGACTTAAGAAACACCATACCCAAAGAACAATCACAAATTTAAAAGACAGTCAGGGAATTATCCAAACTGATCAAGCTTCAATTATGAAAATTATTGAAACATACTATCAAAACTTATTCAAAGGAAAACAGATAGACCCAAACCAAATTTATAACTATTTAAAGAAATATAATTTCCCACAACTTAATGAAGAACAAAGGAATCTAACTAATGCTACGATCTCTTTAGCAGAGGTGATTGATGCAATCAAAAGACAAAAACCTAATAAGATACCCGCCCCTGATGCTTTGCCAGCACAATATTATCAGAAATTTTCAGATATCCTAGCCCCGAGATTACATCACCTTTTCAATTTAATACTGGAAGGAGAAGATATTCCTGACACATGGAAATCTGCCAATATAGTTCTGATTCCCAAGGAGGGAAAACCAAAAGATGCTATTGAAAATTATAGGCCTATAGCCCTCTTAAATGGAGACTATAAAATCTTTGCATCCATTTTGGCTTCTAGATGGCGGAAAATCCTTACCAACCTAATTCACCAAGATCAGAGAGGGTTCTTGCCAAGTCGACATCTACAGTCAAATATCAGAACCTTAATTAACTCCTTAGAATACTATGAAATACACTCTCAAAAACAGGCAGCCTTTATTTTTTTGGATGCTGAGAAAGCCTTTGATAATGTCTCTTGGTCTTTACTGAAATCCCAATTGGACTACTTACAATGTGGCCATAGAATGCTCAGGGCGGTAGAACAGATATACTCAAATCAAAATGCTAAAATTATCGTGAACGGGTTTTCTTCCGACAAGATCACTATACAGAAGGGCACAAGGCAAGGATGCCCCCTTTCACCGCTGCTTTTCATTTTATCTCTAGAGATCCTACTACATGTGATTAGAAATTCAGAATCGGTACAAGGTTTGAACAATCGGGGGGACATTTATAAAACACAAGCCTTCGCGGACGATTTACTATTAATTCTTGAAGAACCCACACGGTCTTTGCCAGAGCTTCTAAGAATCCTAAAGGATTATTCAGTAATAGCTGGTTTCTCGATTAATAAAACAAAAACTGTAATGATGACTAAAAATATCTCTGGGCCCAATATCCAAGGATTAGTGGACACATCAGGATTCACACATGTAAACAAAGCAAAATATTTAGGCATAACGGTTTCAAATAAATGTTCCACCCTCATTGACAACAATTATACTCCCCTGATTAAATCTATAAAAGACGATTTAGCCACTTGGACTAGACTTCAGTTATCATTAATGGGTAGGATAGCCGCCATCAAGATGTCTGTCTTACCAAAATTGCTCTTCCTATTCCAATGCTTACCAGTTTTGTCTAACTTTAAGATATTGTCCGACCTAGAGAAACATATCCGTATATTCATTTGGCAAAAGAAAAAGGCTAGAATTAAAAATGCTTATTTGCAAGATAGGATCACTTCTGGAGGCTTTGCATTACCTAACCTATTTTTATATTACAGAGCTGCAGCATTGACATGGGTACGGGATTGGATCTCTATGACGAATGAAAGAATTACAGGCTTGGAAGGTCATGACCTTGATAAAGGGTGGCACCATTATTTATGGCTTAGAGGAAGCATTCCATCCTTTTTCAAAAGACATTGGATAAGGAATGCCTTAATTAAAAATTGGTTATCTGTTAAAGACTTATTTTATCCTAAAGCTCCCAAATGGTTATCACCAATGGAAGCAATTAGAGGTCCAGGTTCAAAGTCAAACAGTAACATCTTAACATACAAACAACTTTTGTATGAGGACCAGTCCTTGAAACCACCAAACCAACTATCCCTCGAAGGAATAAATATAGACTGGTGGTCATACCTACAAATAAACTCACACTACAAATCTGTGCAGAAGGAAAATGGGTTTATGGTAAATGATAATATCTTTGATAAAATACTGACTGCAGGTGAGAAAAAACTGTTGAGTAAATTTTATACTATGTTGTTAGTTGAAAGAACACATGAATCACAGGTTAAAGAATGTATGGTAAGATGGGCGGAAAAACTGTGGGCATTCTATTCATTTAGATAAATGGAATATGTTATGGCAATCGATCAAGATGTTCAGGTCCACCCCTTATAAAGAAAATTGTTATAAAATGTTCTACAGATGGTACCTTAGCCCCCACAGACTATCTAAAATATATAACTGTTCAGCTAAATGTTGGAAGTGTGAGCAAGAAATCGGTTCTTTTTACCATATGTGGTGGACTTGCAAAAAAGCTAAATTATTTTGGAATATGGTTAAGAACTTATTAGACACTGTGTTGAAGGTCAAGCTAAAATATACACCAGAACTTTTTTTGCTAAATATTATAGACACAGAGGTAACTTATGACCAAAAATATGTAATTAACCATATTATTGTAACAGCCAGAATTTTGTACGCTAAACTTTGGAAAAACTCTGCAATACCTTCAAAAGACGCCCTGAAAGGAAAATTATACTCGGTGATCGAAATGGACAGAATTTCTGGCCACCTGAAAGGAGAAGACGAGGATATTCTGACAAGAAGATGGCAAGAGTTAATAACTGTGTTAAAAACCTTATAAAGGATGTTTGTGAACTGTGGTGTTATCAATGTAAGACGATTCTGTTTTATTTATTTATCTTTCTTTTTTTTTCTTTTTCTTTTTTTCTTCCCTTTTACAAAATAATAATAAAAAAAAGGTTCAAAAAAAAAACAAAAAAAAAGGAAAAAAGGAAAAAAGCACCAAGCATGGGGCGTTGTAGAGCTGGTCGGGGCTTTTTTAAAAAAAAAAAAAAAGCTCTGATCAGCTGCAGTGCGGGCCCCGTGCTGGGCTATTGCAGCCGAAAAAGAAAAAGAAAAGAAAATGACAATTAAAAGATTAAATAAATAAATAAGCACTGAGCACTGGCACGCTAGAGCTGGTCGGGGCTTTTTTTTTAAAAAAAAGCTCTGATCAGCTGTAGCACAGCCCCCCTGCTGGGCACTTGCAGCAAAACGAACAAATAAATAAATAAATAAATAAATAAATAAATAAATAAATGGCCGAGCACGGGGCGTGCTAGAACTGCTCAGGGCTTTTTTAAAAAAGCTCTGATCAGCTGTAGCGCGGACCCCGTGCTGGGGGCTTGCAGTGAAAATAAAAAAAATGAAAATGCAGCCCTCAAGGTTCACTGCTTTCACACTTTCACTTCCAACCAAGACAGGCAGCACAGGCAGGGAAGGGGGTGGGGTGGGCAGGGAGAAAATAAATGGAAACCTCTTCCATTTCTGAAGAGAAGATGGCTGGAAGAAGGCAACTGGTCAAAGTCTGCAGAGAATGCCAGCAACTCAGCAGGAGAGCCCTAGGGAACCTGCATGAGGAAAAGGGAATCCAGGCTTTCTAATATGACAGGTTCCTCCTAGGGAGGTACTCTACTTCAGTGGTTCTCAACCTGTGGGTCCCCAGATGTTCTTGGACTGCAACTCCCAGAAATCCCTTCCAGCACAGCAAGTGGTAGAGGCTTCTGGGAGTTTCAGTCCAGGAACATCTGGGCACCCATAGGTTCAGAACCACTGCTGTACATAGACTCTAGGCAGCAAAAGAAAAATAAGGAACACAACAGTCTCTCCAGGCTTTTTCAGACTCTGGTCAGTCATTAAAAATGGGTGGCCAGGGGGTAGAGGGAGAACCCTGGTAAGATTAAAACAATTGATCGTATGACTCTTGCTTTGTTGCTCTCTGGCCAGTAATGTACAAAAGGGACCAACAGTGTAGCTCTGTAAACAAGAGATTACGAAATCATAAACCATGGTTGGGATTAGAAAGGAACCATTGTTTTACTGAAACGTTACAAGTGGAGAATGGGTGACTGTCCAGAGGTTGTTGGAGGACAATTCCCACCATCCTAGCTTAACCAACAAGAAAGGTCAATAGGGGTTCCGACCCAATAACATCTGGAAGCCATAAGGCCTTGGCATGCAACAAGAAACACAAAGCATGTATCTGCAATGTTTCTTAATAAATACCTGTATCCACCAATGTGCCAGGAGATGATGGGAACTAAAGCAGAGCACACCTTCACATTAAGATATTCCCAAGCCATACTCTAGCTAGAAGATAATATCCTGCAAAGTAGTAAACAACCTCCACTTCAAGTATAGCTCTTTACCAGTTGACTTTCTGTAAACCCATCTGGAACTGGACATAAAACTCAAGCAATAAACAGCATTAATTTGATATTTGTCACTGGGATACTGTGGTAAACAAACATTTCCAACAAGTAAAAACAACAACCCAAAATGATGATCTCACTGGAAAAAGAAAGAAAGAAACCCTGATATCTGCATTGCATCAGCTTGAATTGAAATGTATAAACATCATGGGGAATAAATGGCAAAACTCCAGCCCGGGTCATCCACTTGCCAAAGCAGTGAAGCAGCTGAAGACTGATGAATTTCTAACAGCTTGCTGTCCTGTGAGTAACGTGACCATTTCATCTTCTATCCCTTTAAACAACAGATTTGCTGGACCAGATAAGAAAGTACTTTCATCAAACCAGGAGGATGGGGACCTATCAGATGAACCTCAAATAATTGATCAAAGTAAATGGATGTGTGTGTTCCTCTTTTGATATTATACATATCGGGACCGATATATGACATACAATGGGATTTATTTGCATACAATGGGATTTATTTCAACTTTCAATGCAATTTAATTAATTAAATATATATTTTTAATTAGGCAACAGCTCTAACATACAGAAATTGTATCAGATCTTTCTGTTTGTTGTGGGTTTTGGCAAATGCTTGATGAGGAGGTCAAAGAGGTTCTTTCCATGGATGATATCATAGTTGCTGGTGACCTCAATGGTCACTTTGACAAAACAGCAAACGGCCACGGCAACTATAGACGTGGCCATCGTGACAGCAATAGCAAAAGAGTGCTCAAATTCGCTGATGCTCAGAACCTTTTTGGTTCCAAAAGAGGTCCACAGAGATAAATGCTGGCCAGTGTCAAAAGAATTTGAGCATTTTCCTGGTGTCATGGAAACAAAGATGCCGTGCTGGATCAATGGTAACACTCACTTTTACCACAGCCATAGTGATGACATCAGACACCAGTACACCACTGATCCACTTGCCAGCAAATGAGAAACCTGGTTATAATGGTACAGACATGTCTTGCGTGCTGACACCAACATGCTGTGCTACCACAGAAGGGCCTTTAATTAGATGTTGATGGCAAATGACCAAAGAGCCAACCAAAGCAACCTTGGCTTGATACATTAAACAATGACATGAGGTCCACTCGCCTACACCTAGACCAAGCCAGCAGCTGAGAGAAATGGTGTCTTTGTTCCAGAACAGTGGACACCGTCACACATGGGACAAATGCCAAAGAAGAAGTATCAGATCTCTCTGTTGAAGGAACTCTGGGCACAATCCACCCTCAGAGAATGCCAGCACTTCACAGCCTAGTGAACAAGGTTTGGCACATATATCTCTTCCATCCATTGGGAATATGATACGCCACTCTCCATAACAGTCAACAAATTATCAGTTTAACAATGTTAGCCATGGCTGCATATCCTTGCAATTCTGATCTGCACTTCCCAAACTGTTTGCTCATATTCAAATACATCACTGGACTGTATCCACCCTGTCCACTACAAAATGTATTTTATAGAACATTATTTGCTCTAATGCATTTCATTTCATGACAAGCTATTTATATAAACTGATCAATAAGAACTGTAATGCAATTAAATTTTCTTTTCAGACAAATCTTTAGTGCCTGCTAAGAATCTTTCAAATGTCAAATGGACTGCAGAAAGATTCAGTTCATTGCACTCAATAACCCTTCAACTGATTGTCCCGATTTTCTACTGTGCATTTAATCAGATTACTTTATACTTACTTAATAAAAGCTTCCATTATACACTTGCAGACCTCCACTTTCACACTTTCTTTCTGGAACATGTCCAAGAATGGCAGGAATTTCTCCTAAAATGTGAGTGAAAACACCACCACATTGAGTTATTGATATTCAAGTATATCTGTACAACCTATTACCTTGCTTTTTCTATAACAGAAGTGAAATCATCATTGCTTGGAAATCAATGGCATAAATTGATTGCAGAGCAGAGAATGCAGGAAGCAGCAAAGACTGACCCTATATCATATGACAGAATATCCCTACCACTTTTTAGGGCTGGGGATAATATTTTGAATGCTCTCAGTAATTTTCAAAAGCATACCAAGATTTGGATGTACCCAAAGAAATCTTGGTATGGCTTCTGCGACCCCAGGTGACAGGCACTTTAACAAAGTTGCTATCAAAAGTTCAAAATGAATCTTGGGATGAATTTTTGGCTTTAGTTCATCGCAAGGTTTTACATTATAAGGTCAGGAGCATGAAGTGGAACTTGCTCTCTGCAGGCTGATATTAAATCCCGTTTAGACCAATGGTTCAAGGAAGCCATGGCCAGCACATACCAGGAAGGTTTGGGTCTGTTACAGTTACAGAATTCTGCCCCACAAGATCTTAAACAAGAAGCCCTAAGCAGAAATCCTAAAAATTCCACAGAACTTGTCCTTATGTTAAAGGGCACATCTGATAAGAAACCAGAGTATAGGGAAGAGAGACCTTAAAATCAATTCCCATCTTATGTCAACAGGAGTAGTGTGGAGTCCAGTGTGGAGAAGGTCAGAGGGCACCATCTAAGCCTGCAACTACAGCAGGGAAGACACCCCAAAAGCCTAGAAAGAGTGTCACACATCAACTCAGGTTCAACCTAAGATGAAAGCAATCACACAGCTAGACAGAAAGGGGACTTTGGACTTTTTACCAAATGTATGGGAAGAAAATTGGAACTTTTTTGATGATTCAGTGGACAATGGGAGTCTTTTTGGGACTGAACCACGTGCCATGCAAGCACCTAGAAACCCTGTGAACCTTCCAGAAGTAGGGAGGGACCAGCTAGCAAAGACCAATATTTTGTCTACAGCAGGCCTGCCCAACAGGTAGACTGCGGGCTACTGGTAGCCCGCGAAGGGTTCAAAAGTAGCCCGGCGGCCATCAATAAAAAAAGTGAGGGGATAAGTTCTCCACCGTTCCCTCCCCCATGTCAAGGACCACCACTGCCCCAGCAAAGTTCTGGGTCTGCCAACGCACTGTCTCAGCCGAGCGGGGCAGTTCAAGGGCCATGGCACATGGAAATCTGTTCCCTCTGGAATGCATTGGTTTTCAATGCATTCCTATGGGAAACCACTGCTCTACTTGCAAAAGTTTTTACTTATGAGCATGTGGTCAGAACAGATAAAATTCATAAGTGGAGGTTTTAGTGTAGTAGCCCTCAGGCACTTTGGGATGGAAAAAGTAGACCTTGGCCTGTTCAAAGTTGAACAGCCCTGGTCTATGCTGATACAGGCTGAAGTCCAACAACATCTGAAGAGCCATGTGTTCCGTGATTCTGATCTAACCCCTAATGTCTGTTTCAAATGCCAGCAACTATCCAAATCCAAATTAAACATGGGTCACCGTTCTCATTCCATAATAAACTTTTTCATCTATAACTCTTTTATGGTTTACCTGCAACAGACTTAGCATGGCTGAAAATCCTTAGTTAAGTATCACAAACAGCTCAGAGAGCTTCAAGATTACAGATTAATATGAAAAAGCCAAGAAAAGTAATTTTTACTTTGTTTTTATTCCAACTCAACCCCACCCCACAGGACTTGGGCCTTTCCAATTCTGAGGTCATTCCGCTTCCAGGAGGACCTGTGGCAAAGAGGTTTCCAAGTCCCCCACCCATTCTGTTTCTTTAATTCCTCTCAACGTCAGATGCAAAGTGTTTTTCCCCATTTGTAAGAATGTATAATTCAATTCATCATTGATTCTCCTACTTACCAATGAAAAGAGCACAGAGAAGTCATGGAAATAGGTGATGATCTTCTGAACAATTGACTGAAGCTAAGATCAGGAAGTGGGAGAAAAGAAAGGCATATATTAAATAAGCTTTGTATTATGTCAATGCCTACTCTATTTCCCTTTTCTTAAACCCTATTCACTTTTACACCTACCTTTTTCTCTTTTTACTTACAATTTATATTCCTTTCCATGACACATCATGCACATATTTATTTGCACTTAAACCACCCAGAAATCTCCAACATGTTCTATGCTTCTTATTTTGAGGGGAAAATGTGTTTCCTTGCTTGTTTGTGGACTAGGCCTACTTGTGTGTTTGATAAATGAACTTTCCTTTTACCTGGGGATAAGCCTCTTCAAATGCCCGATCTGGGGTCATGTGTTTGATGATATCTGCCAAAATAGTATTGACCTCTCGCTTCTGCAAAATCCAAGTTAAAGTATTGTAAAACAGCAGTAAAATGAAAGAAATTCATCTTAAGAAAACCAGACAAAGCAAAGCAACTGAATTACAAAGCTACACAGCTGAGAATACATAATTGGGGTCAAATTTCTAAAAATCTAGAGAATGTATTAGATTCCTATGGTCAAAGATTAAACACTAATTTGCAGTGTCCTAATTCATAGTCAAAATTCACTTCCTTCTAACACTGAAGGACTGAAGTCAGTTACTGAAGTTAGCTAAACATTGAAGTCTATTATACAGAAGGAAAATTTATTTTTTGGGATATTGTAAATTGCTTATTTTTATTATTTATTTGATTTATATTCAAACTTTGTCCCACAGTTGGAACCCAAAGTGGTTCACAATTAAAACAGATAATGGTAAAATAATGTTGTACAACTTTATGACAGACAAGGCTGACAGGAGATAAGTCTCTCATATTCAAAACATGCAGCCGCCAGTTCAATATCTGTCACCAGTCCCAGTGCTGCTGATTTTTGGACATTAAAGATTTTTTGTACCCCTCAAGGTTCAAGATTTATTCTGATACACGCTCTGAAAGAAATTTAGAAGAGCCCTGACATATCAGACCTGATAACTTTCTAATTATTTCATTCAGATGGGCTATTGGACGAGGATGGGGTGCATCTCACCACTGTTGGAAGGAATATTTTTGCCAATAGGGTTGAAAATTTGATAAGGAGAGCTTTAAACTGAGTTTTCAGGGGGAGAGAGAAAATTTTCTTAAAGGTAGAGATCCAGAAGGGCTTGTGGGGAATAGCCCAAATGTTGAAGCAGGAGCAGGAAAGGGAGTATTACAGACCATCAGTGTGAGGAAAAATAGGTTAAGCAAAGGGCTTCTAAGAAACACACGCAGCCTCAAATGTCTCTTCATCAATGCACAGAGCATGGGGAACAAACAAGAGAAGCTGGAACTCCTAATACAGCAAAATAAATATGATGTAATAGGCATCACTGAAACCTGATGGGATGAGACTTATGATTGGAATGTAGTTATTGGAGGGTACAACCTGTTTCAAAGGACAGACCAAGTAAGAAAGGAGGAGATGTAGCTTTATAAATTAAGAACATTTATACTGCTAGAGAAATACAAGCTAAACAGCAGAAGAAGCATGTTGAGAGTATTTGGGTGAAAAAAACTGGGAGGGATGTCACTGTGGGGGTATATTATAGACCCCCAAGCCAGCCGGAGGAGTGGGATGATGCCTTCTGTGAGCAGATGGCCACACAGTCAAAAGGGAGAGATGAAGTACTAATGGGAAGTTTTAACTATCCTGATATATGCTGGCAGTGAAACTCAGCTAAGAATGCAAGGTGTAACAAATTCCTTACTGTCCTTGCAGACAATTTCATGGTCCAGAAGGTAGAGGAGGCAACAACAGGCACAACTATTTTAGATCTGGCCTTAACGAATAAGGAGGACCTTATAAATGGGGTCGAAGTGGTGGAATCATTAGGTAAAAGTGACCATGCCCTCTTGGAATTTGTTACACAGTTGGAAGGAGAAGCTAAGCCTAGTCAGACAAGAATCCTGGACTTTAAGAAAGCCAATTTTTGTAAACTTAGGGAATCATTGGCTATGATTCCATGGACCAAATCACTGAAAGAGAAGGGAGTCCAAGATGGATGGAAGTTCGTTAAAAATGATACATTAAAGGCACAATCTAAAACTGTTCCAAGAAGAAGAAGAAAAATGGGAGATGTCTAAAGAAACCACAATGGTTTACTAAAGAACTTTCAACACAGCTAAATATGTATAAAGAAAAACAGGTACAGGAAATGGAAAAATGGGGAATGCACCAAAGAGGAATATAAGCAAATAGCTAATATATGCAGGTGAGTGGTAAAAAAAGCTAAAGTGCAAAATGAACTTAGACTTGCCAGAGAGATTAAAGATAGTAAAAGGGTAGGATGGGAATTGCAACAAAGAATAGGTAGAGAGGTAGTACAGGAACACCTGAAAACATTAAATCTCCTGGGCCAGATGAATTACACCCAAGGATATTAAAAGAACTCATGGAAGTAATTTCAGAAGCATTGGCAATAATTTTTGAGAAGTCCTGGAGAACAGGGGATGTCCCCATTTATTGGAGGAGGGCAAATGTTGTCCCTATCTTCAAAAGGGGGGAAGAGGACCCATATAATTGCCATCCAATCAGCTTGACTTCAATTCCTGGCAAGATCGTATTATCAGTGCAGACAGTCTATAATTATTTAGCAGACAGTCTGTAATTATTTAACTAGCAATGCTGTCATTACGAGAAGTCAACACGGATTTCTTAAAACAAGTCATGTCAGACCAATTTGATCTCTTTCTTTGATAGAATTACAGGGCTGGAGGATGAGGGAAACACTGTGGATATTGCTTATCTAGCAATAAGGCCTTCAATAAGTTCCCCATGTTATACTTGCAAAGAATTTAGTAGAATGTAGGTTTTATAGTGGATTTGTAATTGGTTGACTGATCACACCCAAAGGGCAATCATTAATGGCTTCTCTTCAGCTTGGAGAGACGTGACCAGTGGGGTGCCCCATGTACAACCCCAAACCCTGCTAGAGGGAACCTCCCTGGGCAAGCTGTCAGGTAGCAGTAAAGGAACTAGTGGAAAACATATGGGAAGGAAGTTTCATTGTACTGATGCTACCCATGTGACAAAGTTTTATATGTCAGGGTGGAAGACCAGTGCGGTGCCCCAGGGTCCTGTTTTGGGCCCGGTGCTATTCAATCTCTTTATTAATAACTTGGAGGAAGGAATAGAGAGTAGGCTGATCAAATTTGCATCTGATACCAAATTGAGTAGGGTTGCTAATTCCCTAGAGGATAGGATGAAAACCCAAAAGGACCTTGACAGATTCGAGTCCTGGTCCAAAGCTAATGGAATGGAACAGAGGGAAGTGTAGGGTGGTGCATTTAGGTAAACAGAATGAATTGCACAGATATAGACTGGGAGACACCTGGCTGGAAAATAGTAGCTCTGAAAGTGATCTGGGAGTCTTGGTGGACCACAAATTGAACATGAGTCTGCAGTGTGATGTGACGGCCAAGAAAGCCAACACGATTCTTGGTTGCATCAACAAAACCATAGTGTATAGATCAAGGGAAGTGATAGTGCCACTCTATTCTGCTCTGGTCAGATCCTACCTGGAGTACTGTGTCCAGTTCCATGCACCTCAATTTAAAAAGGATGTTGACAATCTTGAACGGGTCCAATGGAGGGCAACCAAGATGATTAAGGGTGTGGAAGAAATGTCTTACGAGGAGTAGCTTGGGGAACTGGGAATGTTTAGCCTTACAAAAAGAAGGCTGAGAGGGGATATGATAGCTATGTTTAAATATTTGAAAAGATGTCACACTGAAGAAGGGCCTGGTTTGTTGTCCATGGCTTCAGAGACTAGGACGCGGGGCAATGGTCTCAAACTAGAGGAAAAGAGATTCAATTCAAACATTAGGAAGAATTTTCTGACAATTAGAGCTGTTCGGCAGTAGAATATTCTGCCACAGGGGGTGGTGGAGTCTGCTTCTTTGGAGGTTTTTAAGCAGAGGCTGGATGGCACCCAAAGGGCAATCAGTAAGGAGCACTGTGATGGGGGTTTGCATGGCAAGGGGTTGGACTACATGGCCCTTGAGGTCTCTTCCAACTCTATGATTCTAGTCCAGCACGTAGTCTCAGTGGCTGGCCAACTGTGACTGGAAAGCCCACAAGTAGACCATGAATGCAACAGCATTGATAACAGCTACAGAGAAGCAAAGTACTCTGCCAACAAACTACATCTAAGTTGCAGCCTCCAAAACTACTAGCATTTGAGTTATAGAGTCCTGTTGTTACTGATGCCTACTGGTATGTTTCAGTGACTGAACTGCCACTAGTTAAGAAGATAGTGCTTGCTTTTTTGTCACATAGATGCTGCATTACTTGATTCACAACAAGAAAAAAAATGACCCTGAAATTTACACTACTGGGAGTTAAAACAAGCATAAGTATGCAACCAGATTCTGATCATTCAGTTTTACTACAAAAGGTCTCTAATGAACCAACTTCTGTTCATTCAGATAGGGAAAATGTTTTTGGAAAAAAGAAAAAAAAATCAAATTCAAAACAGGTTAGTTCCACGAATACTTACTGCCTTTTCAACCCTCTTCTCAGAGATGTTAATTTCTCATGTGAGCAACAGAGGCAAACTAAAGCACCTTCTTGACCAACTACTTTTTCATAGAATATTTTTCATATGTTATATAAGGTATACAGGGATACTAGGACACGGGATGAAAAAAAATTCAGCATGAACATACCGTGAAATGCCTGCACGTATATTCCACCCAGATTTCTGCACAGTTGATATAATCCTAAAAATATACATGCAATTGCATTACTTTAAAAAATACTTCTAGATATTCATTTGCAGTTCCCTCACTAATCCCTAAACACACACCAATTACTGATAAAACTAGATCCCAAAGGTACAATAGGAACAACAACAATTTCTTGCAAAAATACAATGTCTGCTTTTTCTTTATTCACGATATTTTCAACTCTTTTCCTTTTAATTACACTACCCAAGCTATGAACATTCCATGATTGTATCTTTATATTCTTAACAATTTCAAACTAGCATTAAAACATTCTTCAGGTTTCCCCATGTGACTACAAAAAAAATCTACACAAATACATATACATACAACTGCCATAACATAATTCTAACTTAATCCATATGTCATTAACAGAGAATTTATGTCCTTTGGATACCTTTACTAGTGTTGCTTTTACTGTGCTTTTTATGCTGCTTTTACCCACGTGTTATTAATATGGTATTTGTTTAATTCCTTTTTAATATTGTAATTATTGCTTTTAGTTTTTATAATGTTTATTTTTTAATTCTTCAAGCTGCTTTGAGTCCTTTTTAGGGGAAAGGCAGGATGAAAATATTTTAAAGAGATAAATAAAATTGCTACGAGCCATCTGTGTTTGTACAAAATATTTTGGAGTGGCTTGAATGGAAAATTAAAATTCATTAGGTTTATAAAAGACTTACTCCAAGTGGAAATAAAAACTGTTAGATATGGTCAAAGATCTGAAATTCAAATGTCATTCCTACATCATTATCATACACAGAAATTGCTGCTATTTATTCCATCAGTTTATATGACTGCAGTTCTAACATCAAAAACTTCCCTGGCCTACCTGTGGGTTCTTTAACTTTGTGATAACCTTCCAAGCTTCATTTAAAATCTGAAGCCGATCACTTTCAGGTGGATCTGCTAAGGCTAAGTTGCTCCCCAAAGAATGAAAGAGAAGATGCTGTGAAGATACAACAGAAAGAACATCCTTTTCACAGTGTCAGCTTTCACTTGAATAAACAGAAATGGTGGTAAAAATCAACAGTTGTCGAAGTGACTCTCTGAAAGAAGAACAGAAATTCCCCACACCATGTCTGAAACAAAGGTTTTTTTTTCCAGGATGAACCCATCAAACATGGAAATAAAGGTAGGAATACCTCAGATTGGCAAGCTGGTGCTGATTTAAAGAAACCTCCAGCTGAATTCATACAAACACCATCAATTAAATTATGTAACAGCAACAGCTTGAAAAATGCACTGCAAGGGAGAATGCCTCAAACGTATATGTATATACACACACAAATACTTGTGCAAATAATCAGGAACGCATATTTAGTTCAATGATTTTTTAAAGTGAACTGGCTTATTAATCAAAAGTATAATAAACACAGACATCTCTTGCATTTGCTAAATACTAGTTAATGCCCATAACTGAGTTCTGGAATACAAATATTTGCTGTGAAGTATCCTGACAACCATAAAGCTAAGAGGTGGATTCTCACAATAACAAGCAGTGTGAAAGGCTTACCTTGGGAAAGCCAGATTCGTCACACTCCTTTATCATGGCAATAAAATCCATGGACCGTGTGGCAATAAATTCAGCTCTGAAGGTGGACATTACTGAATTCAAGAGCAAGGCACTAGAAGAAATATGACCCACATCAGTACAAAATATCACACACACACACACACACACACACACACACACACACACACACACACACACACACACACACACACACACACACACACACAAACACTTTCATTTTTTTTCTTTCAGTAAAATTTACCCTTCTTGGCAGAACTGTAGTCTCTTGTGGTAAATGCACAAAAGATGCAGGGATCTCTCTCATCGAGCAATTCTCCCCCCCTTCATAAAAACACATTCCCCACTGGTGTGTGTAGGTGTGTGTCGGAGCACTTCCCACAATAGAGAATAATAGAATAAGTCTTGTCTCAGAGTATTGGGACAGTAAGGAGATCCAGTTCAAGTCTCTGTGCACCTAAGAAATTCATTCGGTGATCTATTTCCAAGCCTCCCCTACCTTGCAGGATTGCTGGGAAGAGAAAAAAAAAAGGAAAGACCACATTTATCTCCTTGTGCTCATTAGAGGAAAGGAGAGGTAGACCTGTTAAATACAGAATAATAAATCTAACTTTCCTGCTGTTACTGTGCCTGTGCCTGCTTTGTTATTCAAGTTGCCTCTGTTTTAAACACTGTGTTTGTCCCATTGTGTTCATCAAGTCCAAAGAAACTATGGATACATCAACACCGCAACAAAAACAACCATTTAAAAGGCTAAGTCTGGCCCATTCCTTACCCCCATTCCCCCTCCAAAAGTGTCACGCCACTTCAAATATTAGAGAAGTGGATAAAAACTCTTTTGACACCTCAAAAACAAAGCAAAGTTATGGAAGCATAAACGCATTGAAGGCAAATGGCTTCTAACATGCCGGTGGAAAGGCAGGGAATAAAGAAACAAACAGACAGCTCATGGAAGGATGCAAGGAAGCAGTATGACTGGATTTTATCCAGTACTACACACTAAGAACTGCTGGATAGCTCAGTGGTTTAGGTTTCTGTCTACAAAGCCAGAGGTTGGGAGTTCAATTCTCTACTAAGATTCCTTGACAAGGGCTGGAGTCGATGATCCATAGGGTCCCATTGAGCTTTGCAGTTCTAAGGTTTATTTATTACTGGTAATGATGGTCCAGAGTATTGGGGAGTGGGAACCACACACACCTATCCCTAGACCTTGGAAAGTCGTACTTGCTACAACAAGCCTATTTTTTTTCTTATGAAAGTGGGGTTGAGGGTTACTTTATTTTTGCGTTCATCGGGGGGGGGTATGAGAAGCCCTCATGGGGTGAGGGTTTCAAGACATTGAAAAAAACAACAACCATGAAGTATAATAGTTGTGAGTTTTTCAGGCTGTTTGGCTGTGTTCTGGAAGTTTTCCTTCCTGACGTTTTACCAGAATCTGACTGGCATCTTCAGAGGGCAAGGAGATCAGGGAACTAGGAGTTCTCTCTGTGCTCTGGGTTATAAAGTTATAAAATCAGACAACGTCTAGACTCCACCACCTACAGAAAACTTCCCAAAAGACATTAAGGCCCTATTCCAACATTGACTAATGACCAGCTACTTCCAGTGGGAGAATGACTTCTATGAACAGACAGATGGAGATGCCATGGGGAGCCTCCTCATCCCTGCCAGGATTCTCCAGAGCAGCGGCTGTGGAGGCCTCCAGACGCATTGTAGGTCGCAGCCCCAGTGGAGGCTTCCTGACCCAGCTGTTAAAAAAATTCCTTGCACAGTTGATTTTTTTTCATAGAAGAGGGAGAGTAAACAGCCCTACCAGAGACCACAGAGATGAGAAATGGGCTATAGAGTAACCACCCGCCACGATGACCATAGAGCCGCTGTTCAAGACAGGCAGAATGTGAATCCAGGGGGCGGAGCTCTCCCCTTCAGCCTGTCTTGAGGAACAGCTCTATGGACATCATAGTGGGTGGTTACTCTCTAGCCCATTTCTCATCTCTGTGGTCTCCGGGAGGTCCGTTTACTCTCCCTCTTCTATTCAATGAAAAAAATCAATTGTGCGAGGGAATTTTTTTTAACATCCAGGTCAGGAAGCCTCTGCAGCTGGGGTTGGGACTCCAGCAGGTCTGGAGGCCTCTATAAGGGCCGGACACTTCCCAGCCAGGCCTCCCAAGAGCAGCATGACTGGAGTGTAAAATGTGAAGACAACTCACCGCCCCCCCCTTCGCCCAGGTGTCTGCGTCAAAATGTCTCGGCATGGAGACCTGGACGGGGGGCGGGGGGCTTGTCTGCATTTTACTTTCAAACCATGCCGCTCCGGGCCTCCCAAGAGCAGGATGGCTAGAGAGTAAACAGGGGCTGGAGATTTACCAGGACCACAGTACGTATGTGTGAATATTTTTTTCACACATACATACCTCTAAAAACTAGGTGCGTCTTATGATCTGGTATGTCTTATGGAGCGAAAAATACAGTAAATAACTTTGCTTGGTGGCTGAATACTTGACCAGAGTGGTACCTCTTAAGACAAATGCCCCATAAGATAAAAAAACTCGTAAATCGAATTAAACTTCCAGGAATAGGCATGCTTCACAAGATGAAAATTCCATATGGGATGCCTCGCAAGACAAAAATCCATTCTGCATTTTGAAAGAAGTTTCCAAGGATGCATTGAGCCGCCATAGTTTTTGGAGGGGTAGGAAGAGTTTTTTCATCACGTTTTGGAGCCATTCTGGACATTATTTGCAGCAGGTTTTGGACTTTTAGAACTTGAAAAAAGTAGAGAGCTGAGGTTTCCTTGCTTTCTTTTGTGTTTTTTGCATTGTTTTCCATTGCACTTTTGGTGGGAACGACCTGGGGTTTGTCTTAGAGCTTTTCTTTTGCATTGTACTGCAGTTTGGTAGTGTTCCAGTGGGGTGTTCCAGCAATGCATGCCTTTAAAGTGCACTATATAAAGAGGTCTGAACAAAAATAGGCTTCTTTTTTGGTCTTATTTTGGACATCAGGAACGGATTAATCTGTTTCCTATTCATTCCTATGGGAAACTGAATTTCACAAGATGATTTTTTTCATTAAAAATTCTTTTCATAAAAAAATTTAATTCATTTTTCATAGAATGAATTAAATTCATCTTAAGACGTACCACTGTACCATTAATGAGACCTTCAGGTCTAAGGGTGGCCACTAATCTCCTCCCCTTCATGTCTTTATTTTTCTTTTAGCCTTCTATTCAATTTTTGTTCTCTCTTTTATGCCATTCAAGGTTTCTTGACTTTAAATACCTTAGTAAGAAATAGGCAAGTGAAATGAGTGGGGGGAGGATATTGGGGGCTACTAATCGGTCCCTAGAGCAGTAGTTCCCAAACTTTTTTGACTCATGGATCTCTTGACTTAATAGCCACCGGCCACGGCTCCCCCAATATGATATGGTGAAAGGAGAAGAGAGAGGGGGGAAAGCCCAGCTTGAATAGCACTTTCAAGGATTCTGTGGCACCCCTGGTTGGGTTTGGGGGTTCCTAGAGTTATGCAAAACCTCCACCCCTCTAGTACTAATTTAAATATCTGATTATGCATGAAAAGTGAACCTGTACTATCAAGACTTCCCATTCTCAGACTACAAATCCCATGATTCCTCACTATCAGCTGAGGCAAATGGGGGCTACAATCCATCAAAATTTGGAAGACCCCTGGTGTCCACGCCAAGCAAAAGTATTCTGGGAAAGAAGTCTGCCAAATAACGGAGACATGTCAGACAGACCACAGCAGCTTGACTCAATACAAAGGAGATCTGATAAGTTTCATAGGTGCAGCTTTTTCTCAGAGTCCCATCTTGTTGAAGAATCAGGTAATGGGGCAGTTCTGTGTGTGCATGCACGCATGCACGCATGCGCATGCGCGCACGCGCGCACACACACACACAGAGAGAGAGAGAGAGAGAGAGAGAGAGAGAGAGCGTTTCCAAGATCAGCGCTTTCCCCTGTCCTCCACAGGAATGGAAAGCAGTGTCCAATCACACAAAAAGAAAGTGTGGGCTAAGGCTAATGTTTTGTTGTTGTTGTTCAGTCGTTCAGTCGTGTCCGACTCTTCGTGACCCCATGGACCAGAGCTCGCCAGGCCTTCCTATCCTCCACTGCCTCCCGGAGTTTTGTCAAATTCATTTTGGTTGCATCGATGACACCGTCCAACCATCTCATTCTCTGTCGTCCTCTTTTCCTTTTGCCTTCGATTTTTCCCAGCATCAGGGCCTTTTCCAGGGAGTCCTCTCTTCTCATGAGGTGGCCAAAGTACTGGAGCCTCAGCTTCAATGTTTAGGGGCACATTTCTGACCCCATATAGTCCAGTTTTCTAAAAGGAATTTGGATTGGAACAATTCTAACATTTAGGAAAAAAAACTATGTTCTGCTAGCATACTTACTTATTGCCAAGCTTCTTGCATCTTTCCATCATCTCAGTCAGCAAAACCTACAAAAGTTAACTTCATGAGAAGGAAAAATGAACCATTCACCTTTGCTTAATCATTCTTTGCAGCAGACTTTACTCTCTTTCTAAACTCTGACAAGGGAAGGAGAGTTGGTAGCTTCCCATGGCTGATTTGTCAAGTACTGAAATCAAGATGCTATTTAAATTCCAATCAAGTGATTGGGCATATTATTCTTACCACCTCACTGAAAAAGCTTCAAAATAATTATATTCTCAACTCCTTCTTTGGAATACGTAGACAATAAAAGTTGCAACAGTATTTTCTTTTTAAGTGTATTAGAATTCTGATACAGAAGGCCTTCCACTAACACCGACAGCCTTAATGATATTAGCAAGTTTGTACGTGTCCAGCATTCATGCACATTTCATGTTTGGCGTCCAACAGCTTCGAAATAATAGATTTTCCAAAAACCTCTTAGTTTAATTATTTTTTGTAAAAGTACTTCTGTTTCATAAGTAGATGTTTCAATTACTATTCAAAATGATTCAGTTATCAAGAATTTCTGACGGCCTTATGTGACAGTCTTAAATCTTCTTGTACATGATGTCTGATTAAATTATATTTAGCTGTGAAGACAGAACACCTCAGACCTGGATTGAAGTAACTGCTGCTGGAAGAGAGGTAGAAGGCAGAATGAGCAATCACAGAGATATTAGAATGACATTCCTGGGAGAACGCAACTGACATGGTGGTCAGAGCACTGGACTCTAATTTGGAAGACCAAGGTTCTAGTCCCAAATCTGCCCTGAAACCGAGGAGATGACTTGAGTTACTTTGTCTCAACCTAAGCAACTTTCCTTAAATAAAGTGAGAATGAACCTAGGGAGGAAGAGAAGTACATATGAGGATGTTGACAACCTCGAGCGGGTGCAGAGGAGGGCTACCAGGATGGTTGAGGGTCTGGAGGAAATGTCTTATGACGAACGACTTAGGGAACTGGGAATGTTTAGCCTCTCTAAAAGAAGACTGAGAGGGGATATGATAGCTATGTTTAAATATTTGAAAGGATGTCATATTGAAGAGGGAACAGGTTTGTTTTCCATGGCTTCAGAGACTAGGACTTGGGGCAATGGCTTCAAACTACAGGAAAAGAGATTCCATTTGAACATTAGGAAGAACTTCATGACAGTTAGAGCTATTCGGCAGTGGAATATGCTGCCGCGGAGGGTGGTGGAGTCTCCTTCTTTGGAGGTTTTTAAGCAGAGACTGGATGGCCATCTGTCGGAAATATTGTGATGGGGGTTCCTGCATGGCAGGGGGTTGGACTAGATGGCCCTTGAGGTCTCTTCCAACTCTATGATGCTATGATTCTATGATTCTATATGCAGGACAAGTCCAAACTTCGGCCCTCCAGATGTTTTGGACCACAACTCCCACAGTCCTTTGCCATTGGAAATACAGGCTTGGGATTTTGAGAGTTGTGGTCCAAAACATCAGGAGGGCTGAAATTTGGACATGCAGTTTATTGTCCTCTTTGGAGGAAAAATAAATAATCATTGTGTGCCATCAAGCAGAGGCGTAACTAGGGTTTTCAGCGCCTGGGGACAAAGTCAGTTTTCACGCACACACCCTGGTCCTTCTGAAAAGGATGCACCTTGCCCTCCAGCCACACTGCTCCCGCCAAGCGGCTCTTGGGAATATAAGGTAACCGCCAGGGAAGGTGAGGACTTCTTCACTTCCTCGAGATTGGCCTTTTCCAGCCCCATCTCGCCTCTCTGATCATGGCCAAAACAGGAAGGAAACCAACTACACTTCTACTTTTTGCCCACACTCTTCCTCCACTCCCTCCGCATCACCCACCAAAGAACTTTTTTGGAAGGGTTATATACGTCCTCCCCTCCTGGGGGAAAAGGGGCCCACCCTGGACTGCTAAGAAGGGTCCCAAGAAGGCATGAGCCTTCAGCTTCGTTTTGGCCCTCCTCTCGTGGCACGTCCAGCAATGCACAGAGAGGCCAAGGGGCCCGCACAGCCTCAGCACCAACCCATGCAAGTCAGGAAGGGAAGAAAGCAGAAGGCAGATCTTTACGGATCCTCTTGATTTCATATGATTTTTGCATGGGATCCTTCCCAAATCACCATCAAGTCATACATCTAATTAATGTCCAAATACTACACATTATAATAATGGTTCTTCCAACACATGGCTGTGCAGTGGTGCAAAAACATAGATCCATGGCATGGATCCACCTGATCCCATATATTTACATTGGATCATACTAAAACCACTGTCACATCATAGGCCAGCGGTGGCGAAACTTTGGCACTCCAGATGTTTTGGGCTGCAACTCCCAGAATTCCAAGCCTGTAGTGCCAATGGCAAAGGACTTTGCGAGTTGTGGTCCAAAACATCTGGAGTGCCGAAGGTTTGCCACCACTGTCATTGGCCATATCTCTGCCCACAGATTGGTGATTCCATGTCAAGTCAACCAATGAAAAATCCATTTTGGAACTTGATATCATGGATTTGGTTCATTTTGGGTACATTTGTAACTTACCATGAGATGTTTAAAATTATTTTTAACCTGTTTTTGAGATATTACATTATCAAAATTGCTTAAAAATGCCAAAATTCACTCGCCACCATAACTTCAAATGTCATTTAATAGATACATGTGATAGCTGCAGACCTGGGAATTATGAATAGGGCTTTCATTTGATATACAACATGATGCAATTGTACATTTTCAAAAGCATTTAAATTAACTATAAATTTTGAATTTTTGGAAAAACTGATTTTTTAAAAATTTTCAAAGAACTCCCACTTAAAGATCTTGTAGTGAAACACTCCAAATTTCAGGATGGTATCTCAATGGTATCATACAAAACTTAAATTTTCTTGTTGGCAGGGACAAGGAAAGGTAAGATACAGGATCAAAATGAAAATATAACAGGAAAACTCTTCTGAGTACTGAAACCCATATACAGTATATTAATAATACCACATAAATAACCAATCGTATATTGATTAAGCAATTGATATTTTGATTAAGTAATTCAATCTCACTTTTAATTTTTTCAAGTTATGTGGAAGGAGTTAAACATTAACCACTTACTATAACTATTTTTAAAATTTCCATTTATACCACATCAAAGTTCTGCTCTATGTAGCAAAGGTTAAAACATGACAACTGTTCCATGGCAAAAGACTTCTTTACCTCTGCAGCTCGGTAAGAGATACACTGCAAAATCCAATCTATTGCAGGAGAATAAAGAGTCAGATACAATGGAATCTCAATACACTGCACCACCAGTTGGTTTTGTACTGTATCGCCATGAATCTGCCAAAGATTAAAAAAAATGAAAAGGTATGACTTTTGCAGGGGAAATTATATTATGCATCCACTTTACTTTGGTCTAAGACCATAAATGAAAATACTACTACTACTACTATCACTATGAAGTCAAAAGATTCATTTACAGATTCAGCAAAAATACTGGAAGCCCATTTCAAGCCAAGATCATGAACAGAAGCCTTTTCCAAATGTCTCCCATTTTCTATCTCAAGTTCAAGTATGGTGAGAAGTTCCCACAAAATCCTACCTTGTGATGCCTTTGAATTAGGAGATCAACAAGTCAAGGTTACAGGAGTTCACCTGTAACACTAGATCAGAACTTATGAAGCTTTGGCTCTCTGGACATTTTGATGTATAGCTCCCATGTGATCCATACCACGTGGCCAAAGGTACAGGACTGTCCACATTCTACTCCAAAACATCTGGGGCCAATTGCACACAATAAACCATGCCCTATGATTTCTTGTTTTGTTGTACACTGTCTTTACAGCTCATTCTCTTCACTAAAGACAGAAATCTAAAGAATTCAGGTATATCCTTATGTAAAAACCAGGATATTGACTTTCCTGAAAACATTCTAACTCTTCCACAGTTTATAGAATAAGCAGATATACAGGCGTACCTCGGTTTACGAACCCCTCTGTTAATGTAATTTTTGGTTTACGAATGAACATCCATTGAAAATAATGCCTTGGTTTACAATTTTTTCTGCAATATCTCACTTTACAAAATTTTCAAAGCAAGTTACCCCGGGATGCATTGCACTCCTGTGCATTTCGGTTTATGAATTTTTCACAATATGAAACATCCCAGAGAACACATTACATTTGTAAACTGAGGTACCACTGCATATTCTTTATAGACTGAATCGGACCACTAATGCTAACCAGAGGAAGCCAAATGAACAAAAGCATCACAATGTGTTCACTTAAAAAGCTTGATTCACTCAACAGATCTACTGTTGTTGAAACTAACAATTAGAATTTCTATATATCCATAAGGATGTAAGGATGTTTGCCAGCAACCAACAAAATTTTATAAATGAATAAATATTAATGGGCATTTGAGAAACAAGACAGGCAATTCAGTCACTTTAAATTATTGGAAACTGGACAAGAACAAGAATAATGATTACCCCAAGTTTTCTCAGAATTTTTAAAAATCTATGTGGAAAATAATGCAAGTTCGTTGCTGATGTTTGCATGTCATGATAAATCACAGGATGATTTCTTGAAATCTGGGTTGTAATATGCCTTCCAACTCAGTTTGCAAACCTTGCTTTGATAAACATGAAAATCCACATAGCTTGCTGTTGGCTCACAAATACTGCCTTACTTAAATCATGACTTCTCCAGACATATTAATCCATACTTGTCGTTCTGCTTGGGGTTACTTCCCAGCAGCCCACCTTGAAACTAGAGCTGGCATAACGCACAAGACAGATATGAAGGAGAAATGAGAAACATTTGTTTGCATAATTTGTGTCTTAAGGAACAAACCATGATTAAGGCAGACCACAGCTTACTGTCATGTGCAAAGGTGCCACAGCTGGGAAGCTGGGCTACAAAGGTTATCAGTTCTCAAAAAAAAATGCCTCTTAATCTCATAGCCCAGGGGTGCCCAAACTTTTTGCAAGGAGGGCCAGATTTGTCAAGGTAAAAATGTGTGGGGGCCGACCATTCAGCCACATTTGGCCCCCCGGGCCGGACTTTGGACAAGTCTCTATAACAGGCATGTCCAAACTTTGTCCCTCCAGATGTTTTGGACCACAACTCCCACAGTACTTTGTCATTGGCAATCTACGCTTAGAATTCTGGGAGTTGTGGACCAAAACATCAGGAGGGCTGAAGTTTGGACATGCCTGCTCTATAACATGCAAGGAGGCAGGGAGGATGCTGCAGCAACAGTAGGCTAGGCATGTGGCTGGGGGATGGACAGGTAGGGAGGGCAGGCAAACCATAAAACTGCAAGCTGATGTCTCCATCCAGTATGAAGAGGGGCCAGCTGGCGGGGATGAGTGACAGGCTGAGCCAGTGGGCAGAAGAGGCCGCAGGCCATTTGAAATGTGAAAATGGGCCGCATTTGGCCCCCGGGCCTGACTTTGGACATGCCTGTCATAGCCTCCACACTTGTTTAAAGGTTAGAAGGAGAGCTATACTTACTTGTTTAAAGGTTAGAAGGAAGTCAAAAAAGTTCTTGTTCAGGCTCTCTTTTAGTTGAGGAGCTACTTCCATTCCAACCTACATTCAAAGAACCACATACATTGATTCTCTTCCACATTTGTTCTGCTTAAACTCATTCAGCGACTATCATTGTACACAGACATACTAAAAGTGCATCCATCCAGAACAGTGACCCACAGAGATCTCCCCAGAAGTCTTAATATCCCTACTTTGGGATTAAGCACCTATGGTTGAGAAATGCTAATTTGCCTAGAAATATTCCCATAAAAATGTAATACATACTTATGTATCGCATATTTATGTAATAAATATGAGCCTCTTGGTGCAGTGGTTAAATGCCTGTGCTCATGACCTGGGGTTCAATCCCAGGTAGCAGGCTCATGGTTGACTCAGTCTTCCATCCTTCTGAGGTCGGTAAAATGAGTACCCAGCTTGCTGGAGGGGGGGCAGCAATGTGTAGCCTGCATACTGTAATTAAACAGTAAACCGCCCAGAGACCACTTGAAGTGGTATGCAGCGGTACATAAGCAGAACACTTTAATACAATAGATTTACAATAGATACTTATCTATGTCTCAGGTACATGGAAAACTAGAACATTCAAAGACAAAAATATAAGCATTATATAATGGAGTAATCAGACTGAAAAATGCAATAGCAATGTCAGTAAGAACACGGTCCTATTAAGCAAGGCACTAAATAGTAGAGACAAACCTTATTTATAACGTTGTAAAACTAGGTAATAGCCTGGATGAAGGAAGACTGAATATTTTTGACATGAAAGAAAGTTCCAGCCAAGTTGGTTGTTTCTTGGTCTGTCCACCATACTGCAACAAGGAGCAGGAAAATGACAGTCTAAATGAACTAAAGTTTACCCTGCAGAGATAAGCTCTAGCATAGACTGCAACCAAGGGATCTCCGATTCCTCTGACCATGGAGGTTAGACGTGGCAGACACTCTGAAATTCCCCTGCAAAGAGCATTCAGAGAAGGTCAGATTTATTTCACATCCACTTAACTTCATCTTTAAACAACCAAACACTTAAAAGGCTGTTAGGTATTTGAGTTCTACACTCATACCAAACCAAAAGAGACTATGGCCCCAGTTGTGGGAACCTTTCTTTGAAGGAGTTGTTTTGGAGGGGCTACAATGATGCGCACATGGTCCTGGCCGAGGTGGCATATCTGAAATTCCCCAGCAAAGAGCATTCAGAGAAGGTCAGATTTATTTCACATCCACTTAACACTTCATCTTTAAATAACCAAAATCTTAAAAGGCTGTTAGGTATTTGAGTTCTACACTCATACCAAAACAAAGATAAAGCCAAGGCTCAGGAAGATAAAACTGACAATTTTAAAATTTATTTAGCAACTGCTACAGCCAACAGCCACTGCGGGCTGTGAGATGATGGAAAAAAATCAATTGCAATTTAGATATCATTCCACAGAATTTTCACCATTAAGGCCATCTGCAATGAACTCACTAACAGAAGTGCATACATACACAGGAATTAAGTGTATAGTGATTTTATTCTGATGTCTGCATGTGAAGGACAGATCACTAAAGAAGAATTAAAATTTGTCTTCAGCCCAGGAATGGAATAAGACATTTTCCTGCACAAGGATGCCCAATCAACAGTACCCTCCCATTCAAGATATATACGTAGTATTTAATACCAGCCAATTTATTCTGCCATATAATTTTGAAAATCTCTCAAATATCTCTCCCCAAATATGGCAGTATGTTCAATGAACAAATGATGGGATATATGTAGATACATATGCACATCTGAATGCATGTAAAAATAAGTAAAGCCCCGAAAATGTCCTATACAGTATGTAATAAAAACAGCTTCCTACTATTTCATGACCCTTGGGTTGAGATGTCCTTCTCACTCTATCTAATACAAAAGCCACTGATGATATGGTGAAATTTTCTGCACCCATTTTACAAAAAATATGAAGTAACATACAGATGAGCACAGTGAAGAAAAAGGAGAGGTGAACAGGGCAGCAAGCGCTAGAATGAAGCAGAAACGCTTTAAGCTGCATAAAACAAAGAAGCCACAGGTTTGGCTTCCAGATCAAGATAATTTCACTAGTTGTGACACCCTCAAACACCATGCCTTAAGGCTAAGAAATCCAGTGTTGTGACTGTGCATCAATGTATCCGTGCATTTGTCGTTCATGTTTTAAAGAGTCTTCCATCAAAGTACAGAAGCCACAGCACCCAGTTATACTCCTAGTTTCAATTTCCACAGGTTTCTCTCTTTTGATAATTTAACAACACACTGTTTGCTGTGGAGTTAAAATGAAATCTTTGATTGCTTCTTGTCTTAGTCCCTTACTTTCATTACATCTTGTGTGTTCTAACAAAGCAATATAATAAATTAATAAATAAATACAAATAATATTTTATAGACCAAAAGAGACTATGGCCCCAGTTGTGGGAACCTTTATTTGAAGGATGTGTTTTGGAGGGGCTACAATGATGCGCACATGGTCCTGGCCGAGGTGGCATATCTGAAAAGGAAGTGATCTTCTATTTCCTCTGACCTTTTGCTTTGAGGCAGGGTTAAGGCGCACCTGCCTCCTATCAGAACCATTGTTTTTGTAAGTTCTCCAATGTCTTGCTTATGAGTATAGATAAGACAATAAAACAACCCTTTTGGAACAAATGCAGCAGTCTTTTGCCTGTGTCTCTTCTCATCTCACTGAGAAAAGGCATTTTGTCTCTGTTTGTCTGCTTTTTGTCCTGCAGCCAAGGTCAGCTTGACTTAAGACCTTCTCCAGCAAATTCCCAACACCCAGTAATGTTAAGGTCTTTTCCACATCATTTTTATGGGTACAGAACAGTGTTCATTGTATTGGAATATTAACTAAAATGACTCCAGAAATTTTACATCAGCATGTGATGTAACAGATCAATAAATAAAGTGCATAGCTATTGTTTAACAAAGGGGTGGCCAAAAAAGTTCCTTTTCAGGGCCAGTTCCCATCATTCCTCACTACTATGTTTGCCAGCTACAGCTGTAGTTTCTCAACACCCAGAGGTTTGTGCTTTCACTGCCTGTAATTAATGAGACCTGAATTCTGCCCCCATATGAGGGGGTCACCACCAGTTTCCCAAGCAGGTCACTTCCACAGACATCACATTTTATCTAGAGGTCATCCAATATTATTAACCCTTACATTTTGGAAAGAAATCTGTTGCACTTCAGGATTGCTGCTTCGACGTAACTGCAACCAAGGGTCAAGGAGAAACAGAAGGCCAAAATAAAATACAGTATCAGTGAGAAATGCCCCTCGGGCAGGGTTTGTAAAGGCCTGGTTTAAAAGCCTTTTGAAGTTCAGGTTGGTGGGGGCCAATCATGCCTTCACAGGAAGAGAATTCCACAGTGGGGTGACCACTACTGCTTCTTGTTGATAACTACTGCCGTTCTCTTGGAGTGGCCAGTTACAGCATCATAGATTGGGAGGTGCAGACAGGATGGAAGAATGACCTAAGAGAGAGGAACTCTGACTGGTAGCAAGGTCCCCAACTGAAAAGGGCCTTGTAAATCAACCCCAGTGCCTTGAATTTGGCCCAAACCATACTACCAGCCAGTGCGACTGGGCTAGGATGGGTGAAATGTGGTTAAATTTGGATGTACCAGTAACTAACCTGGCTGCAGCATTTGCACTTGCTGCAGCTTCTGAAGTGCTTGCAATGGCAGCCCCATGTGGAAAGCACTGCAGTAGTCAATCCTTGAGATTACCAATGCTTGAACCACTGTTATAAGGGACTTCCTGTTGAGAAGGGGGTGGAAATGTGCAATCTGCCTCAGACGGAAAAAGGCAGATTTGGTCACAGCCATGATCTCCATCAAGACGGCCAAGCCCAAAAGGACTTCCAGATTACAGCCCTGATCCTTCAGAGTGAGTGTGGCACCATCAAGGTTAGGCAACTGGTCAGAATGCCCTTCCAACCGCATGTTTCTAATGAAAACACACTCCAAATCTCTGAAAGACCACCCTAGAAGGTTAAACTGTTCTTAAAAATTAAATAGCTTGTAAGATAAGTACCGTATATACTCGAGTATAAGTCGACCCGAGTATAAGTCGGGGCCCCTAATTTAAACCCAGAAAACTGGGGAAATGTATTGACTCATGTATAAGCCTAGGGTGGGAAATGCAGCAGAGCCTGGCTACTCCTTTGTGACCTGGGTGTGTGTGTGAGATGTTTAAAATGACTTTTAGCCACCAAGGCAAGTGCTTGAGTTGGTGGCTAAAAGTCATTTTAAACATTGTATAGATGTATAGCTAGCATGACCTACTAGTTTAATTCAGTTTACCAATGACTCTCAGGGAGCTGGTAAAACAGACAGAAAACATTTTTTGATGCTAACCTAGGATGCTTAATTCATACATTTTTGCCTCCATTGCCTCTTTTGCTCCCTTCCAAAAGAGGGTTGTCACTAAAAATTTATTTTTAATTTCCCTGATTCTCCCTGACTTTTCCTGACCAACATTTATCAGTTTCCCTGACCACCATTCAAATACAACCACAAGCGAATAGGTTGTGTTGCATTAATGGAAGCCTTTATGAAATGTTCCACTCTACAACTACACAAATCTCAACTGTAAAAATATTTGTCAAAGTAACAGATTTGACATCAGCTTCTTTCAACATTAACTGCACCAACATCGGTTTTGCAGTTGCACCAAAATTACACCAAGATACTAACTTCAATTCAAGTAAACTCTAAATGCTAACAAATGGCATGTTTTTGTTATTCTTTTAAATGTACACTAAACATTAAATAAATGTTCTATCTAAAATGTTTTCTATGAAGCCACATTCCAAAACTTGTAGTTTTGGAATTGCAGATTTTGCAGTAATAACCAAGTTAGAAATTATATATTTTAATCGCAATTTCCCTGACTTTCCCTGACCAATTCCCATTTCCCTGACTTTCCAGAAAGTGGCAACCCTGTAATTGGTAGTAGCTGTTATTGTAGCAGCTTAGTATTAACACATGGTCCTCAAAACAGAAAACCCAGGACAACACTTAAGTTTCTTCTCAATAATGAAATAAAGAAATGCAAGTATTAACGAGATAGCATTTTCAGCAGCTGAAAAGACATTTCAAAAAGGATACAATCTGGGAATAAGTTCTCGGATGGAAGCAATCTTGAAAAACCAGTTTAAACAGGTTTCTTTGGCAGTATCATTAACATTTTCAGGAGTAAAATGTTCTGATTAAATGAGAGAGAGAGAGAGAGAGAGAGAGAGAGAGAGAGAGAGAGAGAGAGAGAGAGACACATTAAAGTTACAATCTCTTTCCTTAATTTGTTTCCAAACGAAAATGAACATAGCTAAATTAATGCAGTGGTACCTCGAGTTACGAAAGGAAAACCTTTGAAATGGGGATGCTCCATTAGGAATTTTTCACAACAGGAAGCGCCTCCAGGGCATCCATTTCCAATGATTACCTTTCAGTACGAAGCACTGCCCCATGCATGGAGTCGGAGTCGGAGTCGGAGTCGGCAAACAATGCACCGACTCCGACTCCGACTCCGACTAATAAAGTCTGACTTAAGAGCCTCTATGAAAGAGGATCTGGCAGAGGCAATTCTCTTCCTTAGAGCTCTACATTGAATTGATTTGCATTTGCTAAGCCTATAACTACATTTCAAGATTAATATAAACCATTTCTAGGTTTTACAGATTTTGTTTTCGGTTTATATAGATAAGCTTTGTTTTGGTTCTAAAACAACCAAATAATGTGGTTTGTATTTTTGAACTGGTAAAGTTCCTGTTCCTGATGTTCATCCCTGCTGCTACTATCCAGCCACTTGATTAATTAATAAAAAATAATAATAAAACTTTGTTGTTTTCATTGTGTTTGTCTTTTGCTTAAACTGTTCAATACAGTAGACTGTTGACTTCCCAGCCAGTAGTCCTGTGGTAATGACATGTATGTTGCCTTTCTTTCCTTCAAGGAATGTATAAAATACATTCGCATATTAATAGAGAGGAGTCGGAGTCGTGGAGTTGGAGTCAGAAGTACAAAAAAACTTAGGAGTTGGAGTCGGAACATTTATCTACCGACTCCACAGCCCTGCCTTCTTCCCTGCTTTTTCTCTCTTCCTCTTTTTGCCTCCCCTGTCTTTCTCTTCCAAGCTTCCCCTACTCCTTGCACCCCCTGAAGCCCCCCCCTCTCTCTCTCTCTCACACACACACACACACACACACATACACACACCACAGAGGCAGGCAGGAGGAGGAGGGGTGTGAGGGGAGCCTGCAGCTCAGGACTGAAGCAATTCAACACACACACACACCCTTCATCCCATCCCTCCTGATTGAGGCTTCCTGCTTGTTTTAACTCTTCCTCCACCACAAAGAGTTAAAATAAGCAAAAAGCCTCACTCAGTACTGAAGCAAATCCATCCCATCCCTCCTGAGTGAGGCTTCTTGCTTGTTTTAACTGTTCCTCCACCAGGAAGAGGTAAAACAAGCAAAAAGCCTCACTCAGGTGGGATGGGACGGATGGGGGAGAAATTGCTTCAGTCTTGAGCCACAATGCTCTCTCTCTCTCTCCCTCCCTCCTTCCTGACTTTGCTGAGTGTGTGAGAGGGGGGGAGGAAGAAGAAAAAGTGGAAAAAACTGAGCAGGGCGACTGCCCCAACCCAACAAAGAAGGGGAAAAGTCAAAGTCTGCTCCTCAACAGCCAGGTGATTTTCCCAGCTGTCAAAAATCAGCTGGGTGTTGGGCTGGGAGGAGGAGCCTTACACTGTCAGTTGATTAAGGGGTTCCCCCCCAAAACCAGCAAAGGGGGTAAGCTTTCTCCCAGCCTTGCTGGGTTGGGGCAGGCTTTTTGACACCTCCCATCACTGCTTGGGATCGGGGTGTCAAAAATCCAATGCCACCAAAGAGGGGAAAAGGCTGTTCTCATTTTTCCTGGCATTGGGACAGCCACCCCATAGGAATGCATTGAAAACCAATGTAATCCTTTCTTCTATTTTTTTTAACTTTTCTGACCTCCGGAAGGGATTAATTGGTTTTCAATGCATTCCTATAGGAAACCACATTTCGAAATATGAAAATTTTGAGATACGAAAATGCCCATAGAACAGATTAATTTCATATCTCAAGGCATCACTGTATACTTACAAGAATATGGCAAAGTTCTAAAAAAAATTCTGCTCAAATATGATGTTTTTAGATTTCAGACAAACAACTACATTTGAAAGTTTCAACTTCCCATCTCCATTAAACTCTCTGTGTCTGTTTAAATGGCCTACCCAGATGTTCTCATGTATACATCTTTCTCTTTCCATTATTCTTAAGGCACAGACTATCATTGCAGGGAGCGATTCCATGAGAACATTGTATATCAGAGAGAGAAGACACATTATAAAATTAAAAAATAATAATAATAAAGCCCAACAGTTTCGAATAGTACTGCACTTAAAAATCCTTCTCCAAGTTGTTCAGGGCATGGCTCTTTACTGAATTAATTGGCCCCAAAACAGATGCTGGGTAAGTTGCATTTGGGGGGCAAAGCAGAACTGGTGAATCCAAAATATGTGCTTCCCAACTACACCAGATCCTTTATTTGCCAAGCTCCAACCATACAGCAAGCCCAAGAAATGTTGCAAATGAGAATGGGGTAACAAATAAGACCTACCACACACTTGTCACAATAAAGTATCTAAAGAAAGTCGGACAATATTGATACATGATAAAATTCTTAATGTACAGTGGTGCCTCGGATAACGACGGTAATTCGTTCTCAGAGGTTAGTTGTTATCCAAAACACGTCGTTACCCGAAACGCAGTTTCCCATAGGAATGAATGGGAAACCGTTTAATCTGTTCTGGAGCCTAGGAAAAAGGCACAGACACCTGGTTTTTTGCTCAAAACTCTTTAAAAAGTGCACTTTAAAGGTACAGATGCAATTTCACCTGGGATAACTTTTTTACTGATGCATGCTGGAAATTCATTATCTGAGGCAGTCCATAGGGAAAATTCGTTATCCGAGGCAGCCCAGAGGAAGATTCGGTATCCAAGGCAGCCCATAGCGAAAATTCGTTCTCCAAGGCAGACCAATACCTAGGAATTGTGATTCGTTATCCGAGGCAGCCCATAGGGAAAATTCGTTATCAGAGGCAGCCCTATACCCGGAAATTTGCAGTTGTTATCCGAATTATTCGTTATCCGGGGCAGTTGTTATCCGAAGTACCACTGTATCTCCCTTCTTGTGATTAAAACATACTTTAAAGGCTACTTTTCCCCCTGACAACATTTCAGAAAACTATTTGTGAGAAAACTTAACAACTAAGACTTTAAAAGATAACATTCACTGATCAACGGGAAGAAAGTTCAACCAACTGGAAAAAATTAAGTTTCTCCAAAACCCTACAGGGAAAAGTAGATATGTTATTCTCAAAGGCTTTCACAGCCTGGATCCGATAGTTGTATTTTTCGGGCTATTTGGCCATGTTCTGAAAGTTTTGATTTTCCTGACGTTTCACCAGACTCTGGCTGGCATCTTCAGAGGACAAGGAGCTCAGGGAACTAGGAGTTCTCTCTGCGCTCTGGGGTAGAGTGAGTGAGACTGGTTTTTTTTTTTTGAAGATTGGTGTTAAATTTGCTACCTTCCAGTCATGAGGCACAATGCCTGATTTGTGGGAAAGATTATATATTTTAGCTAGGGTCTCAGCAATTTCATCTTCAAGTTCCTTGAGAACTCATGGATGGATGCCATCTGCTCCTGGTGATTTGTTAGCATGGATCTCTGTCTTCTTCAATGAATACTGAAGCAAAGAATTCACTGAGTCTCTGGAATCTCTGTTTCCTCTTTAATAATCTCTTGCATTCCATTATCATCTAATGGTCCAATGTCCTTCCTAGTTGAGTTCTTACTTCTAATGTACTTAAAAAACTTGTTACTTCTTTGAGTGTTTTTAACTATATGTTCCTCCAAGTCTTGCCTTGCTTTCCTGATTTTTGCCTTGCATTTGTTCTGCCAGAATTTATGTTTCTGCCTGTTATCCTCATTTGGACAAGCCTTCCATCTTCTAAACGAGCTTTTCTTGCTTTTGATCACTTCCCAAACAGCTCCTGTAAGCCACATCGGAGTCCTCTTGGACCTGGCAGTGCCCTTTTTCCTTTTGGGTATGCATTCCAATTGGGCCCCTGTTATTCTTTTTGTGAGCAGCCTCCATGCCTCTTGGAGTGTTTGGACTCTCTCAATTTTTTTCCTTTCAGTTTCTTTTTTACTAGTTTCCTCATCTTTAGGAAATTTCCTTTTTGAAAATTTAAGGACTCTGTGTTAGATTTTATCAGTGTTTGGCAGTCTACGATTAAGTTAAAAGTAACTGTGTTGTGGTCACTGTTCCCTATTGGATCACTCACATTAACATTTTGCACCAGATCCTGTGTATTACTCAGGATCAAGTCAAGGATTCTTGCACCTCTAGCTCTAAAAAATCTGGAGTGGCAACAGTTCACTATCCCTGCTAGGGAGTACATTTTATACATGGGGCATCACTACTACTACTACTACTACTACTACTACTACTACTACTACTACTACTACTACTACTACTACTAATAATAATAATAATAATAATAATAATAATAATAATAATAATAATAATAATAATAATAATAATAATAGAGAGAGAGAGAAGAAATGTAAGTTCTGGTGCTATGCATATTTATAGAGGTAAAAAATAAATTGCAGCTCTATGTACTAGAACAGGGGTCCTCAACCTAAGGCCCCGGGGCCGGATGCGGCCCCCCAAGGTCCTGAATCCGGCCCCTGGGACCAATTACACCCCCCACCTACCCCCTGTTTTGTGAGCAAGCCAACCTCTGCAGCTGCTTTTGGACTGTGATCCGGCCCCCAGTGGTGTCTGGGTGGTGGTGGACCGGCCCGCTGTTTGAAAACTTTGAGGACCCCTGTACTAGAAGGAAATATGCCCCACAGAACATAGCTAGAAACATTTCTGAGTAAAGGTCATAGGATGCACTGGAGAAGTGACAACAACTACTTAACAAGAGTAAATGTGAATCAAGCACCAAGCCTTATCTGTGTCACCACTGCCCCAAATCTACAACGACGAACTGCTCCTAGCTTTACTTTGGTTCCCATTAGTACAGGATAAAATAATACGACAGTACAGAATGCAGTTACATAACATCCAATATTTAGAACTTGCTGTCGGTTCAAATTTTGCCTTCCTATTGTGAGGAATTAAAGCTTCATCTGCCTAGCATTTCAGCCTAATTTAAAAAAAAAACAGGTTAGGGGAGCTTATGGCATGCACAGCCCTGATTTTTTTTTTATTTAGGAAAGAGCTAGTCTTTACAAAATCAAAAGATACGAGGTAAAACTGTTAATGTAATAAGGAAGAGAGGCAAACAGAGGAAAAACAGACGGAGAAAGATTTATCCACATAAACATTTCCCACAGGAATTTTTGAACTCGGATGGCACGAAGATCAAAACTAAATGTAAAGAAATACAATTTTCATTAGCAGCAATGGATGGGGATTTCTGGAAGATGTAGTCCAATCACAGAATCACAGAATCAGAGAATAGTGAAGTTGGAAGCAGCCCACAAGGCTACCAAGTCCAACCCCCTGCTCCGTGCACGAATACAAATCAAAGGAGATCTGCCAGGTGGTTGTCCAAACTTCTCTTGAATGCCTCCAGTGTTGGAGCACTCACCACCTCTTGAGGTGATTGGTTCCATTGCCATACTGTTCTAAAAGTTAGGAAGTTTTTCCTGATATTCACCCAAAAGCTGGGGTCTCTTAGCTTGAGCCGATTGTTGCACATCTTGTAATTTGCTGTCTTCTTAATTTGTTGTAAACCGCCTGGAGTTCCCCTCCAGGAAGACGGGCCGTATATAAGCTCCATAATAAATAAATAAATAAATAAAATCCTGCACTGTGGAATGATCAAGAACAGATCCTGTCCCTTCAAATATTTGAAAACCGGACACAATACTCAAGTTTTGGCTTAACCAGTGCCGATTAAAGGGGAACGATCACCTCATGGGATATGGAAACTATAATTCTGTTAATGAAACCTAAAGTAGCATTTGCCTTTTTTGTGGCCACTTCACACTGCTGGCTCTTATTCAGCTTATGATCTACCAGAATTCCAAGATCTTTCTCACCTGTAATATTGCTGAGCCAGGTGTCCCTCATCTTGCAACTGTGCATTAGGGTCCTTCTTCCTAGGTGCAGTACTTTGCACTTATCCCTGTTAAATGTCATTTTATTGGTTTCAGCCCTGTGCTCAAGTCCATCAAGATCATTTTGAATTTTGTTTCTGTCTTCCAGAGTACAGTGGACCCTCATATAACAAACGGTTTTGTATAACATAGAATCTGTACAACATAAACAATTCCAGAGATAGGGGAAATTTGCTTAACAGGATCGCCTATGGGGCGAATCCATACAACATAAAAATGGTCGCAATTAGGGATTACTCTGTTTTCAATGTATTCCTATGGGAAATTTGTATAAAGGAAAATTGCTTAACATAATTTCATTTGGAATGAATTAATTCCTTCATACAAGGTACCACTGTATTAGCTATTTCACTCAATTTTGTGTCATCCTCAAATTCAGCAAGCATTTCCTGAACTTCTTTGTCCAAATCATTAATAAAAATGTGCACCCAGGACTGAGCCTTGGGGGTGTCCCACTTATTACCTTCCCCCACTTGTAGAAAGACCCATTAATCGTCACCCTCTGAGTAGGATTCTGTTGCCAATTGTGTATCCACTTGACACTTGATTTACCCAGCCCTCACCTAGTTAGCTTGCCAATCAGGTTATTATCAAAACTTTGTCAAATGCTTTGCTGAATTTGAGATATTTTATATCTACAGCATACGCATACCCTCTGTCTACCAGGGAGCTTATCTGATAAAAAATGAGATCAGATTAGTCTGGTAGGATTTGTGCTTGACAAACCATGTTGGCTTCTAGATATTGTTGAATTATTTTCTAGGTGCTTGTATAGTGACTGCTTAATAATCTGTTCCAGGATTTTTCCTGGGATTGATGTCAGGTTGACTGCCCTGTTGTTCCCAAATTCCTTTTCCCCCCAGACCTTTTTTGAAGATAGGGACATTAGCCGTACTCGAATCATGTGGCACCTCACACATTTCCCATGATTTCGAGAAAACGTGTGTGTTGTGTCGTTACAGTCATGACCGACTCTACGTGACTCCATGTCCATGGAGTTTTCTTGGCAGGAGAACTGGAGTGACTTGCCAGTTCCTACTCCAGGCGCCTACAGCACCTGGTATTCCCTGGTGGTCTCCCATCCAAGTACTAACCAGGGCCGACCCTGCTTAGCTTCCGAAATCAAGCGATGCATATTCGGCTTGTCCTGGATAACAGCAGTCTTGCTGATTGTAATGTAAACAGGAACCGGGGTTCTGATGCTACAGGATAGCCTATGCAATCATTACTATTTTCAATGCACATACATAAATGCTGTGCTGCCTAGATGCCCTGAGCTCATCCGATCCCGCTTGATTTCGGAAGCTAAGCAGGGTCGGCCCTGGTTAGTACTTGGATGGGCGACCACCAGAGAATACCAGGTGCAGTAGGCGCCTGGAGTAGGAACTGGCAAGCCACTCCAATACTCCTGCCAAGAAAACTCCATGGACATGGAGTCACGTAGAGTCGGTCACGACTGTAACAACACAACACAACACAACACAACACAACACAACACAACACAACACAACACACACACACACACACACACACATAAATGCTCTAGCCTTGCTGTCATCATGACCACAGACTGGGATGCACAGAAGGCAATGAAATAGTGTAGGATTGCCTACATTACCAATACGAGTTCTCCACCTGCATTCGGTCTTAGCCTTCCCTTTTCCGATTAAGCACCCTCTGTAGATTCAGAACAGTGAAATCTGAGACAGAGATGGCACCAAAGTCCAACTACCCTATTCATTTGGTGAGAATTCTTGAATACCAATGACTTACAGGAGCTACAGTGGTTGTGGAGCCTGTGGCATTCTCTGTGCCCCAGCCATGGGTTTTCCAACCCCATTCAATGGAGGCAGAAGCTATTGCTTTCTTATTCCATGGCTTCGTTGCTCTCTCTCCATAAAATGCCGAGCCTGTGCAGAAATGTGAGCGCAAAAGAATTTTGCTCTCTCCCACTTGGCATCAGTTCAGCTCAAACAGCTTCAGGGGTATTATGTAACAAAGCATTCTGGGGACCCAGTGTTGGCAGTTAAATCATGCCCTAAATTGCCAAGCCAATTAAGGACAATGTCGTTTAACAGCACCTATTTGACAGAGAAAGCAAGAAAACTTCTGGATTAAAAATGTAAAAAAATTCTCTAACCTTCCGTAGTTGCTCAAACAAAGGGGGAGAGAGAGGGAGAGAGAAAAAATAAAATTAACTGATTTTGCATTTTTACCATGGAGAGGTTTTGATCCGCTATCACCATTTAAACAGATCCCTTGTCAGAAAGCAAGCCTCTTTAACAGGCTCCTTGGCAGGAAGCTCTGGTTTCATCATCAGAAGCAAAGTATCTCTCCTCCCCTCCACACTTAAGAACAATTCATTGAGCGCTGGCTTCAACAGCAGGCTAGTTTCCTGCAGGCACAGTGGAGCAAGCGAGTAGGAGGAAAACTCAAAGGTTTGAAAGGTCTTTCCTCTATATCCGAATGGAAAGAATGAGAGCAAATACCAATGAGCACATTTTTGTTTCACACCCAGCTGCCCAAGGCACTGCTCTGCAGAAGAAATTACACAGGTTTGCATGGAGTTAGAAGTTCTTCTTCCAACATTCTTGCTCTAGCAATTTTTTATTCTTTGTGTGGGTGGAGGTGCCTAGTGTTTATCCTGCGTAGGTTTTTAGGGAAAGGACAACTGAGCCTCACGTGGTATGTAGAGGAACAGCACCACTAGCCAAGCAATGTGGTTCAATTGAGAATATCCCACCATCCCATCCATCTTTGCTTACATTCAAAATTACACAAAGAGAGAGGAGCCTCGTGGCGCCGTGGTTAAATGCCTGTCCTGCAGGTAAAACTGTGCTCACGACCTGGGGGTTCAATCCCTGGTAGCAGGCTCAAGGTTCACCCATAGGAATGCATTGAAAACGGAGTAATCCCTAATCGCAACCATTTTTATGTTGCACGGATTCGCCCCATAGAGACGATTCTGTAAAGCAAATTTCCTCTATCTCTGAATTTTTTTTATGATGTACAGATTTTATGTTATACAAACTGTTTGTTATACAAGGGTTCACCACCGTACTATGTACTTTCCAACAATTACAGAATTGTATCTCATCATACATCTGTATGTTCTGCTGACCAATTTCACAAATAACAGTAAGTTAGGTTTAGTGTTTGCCACGTTTGTGCTGTGTTACAATCCATCCCATAAATAGAATACAGTAGTTTGTTGACTAGCTGGAGACCATAAAAGGAAGTCATAAGCTGTTGTTCACATGTTTAAATGAACCCTGGCTATTTCAGATGCCAGTTCTTATGTCTGAACCCATAACTGAGACTCTGAACTGTTAAATGTCCATTTAACAAGAGGAGTTAAGGAGAAACTGACCACAAATGCTGAAATAAACTGTAATTTGTTTGGACATCTGCAAGACAGTTAATGACTTAGGAAACAAACTATGACTAACACAAATCATTGGTTATAGTTTATTAAGATGCAACCAACGTATTCCAGTAGCGTATATCTATAAGTAAGGATGTGCCCAAATCAAAGAGGATAACAGAATAAAAATATTACCTGGTAAGGAACTGCGATTATCAGTACACATAGAAAAGATTCTTTCATATACCAGTCTTCCTGCAATGAGAAGAGGATAATTTCCAAAACAGTGGGTCTAAATAGACACTTAGATAAAGGCATTAGGCTTTAAATCCAGACAATATTTTAACCTTGTTAGCTGAATTAAGATACTCAGTGTGATATAGTGGATAGCGTGATAGACTATAACTTGGGGGGCTGGGTTCGAATCCCCTCTTAGCCATGGAAACTCACAGGGATATGGAACTTGAGAAACCACTTCTTCAATATCCCACTTACCTTGAAAACCCTGTTAAGTCACTATAAGTCAGTTCCAACTTGACGGCACAGAACAATAACTAGTTGAACTTTAGAAATATTACAAGTAGTATGTAACTATTTCCAGGAATCCGAAGGAAATCAACTTTAGGCAGGATGGGCTAATAGGTATGTTGTTTTTCTGATTTTCAGAATTCAAAAATGAGGGGTGCTAAAAAGTTGCGGCTTAACAGGAGAATTTAAAAATGTTTTTGCTAAATTGACATAGTTTGGATTTCCTTGGTAAATGAGCATGTATAATGGCTTTTTCTACATTTTTATTTTTATGCAATTTCTGATTAATCTTTTTTTTTTTTGCTTTTTTATTATTTTTAATTAATTAAATTCTCTGACTCTATGTCTTTTAAATGTCACCTTTTTTATAGTGAAAAAGTCCCTGAAGAAGGCCATTTGGGCCGAAACGCGTTGGGCTATTTCAATAAGGGCTATTTTAATAAACTTTTAATAAACTTCCTAATCAGCATCCTGAGAGTGTTCTCTCCCACATTGCTACTGTCTGTGGATGCTCCAGTCCTTTCACCTTGGTCCTCACCTACTGGTAAAATGACTTTTAGCCACCGAGGCAAGTGCTTGAGTTGGTGGCTAAAAGTCATTTTAAACATGGGGGGTCAGGAGAAGTGGCGCACAATGTTTAAAATGACTTTTACCCACCGACCCAAACTTGCCTCAGTGGCTAAAAGTATTGACCCGAATATAAGCCGAGGACCCCTTTTTTCAGCCCAAAATTAGGGTTGAAAAACTAGGCTTATATTCGAGTATATAAAGTATAATAAATGTAGAGAATATGCAAAATATGAACAGTTTTAGTATTGCATGAAGATATTCAGAAGGAAGATTTAGTGAAAGGTAGTGTGAGTAAAATATATAAGATACTTTTGAGTTTAGAGGAAGATGAAAATGAGGGAAGAACATTGAAGGTAGTCTGGGAGCAAGATTTTAAAAAAGAAATAAAAGAGGAAGACTTGGGCTAAGATATGGAGAATGAGAATACTCAGATCTATGTCAGTGAGAATAAAATATTTTTAAAAAAAATAGGTTTAAGATGGTATTTGACACCAGTGAAATTGAATAAAATAAATAATTATTTATTGGAAATGTGGCAAGGAAGTTGGTACATATTTTCATATGTTGTGAGAATGTAAAAAGGTACAAAACTTTTGGAGTTCTATTTTTAAAGAATTAAGTGATATATTTGAAAAGCATATAGAGCCCAATTCAGAAACTGCTTTATTGTCAATATTTGTTAAAATGGATTAAGACTTTAAAACTAGAGAGTTGATGACCAATCTCTTGACAGAGGCTAGACTAATTATAGCTAGGAACTGGGAGGGGAATTATGAACTATATATAGATGAATGGCATATTGAAGTTTGGAATAATTCCTTAAATGACAAATTGATGGTAATTTAAAGATTAAGAAAGGAGAGTTAAAAAGAGATATTTTTATGATATATGGGATAGATTTATTGAATATATGCTTGTAAGAAATAAAGGTAAAGTTCCAGTACACATCAATTCAGTTCTGGAAGTGGGGATAATAATGGACAATATTGTTTAAGAGGTCCCGTTGGTACAAAGGAGCACTGTTTAGTTTTATTTTAATTTTTTTGTATTTTTTGTATTTGTATTTTGTATAGTTTTATAAAAATTTAATAGAAATTATATTTAAAAAGAATTTGACAAACTTTGTGAGAAGAGTGATACTTTTATACAGTGGTGCCTCCTAAGACAAATTTAATTTGTTCCATAGGTCAATTTGTTTTAGAAAAAAATCACCTTAAGAGGCATGGTTTCACAAAGGAATGCATTGAAAACCAATGTAATCCAGAACAGATTAATTGGTTTCCAATGCATTCCTATGGAAAGGCTGTCCCACCCCCCCATCAACCTGCAGCCTCCAGGCAGCCCAACAGACAGCTGATTTTAACAACTGTCAAAATCAGCTATCTGTGGAGGGCTATGTGAAGCAGCCTTATGCTACCAGGTGATTGAGTGGGTTTACCCCCAACCCAGCAAAAGGGGGAAGCTTTTCCCCTTCTTTGCTGGTTTGAGGCAGGGAGAAAGCTTCCTCCCTTTTGCTGGCTGACCCACCTGGGGGGGGGGGAGCAGGCAAGGGGTAACTTGCCCGCTCGTCCCCCTTCCTGGGTCGGGGCAGCCACCTCTCTTTCGCCCGGGTCTGTGCGCCAAGCCGTTTCAACAAAGAGACCCAGGCAATGGGGCCGCAGCCGCAGTTTATTCTGCAGTCACGGCTGCAGAGTAAACTGGGGCTATGAACAAAAAAAAAAGTGTTCTGCTTATATACCGCCCCATACTACTACAAGTAGTCTCTGGGCGGTTTACAATTTTTAATTACAGAGTGCAGGCTACACATTGCCCCCCCAGCAAGCTGGGTACTCATTTTACCGACCTCGGAAGGATGGAAGGCTGAGTGAACCTTGAGCCTGCTACCGGGGATTGAACCCAGGTCGTGAGCAGTTTTACCTGCAGTACAGGCATTTAACCACTGCGCCACGAGGCTCATAAGCTGCCACCCCCACCCCACCCCCCCCCCACCCCGTCACCCGGGCCTCTGCACCAAAAGTCTCAGCACAGAGATCTGGGTGAAGGGGGTGGTGGCAGCTTTGATCCTGGCTTTCCTGACCTTGAAGCACCCATGGATCAGGTGCTACACAGTCAGGAAAGCCAGGATGGAAGACCAGGGTTTTGAATTTTATGCACCCATAACCCCCTCAGGTTGTGGGTGCACGAAATTCAAAAGCCTGCCCCATAAGATGAATTTTTTCGCAAGACATCCGGTAGGCAAAGTGTCATCCTGCAAAAAATGCATACTCCCGGAAATTTCATTCATCTTACAAATAATTCATCTTACAGGGCATTCTAATATTTAATATATATATATTTCTAAAAATCCTCTAAATGACATACCCTAATGGACATATAGGAAAACTATTTCCCTGCAGATCTGAATGGAGCCTTTTTATCTGCCTTCAGAATGGTATGAGTTGGAAACCTGGCATTTAAATTATAAATAAAATAAACAATATTTTTCAATGACTAATTCCAAACATTCTCTTGTTTTCTATTTGCTATGTTCCTATTGCATTATACTACCACCTAGTGGAACTAAACTGTTTTTAAAAGTGATAACACCAGTTTTAAATATATAGAGAGAAAGAGATGGAAGAAACAAGCAAATGTACAACTTTACTTACATCTGTTGGAATTACAAAGAAAACATAATGTACAAAAGCAGGAACACAACATACATCAAGGTGTATAAGCAAACAGGTGGGAACTTTTTCCTTCAGGATCGTGGCTTTCTCAGATGAACCTTGCAGTAAGGATTAATGAAAGCCCTTTGACCCAGACATGAGTAGGGTCTACTGGATCCTCTAAATTTTGGGTCCCAGAGATCCAGAATCCCAAAGATTCAGATGAGTGTGTCCCTATGCCTGGGCCTGGATTATATCTGAGGTAAATACCTAAGCACACAAATGAAGGAGGCTCTGGGAACAACCAAGGAGGCTCCTTCCCAACCAACACAAATGCCACAAGTTGAAGACATGAGCCTGGACAATGTGAAGTGCTTGGATGCAGGGAAAGAAGAGGCTTTCTTGAAGGTGCTCTCAGAGAGATGTGAAGGCCAAAAACCTATAGCGAAGTCATCCAGCAATAGAAACCTCAGCTTGGGACTGTGTGTTTTGCTGAAGAAAGCGTCACCTCTGCTTCCAGCTCCTACTTGCCATCTATCTTGAACTTGGCAGCTAACTGCCTGGCTTTATAGGACTTCTGAGACTAACTAGACTTCAGTTCTTGAACTTTCCATTTTTGTTTGCAATGACTTGAGAGTTGCCGGACTTGAATTTTGGATTGTTCTTGACGTTGGCTTTGCATCTTCCGAATTTGTCTTCTTTGGTTATACAATCCTTGTGTTGCCTTGACCCTAATTCTGGAGTTCCATGGCTATGTGCCTTAGGAGACCAAGACCACACCTGTGAGTCTAGAGCAGTGATGGTGAACCTTTTAGAGGCCGAGTGCCCCAACTGCGATTCAAAACCCACTCATTTTTCGCCAAGTGCCAATACAGCAATTTAACCTGAATACAGGTGGCTGTGAGGAAAGACTAAAACGTTTTGAGCTCTTTAGTCTGGAAAAAGGCGCCTGAGGGGGGATACGATTGAGATGTACAAAATTATGCAGGGCATGAGTAAAGTGAACAGAGGGATGCTCTTCTCCCTCTCACAAAATACCAGAACTAGGGGACATCCACTCAAACTGAGGGTTGGGAGAGTGAGAACAGACAAAAAGAAAAAAAAAAATTACCCAGCGTGTTGTTAGTCTGTGCAACTCCCTGCTGCAGGATGTGGTGATGGCATCTGGCCTGGATGCCTTCAAAAGGGGATTGGACAGATTCCTGGAGGAAATGTCCATCACAGGTTACAAGGCATGATGGAGATGTGTAATCTCCAGGCTTAAAACCAGGGTACTTCAAAGGCCAGATGCAGGGGAATGGTATCAGGAGACACATATATAGTCTTGAATATAGACGCATTTGGTGGGGCCACTGTGAGATACTGGCCTGATCCAGCATGGCTCTTCTTATGTTCTTATGATAGTTCTGTCTTCAGTGCCATAGTTTATGAAAGGCAGTTGTTAGCTCCCCATCCGCACCCTACTGTGTTCCCTGTCATACCACATTTTACTGTTGCCGGCACCAGTAAAATATCTTTATTCTGTAGATTAAAAAAATGAGCAGGTGTTCCTTCTTGGGCAAATTAATGTGAGTAATGTGACCTATACGTAGCTTTTTGGACTTCAGTGGACTCAAGCAAAAGATGAATATTATTGACATCTATAGATGACTTGAGACTAATTTCAGGAAATTATGCCACGCCCTTCTGAAGCCTATAACAACAACAAGAACAACCATGTGCCATCAAGTCAGTTCTGACTTATGGAGAGCCTTTTCGGGGTTTCTACATAAAGAGTGTTCAGAAGTAGTTTACCATTCCCTTCTTTCCGGGGGTGTTCCGGGAAGGGTGCAGCTTGCCCAAGACCACTCAGGCTGGCTGTTCTCCCATGAAGCCCAGTGGGGGGGGGGGAGCCAACTCTTAATAATAATAATAACTTTATTTTTATGCTGCCTTTCTCCCTGGAGGGAACCAGAACTCTTAGCTTCTGGTTCCGCAGCCAGATATCTAAATCACTAAACTGTACAGCCAACATGTAGCCATTTTTACCTGGCACCAATTGTACCCCACCAATTGTACCCCAATAAGGAGGAGAGTTTTAGATACTCAGTAGTTCCAGTCATAAAAAAAGTGACAGCTAAAACTGATCTGCACTGAATGCTGTTTCTGTTTGAAGCAGACTACACTCATCTGTTCCCATGGATAAGAAGAATGGTAGCATATTAGAAGTAGAGATGGGCACGAATAAAAAAAATGACGTTTCGTTTGTCGTTTGTCGTTTGGAGGGTCCGTTTCGGTTCGTTTCTGTTTTTCGCGATTTTTTGCAAAAAATTCATTTTTGTTTTCATTCGTTTCATTACCGTTTCATTACCATTTATTGCAATTTTTGTGATTTTTTTAAGCATTTAAAGGAGTTCACTGTATTGCAGTAACGAAAACGAAACGCACGACAAAATTTCCAGTGTTTCTGTTCATTTCGTTTCATTTTGGAGACAAAATTTGTTTGTCGTTTCGTTGCGTAACGAAACGAAAAATGGAAGCGGAAACAGAAAATTATTCGTTTCGTGCCCATCTCTAATTAGAACGGATGCGTATAAAATCAAAATGTATTTAAGCATTTTTAAATTCTGACATGACCATTTAAGGGAACAATCTTATGGCTGCCATTCAGTCAATTGAATGGCACACAAAGCAACCTTATCCCACATATGGTGAAAAGAGATGGGCACAAAACAAAAAATGACACGCTGTTTTGTCATTTCATGAGGTTATGAAATGTTTCAAAACGAAACAAAACAGCAGACAGCTTTTCGTCAAGAAATGAAATGAAACACCATTTTTGTTTCAGAAACAAAACGATCCGTCCTAGTGGCGAGAGGCCTCTTTCTTGATCCAGCTGTCTTGAGAACAGAAGGTTTATTTTTAAACTGATTGTTTTTCTTCCTTCCCTCCCCGCACCTCAGCTGTTGATAGCTAGCTTGCTCATCTCTTATCTTGATCTGCAGTGCAGCTAGCCAGGAACTGACCTCTGCTACCTGTCTCTGGGCTGCGGACATGGCAGTTTTAGGACCACGAGGCTGATTGGATCACGTTTCCCTTCCGTTCCGTTCCCTGCTATGTCTGATTGTTTTACTTTCCTGACTAGGTAGGAGAACTAGGAGGTTATTTTTGATGTTTCCCTTCCTTCCCTCCTCACACTGATCAGCTGTTGAGTTTATCTCTCCAATCTTGATCTGAGGTGCAGTTAGCCATTAGGTTCCCTGCTTGTTTGAAAGCAAATTGATTGGAAGGTTTAAGATTTAAAGCTATTTAAACTCGAGCAGTGGGTTCCCTGTTAAATAAAAAAAGGAAAAAGGAGAAAGGAAGCCACCCCATTATTTATAGCCTTACATATTGTTTCATTTTGTTTCATTTTGTGATGAAAATTCTTTTTAAAAATTTTTTATTAAGGAAACAAAACAAAATGAAGACTGAAACGAAACAAAATGAAATGCTATTATTTGTGCCCATCTCTAATGGTGAAAGACAATACCATCCACACAGAGAAAATCTGACAAGTATCAATCCCTTGTTTGCTCAGAGAGAGAAAAAATATATCCTTGGGAGCCAATTATCTGCAGAAAGAAATAGCATTCAATAGGTTCAGAACTTACCAAATGTGTCAAGGATGTCTGTTATCAAGACGAATTTACTTGGATAAAACTGAATCACAGTTGTGTCTGAAAGAAGTTTAGAGCACTGGAATGGGATTTAAAGGGAGCAGAAAAAAATCACTCTGTCAGCGTGCCATAGGTCCATTATTCATTATACAGAATTTTAACAGGTAACTCACAAAGTGTATATTTTCAGCCAAAGCTTGGATAAATTACTCTTCTCATCTACAACTCCCAGAACTTCAAGTGAGCACGGACACTGCCCACCCAATCCTGTTTATTCACCTATACTGTTCCAAGCAAGTGAGGAAGGAGCAGCAGCCGTCTCCAACTGCCTCATCTCCAACTGCCACCAAGTGGCTGTGCAAGTTGGGCCCAACTGGAAACATGGCATAAGCGTCAGGGAGGACATGGATTCACTGAAGATAGCTTGTCAAGCTTCTTCAGAGCTGGGAAAGTTACTTCCAGGTCTACCATTGCTACGGTTAGGAATCCCTAAGAAATTCCATTGATCAAAAGAGAATTCTGGGAGCTGCCACTCAAAGAAATAAAAATGCAAGAATTGGTGATACTATTACAGGCCGCTAATTTTAAAAACAACACCATACAATATTATTAGTGGCCTTTAAAGTTATCACCTATTGCCTATTTTGTCAGGGCCACATGGCTCCCTCTTTTTATTACAAAGAAATAAAACTTCTGAGCTCTGAATCATCTCCCACTTCAGCAGGTTCTGAGGCCAACACTGCCTTTCCGGGTCCTTCAGGAAAATTATGGAGTCGACTGGATCCTTTGGCTTAACTACCTCCCAGCATTATTTTAATGATAGAATGCAGAGGACAGTCACACTTTGATCTCACTAAAAGAAAGAAAAAATGGAAGTGTAATTGTAACTAAATACCGTATATACTCGAGTATAAGTCGACGCGAGTATAAGTCGGGGCCCCTAATTTAAACCCAAAAAACTGGGAAAATTTATTGACTCAAGTATAAGTCTAGGGTGGGAAATGCAGCAGGGCCTGGCTACTCCCCCTTTGTGAGCTGGGTGTGTGTGTGTGTGATGTTTAAAATGACTTTTAGCCACCGAGGCAAGTGCTTGAGTTGGTGGCTAAAAGTCATTTTAAACATTGGGGGGGGGGTCAGGAGAAGTGGCGCACAATGTTTAAAATGACTTTTAGCCACCGACCCAAGCACTTGCCTCAGTGGCTAAAAGTATTGACCCGAATATAAGCCGAGGACCCCTTTTTTCGGCCCAAAATCAGGGCTGAAAAACTAGGCTTATATTCGAGTATATACAGTATATGCACTATATGCTACAATACTCACCTGAATAACGATCTTCAAAGCTTTTACTTTTTGATCTGAGGCCCATGCATCCTTCAAAGACTGATTGAGTTCTTCAATCCGATTTGTATAGTCCTGTTGAGTCAAGTTAAGCAGCTCTTTCTGCGATCCCTAGAAAAAGGACATGGGAGTGTAAAAAAAGGTGGGTAATTTACATATTAAAACCAAGAGGGCTTCTTTTTGAAACGCTTCCTCCTCTCCCTTTAAAAGAGGTCTCAAATAAGAAGAGTTGCCAAGTGTTACCATTAGGTAAAAAACCTGCAATTTGAAATTCATGGAGAGTTGGATACCACTGGATCACTTTTCAAGGAAGCCAGCCAGAATTCTTTACGGTCAAAGGAGTGCCTGTTTCATCTTGAGTAAAAGTGCTCGTGTTTGTTGCCACAAATTACAAAGAGCCATATATGAAATACCATCATTCTTAGAAATTAATGGATATGGATACAATAATCCAGGCCTGCCCAAAGTCCGGCCTGGGGGCCAAATCCGGCCCGTCAGGCCATTCTGAGTGGCCCGTGGCTGGCTGGCCTGCCCCTCCCTCCATGTTTTATTTTTAAATCTTCTGCCAACACTGACACCGCCGGGAAGCTTGAGGGGCTGGGCGGGCTGGGCGGCCGGTGAGCAGAAGCTTCCTCCCTCCCTTGGTCCCCACCTCCCTCCCTCCCTTCCTTGTTCCCCACCTTCCTTCCTTCCTCTCTTGGTTTCCACCTTCCTCCCTCCCTCCCTTGGTCCCCACCTTCCTTCCTGTGGTTGGGGTTGCAAGGGGTCTGTGGGTGGGGCTTATGGGTTAGTGGGTGGGGCTTGCAGTGGGGTGGCAGGGTCAGGGAGCAACCGGCCCCTGACACATTCTCAGCCACAAAATCTGGCCCTCCTTACAAAAAGTTTGGGCACCCCTGTAATAATCTCTTTCAGCAGATTTTAATGCATGAAATGGAAGCAAGATATTGGCTCTATAAATGAGCACAGATATTTATTTATATGATAGTCTTTCTCATGTGCCAAAGCAATTTGGCTGATTATGGACACTATACATGAGAACCAAATGCAGCAAAATATCTTGGGCTATCTCTGAAGAAAACTATGGGACAAATGACATCATCTGTTCAGTATTAATCAAGTACAGGTTCCCTAATGGGCAGTCTCTCAAGATACTGGAGGCAATCACTTAAGAAAAATCACTGCAAAGCTAAAATGAATGAACAGAATCAGAGGGCTTTCAGGTGATTCTTATTTGGAAATAAAAGAAACCGAAGAAGTGCCTATGAAATTAAAACAGCCACATAAAAGATATAAAACAAGTTAAAATAAAATATGTGTAAAACAAATATATTAATAAAATTGTTTGGAATTTATCAATCTGGAATTGCATTCTAACTGGAAATATCTTTAGCAAATATTGAAATGTAAGCAAGATAGACCCTGGAACTTCCTCTCAATGCAGGCAAGGCTGGCCCCATCCTTACTGTGCTTGTGCAAGAAAAAATGGCCTTTCTTTTCAGGCAGATTGTCCCTTAGTGACTGGCTGTCTGAGAGAGGTTTTTAAATGGATGGTTGTGCACTGTTGCTTTTAAATGTGTTTTAGTCTTGATTTTATTTACTATCTCTAAATATAATATTCTTTAATTCTTTAATTCTCTTTAGCTTTTAAATATAGTCTTTCAATTATGTATGCTGCCTTGGGTCTTTTTTAAAGGAGAAAAGTAGAGTAAAACTATTCTAAATGAATAAATGCCTAACTTAAGAATATGGTCGCACATAGGCTGAAAAGGCTGCCCCAGATGGTCTTCAAGCAAATCCCTAACCTGTGTGGTACTCCAAGGAGCACATCTTCAGAAAACCATGTTGTTATCACCTAACACTGTAGGCTGGGGGGGGTGGGATATTTTTTAATATCTGAATAATCACAAACCTCCAACATACGGTTAACAAAATACCGGTAATGCAAATTTGAGCATAAATTACAGTTCACCAAAATCTCTACTAACAGCATGACTCCAACGTTCACTTACAAGAATGACACTCACAATGGTTTCAGGTCTATGAAAACTGTGTTTGGTTTAGCTATTACAATAGGGATGTGTGTGTTTGTGTGTGTTGCTGAAAAATAGAGTGTTTCCCTACTGTGGTAATATCATTGCCCATATTTCTGAGCCCCAACATTGGTCAAGCACAAAGGAACCTGAAGGCCTAGGAGGGCTGCTTGACCTGTTATTTCCCAGCAGTCCCCAGGACCGAAGCAGATACCAGGATGTGCTGATGTAGGCAAGAAGGCCAGAGCAAACAGGATGGCAAATAACAGGATATCAGGACATCTGCTCAGGCCCAGAAAAGCTCTTCCTGTCCTTATCAATAATCCATCACTAGCTAGGGAGCATTTTCCCTCCCACCTATGGAATGTATTTCCTCTGCCATTGTGTACGTGGTTACTGTGTATGATCTCACATATAAGGCGTGCATTCCCCTCCCACCGAGAGACGTCCTGCTGTATCTATTGTTCTCTCTTACTAATAAAACACTGGTCGCTCAGGCAGTAGGAGAATGATCATCATCACACACATCATCATCACACACGCACGCACGCAGCCCAGGGAGAGAGACAGGAATGTTGCCTGAGCACCAAATTGCACCCCGAAACTCTGTGTCCATGTGATTCGTAACGCAACACCCTACCTCTTCGAGATCATCCAGCTCCTCCAGCCTTGTTCGCACCTTCTCAGAAACTGCTGATCCAGATGCTGTTGCTCTTCCTGCCGGCAATGATATCATAGTGAGGTTGGAAGGGGTCTATAAGGCCATCAAATCCACCCCACCCACCCCCCGCTCCATGCACAAATACAGATAAAAGGATATCTGCCAGGTGGTTGTCTAAATTTATCTTGAATGCCTCCAGTGTTGAAGCATTCACTCCCTTTTGAGGTAATTGGTTCCATTGTTGTACTCCAAGGAGGGTTTTCCTGATATTCCACGGAAGTTTGGCTTCCACTAAGTAGAATCCATTGTTCCACACCCTGCACTTGGGGATGAAGAGATCCTGTCCCTTCTCTGTATGTCAGCCTTTCAAGTACAGTCCTGTATTTGAAAAGTGGTATTCTAATCTATTCAATGATTGTAAGTTTACAGGAATAGAATCATAGCTAATCTGGGGTTGGGGCAAACACTACTCAAATGTCTCAAATACCAGTGTGTTATAGAACAAATATAAGCAAAAGTTCAGTTTCCAGATGTGGGAGTTGGGAGGCTGTACAAAAAGAGAGCTGTCCAGTTTCAGATTCATCCAGGGACAGACCTTCTAAATTAGGGGTCTTGAGCTCATCAAGAAGCATGTTAAAAATTTAATATTCCCTATAGCCAAATTCACATGTAGAAATAAATCTTGGTTTAACAAGAGGGTACGCTGGCTAGATAGCTCAGTGGTTAAAGCATCCGGTTGTGGAGCCAGAGGTTGGACTTCCATCCCCCCCTGTGCCAGCTGTGAACGGCATCAGCTTATGTGGCCTTCTGCAACCTGCATAGTCCCAAAACGCTGCCTGAAGAAAGGAATGGTGAACTACGTCACAGTACTCTTAATCGGGAAAACTGCAAAAAGTGTTGCTGTAAGTCAGGACGTACTGGACAGCACATTTATTATTATTATTATTATTATTATTATTATTATTATTATTATTATTATTATTATTATTATTATTATTACTACTACTACTACTACTACTACTACTACTACTACTACTACTACAGTGGACCCTTGTATAGCAAACAGCTTGTATAACATAAAATTTGTACAACACAAAAAATTCCAGAGATAGGGAAAATTTGCTTAACATAATCTCCTATGGGGAGAATCCGCACAACATAAAAACGGGATCACTCTGTTTTCAATGCATTCCTATGGGAATTTGCATAAAGGAAAAGTTGCTTAACATAATTTCATTTGGAATGAATTAATTCCTTTATACAAGGTACCACCATATTATTATTATTATTATTATTATTATTATTATTATTATTATTATTATTATTATTATTATTATTATTATTATTATTATTATTATTATTTGAAATAACTGTATACTGTATATAAAATTGATCACCAACCTTTTTCAGATCCCATATACAGATTCTGAAATAAAAGAACATAATATCTCTTTTTAGAATTCTTCCCACCTACCTAAAACCCTCCACATATAACCAAAGCAATATAGCACATCAGTTAGGACTGGTGAAGATCGACAATGCATAGGATGGGGTGGGTGGGTGAGAAACACAGGGCTCTTCTACCAGTAACATTCCAGAAACAGGCAAGCTTTCCTTGAATGATGTGTCTTTTATATGAATCTATAGGATCACACAGACTTTGTATTTATAACCACTTATAACCTTATGTGATTACACTGACACTATGTTAGTTTCCATCACTCATTACATGGAACTTTACCCTCCTTTTAAGTGCTCAGGTTCCCATGTAGCTTTAATGTAACATTGTCTTTTAATGCTGTAAGATGTCCCTCAATTCCTTGTTCTCAAATACTTGAACATGTCTTAGTTGTATTGGACTGTATATTATCCCTCATTACTGTAAGCCGCCTTGGGTCCTTTTCTAAGGTGAAAGGTGGGGTAAAAATACTCTAAAATAAGTACTGTATATACTCGAGTATAAGCCTAGTTTTTCAGCCCTAATTTTGGGCTGAAAAAAGGGGTCCTCGGCTTATATGCGGGTCAATACTTTTAGCCACTGAGGCAAGTTTGGGTCAGTGGCTAAAATCTTTTTAAACATTGTGCGCCACTTCTCCTGACCCCCCCATGTTTAAAATGACTTTTTAAAAGGTCATTTTAAAACAATGTTTAAAATGACTTTTAGCCACCAACTGAAGCAGTGGCCTCGGTGGCTAAAAGTCATTTTAAACATCACACACACAGCCAGCTCATAAAGGAGGAGTTGGCAGACCCTGCTGCATTTCCCACCCTAGCCTTATACTTGAGTCAATAAATTTTCCCAGTTTTGGGGGTTTAAATCAGGGCCCCCGGCTTATACTCGGGTCAACTTATACTTGAGTATATATGGGTAAATAAAATAAAATAGACGCTGAAACAGATTATTTAACATCCTTCCCATGAATAGGAAATAAAAACATATGAACGATACAACAGAAAACTGTGATTTGATATGAGCATTAGAACTTGCACAAAAATAAAACTCAAGAAAGGGAGAAAGAAGGGAGAAGTGAGCAGATCCAAAACCCAGCTTATTACATCTGAAGTGGCATGCTGTGAATGCTGGAGAGTCACAAGCCAAAGACTCACTTTCTGACTGTGTTTTGGTTTTCTTCTGATACATTTTTGACTTATTAGAAGTAGAGGTCACTTCATTTAGACTAGGGACTGTCCCTGAATGCAGACAAATTTCAGATTCTGAACTGATATGGCATTTGGCCTTGCTTGGACCAACTGGCATGAGGTTAGAACTGAAGCAAAATCTAGTTCTGAGGGAAAGTGAAATGGATATACAAATTGATCCTGAACTGGAACACAAACCAAATCACATGGGAAACATGTTACTTTAGCCAATTTAGATCTTTTCCCCATTCCTTTTTAAGCATATGCAAACTCTTGAAGCAAACTATCTGAAATTTGGCACATTTAAACCCCTGTACCACATTTTATTTACATCAGTATACTGTATTTCTTTTTAAAATGTCAGAGACATTTTGGTTTTCCAATATAGGTCAATTCATCAACTTTACAAACTGATTCAGTCCAAATCAAGTTACATTCCAAAACCTCCAAAACTGAACTCCAAACAGAACTGGGAGACCCATGCCCACCCGCAGTTTCAATTCAATAGAGGACACTATTGCTTTATTATCTAGTGAATGCAAGTCTTTCAGGGTGGTTTAGCAGGAGTGACTGATGAGCTTGTGTCCTGAACCGATAGGGCCTTTGTATGTTCTCAACATGCAGAATATTTCACAAAGATGTAATAATATTCCTCATACCAGGAGTTTTTAAGCTCTGGTTCACCAGATATATTAACTTCGAGTCCTAGAAGACCCCTACAATGTGATTAGTAGGGTGAGCAATTTCAGGGTTTTTTCCCCCCATTCCACTCAAAGAATTCTCCAAGGCAGAATTCTGGGGCTTTCATCCAAGAAACATACATTTCATGCACCTGAAGGAAAAGGCTATCACTGAAGCTACATGACCTTCTCCAGTACAAAAAAAAAAGGAGGAGGAGCACAACCCAGTGGCTAATACCCAGGTATGATAGGAAATTAAATCTAAAACATTTGGAAGGTCAAACATTTTAAAAAAATCAACCTGCTGCTAAAAGATTTTTACTATGCTGAGTACAATACAGTAAGTATTTTTACCAAATATAACGTTTGTTATACAACAGATAGATCTGTCTTTCCTTGCAGCTACCTTTTTTTTTAAATGAGATGCTCACTTACAATAGAGAGCTTTTCATTTGTAGTGTACCGAGCAAGGATTTCACTTCGCTTGCTAGACCAAGGTTCAAAGTCACTTCCTACAGTTAAATTTTCTTCTTTGTCCCGTTTCTTCCTGGCACTTTCCTACAGAAGAAGAAAAAATTAATCACATCCCGAAATAAATGAAAAGATTAGCGTCTGATATATTGTCAAGGAGCAACATAGCTATGGGAAACCATATTTACTCACAAAGAAAGGGGGATATTCCATTTTAGCTTCTCACTTAAAGAGAAAATGCTATATACTACGAGATCATATTCCGAATATAACAAGAACCTTACCATGGTGGTGGTAAACAATGGATCTGCAGTGGCCGCAAATAATGACAAAGGATCTGTGCCGTCCAACACACTGCTTAGAGGATCCACCATTGAACTAGAAGAGGAGGAAGATGTAGAAGAAGTGCTTCCTTTACGACCCAGTTTCTTTGTTTTTGATTCTGTGACCTGAAGAATACATAACAACTATCAAAAGGACTCGAAAGAAGATGAAAAATATGAAAAGAATAAGGTCCAGCAACATCAGCAAGAATGCTTCACTGAGGTTTCCCTGTTCCCAAAGCCATGCACTACTCTTCTGAGAACCAAGTGGACAACAGGCTATCCACAGACCTCAGGAATACTTCATTTTTCAAGTACCAAAGATAGAGAGATAGAATTTACAATAAATTAAGTTTCTCCTATTTCAATGGAATTAGCTGAGCATTCATAAGATCACAGACTTAACCCACAATCTTGAAAAGTCAGGTACAGGAATACCTGTAATCTGCAGTAGAGTTAGATTGTTCAAGTACATTTATTAAGAAACCAGGGGATAGCAAATTAAATTTATTTACCACTTGGCAATCAGTGCCCATCTGTGTATATTAGACAACGTCTAACTCAGAATAAAGTGTTTGAGGAACTGAATTTTGATGCACAAAAGCTCACAATGAAACAAGTCAGTAAGGTCTTGCATGATTTTGATCTCTATTTTCTATTCCTTCCTTCCTTTCCTTTTTTTAAAGACAAAAGGCTATGTTTTACTTTTTGCCAACAATCTAAGATAAAGCAATAAATAATGACTTAAAGATGTACAGTATTTTCCGTACTGTATTTTACTTTAATTTCCCCAAATTAATAAAATTAATAAATCCTCCTTGAGTTCTCCTCCACCACGACCCCATGTTGTTTCCTTTCCTTTCCATGTTCTGAAGACTCCTCTCTGCTTATTTTTCCAGGAACGGATGCTTCTTTTCAGCGGGGGGGGGGGCATTGGGGATGGAGCAGCCCATTAAGAAATGCCTTTCCACACTAAAAAGAAGAATCCAATCCTGCAAGAACAGAGCAGAGAGGAGGGCAATCAAACACTCCCAGATAGAAAAGAAAACAGCAGGAGGTGGTAAACAGTAGGGGATGGGGTCAAAGAGAATCCAAACTGACCTCGCTGTTTCATTTCCTCTCAGGGAGTGCTTGATTTCTCTCCTCTGTGTTTCGTTCATGCAGGATCGGATGCTTCTTTTCAATGTAGAAAGGCACTTCTTACTGGGCTGCTCCACTCCCAAGCCTTTCCCCAATGAAAAGAAGGCTCCTGTCCTTGCAAAAACAAAGCACACGGGAGTCTTCAGAACACGGAGAACAAAGGCTGCAGGCAAGGAAGGGAAGCAGCAAGGTCAGTTTGGGTTCTCCTCCACCCCAGCCCTACCCCTCAGGCAAGGCTTACCTCCATGTACATGACACCCATTAATTTTTAGTACCATGATTTTAGAAAAAAAATAGCATAATATACATGTAAAAATATGGTAAGTATAATCCACATGGCACAATTAGCAAACGAAAATTCAACAAACAGCATTAAGTATGTACCTGGAGTTCAGATTTCTACAAAAGCTTCTTTAAAGAGTTGCATCTTCAGCAGGCACCAAAAGCCATAAGAACAGACTTGCTGCAACAGGCCACAGCCCATCCAGTCTAGCATTCTGTCTCACACAGTGGCTCACCATTTGCTTCAGGGTATTCCCAAACAGATGTCTTCACCTGCTTATGATTCCCTGCAAATGGCATTGAGAGATATCCTGCCTCTCTCTCCAACCCAGAGGTTGTCCTTAGGCATCCATAATGATAGCCATTGATACCCTTGTTCTCCATGAATTTGTCCAATCCTTTCTTAAAGCTGTCAAGGTTGACAGCTGTCACCACTTCTTTTGGCAGGGAGTCTCACAGACCAGTGATCCTCTAGGTCAGGCATGTCCAAACTTCGGCCCTCCAGATGTTTTGGACCACAACTCCCACAATCCTTTGCCATTGGCAATCTAAGCTTAGAATTCTGGGAGTTGTGGTCCAAAACATCAGGAGGGCCGAAGTTTGGACGTGCCTGCTCTAGGTGAAAAAGTACGTTCTCTTTGCTTGAGATCTAGCACCCAAAAGTTTCATGGAGTGCCCCCTAGTTCTAGTGTTGTGTCCACACCATGTATGAATTTATAAACTTCAATCGGGTCACCTCTTAGGTGCCCTCATTCTAGAGTGAAGTGGCCCAGTCATGGCAGCCTCAGGTGTTAAGGAAGGTTTTCCAGTCCCCTAATCATTCTGATTGCCCTCCTCTGCACTTTTTCCATTTCCATAATATCCTTCTGGAGGTATGGTGACCAGAATTGTACACAACACTTCAGATGGGGCCTAACCATAGATTTGTAAAGATGCAAAATGACACTTGCTGGCTTATTTTCTATATCCTTCCTAATGATGCATAGCATTGGGTTTGCTTTTTTTACTGCTGCAGCACACCTTCGTTGAGCTGTCCACCGGGACACCAAGGTCCCATACATAATCATATAGTCTCAGTGGACTTTTTAGGGAAGGAATTCCAGAGAAACAAGGTCACAACTGGAATCATGCATGTTTACTGCAAGAGTTGAAACCTTTCAGCCTTTAGAGCAGTAGTGGCAAATCTTTGGCACTCCAGATGTTTTGGACCACAACTCGCAGAATTCCAAGCCTGTATTGACAGTGACAGAGAACTATGGGAGTTGTGGTCCAAAACATCTGGAGTGCCAAAGGTTCACCATCAGTGCTCTAGATGCTTTGTATTCTTGTTATTCCTTTCCTACAGAGTGATGGACATTATCATGGCTTTTTTTATCCTGGATGCAAATCAATAATAGTGTGCCAAATCAGTCTCCCAGGTTTTCTATCACTACATTCTCCTTTCTGCATTTTCTGCAATTACTTCAGACTCTTATCCCATAATCCTCAGCCACAAAGCAATATTAAGAGAGACTTCTAAGGGCTAAAATCTAAAACCTATGAGAGGCAAAGGTCCATCATTCATGTTCTATCAGATGGTCCTAAGAAAGATACAGTACAGTATTCTCTTACTGTGTCTTTCAGAATTGACACTAAGCTTGGATTAGCACACTGATGTATGATTTCTAAGCAAATGCAAAGAAAACCTACTGTAATGGGTTTGAGTGGATGGTAGTCTCCAAACTCCACAGCCACAAGTTCCAGCCTGCATGATTCAAATTCACGTGCATAGTTTCTTGATCTTCCGTGCCTGAAAGAAAAGAGTTACAAGAAACTCACATGCATGCTTTTTGCAAATACACATTTAACTGCAAAAGAAAAGTCACAAGAAAAATAAGACCTCTCAAATTCACTGTATGGAATTAAATCATAGAATGCTTTTTTTAATTAAAGGGAAATAAAATAGTACAGTAACAGAGAAACTAATCTGACATGGGATGGCTGATTGAGCCAGAGGAAGTATGTCACTGCTTCCCTGTTGCTATACCTATATTGGCTGAGCAGTGCTTAAGCATAAGTGCTTAATGGTATGCCATTCTCAAACAGGCCATGTTGAATCAATCCAGTGGTCCATGAACTGGAGCATTCTGCTCTAGAAACATAGACAAATGGCAAGATGATCTATCCTTTGTAAGACCTAATGCACAGCCTTTTACAAGCACAGTTCTCATCAGTTATCTTTACTCTCTTCTCTCATCAACAGAGCAACCACCATCTTGTCCATCAGTCAAAAAAGAGTCAAGATTCCATCTATTGCTTGCTTGATCATTGGGGTGTAACCAAAAAGCCAACAGACAGATGAGAGGGAAAATAGCTAGCCCATATTGCCCATATTGCAAACCAAAACTGTTCTCACATGGACAGCATTCACTTTTACAAGGAGAAAAGGTTCTGAGGATTTGACTAGTATTGTGAAGGCCAGGAGACTCATAAAGTCTTGCTGTATGAATGAATTACTTATTTACAGTTGTTAACCAAATCTTACATACTAAAATATTAAATTTGACACAATAAGACCTTATAGTGGTGCATTTCGTAAAAAGAAACATGCTTATAGAGTAAAACCAAATATGAACACATCCTTGCTGTACTTCCTCTAAAACATTTTGGCATTCTCCTAAAAAATCCAGTGAGCAGACAGGGTGACATTGTGAATGCAAGGGAAAGTGAATCCAGCAAAAACACACTAGCCTGTCTCTCCAGCTTTCCTAATCCCTCTTGCCTTACTCTGCAAGTGCATAAATATTCACTTGGATGTGCTTTTCTCAATGCACTCCAACATTGCTGTTGCTCCAGGTAAGCTCCCTGAGCTAATTAGCATATGTAAGCATTGTCAACAATTAAAAGCAAAAGGGAGACTGAGGAAAACTTAATTCATCGCTTTTACAAAAGTATTTTCAAAAGACTTCAAAAGATTCTACAGGAACAAGAGAAAGGAGACCGCGTGTCTTCAAAATGCAGCTTCTACTGCTAACACAGCCAAGCAAAGTTTGCATTTCTATGCATACACCCCCTATATCTGGATCTTGGGAAACGACTGGGTGCTTGTTTGGGATAGAAAATGTTCAGTTCTCTCTAGAAGACAATGCCTTCTTCCTTTTCCATGTACAAAAACCAAACTGAATGGCAATTGGACCTTTCTGCAACACAGACAAAGGTACCACATTCTCCTTCTCTGGGTTCAACCTGTCTATTTGCCCTCATTTAATCCAGTACGGCAGGCATGTCCAAAGTTAGGCCTGGGGGCCAAATGCGGTCTGTTTTCAAATTTTGAATGGCCCGCAATCTTGTGACGCGTCCTTGCCAGCTTGCAGTTTTATGGTTCGCCTGCCCTCCCTGCCTCTGTCTACCACCATTCCAGCCACCTGCCCAACCTACCTGCCCCCAGTTCCATTGCTGCATCCTCCTCCCTGCCTCCTTGCATGTTATAGAGACTTGTCCAAAGTCTGGCCTAGGGGCCAAATGCTCCTGAATGGTCAGCCCCACACATTTTCACCTCGACAAATCTGGCCCTCCTTGCAAAAAGTTTGGACACCCCTGCAGTACGGCCTCCAGGCAATGCTCAAAGGATGACACAGCAACAAATGCAGAGGGTGGAAAGGATAGAACTGGATGACACAAAGCTCCAAGCATGGAGTGGCCTCAAATAGGTATTAAACAGCATTGGAGAGATAACTGACCTCTGTGGAACCCCACAATTGAGGATCTAAGGTGTGGAACTACAGAATCACAGAGTTAGATGAGACCTCAAGGGCCATCCAGTCCAACCCCCTGCCATGCAGGAACCCCCATCACAGTACTCCCAACAAGTGGTCATCCAGCCTTTGCTTAAAAACCTACTAATAAGGAGACTCCACCACCCTCTCTGGCAGCATATTCCACTGCTGAACAGCTCTAATCGTCTGGAAGTTCTTCCTAATGTTTAAATCAAATATCTTTTCCTGTAGTTTGAAAGAGGCGAAATTTGATTTAAATCACTTTTCCAAATTTTATCCCAACCCCCAAATGAAATGCATGGGCCTTCTGCACCAACTCCCCTCCCCCTTTGCTGGCAAGGCAAGGCCCACTGGCCTCGATGAGCCACATTGAGGAGAGGTGTGAATGTGTGTACGTGTGCACTGCATTTCTCATCACTGATGCTGTTTCATTCCAGCCATAAGGCCTTGCATTTCTTTGTTGCAGTGTTTGTATTTTGCATGCATATCTGCCTTACCCATAGGTAGAGGAACTTCATTAAAATATCCCTAAACAGATCTTCTTTTACAGCCTGCTGCCATCACCCACCATGGCAACATCTTCCACTGCCTTTCTGGCAGGATTTATTCCTTTTTGTTAGCTTGGGGTTCAAAAAGTGGGGGTGTCTTGCACCTGGTGTCATTCTTATAGATTGAAAAATACCGCAAGCTTGAGCACTGGGCTGAAAACAACAGAAATGCATTCAACAGGGATAAATGCAAAGCACTGCCCAAAGGAAACAGAAACCAAACACACATTTACAAGATGGAGGATACCAACAGTATGAGGTGGCTACAAGAAAGGCAAATGCTATTTTAGGCTGCATTGATAAAGTATTATCCCCAACTCCCAAAAGGTATTTGTCTCCCTCTAGTTGCCACTGGTTAGACAAGTCCTTTCGAATATAAAGCATACCTAGTCCTGTTTCATATTTGTCTGCTGGGTAGCTCATATGAGGGTGAACAGTGAACGTTCTGTTAGAGCGAGCTCTGTGGGAACTGCCTGCAATCTCATTTGGTCTTAACACTTTGTGCAGTTGTTGGCAAATTCAGAAACTGGATCTTAAGTGGGAACCACCCAGAGCGGCTTTTTGCCAGATGGGCGATATTGACATCAAATAAATAAATAATAATAGCAATTAGACCTCATCTTGAACACGACACTTCAAGAAGGATGCTGACAAACCAGAACAAATTCAGAGGAGGGTCACAAGGAGGACTAAGGGAATTGAAAACCAAGCCTTATGAGGCAAGACAGAAAGAACTGGGCATGTTTAGCCTTGAGAAAAGGAGACTGAGGGGAGTTTTGATAGCACTTTCAAATACAGTACTGTCATACAGAGGAGAGGCAGGATCAGTTCTTGATCAGCTCAGAATGTAGGACACAGAATAATGTGCTCAAATAACAGGAAGCCAGATTTCAGTTGAATATCAGGGGGAAAAACTTCTAAATATTAGAGCACTACAGCAATGGAACCAATTACTGCTGGAGGTAGTGAGTGCTCCAACACTGGAGGCATTCAAGGGAAAGTTAAACAACCTCCTTGTTATCTGCTTTTTTGTATTTCTATTTTTATTGTAAGCCGCCCAGAGTTCCCTTTGGGAAGATGGGCAGGGTATAAGAGTAACAAATAAATAAATAAATAAATAAATAAATAAATAAATAAATAAATAAATAAATAAATATCCTATGATTTGTATTCCTGCCCTGATTCAATGGCCTTATAGGCCTCTTCCAACTTCATGATTCTAAGATGGAAGGAAAACTCATTTCTTAATGCAAATCAATAGTGACACCAACTGTATATATTTTAAATTGCCTTTCTTCTCTTCTGGCAACAGTAGGTTTTGCTTCCAAGAAACTGGTCCACAAGTTTGAGGAATACAGCGTGTAAGAACACTTTTGACAGGGCTTTAGTCTACTCTAAAACTTCATCTGAGTTTTTTCTAGGCAGTGGATAGTTACATATTGGTTGAAGGGTGCTTTTAATATAAACATGAAAGAATCAAGCAAAGAGTTAAAGCTTGCAGGCACTTCCTCCCTTGTTTCATCATTAATGTTATGTATTGTCCATTTGATTCTGACTTACAGTGACCTTAGTAAGGTTTTTAAAACATGTGAGATATTTAAGGGAAGGATTTACCACTGTCAACCCCTATGAGCATCCACAGCCAAGTAGAGATTTGAACACTGGTCTCCTTATTCCCATCTAACACTCTATCTATTCCACTCCATTTGTTCTTACCACAGTTTTTTTCTGCCATGCCTTTCTATACCCACTTCAGCCCACAAGTCATGCTGTTTCAAATGTGGAACAATAGACGAAATGTTTCTGTTGCCTTTTTGTTACACAAGATTTCTTTCACAGGACATGTAATGTTGTAAAATAAAGGAAGTTCACTGAAGAGCCGGGTCTGCTGTACATAACAGGAAGGGATACATGGGGGCCTTCCAAAGTTTATGGGATTCAGCTCCCATTAATCCTCCCGATAAACTACAGTGAGTTGGGTTAATGATAGATGTAGTCCCAGCAATATTCAAAGGCCACAAGTACATACAGAAAAATAAAACATAGATTATCTGTGGACAATATTCAGTTCTGGGATACAAAACCAATTTCTAGAATTCTCTCAACCATGCACATGATACATCAATTTATAGACTACAAATGCTCAGAATAAAACAAGGTTATGAGTCTTTCAAGATACAAGACTCAGACTAACACCACTAACTCCTTTGGAATTTCATTCTTGTGACAAAACCAAGCACATCCTGCAAACATTTGGTCTGCTCATCCGGACCCGACCCTAAACATAATCCACATCCTAAAATGCCCACTGATATGTCATAATTCCTGAAGGAAATACGCCTGTAGGATTTCTACCTGTGTACTTCCTGTTAAGCATCACTTTTTTTCCTTCAAGCTGCATAGAATTTTATTTCAAGTAAAAGTACTATAGCACCTTAAAAATCGGACTGTTGGTGGCTAAAACCATAAAAGCAGAGGCATTCAGTGATATCCATATACAGTGGTAACTTGTATAAAGGAATTAATTCGTTCCAAAAGAAATTATGTTAAGCAAATTTTCCTTTATACAAATTCCCATAGGAATGCATGGAAAACGGAGTGATCCCATTTTTATGTTGTACGGAATCTCCCCATAGGTGATTATGTTAAGCAGATTTCCCCTATCTCCAGAATTTTTTTATGTTGTACAAATTTTATGTTATACAAGCTATTTGTTATACAAGGGTCCGCTGTACATGAAAACACACAGAGCTCGAGGGAGACTGCCGACTGAGACGTTGGATAATAAATAAATAAATGCAGACATGAGAGCAGAAGCTGCATTCTCAGCCATCGCCAAATTTGCTGCACTTTTGTTTTCTGGGCCACAGATTAACGCAGCCACCCGTTTGTCAAAAACGACCCTCAAAAAACGATATTACCAAGAGCCCAACGATTGTCTCCCTACCACCACACGCCCATGGTTGCAATTTTAAAAAAAACCACGAGATGACCAAGCCCACCCCACGAGAAGAAGCCACCGGCTCAAATTCCATTCCTCTGAACAGCAACGTTTAGGATGGCATTTCTGAGCGGAAGCAATAACGGCGAAAACTCCTAAGGAAGAGTTCGTCCCGTCCCTTGCAAAAGCATCGCCCCATCGCCTAATCCCCCTTTTTTCTCTACGGATCCACGGCTTTCCCAACAACTCCTTACCAAGGAAACGAAGCCATCTTGTCTCCCATCACCATCACATGACTTCTCCACACCCTCGCTAGGCTTTTCCTAGGTTTCGCTCAGCCTCAGGCGGTAGCCGGAGCGGCCATGATTGAGAAGGGCAGGCGACAGGACGCCGTCCCGTTCCCTTTCGTTTTGCAGATGTTTTTGACTGAATCACAACCTAGCGGCGCTCTTTTTCTTTTCTTTTTTTTTTTTTAGATTACCGCTTCCAGAATGCCCAGCCCACAGGACCAATCCTTGCCCTGGCTGAGGATTCTGGGACTTGTAGTGTCGGGAAGTAAAGCTTTCCGTCTCTGCAGTAATGGCTCATAAAAACCACAAACCTCGATGCTTAAGAGAATGAGATGTGTTCATGTTTAAGGGGCTCGTAGTGGCTGCTATCTCAGGGGTAAAGCACACGCTTCCGATAACATCTCAGAGAAGGCCTAGGCTAGGGAAAGGTATATAAGATATCATCAGGCCATTTCTAATGGTTCCAAGATGCTCCAAGATAGACAAAAGTACAAGGCAGCTCTCAATACTTGAATATGTCTTAATTGTACTGGAATGTATATTATCCCTCATTACTGTAAGCTGCCTTGGGTCCTTTTCCAAGGAGAAAGGTGGGGTAAAAATACTCTGAAATAAATAAATACATAAGATCCATAAAATGAAGAGCGGATCCTCATTATTTCATATGATTTTATATGATACCCTCACCAAACCACCATTAAATAATAGATGCCATGGCATAGATTATACCACAAAAATCATGTATCCATTGGCACATGACTTTACACTAGTGCAAAATATAGATACCAGGCACAGATCCTCATGATTCCACATGATGTTTACATGCAGTTGTCCCGAAACCACTGGCAGACAATAGATCCCATTTGCACCCACAAACTACACAACAGAAATCATGGCAAAAAGGAGTTGAGCCGCGTGGCCATCACAAACACAATTGCAAAAATAGGTTACAGGCGATACCTTCATAAGCCACTATTAAAAATAAAAAGGAACATCGCAGGCTTTCGAGTGTAAATCACCCTTCTTCAAAGCAGGTCCCAGAAGTTCAGACATGGTGAAATATGTTCTTCACCAGGAGATTACTTTTAAAGTCCTTATTTAGATGATGTTCTTAAAATCCATGGCTAGATGTTGTTGTAGCCAGCAGGACAGGATTCTTGTTGGAGGCAAGCAGGGCAATTGTAAAAGGCTGTTTCTTAAGTCACACCGCCGTTCTTCAAACAAAGAAACATGGGTCATATACCACCCCCCTCTCCCTTACCCAGCTCCATTTGGCACTAGGAGACACACAAATCCCTTTTGGCATGGCGGGGGGGGGAGTTGATACAAAGGGCCCATGTACTTCATTCTGGGTTTGGTGTAAAAAAAATTGGCAAGTCCACTACATTTGCCAATTGGAACCAGATTGAATTAAAGTTATATTACCTAGTGGAAGCAGTCTTGCCCTTTGATGCTGAGAGTTCTTGTGCCTCATTCCAGGTCTCTGGGGAATGCCGGCTCTTTCTTGGTATCTTGGCAATTCGATCAAGGAAAAAGGAGTTGAGCCAGGTGGCCATCACAAACACAACTGCAAAAATAGGTTACAGGCAATACCTTCATAGGCCACTATTAAAAATAAAAAAGGAACATTGCAAGCTTTTGTAGTACTTGTTAACTTCATTTATGGTTTTATAGATAGTTTGAATTTAACTTCTCAAAATCCTCAATAGAGTCCTCCAAATTTTCAACCATGGAAATTTCCTATAAAAACTGATCAGATCAGAGGCCAGTAATTTAGCTATCCTATTTTTTTTATTCTAGCATTCCATCTAGCCACTTTTACAGCATTTTCTTGAACTAAAACCTCTTTATAAAGATCTTAAATTCTAGGATTAAAGCATGGTAAATCAAGCAACATAATCAGAGGTAGGTGATCACTATCATGATAATCACAATCGCCAGCCTTAAAAGATTCAATGTGTTGGAATGCAGAATATGGAGGCTCATTTGGTTAATCATCTGTGTTAGCATATGTCCAGCATAATTCACTTTACTATTTTTGGACATCCTATGTAGGAGTAAATATGTCCCTGATTCAGGTGGGCAAACTCAAATACATCCTGTCATCATCCTGCCCTATTCTAGCATTAAAGTCTCCACTTAAAATGACATAAGCCTTTGGGTTATTTAATATTATATTCCAAAGGTAAACTTCCAAGTTCCTCTATTCTATCTCTACTTGTGTTTTTGTTTTTGCCAGTGTAAGATAGACATTTACTGTATTATAACACATGAAACTTCTTGATAATATAAAACTATTGCCAACCATTGCTATTGGAGGATGAGAGGGTAACCTGCCAATTTTCACTTTTAATGACATAGAGACTAAAATGCCTAAGCCACCCTTGGCCCTACCATCTTTAGAGGACTCTGCGGCTAGATCAAAGGATTTATATCCATCTAGTGCTATGGCTTCTGTACACCATGTCTCTTGAATTAATGTAACATTGTGCTTACTCAAGTACCCACAAGTACAATCATCTTTCACTTTGCCAGACCATAACATTCCATGATAAATGTGATAACAGTTGTAAATTAGGATCATAACTTTCCATAGCAGTCATAGATGGTTATTCATAATCACTCACAATCAGTTTTCCATCATCAATATATAAGTAGCCCTAGTGCCCTTGTGGATACCTGTCCCATGGCTAGCTCCTCCAGTAGGACTAATTGGGGGGCGGCATGTGCCTTATGAGAATTTGTAAACTTCCACCTAAATGGGGGGGGGCAGATATGTTATCTATTACATTTCTCCCACTTATTCTCTGCCTTCCAGGTCTTATACGAGCATTCATAATGCCAATTATAGCAGGTATTGGACTACCAACAGAAACATCCTTATTCCCCAATTGTTTCTTCACTGCCGCTATGAGTTCCGTATTCAATATTGGTTCATATTGCCTTCTCACTAGAGACTCTACTCTACCAAAATCAAACCCATTTAAATGTACATGGGGTGTGCTGGGGCTCATTCTGTCACTTTACACATCTCAGTTATATCCATACTCAATGGTAGCCTTGGCCATCTGTCGGGCATCCTGTGATGGGGGTTTCTGCATGGCAGGGGGTTGGACTAGATGACCCTTGAGGTCTCTTCCAACTCTATGATTCTATGAGTTCATCTGGATGTGATCCATCTTGTGCTCCTAAATGGAAAATTCCTAGGGGTCACTTCTTAGTCTTCATTTAATAACACTCATATGTCTGCCTTTGTCTTCTTGATCTCCCCCTTTCTTTTGTCCCTTCCCCAAGTAGATTTTTGGTGTCATTCTTCAAAAACAGAGTTCAGTGATTTCACTTTGAGCCACTACTTAAGATATCACAATACATAACTCTACAAATTCCTCCATTGCCTTTGTGAGGCACACAGGCTCCTTCTTTTGGTTTTGACCAGAAAAAAAGAAAGCAACCCAGTATGTCAATCAATCAGAAGGCTGAATATAGCTTGCCTGCTAGGTTAAATGTGGATAATTTAGTTGGTTAGCATACTTTATTACTCTCCTTTCTTCCCCCAACAAATGAGAGCCAAGGTAGTTTACACTAATTTAGGTACACAGTTAAACAAACCAAATACACTTTAAAGATTTATTATGCAATAATCTTACAGGGGGGGAAAGAACAAGATAAGTGAAAACAAAGGTACAAAAATATGTTTCAGGATATACTGCATTCCAAACAAAATAAAAAAGGAAACTGATAAATAACATAATAAATACAAAGCACAACAAATTACAGATATGATCTGGCACTTGTAAATAGAAGGCCTTGACTCTTCTACATATTAACACTTCACATTTGAGTACTTTAAATAAGTAATTAGCTTGTATTTAAAAACGCATTTCTACTTATAAATAGTTTACTCACACAACAAACAAGCATTAGCATTTTTAGCACTGACACATCAATTAAATTAAATTAAATTAAACGTCTAATCCTAAAGACACAAGTCTTAAGAGGCATTTTAACATGTTAGCATTTATTTCAAACCTCTAAGGAATATATTCAAGTCATGCAATAGCATTAAGAACCAGAGTAAAATCTAAAATGTATTTAGGAATAAAATAAATTGGTTCTTTGAGATCGTGCTTGCATTGTGTTGCATCAGTTACTCAAGAAGAGTCTTTTAACACACTGCCTGCAAAAGCTCAGAGACATGACAATCAACCAGAATAAGATGGTTTATCCTAGCGTGCTTTGAGCTAGCAATTGTCTTCCGTTCTCTTCTCATAAGCCTAGATATTATAATAAGTTTGCATTCCATGTTTATTCTTTTGCATGAAGCAGGAAGCAAATCAGCTGCCCACTTGCTAGTCCATAAGAAACTCAGGTTAAAAAAAAGATATTTTGGTTTATTGTGTGAAGAGATACTACTAAGCCACAGAACTGCTCAGCAGTGTTTTAAATCTATGCCATGCTCAGTGATTCCAGCCTGAGACACTGAATGTGTTACTCACATAGGTATCGGTTAACTAACACCAAGCGGCAAATTACTTAGACACTTGTCAAACTGTTTTTTAAATCAATATTTTAATCCATACTATGATCCAAATAGTTAACCTCTATCTAAAATTAGGCATGGCTTACATAAACAACCCTCTTTTTCCAGCAATGGGTTTGTCAATGTCAGAGTGAAGCCTTCTGGGAAATTACAGAGGATTAAAGGCTAATGCCACCTGACAAAACTTGCTGAATTTTAAATAAAGATGTTATTTATTTATCTGATTTTTACACTGCCCATCTGGCAACAAGGCCGCTCTGGGCGGTTTGCAACAAGTTACAGTGATATTACCTCAACTACAATAAGACAATAATCCTAACGTATATAGGATATAGTAGAACCTTCTGTAATATTAGCATGCAGAAACCAGAAAGTCCTCTCCAGTGACAAAAAAGTGAGTATCCTACCTATCAGATATCTAAAGCTTGGGTTTCCAAATAAAAAAGATACAAAAGAGATATATTGTGGGGTTTTTAAAAAAAATCATGTGGGCAAAATAAATCTTAGAAATGAGTTGTTGCTACATTTTTATTTACACTTTAAACTTATTGGAAGGGCAGAGACTGGCAACTCCTATTGGATAATGACTTGGTCACAAAACAAGACAAGGCTGGTTTCCCTTTTATGTTTTGCCTACTATGTGGTAACTTTTAAAGGACATCTGACATCTGTTGGGAACAAGACCATGTCCCAAGAAAAGAAAAATCAACCCATGTGACATGGCTATCGTCATCATCCACAAGGATCTATTAAGTCAACATACATGCAATGAATGCAAAAATTAGCCCTATTGATTTTACTGGTGCTCAAGTGATTAAGAGGAAGACAGTGTATCTCTGAAGCCATAGCAGCTGTAAGCAAGGATCCAGGTGCAGCTGAAACACTTCAAACAACTGCACAGAGTTATACAAACAGCTCTTAGTATGTTACGTAAGAACTGTTTTTAAAAATATCCCCATAAAATCAAATACTATTTTACCTGAGAGTTACAATGTATGTTATTGTTTTAGAGACAATACTCACAAGATGATTGAAACATGCAGAATACAAAATTACTGTAGTCCAGATTCTTTAAACTGTTACTCTTCTCAATCCACCCACCGTCTCTTAGAAATCTAAGATAACATATGCTTGGCAATTCAAAACAGTCCCAGGTGGGTGTTTAATAGCAGGAAGATCTGAGGTAATGGAGAACAGGCAAGCCAAAGCAACCTCTTAGCCCAATGAATGCTGCTTTCTTAAGTTGTCACAACATTTGGCTTCTTTCTTTGGATTCTTCCTGCATATACTCCTAAGAGGCAAAGCAGAGAGAAAAAATTTTCCTTACTTGAAGCATTGTCAATTTAAAATATTTACAGTGAATTATAAGCAAGCAGTATTAAAGAAAAGAGTGTGGGGGAGTGCTGAGGATGTGGTGGGCGGAGCAGAGGTGAGGAGTGTGTGTGCGCGCGTGCATGTGTGTGCACTTCACAATGGAGCCTGCTGGGATCGTGGTATGCAAAAGGCGCCTGCGGGCTGTTCAAAGTTGGACAGCCCTGACACAGATGATCAAAGGCAAGCTCCAAGACAAGCCCCAGGTCGTTCCTACCAAAAGGGCAATGGAAAACAATGCAAAAACACAAAAGAACGCAAGGAAACCCCAGCTCCCCACCTTTCCAAGGTCTAAAAGTCTGAAAATTGCTGCCAACCAATGTCCTGAATGGCTCCAAAACTTGATGAAAAAATTCCTCCCCCTCTTCCACAAACTACAGGGGCTCAATGCATCCTGGGTAACGTGTTTCATAATGTGGAATGGATTTTCCTCTTGCGTGGCATCCCACAGGGAACTTTCATCTTGTAAAGCATGCATATTCCGGGAAATTTCATTTGTGTTACGAATTTTTCATCTTCTGGGGCATTCATCTTAAGAGGTACCACTGTACTGGTAATTAATGTTTATATTTCTCCTCAACCATCTTAAGTCCAGAGCAGGAGGGGATGATCTATATTGGGAGGGTATAATGACAACCTGAAGCCTCTGTTATAGTGGGGTGAGGGTGGAGGTGACAGCAACCCAAGGATTGGTGGAAAGAAATAATCCTTGTTTGTGCAATTCAAAATGATCCCTGTGGATGCCATCTTACAAAATGATCTCTCTCCATTATAGACAATCCAAAGACAACGGTTGCAACTATACTGGGTTGTACTTTAAGTATATGATCCATAATCTCAATCTGATTTTGTTAAATCAAAATGTGAAGGGAGTTAGGCCAGGAGAATGTACATGTTTCAACTGCTGGAGCCCCAAGCATATATTTTCGTTTCACTCGATTTGGTGGAAACACTATCCAAGTTTAAAGTGGAAAAAAACTTTCCTACTTTCTTGGAGCATTCTGAATTTTGAACTGAGTTAGACTAATATCAGTCAACAGACGGAAAAGATCTACAAAAAGAAAATTAACGAGTTTAGCTTCCAAGTAAAAACTTTAAAAAACCTTTAATTCAAGCTTTCGGCATGTACAGCCATCATGCCATCTTCAGGATATCAGAAACGACAATTACTGACCAACATTGCAAGTTAGACATAGCAGAACATTCAGGTGAACCAGTTTGTTCAATTACTTTACTGCTGATCTTATGCAATTAATTCCAGGAAGCCACAAGTCACTAAGTTTTTGCCCATTGTCCTGGTTCACCACATTCTCCCTCAAATGTAGAGTATCTCTATAGAATCCCTTATCAGCCTTAAATTCCACAAGCGAGATTGGAACGGCTTTTTTTGTTTTGTTAAAGCATATGCTATGCTCAGTTTCCCAGCCATGTTTAGCTAACACAGACATTTCTTCTTAGGCCATAGGGTAGCACTGATGTACTTTACATTGAATCTCAATGCTTCTTCCCGTGTGTTCAATATAACTAAAACCACAAGAACATGGGATCTCATAAACACCTGGTAATTTTAAACACAAACTATCATTTTACAGGATGCGTGCAGTGATTAATCTTTTTCAGGCGGACTGTCATGTTGAGTGTGACTATCTGCCTTTGGTTTTGAAGGTCATCATGCTTAAGAGGTCAACATGTTTGCTGAAAGAGGGCATAATTGGGTCAACAGTTGCTGTAAGAAGCTCTTGTACTAGGTGGTCTACGAAACTGGATGACCCATTGAGGCAATTCCTGTATTCTGATTTTTAGCATCAATTAAGTAGCTCTACTGGATCTGCTGATTCAATTATAACTCTGTTGAGAATGTCTCTTGAAGCACACCTTATGTGTTGTAAATATATCATATGTGTTGTATATATCAGTGTTTTTTCAACCACTGTTCCGCGGCACACTAGTGTGCCGCGAGATGTTGCCTGGTGTGCCGTTGGAAAAGCTGAAGAATATCAGCTTTGTGTTCATCCAAACAGGCCCAGGTTGCGCACTGAATAAAGTATTTTATAATTTTTCATATTTCTGTTTACTTACTATTTCATAATAAAGTAATTATAAAATACTTTCTTTGTGTTTATTTGATTCCTATTCAAGAGAATTACTTTATATATAGTCAATATAGGCACAGAGTTAATTTTTTTTAACATTTTCTAATGGTGGTGTGCCTCGTGATTTTTTTCATGAAACAAGTGTGCCTTTGCCCAAAAAAGGTTGAAAAACACTGGTATATATAAAGGTTGGCCCCGCCCCCACTTACATTGCCTGTTCCAAACATTGGTTTGACAGGGAATGTAAGGCCATGAAATATGATCTGAAAAATAAATATAATAAAGCATATAGAGATCAGAATTTGTCAAAAGATTCCACCTGACTGGTTCTTGCTAAAAAGGAATGACAAAACAAAACATTTATAAAGAATAAAAACCTGTAGGTGCAGAGGGAGATATGGCAATATTTAATAAGTGTGGCTAACCTAAAGGACCCTGCTTTCTCCTGGAGGATGGTGGCTGGAAGTTGGTCAGATTGATTGTGGGAAAATACCCATTGTATCCCTGCTAATGTATGGGAGTCACACTTCCAAAGCCCTTATGCATCCTGGAAGTGATCATGAATCCTTAGAGGAGCTAGAAGTCACAGTAGAATGGCCTCCACTCTGTAATTAGGAAATTACCTCACTAATTTGCCAACAAACATCGGGTAAAACTCCCAGGGCTGATAATATCCCAGAGGCGCTATTATAAAACAACTGATTTGTTTTGGGACACTGATGAAATAACATGGCAGAAGTAATTCATTTTGTACCAGTTTTCTTGATGAAAAGGTAAACAATAATTCTTACATTATAAGAACAGGCACAAACAAAAAATTACTGTAAGTGCGGTTTATTTTGCCACTTGAGTTACATTTGTTGTTGTTCAGTCGTTCAGTCGTGTCCGACTCTTCGTGACCCCATGGACCAGAGCTCGCCAGGCCTTCCTATCCTCCACTGCCTCCCGGAGTTTTGTCAAATTCATTTTGGTTGCATCGATGACACCGTCCAACCATCTCATTCTCTGTCGTCCTCTTTTCCTTTTGCCTTCGATTTTTCCCAGCATCAGGGCCTTTTCCAGGGAGTCCTCTCTTCTCATGAGGTGGCCAAAGTACTGGAGCCTCAGCTTCAAAATCTGTCCTTCCAGTGAGCATTCAGGGTTGATTTCTTTCAGAATGGATAGGTTTGATCTCCTTGCAGTCCAGGGGACTCTCAAGACTCTCCTCCAGCACCACAGCTCAAAAGCATCAATTCTGCGGCGATCAGCCTTCTTTATAGTCCAGCTCTCACTTCCATACATCACTACTGGAAAAACCATAGCTTTAACCATCCTGACCTTAGTTGGCAAAGTGATGTCTCTGCTCTTTAGGATGCTATCTAGGTTTGCCATTGCTTTCCTCCCAAGAAGCAGGCGTCTTTTTATTTCGTTGCTGCAGTCGCCATCTGCAGTGATCAAGGAGCCCAAGAAAATAAACTCTGTCATTGCCTCCATTTCTTCCCCTTCTATTTGCCAGGAGGTGATGGGACCAGTGGCCATGATCTTAGTTTTTTTGATGTTGAGCTTCAGCCCATTTTTTTCACTCTCCTCTTTCACCCTCATTAAGAGCTTCTTTAGTTCTTCCTCACTCTCTGCTATTAGAGTAGTATCATCTGCGTATCTGAGGTTGTTGATATTTCTTCCGGCAATCTTAATTCCGGCTTGAGATTCATCCAGACCGGCCTTTCTCATGATGTACTCTGCATATAAGTTAAATAGGCAAGGTGACAGTATACAGCCTTGTCGTACTCCTTTCCCGATTCTAAACCAGTCAGTTGTTCCATATCCAGTTCTGACGGTTGCTGCTTGTCCCACATATAGATTTCTTAGGAGACAGATAAGGTGTTCAGGCACTCCCATTCCTTTAAGGACTTGCCATAGTTTGTTGTGGTCTACACAGTCGAAGGCTTTGGCATAGTCAATGAAGCAGAAGTAGATGTTTTTCTGGAACTCTCTGGCTTTCTCCATAATCCAGCGCATGTTGGCGATTTGGTCTCTAGTTCCTCTGCCCCTTCGAAATCCAGCTTGTAGTTCTGGAAGTTCTCTTTCCACATACTGCTGAAGCCTGCCTTGTAGAATTTTGAGCATAACCTTGCTAGCATGTGAAATGAGTGCAATTGTGCGATAGTTGGAGCATTCTTTGGCGTTTCCTTTCTTTGGGATTGGAATGTAGACCGATCTTTTCCAGTCCTCTGGCCACTGCTGGGTTTTCCAAATTTGCTGGCATATCTTATGCAGCACCTTTACAGCATCCTCTTTTAAGATTTTAAAGAGTTCAATTGGAATGCCATCACCTCCACTGGCCTTGTTGTTTGCAATGCTTTCTAAGGCCCACTTGACTTCACTTTCCAGGATGTCTGGCTCCAGGACAGCAATTACGCTATCTTGGTTATCAGGGACGTCCAGATCTTTCTGATATAATTCTTCTGTATATTCTTGCCATCTCTTCTTGATCTCTTCTGCTTCAGTTAGGTCCCTACCATTTTTGTCCTTTATCATATCCATCTTTGCACGAAATGCCCCTTTAATATCTCCAATTTTCTTGAACAGATCTCTGGTTTTTCCTTTTCTATTGTTTTCCTCTATTTCTTTGCACTGTTCATTCAAGAAGGCCGCCCTGTCTCTCCTTGCTATTCTTTGGAAGTCTGCATTCAATTTTCTGTATCTTTCCCTTTCTCCCTTGCATTTTGCGTCCCTTCTCTCCTCCGCTATTTGTAGGGCCTCGTTGGACAACCACTTTGCTTTCTTGCATTTTCTTTTCTTTGGAATATTTTTCATTGCAGCCTCCTGTACAATGTTACAAGCCTCCATCCATAGTTCTTCAGGTGTTCTGTCCACCAAATCTAGTTCCTTGAATCTATTCTTCACTTCCACTGTGTATTCATATGGGATTTGACTTAGGTTATACCTGACTGGCCCAGTGATCTTCCCTACTTTCTTCAGTTTGAGTTTGAATTTTGAAATAAGAAGCTGATGATCTGAGCCACAGTCAGCACCAGGTCTTGTTTTTGCTGACTGTATAGAGCTCCTCCATCTTTGGCTGCAGAGAACATAGTCAATCTGATTCCGGTATTGTCCATCTGGTGATGTCCATGTGTAGAGTCGCCTTTTGTGTTGTTGGAAAAGAGTGTTTGCAATGACCAGCTTGTTCTCTTGGCAAAACTCAATTAGCCTTTGCCCTGCTTCATTTGGAACTCCAAGGCCAAACTTGCCAGTTATTCCTTTTATCACTTGACTCCCTACTTTAGCATTCCAATCCCCTATGATGAGAAGAACATCTTTCTTTGGTGTCAGTTCTAGAAGTTCTTGTAAGTCTTCATAAAATTGGTCAATCTCAGACTCTTCAGCACCGGTAGTTGGAGCATAAACTTGGATTACTGTGATGTTCAAAGGACTGCCTTGGAATCGTACCGAGATCATTCTATCATTTTTTAGGTTGTATCCCAGCACTGCTTTTCTCACTCTATTGTTGACTATGAAGGCTACTCCATTTCTTCTATGGGATTCTTGCCCACAGTAGTAGATGTGATAGTCATCTGAACTGAATTCACCCATTCCTGTCCATTTAAGTTCACTGATGCCCAGGATGTCGATGTTTATTCTTTCCATCTCACGTTTGACCACATCCAGCTTACCCTGGTTCATAGATCTCACATTCCAGGTTCCTATGCAGTATATCTCTTTGCAGCATTGGACTTTCCTTTCTCTTCTCTGAGTTACATTTACCTCAAATGTAAATTAACAAAGAAATAACACAATATAGATCTAAAAACTGTGTAATACAAATAACTTTTCCCTGTTGAAAACTGCCATGAAACCTCTCCAGACAGTATCAACTAACAAATGGATTACAGCTATTTGAGAAACACAATTTCAAAATAATTTTAAAATGCTGCTAGCACTGTGATGTTTTGGATTGTGGCTTTAAGTTTTTAAATGCTATACTTTTACTAAAGAAAACAATACCACTCTTACCCTTGTCTGGAAAGGAGTCTTTGAATAGGAGCATTCTGACCTTGATTTGGCTGAAGAACTCTGAAAAGACAAGATGTTACAATCATATACACTCTTTCGTGACAGAGCAATGGACATCACAAAAAGTAACTGTTGTAGAGGTTTTTCACTGTGAAAAAAATATCTTTACAGACCTGTTCTCTGTGTTTTTTTTGCTTCACAATCATTTTTTTATTTGGCATTCCCATTTCAGAAGTCCTGAAAGGTAAAAGACACAATTCAGAGAATTATAGAGTTGGAAGAGACCTCAAGGGCCATCCAGTCCAACCACCTGCCATGTAGGAACCCCCATCAAAGTACCCCTGACAGATGGCCATCCAGCCTCTGCATGTGTGTGTTGTGTCGTTACAGTCGTGACCAACTCTTCGTGACCCCATGACCATGGAGTTTTTTCTTGGCAGGAATACTGGAGTGGTTTGCCAGTTCACCTCCAAAGAAGGAGACTCCACCACCCTCCATGGCAGCATATTCCACTGCAGTAACAGCTCTAACTGTCATGAAGTTCTTCCTAATGTTTAAATGGAATCTCTTTTCTTGTCATTTGAAACCATCACTCGGAGTCCTAGTCTCTGAAGCCATGGAAAACAAACCCGTCCCCTCTTCAATATAACATCCTTTCAAATATTTAAACATGGCTATCATATCTCCTCTCAGCCTTCTTTTTATAAGGTTAAACATTCCCAGCTCCCTAAGCCACTCCTCGTACAACATTTCCTGGTTGCCCTCCTCTGGACCAGCAGCCTGTGCAAGGGCGGTGGATGATCTGATCCACTGCTTGCTGCAGGTTTCATTCCTCCCCCAGCCAGCACCAATCAACTGCTTGGCGCTGGCTTGGGGCCAGCGCTCCCCCACAATCTCCACTGAAATGCATTGGCTTGATGCATTTCAATGGAGAAATTTTTCTCCATTGGCCATTGGCATGCATTGGCTCAATGCATTCCAATGAGGAAAAATTTCTCCATTGAAATGCATTAAGCCCATGCATTTCAATGGACATAGCCCAGTATTGGAAGGGACTTTTAAAGGGAAGTGGTGCGCGGAGGTAAGTCTGGATCCATGACTGGAAGGGGTTTTAAAGGGGAACGCTGCTTCTCCCCCCCCCCCCCGTGGGGGCTCCGGAGAAGCGGCATGCCCCTTTTTAAATCCTTTCCAGTCATGGAGGTAAGTCTGGATCCGTGACTGGAAGGGGTTTTAAAGGGGAACGCTGCTTCCCCCCCCCCCCGCGGGGGCTCCGGAGAAGCGGCATGCCCCTTTTTAAATCCTTTCCAGTCATGGAGGTAAGTCTGGATCCGTGACTGGAAAGGGTTTTAAAAGGGGCGTGCCTCTTCCCCCTCCCCCTGCGGGGGCTCTGGAGAAGCAGCGCGCCCCTTTAAAATCCCTTCCAGTCCCGGGCCATCTCCATTGAAATGGATTGGCTCAATTCATTTCAATGGAGAATTTCTCCATTGAAATGCATCAAGCCAATGCATTTCAATGGAGATTGTGGGGGAGCGCTGGCCCCAAGCCAGTGCCAAGCAGCTGATTGGCGCTGGCTGGGGGAGGAATGGCGCCTGCAGCAAGCGGTGGATCAGATCATCCACCGCCCTTGCACCGGTTGCTGGAAGGCTTTTTCAAAAGTCATCCAGCAGCCCGGGGAAGCAGGGGTGGCGTGCCACCCCCCCCGTCCCACCCGACCTGCATCTGCCTTAGACACTACAACGGCCTTCAGGCCATATGGACCTTCTCCACACAAACACAGAAATCCAGGCCTGTGATCCATGAAATCTCTAGAGTACCTCTTCCATAAAAGTCTTTTACTTAAAACATGAAAGCCTGCATGGTAGGAACCATAATTTTACTTTGAAACTAGACGTACAATTCCACTATGCCTTAGTTTTCTTTTTGAAAGTTAAAATTAATGCGGTGGTTGTTTTTAGCTGCGGTTGGACGTCAGTTTCAGTGAGGGGAATGGGACAGCCACTCTGGGTGTTTGTGTGTGTGTGCGCACGCAGTAGCGCGTGTGCCTTACCTCTCCTGCAGTGGCCCAGAGCAAGGCGGGGAGGGGTTGGAGGAGGAGGAGGGCGCCGCCACCGCGCTTGGACGCCTACCTGCCTGCTTGCCTCGCCACTCACCTTGTACGCGGTGGCAGAGGAGGCGACTGAGACAGGGTGGGTCCCATTGCCAAGCCTGAGGACTGCCGGTAGGAGGCCGCAGGGCTTCCTCCTCCTCCCCCTCCCCCTCCAGGCACCCCCCACTTGCTTTTTCCACTACCATTTTGAATGTTGAAAGAGTGTGTTCAATAAAGACATGAAATTTCAGAATTTTTAAAAAATGTTATTACTTTAGGCACATTACCATATTTTCCATGTATGCAACACTTTTTCCAAAGTCATGATACTAAAACTTAAGGGGCATCGTCTACATGGAAGTAAGCCTTTCCCAAGGGGTTGCCAAATTGACCTTGCTGTTTCCCTTTCCTTTTTGGGCTCTTTCACTGGCATCAGTTTGGGTTTTCCTACACGCACACACACACACACAAAGAGAGAGAGAGAGAGAGAGAGAGAGAGAGAGAGAGAGAACTATTTCCCATTTCCTTTTCTGGCTCTTTCACTGCGCTGCACCTTTCCAAAACGCCTCTCCTCTTTGTTTGTTTTTGTTTGTTTGTTTTTTCAGAAATCATCCATCTTTTCTGCAGGGAAAAACTCGGGGCAGGGTGGGGGGGGGTTTTTGAGCAGCCCATTAAGAAGTGCCTTTCCCTGATCTGATTTCTGCAAACAGACGGCTTGGATTTCTGCAAAAAGAAACAAACCAACAAAAAACCAAAGAAGAGAGGCGTTTTGGAGAGGCAAAGGGCAGTGAAAGAGCCCAAAAGGAAAGGAGAAATGGTGGTGTATGTGTGTGTGTGTGTGTGTTGGGGGGGGGGGGAGAACCCAAACTGATGCCAGTGAAAGAGCCTGAAAAGGAAAGGGGAAACAGTGGTGTCAGCAGGGCAGGGACTCTGTTTAACTCATTCACTGGCATCAGGTTGGGTCCCCTCTCACTGTTTCCCTTCTTTTCTGGCGGGATTTGTTAATTTTGTTAATCTGGGTTTCAAAAAGTGGGGGCATCTTGTACATGATGGCGTGTTATAAATGCAAAAATATGGTATATTTGTCAATACACTGGACTTAGAGGAAGATGAGATCACACTGTATGACACATTAATGCAGAGCACCATGAATTTCCAAAAGGTTCACATACTTTTTCTTGCAACTGTATACTGTACTGATCAAGAAACATAAACATCAAACCTATAGTATCATCTTGTTTCCCTCTATTTCAAAACAATGAGAGACAACTCTAAAAACATATTGCTTTGCCAAAAAAGAAAGAAAAGAAAAAAAAAAGCCATGGGCATTTGAATGCTGATGCATTTCCTTTACCATTTCCCAACATACTTCATGTATTTCTTCCTGTCCAGGGACTTCTGGGTAGCTGTAGACAGTGTCACTCTTTCTCTTGAAGACTTTGACTTATCCTACATAAGATAAGTGGAGATGTTATTAATTAAAAGTAGTCATACTTTTGTCTTTAAACTGAGAAAATCAAACATTATGCCATTAAAAAAATTCATTATAAGTGGGACATATATATAAGTTCTCCAATGTAATAAAATTCGATTGCCTTGTTATATTGAAAAGATAAACTCTGCCCTCAGCCACAGAATACATACTCGCTCACTGGAGGAAATGTGGAATAAAAAGAAGGCTCTCTCCCTGCCACAGAGATAGCTGTCCTCCCACACACTTAAGAAAGGCTGAAGAATTTATGTGTCCAAGGTTTCCACTTCAAAGCAATTGATCAATTCATCAGTGGTACCCCGACTTACAAGGCGCCCGACATACGAAAATCCTGACTTACAAGCGCTCTTCAGTGCTCTTCCCCCACCGGCTGCTAATGAGCAAGATCGGGATTCCAGTCTTACGAGCAGCAGGTGGGGGGGGTCGGGATTTGAATGGCCTTCCAGTCACCGAGGCAAACGCTGCCTTGGTGACTGGAAGGCAATTCAAAAGTGGCGCACCGCTTCTCCCCACCCCCCCCGGCCCCAAATCGGCCTCCATGACTGGAAAGGATTTCAAATCACCTGTACAGCTTCTCAGGGGTTGGGAGAAGCTGCCCGCATGATTCCTCCCCCAGCCAGCACCAATCAGCTGTTTGGTGCTGGCTTTGGGCCAGCACTCCTGGGGCCTTCATTGGTGCTGGCTGGAGGAGGAATCGCGTGGGCAGCTTCTCCCAACCCCCCAGAGGGGAGAAGCTGCAAACGCGAATTTTAAAGATCGGTATCTTTTAATTAATGTTTTATTTGTGTACGTTTTACTACGGACTGGGTGGGGGTTGGTGGGTGGGGGAGTGTTCAGGGATTTTTATGTGTGTGTGTTGAAGGGGTTTTTTTAATGTGTGTGAGAGTGTTTGGAGATGTGTGTGTGTGTGTGTGTGTGTTTGTGTGTGTGTGTGTTGAATCTGGTCTCTGGGTGTCTGAATTTCGTTGTATGTGTATACTGTGTATATACACACAATGACAATAAATTATTATTATTATTATTATTATTATTATTATTATTATTATTATTATTATTATTATTATTATTATTATTATTATTATTATAAGTTAAAGCGGTTTCCCATAGGAATGCATTGAAATCCGTTCCCTCCAGAACGGATTAATTGCTTTTAAATGCATTCTTATGGGAAACCGCTCCCCAACTTACAAGATTATCAATTTACGAGCGTTCTCTCAGAAAGCCATTAATTTTTAAAGTCTGGGTTCCATTGTACTTGTATCTGACACTTAAACAAAACACCACTGCAACACACCAGTTGCCGGAGCATTTTCTCTTTGCGAACTTCTCGATCATGACGTAGGATGCTCATTTGCTCAGACACTTCCATTTTGAAGAAAATATCATGAATATCATATAGTGCAGCTCGCAACTGTAAACGAGAAAAAGAACAAAAAGACATCAATGAAATGCAATTGTATGCAAATATTTCAACTGCTGCCTCTCTAATATTTTCCGGGGGGGGGGGGGACTGGACTCCATGAATTGGTTGTCAAGGGGATCAATATGGGCAAATCCCAAAAAGACTAGAGGAAGGCTAACGACAGTGCAAGAAAGAATGGGTTGCTTACTTGTAAATGGAGTTTGAGTGGACCTCTGCAAAGTCACACATATGGGTTATCAGCGCACATGCAAAGTCTCAGAACATTATATAGAGCTTTAGAAACAAAGACTGTTAGTCTCCTCCCCCTCCCAATGTGCATGTACTGTACTGGTGTACAAATACCCATCATTCTCAGTTCCCATAGCTGCCATTGTACAGGGTCCAACAGATAACAATGTAACAGCTAGTGGGGAGGAGGGGAGGTCCGTGTTACTTCAGAGAGGTCCACTCAAAGAACTATGTTTACAGATAAGTAACCCATTCTTTTTCTTCTTTGTGGCCTCCATGAATCACACATACGGGTGAGCAGCAAGCCAAAGAAATTAACAGTAGAGCTCTACCAAAGGCTGCAGGTGCCTTGTCGCAAATATCCATTCTGTAATGTTGGATGAAGGTTGAGGGTTGGGACCATGTAGCAGATCTGCAGACATCCCGAAGAGGCACTCCTCCGAGGAAGGCAGTAGATGCTGAAATAGAATCTGCTAAGTATTCGGATCTAGGCTCTAATTGGGCATCTTAGAGAAGAGTAGGTGAAAAGGCTAGTTAATTGGTTCCCCTATGATGTTTTGGGATTCCTGCCTCCCCATAGTGATCTTCATGTTGAATATGCCACCATGTCTTGGAGAAAGTGTGCTTCTGGCTACTTATCTCTGTTGATATGTCAGCTAGGCTTGGATGTATGGCCTTCAGCTCCCAGCTTCCCTGCTAGGTGTCCTGTTATTCACTATTTGTATTATGCCCTGGAGCTACATTCCTAGAATGGGTCATCTCTTGGTTGAAAGAGAAACACATGAAGGTTGTAAAGTTTGGATACTTAGCTAGCTTGTAACCAGTGGTGACCAAGGAAGAAGTCTAATTGCTAAAGTTAAGGGATCTAGTTGGTTAGAAAACAAGGAGACAAATTTATATCGTAAACTAGCTGGTATCACTTGATCTACTTGAGTCATCCCTAGAGCAATTAAGATGTGCGATAAGATGCAGGAAAGCTAATAAGACAATTAGTTACAAGCTATGACTTTCCTATTACAAATCTGATGCTCAAATCCCTGTTTGAGATTCAAAGTGTAGTTTTATATAATGTATGTGGAAAAAGAAAAAAAGGGAGAACTGATATCAGTGCAGGGGCAGAAAGAAAGGAAACTTTGAAAGGTAAAATACAATGTTCTTTCTATATGCCCAAGCTGCACAGCAATCACATTGTAAAAGATAGAATAGAATAGAATAGAGTTTTATTGTTGTTATGCATACACAAGATATGCACAACAAAATTAGAGTGCTGTTCCACTACACACTCTAAACATACAAAACACATAAAACACATAAAACACCATACAAAATATTAAAAACTCTTAAAATTGCTTACAAAATTTAAAACACTACTTAAAAACTGATTAAGATGGTGCTAAAACTGTCGCATTTAACTTGGATACCGCTCTGTGATAAAAAACTGTTCTTTAGTCTATTTGTCCTTGACCGAAGAGTCCTGTATCTCCTGCCAGACGGCAACAGTTCAAAAAATTGGTGGCCAGAATGCGAAGGGTCTCTCAAAATTCTAGATGTCTTCCTTGAGCATCTGGAGTTGTATAATTCTTCCAAAGGAGGAAGAGGGCAGCCCACTATCCTCTCAGCAGTGTTTATGACCCTCTGGAGTGCCCTTCTATCTGCCACTGTGCAACTGGAAAACCAGACACAGAGGCAGTAAGTGATAGTGCTTTCTATAAAGCCCCAATAGAAGGTTACCAACAGTTTCTTAGACAGTTGTTCCCTCCTGAGAAGTCTCAGAAGATATAATCTCTGTTGGGCCTTCTTAACCAGTGCTTCAGTGTTGGCACTCCAGGTCAAATCCTCCTGTAGAATAACTCCTAAGAACCTACTGTCCGTCACCCGCTCTACACAAACTCCATCAATAATCAGGGGCTGATTGCTTGGAAAGCATGATGCTGGGCTTTACAGTGCCCTTGATGAAAATCAAAATATATTGGGTTTAATGAAATTATGTTTTGAGGAACAAAGGGGTTTCCCCTCTTCCTCTTCTTAGATGTGTAATGAGCCAATGAACCAACATAGAAGTCAATGTAAAAACATTGGATTTTGTCACCAAAAACCCACATAGAATTAAATTATACATTACCTGAGCAGCAACCCGCTCTTGCAAGTCAGCATCTTGAGCTGAAACATTCCCTCTCTTTAATGGAGCTTCTGACTGGAAGTTTTTAATGAACTCCATTGTATCCTAAAAACAGTAAATCCAAAAAAAAAAAAAAAACCCCACACTAGTTTCTAATTTAGCAAAATGAAATGAGTATTTAAGGAATATATTCCTTACACAATGAATTCAACAGCACATTTCCAGCAACTAAGGCAGTGATGGCGAACCTATGGCACGGGTGCCAAAGGTGGCACTCAGAGCCCTTTCTGTGGGCACCCAGCATCGCCCCTTCATAGCCACCTGGATTCAGGTTAAATTGCTGTATTGGCATTTTGCGAAAAAAATTAGTGGGTTTTGAATTGCAGTTTGGGCACTCAGTCTCTAAAAGACTCGCCATCACTGAACTAAGGCAATATTTTTCAAAAAAATAAAAACACTACCAAGTAATGTCCAATAGTGAAAGCGGATTATGAAACATAACATTTTGTGTTTCATTAATGAAGGTCTGAAATATTAAATTGTAAGCAATATAAAAAGATGCAAACATAAAATTACATATACAGTAATACCTTGGTTTACGAGCATAATTTGTTCTGGAAACATGATTGTAAACCAAAACACTCGCATATCAAAGACAATTTCCCCATAAGAAATAATGGCAACTCAGATGATTCATTCTGGGGTCTCATAAACCACACACTGTACACACAAAATGCCAAAATTCACAAAAGATGTTGGCTAGTACACGTCCACACCATGGTTTACATATCTGGTTGTGAAATCTGCTTGGGACTAAAAATTGGATTTTACTCTGCGTTTTTAATGCCATTGACAATAATAAAGTGCAATTTGTAGCCCCATACACTCTTGACTAGCTGCCCCATGACTAGAAATTGTTTGAAAAAAATAAGAAAGAATATTGAAAACAAATATGAAGGAAGGCCAAACACACATTCTAATGAAGCTGACATCAGACACAAACTCTCATGAGAACTGTTAGGAGGGGTGAGGGAAAGAAGATGCTGGAATATGGAAAAGTACAGAAACTGACTGGTTGCCATTCAAGAAGGTAGGCGGAGAGATAGGTGGAGATGGAGGAGCTAGATAGTAATAATTTAATATACTGTACCTTTAGAATGTGAATAGAATGCTTCACAGCTGCTTTGTAGAAGAGATTTTAGCTTTTACTTAGAAATGTACAGTAGTTATGATGGGTCTTATAGCCCTTAGAGAGATGATTACTTAAGATAGCTTTTATTATTTTCTAGGATTGTTTTCCTGAAAATGGTCAAACATTAAGATGAACTATTTTGCCTTGCTTTGCATTGTTTTATACTGTAACTTGGATTTTATGTCTTTTTTGCTTTTTGGCATTTTAAAAAAAATAAAAATAATATTTTACCAAGATGTGATCCTTGGGGAAGGAGAGTGTGTGTGACTAATGAAAGTACTTTCTCCAGAAACGTAATTTCGGTAATTTTGATATTTTTATTGTTCTACCTTTCAGGGTTGGTGTGCGCTCTCAAAGTCTGCAACCAAGTTCAACTTCTGTCTGAAATTAAGAGAGGATGAGTCCCATTGGCACTCAGACATGCATCTTCCGGGGTTTGAAGGAACCTGGGGTTGAAGGGTGATATTTTGGTAGTGTGCCAGAGGATCTTTGCCTAGCGGTTAGCAGGAGACAGGGGCTGGCTCCCGGCATATTCCTTTACATCAAGTTTTATGTTGCTTATCAAACCTATTTCCCCCCAAAAAGTAATGTAAAACATACCAAAATGATTAATGTGTAATTAATAGAAAAAGGACTTTTGAAAATCACCATCACTGCAATGAACTAACTTCCAGCTCAATAATGAGTAGCGCAAACAAAATACTTCTCAAAAACTAACTTGCCGAGCTCTGATGGATTACAGGTTATGTTACTGGGTGGGAAATGATGCTTGGGAACTGGAGATAGAGTGAAAGAGCAGAAGGGACAGAAGGTATTAGAGGTTGGAAGATGGAACAACAGGTGTGTGACACAAGAGATAAGGAAAAATGTTAGTTTCTGAGTAGCAGCTGTTGTGGATAACAGAAGTAAAGTTGCATGCTCAGTGCTGATTACACAGAATTTGCATGAAACTCTCACAGATGGCTCCATACCTTTACAGTTTGCTTGAGGTGTTTTAGCTTTTCTGTCTGCAAGAGTCTTCGGGTTAGGAAACCCTTTGCCAGAGCAGAGATCTTGTTCAATTTCCTTTTCATTTCAGGACTATACACCTTAAAGAGAAAAAGCAAAACATCATAATGAAACACCTAGGTAGATCGTGACCATTGCTTTTTAACAGTATAGAAATCCTCCGCTTATTGTGGGGGTTAGGGACGCGACCTGACCCGTGATAAAGGAAAATCTGTGATATAGAGATGCTGGGTTGGGTTGGGACTGGGCAGACCGTTCAGGGCATCCTACACTTACCTTAGGCCTGGTGCCAACCTGAACGAGCCTGTCAGAGGCCCCAGAAGTGGTTTTGGGAAATCCGGAAGGCAGTTCCGGGTTTTTTAGAAGCCACTTCTGGTTTGCCGGAAACTACTTCTGGGGCCTCCAACAGGCCCAAAAAGCCCGGTCGGAGGCCCACTGGGGGGCAGTGCCAGGCCTGCAGTAAGTGCAGGAGGCCTCAAACAGGCCCACACACCCTACCTCAGGGGTCCTTGCCTTTATATACTGCGCTATCACAATATACCGGAACCGCAGTATATGAACCATAAAAGGGCAGGGGATGACTGTATCTAACATTTAACAACAAAAGAATGGAATGCAACTCAAGTGATCTCATAAACTATACCGACATTTGTCCTGCTTGCCTGTCTTAGAATTATAGGCTCTATATTTATACTGCATAGAAATAATTTGCCAAAACAGAGGTAAAATATCCATCTAGAAGTAACAAAGAAGGCACTGTTCATGCTAAATGCCAGCACAGATCTAACAAAAGACTAGTTTTGCAAATGTTTAATATTTACTTCTTTACAACAAAAACTCTGATATTTTGGAAGGACGTGGCCCTTGAAGGGAAAAAATAATAGCTGAAGTGAACAACTGGCTATACAGATGGTGCTGGCAGGAACAATTTGGCTTCTTGGACCTGGTTTGATATTTCATTCCGATGGGCTCTTGGGTGAGGATTGGGTGCACCTCACGACGATTGGTAGGAATATTTTTGCCAAGTGGATTGAAAATTTGATGAGAGGTTTAAAACTGGATTCTCAGGGGGGAGGGGAAAAATCTTCCTAAGGGTGGTGGGGAATAGCCCAAATGATGCAGTAGAAACAAGAGGAGTATTACAGTCCAACATTGCAAGAAAAAATAGGTTAAGCGAAGGGCTTGTAATAAGGACACATAGCCTTAAATGTCTCTACACCAATGCACAGAGCATGAGAAACAAACAGGAGGAGCTGGAATTCCTAATACAGCAAAATAAATATGATATAGTTAGCATTACTAAAACCTGGTGAGATGAGACTTATGATTGGAATTGTAGTTATTGGAGGGTATAACCTGTTTAAGAGGAACAGGCCTAGTAAAAAAGGAGGAGTAGCCTTATATATTAAGGATGTTTATGCTGTTGAAGAAATCCAGGATACACAACTGGGAAGTCGGGTTGAGAATATATGGGTGAGAATTAAAATAGTGGGAAGGGGTATCACTATGGGGGTATATTATAGATGCCCCCTAGCCAGCCACAGGAGTTGGATGATGCCTTCTGTGAGCAAATGGCCACACAAACAAAAGGGAGGGATGTATTACTAATGGGAGATTTTAACTATCCCAAAATATGTTGGCAGTCTAACTCAGCTAAGAACGCAAGGTCCAATAAAATCCTTAATGGCCCTCCAGACAATTTCATACTCAGAAGGTAGAGGAGACAACAGGAGAAATAGCTATTTTAGATCTGATCTTAATAGGGAGTAAATGTAAATAGGGTCGAACTGGTGGGATCTTTAGGTAGAACTTTCGTTCAGCTAAATATAAAAAAAAACCATGTACAGGCAATGGAAAAATGGGGAATGCACCAACGAGGAATATAAGCAAATAGCCAGTATATGCAAGGGGATGGTAAGAAAAGCTAAAGCACAGAATGAACTTAGACTTTCCAGACACATTAGAGATATTAAAGTTTTTGTTATGTCTGAAGCAAAAGGAAAAATAAGGAAATGATAGGGTCTCTGTGTGGTAATGATAACCAGTTACTAACAGGAGTCAGGGAAAAGGCAGAACTACTCAACACTTTATTTGCCTCCATCTTCTCTAGAAAGGAAAAAAGAGTTCAGTCAGGACAAAGAATAGATGAGGTAGAGTGGAGACTACAGCATAGAATAGGTAGGAAGGTAGTTTAGGAATACCTGGAAACCCTAAATGAATTTAGGTCTCCAGGGCCAGATGAATTACACCCAAGGATATTAAAAGAACTGGCAGACATAATTTCATAACCATTGGCAATACAATTTGAGAAATCCTGGAGAACAGGGGAAGTCCCTGTAGACTAGAGGAGGGCAAATGTTGTCCCCATCTTCAAACAGGGGGGAAAAGAAGACCCAAATAATTAGCGCCCAGTCAGCTTGACAGACAGTCTGTAATTATTTAACAAGCGGTGCTGTCATTGTGAGGGTACAGTTCTTTCAACCCGTGGTTCCGAGCCACCAAACAGACGAGAATTGGTTTTTAGCTGAACATCAAAAGGATTTTTATTTAACATAGATTCAGGAACTGGATAAACAGGTTCTTGTAAAGCCGGAGATAACGGAAGGCACATCTTTGGTTCATTTTCTTTTACAAACGGTTTTTCGTATACAACATTAATAAACGGAAAGTCCAAACTAGTAGCCCCTAAAAATAGTGGGGAGTGTTCATGCCCTTGCCCATGCATTGTGTCCCGCAGCAAGGGTAACGGGCCCACTGAGCTACCGGATTTGCTGACTTCTCGCTCCTCCATTCCCTGTTAAACTTCTCAGAAGTCTCCGGCCACCTCAATGGTCTTACTTGGACAGACCATTGAAACTCCTCCGTCCCACACACTTTGAATCTATCCGCCCTCCTCCTAAGTTCACTTTCATCTGTCTGTGTAATCACATCCAACACTCGTTTCCCCCCCCCCACTGTCACCCCCTATCTCGCGCCCTGTCTCCACTTCTCTCCAACCGTCCTCATCTTCCTCGGATACCCACAAAGCTGTTGTTTATCTTGATTTCAGTAAAGCCTTCCATAAGGTTCCCCACAGATGCTCACAAAGAAGTTAATAGAATGTGGGATATATAATGCAGTTATCTAATAATCCAGTTAGGTGGATTTGTAATTGGTTGACTGATCGTACACAAAGGGTGATTGTAAATGGCTTCTCCTCAGCATGGAGAGGGGTGACCAATGGGGAGCCCTAGGGTTCTGTTCTGGGTCTGGTGCTATTCAATATCTTTATTCATAACCTGGATTAAGGAATAGAGAGTAGACTGATTAAATTTTCAGATGATACCAAATTGGGTGGGGTGGCTAATTCCCTAGAGGATAGGATGAAAATCCAAAATGACTGCGACAGATTAGAGTGCTGGGCTAAAGCCAATAGAATGAGTTTCAACAGAGAGAAATGTAGGGTCCTGCAAATAGGCAGAAAAAATGAATTGCATAGATATAGGATGGGAGACTCTTGGCTGGAGAGTCTTGGTGGTCCACAAATTGAACATGAGTCAGCAGTATGATGTAGCGGCCAAGAAAGCCAATCTGATTCTTGGTTGCATCAAAAAAAGCATAGTTTCTAGAGCAAGGGAGGTGATAGTACCACGATATTCTGCTCTGGTCAGACCCCCACTGGAGTACTGTGTCCAGTTCTGTGCTGAATTTAAAAAGGATTTTGACAACCTTGAGTGGGTCCAGAGAAGGGAAACCAGAATGGTTAAAGGTCTGGAACATATGTCTTAAGAGGAATGGCTTAGGAAGCTGGGAATGTTTAGTCTTACAAAGAGAAGGATGAGAGGGTATATGATAGCCATGTTTAAATATCTGAAAATATATGTCCTATCAAAGAGGGGGCTGGTTTGTTTTCCATGGCTTCAGAGACTAGGACTCCGAGCAATGGTTTCAAACTACAGAAAAAGAGATTCCATTTGAACATTAGGAAGAACATCCTGACGGTTAGAACTGTTCATCAGTGGAATATACTGCCACGGAAGGTGGTGGAGTCTCCTTCTTTGCAGGTTTTTAAGCAGAGGCTGGATGGCCATCTGTCGGGGGTACTTTGATAGGGGTTCCTGCATGGCAGGGTGTTGGACTGGATGGCCCTTGAGGTCTCTTCCAACTCTATAATTCTATTTTCCTACCTGAGACCATCTCATTTTACTCCTGTTAATAGACCGGGTTGATGAAACTGATTTTCCACTTGTTGCTGGTTCCCAAAGGTAGAATGGAGCTTCAGCAGTTGAATCAGAAAGGGTGGCATTGGCAAAACCTACATTTAAAAGAAAATGTATATCAAAAAGAAAAAGAAAAGAACTATGTTAACTAAACCACTTTCCTCTTTTACAACAGCCAGGACATCCTCACTCAATACTTCCCTGTCTGTATCATATAGCAGATTGTATAAACATTCCCAGACATTGGAAAATTAACTTTTAAAATGAAAATCCTTCAGCAAATATTGTCATCTTGAACAGTCCTGCCACATGAGGGACCATCAGATACACATGTAAATTCACTTTTTGTCTTAAGATTTCCATGTGTGTGTGTGTGTTGTGTCATTATAGTCGTGACCGACTCTTCGTGACTCCATGTCCATGGAGTTTTCTTGGCAGGAATACTGGAGTGGCTTGCCAGTTCCTACTCCAGGCGCCTACAGCACCTGGTCTTCCCTGGTGGTCTCCCATCCAAGTACTAACCAGGGCTGACCCTGCTTAGCTTCCGAAATCAAGCGAGATCGGATGTGCTTAGGGCATCTAGGCAGCTCAAGATCTCCATGTAGCCCACATAAAACTCTATCAATCAATGTAGATGGTTTATATCACATTGTATATTATTTAAAACAGCTTATATTAAAAATTAATGAAGTACTCGCTCCACTTTTACCAGTACTCTCTGGGTTTATGCTCTGAACGGTTTCCTTGTGAGTCAGCACAGATTCCAACAAGTGAATATCACTGATCTTTTGCCACTCCAAATTGATCCCACTGCTAATAGTAATATGGGGAATTTCCACTTCAGCAACAGCCATTTTCTCCCTTTTATATCTCCACTCCTGCTCTGCTATTTCCTGTCAATAGAAGAAACCAGAAAAGGAATTAATATTAAAATCTGAAACACTTTCAGCAAAAACCTACAATGTCAAGTACATTTTTTAAAATGGTATGGTAATTGGTGTCCACCAATATTACGCATGACAAAAGCTCCCCACTTCTGCTATAAATGATAGGGTGAAAAAATATGACTTTGTGGAACTTGTACAATTTTGCCCAAGAGATCCCTCTCCATACAAATTCCCCTTCTCTCTATGAAGAGGAAAGAAAAATAACTGTATTTTGCCCTCTTGCTGGAAATCAGCACAATACCTGCCGCTGAACTATGACTCCATTCTTGCATCTACGTACTGTACTTTTCCATTCCCCAACCTCAAGTGAAATGGTTTTAGAACTTCGGTAACATTTAATTTGTTGCACAAAAGTCTGAACTACTAAATAATGCACCATCTGACATTGTTTATTCTGGCTTTACCAGTTTTTTTTTACTACAGTTTGTAAATAACCTTGATACCATTTAGATAGAAGTATGGTATATGATTCTTTCAAAATAATGCCCCAGAAAAACATGCGCCTGTTTTTTTAAGTTATGTTCACTGTGTTTTAAGATATTAGTTTGGGGAACCTCAATCTATGGAGCTGAACTTGGCTCTCCTGGAGTCACATTCTAATCCTCTGGGGTTTCTTACATGCTACCATCCTTTTCCTCAGGCACCATCAGTTTATGGTTTCCCAACTTTAGGTCAGATTATTCCTGTTTTAAAAGGCTAAAATTGGCGTTATTTACTGAAAAGAATAGCTTTAATACTGATGTACAGTCACCCCCCGCCATTTCGCGGTTCAGGTCCCGCGGTCCCGCTACATAGCGGGATCGCAGTACATGCACCGCTGGGGGGGCGGGGGGCGATCAGGTCGCTCCCCGCCACGCGCCGCGGCTTCACAAAGCCGCCCGGGAGGGTCGCGGGGAGCCATCGCATGGCTCCCCAACATCCCCCTGGGCCCCTCCAGGAAGTCTCGGAGCTGCCTGGGAGGGTCGCGGGGAGCCATCGCATGGCTCCCCGCCACCACCCCCCGCCTCCTCTGAGGCTTCACGGAGCCGTGTGGGGGCGGGGCTGCCATTTCCATTGAAATGCATTGCCAATGCATTTCAACTGAGAAATTTTCCCATTGGAAAGCATTGAGCCAATGTTTTCCAATGGGGAAAATTTTCTCCATTGAAATGCATTGGCAATGCTTTTCAGTGGAGATGGCCCCGGAGGAGAAGTCTCTGGTGGTGCGGGTGGGTGGCGGCGGGAGGTCAGATCCCCCTGCCGCTGCCGGCGCGCGCCGCCCCAAGACTTCTCCGACAGGCACGCGATCACCCCCCCGCGCCCCCCACCCGCTTCCGCATATCGTGGATTTTCATGGATCACGGATGGAGTGGGTCCCTGACCCCCGCAATCGGCGGGGGGTTACTGTAATCAAGGAAACCACCCATCCCAAAATCCCAATTTTAGACCCGCTAGGCTTCAGCAAAACAGCTGTCTCACACATCTTCTTTCTGCTTTCCAAATCATATGTTCCTCCTGATGCAAGCCCACCCATACCCACTCCCTCCTATGACCTACAGACTCTCCAATTAATAATGTAAAAGTGTGCCGGACTGAGACATGTTGCTATACTGTCTACATCTTTCTAAAAGAACAATTCCTAGTTACTTCTTTTGCTGTTTGGAGATAACTTGGCAGGCACACATTAATGATACCATACCCTACTTGGAATATTCCACCCACCCACCCACCCCATCTTGGTAGTAAAATAGCTGATCCACCTAGACTGAAGTTTAGCATGCAATGTTTGCACACAGAAGAATGCTGCTTCACCTAGAAGGTAATCCAGAAATTTAACTGTGTTGCATATTGTCCTTCACTGCCTTGGATCCTTTTGCAAAGAGAAATGTGGGGTAAACATATTGTAAATAAATAAATATTTATTATAAACCCTCAATTGTGGGGTGCCCCAAGGTTCAGCTATCTCCCTTGTGCTATTTAACATCTATTTGAAGCCACTTGTGGAGGTCATCTGGAGATTTGGGGTCTGCTGCCATCAGTATGATGATGACACGCAGCTCTGTCTTCTGCAGTGGAGGCTGTCCAGATCCTAGAACACTGCCTGGCCTTGGTTATGGAATGGACAAAGATGAACAGGCTCAGCCTGAACCCTGGTAAGACCAAGATTCTGTTCTTAGGGGGTACTTCAGAGAGTTATGGTGGCCCTCTCCCCAGTCTGGATGGGACCTTCCTCCAGCTGCCAGAGAGGGTGAGGAATCTGGATGTGGTACTGGACCCAGTTTTCTCCTGGGACTCCGAGAGCAGCTCTGCCCAAATCAGTCTTCTATCAGCTTCAACTCATCGCCTAGATTTGCCCCTTTCTTGAAAAGACCTCCCTGAGAGCAGTTGTGCATGCATCAACGATTTCCCAGATTGACTACTGCAATGCACTCTACAGGGGGTTATCCTTGAATTTGATCCGTAGACTTCAGCGGGTGCCATGGCTAGGCTGGTGGTTAGTGCAAGCCAATATGACCACATCACTCCCTTACTGGCTCACAAATGGATCACATTCAAAGTTATTGCTTTTAACTTATAAAACTCTCCATGGCTTATGACCTGAATATATAACAGAGCATCTGTCCTTTAGATTAATGAATGCCTGTCCAACTAGATCTAACTTAGTGTTGGCACTTAGGGTAGCCATCCCTAAGGAAGCCTGAAAAACTGTTACGAGAACCCGGACTTTCTCAGTGGCCGTCCCTGCTCTTTGGAACAAACTGCTCGTTGATATCCATTTGGCTCCATCTGCGGCAATGTTTAAGAACTCCTTGAAGATCTGGCTCTACCATGAGACTTTTAGCAGTGATGCATGTCGCTCACCAGCTACCTGACTCCCCATTATGGTTGGTTTGTTCTATGTGTTTATTATATTTACTTAACATATGTAAAATGTTATTTTATTTTATTGTTCTAACTTGTACACTGCCTGGAGTTGTTCTTTGAATTAAACTTGGTGGTATATAATCCAATAAATAAATAAATAAATAAATAAATAAATAAATAAATAAATAAATAAATAAATAATAGACTGACATAAAGTGTAAAAATTTAGAGGATTGGAGTGGGACTTGGAAGACCCAGATCCAAGTCTCCATTCAGCCACAAGATTAACTGGTTGAGTTTGCTTTCTCTCTGTCCAGTCCACCTCCCAGGCCTGGTGTGAGAATCCAGTGAGAAGGATTGCCATATGCATCATCTTGGAGTCATAGAAGGAATCTCAGAACAGAAATATGATTATTTTAAAAAAAACTTGATTGGGTCTACTTGCCCTACCCGCCCTTAAACTACACTTGATTCAGATTTGTAGCTACTTTGGATACAATTTAAAGAGGCAGATAAATCAACAGGTTGCTTGGGCTGGGCTAAAGATCTCCACTTAAATATGTTATCTTTGCCCCGTACTTTCTGAAGTCTCTCCTGCTCTCTTCCTTGCTCAGCTATCAATAAGGAGAGCTGCTGAGCATGCTGCTGTTCAAGTTGCTTCTTCAGTTCTTCAAAGGCCAGCATCTTCTGTTTTACAGCCTCCTCTTCTATGGAGAAAAAGCATAATATTGTTAAAAGGGGTTGCAATGAAAATCTAGTTATATATGACATTAAAAGTCTCCCCAAGATGAGGGAGCAATCTGACCTACACAGAGGTTTACTTTACATAACCATGACTGTTACTCCGTAAAGCGCAAAGTGTTTACATGAACTGATAGATAGTGGAGCATTACTTGAAAAGCAGACCCTGGAAAAGTTACTTTTTGGACTTTAATTACAATACGACTGGAATTAGAGATCCTCAACAGGGTTGCATATCCCACCACTCTGCTGCATCCACAACACAGGGCTTTTTGGTACCAGCACACTGACTGTGGCATACTCTCCCAAGGGAAGCCAATAACAGTGGTACCTTGTATAAAGGAATTAATTCGTTCCAAATGAAATTCTGTTAAGCAAATTTTCCTTTATACAAATTTCCCATAGGAATGCATTGAAAATGGAGTAATCTCTAATCGCAACCATTTTTATGCTGTACAGATTCGCCCCATAGGCGATTCTGTTAAGCAAATTTCCCCTATCTCCGGAATTTTTTATGTTGTACAGATTTTATGTTATACAAACCGTTTGTTATATGAGGGGCCACTGTATAGCTCTATCCCTGTTCAGCTGCAAATTTCCGGGTATAGGGCTGCCTCTGATAACGAATTTTCCCTATGAGCTGCCTCGGATAACGAATCTCAATTCCTAGGTATAGGTCTGCCTTGGAGAACGAATTTTCTCTATGGGCTGCCTCGGATAACGAATTTTCCCTATGGACTGCCTCAGATAAGGAATTTTCAGCATGCATCGGTAAAAAAGTTATCCCAGGTGGCATTGCATCTGTACCTTTAAAGTGCACTTTTTAAAGAGTTTTGAGCAAAAAACCAGGTGTCTGTGCCTTTTTCCTAGGCTCCAGAATGGATTAAACGGTTTCCCATTCATTCCTATGGGAAACTGCGTTTCAGGTAACGACGTGTTTCGGATAACAACTAACCTCGGAGAACGAATTACCGTTGTTATCCGAGGCACCACTCTACTCTGGTTTACCATTGCCTGCTTCTGAGAGCACCTGGGACTGTGAAAACTCATAGGAGGCAAAGTGGGGAACTGAGCCAACCTCGGGCTCCACAGCCAGAAACCTCAAGCACTGAGCTATCCAGGCAGTATAAAGAAGAAAGCACTGGGAAACATGGGGAAGTACATTTTCAACAGCCTTCTCAACTATAAAGCTACTCCTGCTATAAAAACCCAACTGGGACCACCACAAGAAGTATCCTCTGAACCTTTTCATAATCTCAACTTAGCACTGCTATTATACAATATTTGGCATTCTCTCTCTCACCTTTGGCACTTCTTTTCAGCATTTCATTCTCGATGCTGAATGCAGACCCCGTTGGACACCTTTGGTTGCAGATAATTCTCTTCTCTGGTGCTTCACCTTTTGCTATTGCCACGCAAGGCCTATTTTCCTTCTGTACACTCTCCATATTGAGCTCAAACCTCAGTTTCACCTTTTCCAAACCATTTCCTAAAAACTGCTCTTTCCCAAGCGATATGCCTGGCATATCCCTCTCTTGCTCTTGCGTTATTAAGAGGGATGAGTTTTCTATATCGTAGGATTTATTGAGTTCTCTGGCCACACTAGATTTGGCTTTGTTCTGCAAACTGATTTCCTTAGCTCCACTGGCATTTGGTTTGGTTTGTGTTGTAAACAGGCAGCTAACTGGACGCTGCTCTACAGGTCCTGGGTTTGAAAGGGAAGTCCCTGAACTTCCTTCACTATCTAAGGTCAACTCTCCATCCTCTGTGGCACCAACTGGGAACCTTTTGTTATTCTGTCGAGTAATCGAAAGCTGGCACACGTGAATCTGTTTGCTAGTCACTAATTCACCACATATATCTGAAGAACTCTTATGGGAACTATGAACCCTGTTGGGACAAAAGAGAGCAAAGTCTTCAACCACTTTTGGCACACAATCAGACTGCATTTGCTTGTCACCAGCATCTTGCCCGGCCAAATCCACAGCTCTTCCCTTCTCGTTGGGACTTAATTCATAGGCATTTACAGGGCTGGTAATAACAATGTGCCCCATCGAAGATGGCCTTGGGCGTCTCCTGTGCATTTTGGGGCTCATACTAGGCTCAGGATTGGGTAGTTTTGAATAAGAACCTGTAAAGCTTTGGAAAAGGTCACTGTCCGGCTCAAAGAACGAAGGACTTCTAAAGTCTTCATCAGAATCAGAATCCAAAACAAGAGGTGTTCCAGACCTCGTTGGGATATCCACTTTAGAAAAACTGGCCGATGCTACTAGACTTGTATTAGTTTTGGGAACTGAGATACCTTGCAGAGAGGTATTGGATTTAGCAAGATTTGACCTGTCATGTGCTGTAGCCATACAGCTCCTGCCCATTAACTTTCCTCTCTCTTTCACCAAGTCACTTGTCTGAACAGAGTCATTCTCCTTGTCTGAAAGGCTTTCACTCCCATTTTTCCTTGAACTGGGTCGCAAACTACGTCTGCTTTGTTCTCTCTGTATACACTCCTTAGATTTTTTCAGGAGGTTCTGAAGACTCATTGCATATGGATCTGGGCGAGCTGTATCAGCTGATGTCATCTCAACACCATCTTTCTTCACAGCCTCATTTGAAGGAGATGCATTCGTTGGCTTGGAAAAAGTACTTTCTGGGAAAGCTCTTTCTTCAGAAGGACTAGAGCATGTATCCTTTGGTTTCAAAGAAAGAAAGTGCTCTGTCTCTTCCAGAGATTTTCCACTTGATATAACATGTGCATGTACTGCTCTAACAACTGGTACTCCAGGCACACTGGAAGTAATAGAACATGGCGAAAAACTGCTTGATTGTAATACAATGTCACTCGATACGTTTGATTCCAAATCTAAATGAATGTTCCCTGTTATTGACTGGTCTAAGTCACTTAGACCGGGCAATTTCTTCATCTGTAAGAAAAGAAAGTAATTAATGTAGAGTGCTAACATATTAAAAAGTGAACAGAAGTTTCTGGAATAAGTACAGAAATGTATGCTATCAATTGGCAGCTCAGAAGTCAAATAGCATTCACTAGACATTCAAGCCTTAGTCCTATGTGAACCAATATTTATGACTCCACACTAGCAACTCAAAATGGACACACACATAGCACAGAGCATTTTCAGAATACTGTAATGTGAAATTTCCCATGCAGATTTGGAAGCTATTTGCATCTGCCAATTTAGAAAAACACTATTGGTGACAAAGCGCAAGACCTCTCTTGGCATCCCAACATCCACATTGATTAATCTACTTGCCTCACAAATGAAAGCAGCATTAGTTGCATATGCTAATTAATCCTTTAAATCTATCTTACTACTGTTTCAAGAAAATTGTTCTTTCTAAATATACGCATAAACAGTTACACACCTAGCTTCTACTCAATTTGCAGCAATTATCGGCAAAAGCTTGAAAGGTTATAACAAATAAGCAGCTTAAGTTAAAGAGCTAGCTTCTTATTTAGTATGATGCCTTTAAGAGAGACTTAATGAAGACAATTATTGGGCAGGGAGTAGAATACAGACTTACAGGCATCTCAACTTAAGAAAAATACAAGTTAAGAATAGAAATCCGTGGGTATAGGAAAAATTCGAATTACGGGGGAAAGCCTCTTTTTTTGAGTTATGAAAGGGAAAAGAAAAGGGAAGATTCCTTTTCAAAATACTGTAGCTGCTGCTTGTTTGCAATAATAGTGCTGCCAATCTTCTGGCCACCTGACTCCAGTGCTGCAATTAGAAAGAAGGAGCCATTTTAAACAGGAAAGCTGAGAACTGGGCCTTTTTTAAAAAACACTTTTTCAAACTGGCCGTTTTGGATATATTTGGCACCATTTGGGGTACTTTTTGGAACTTTTGGGTGGCTTTCTAAAGTGGTTGAAAGGTAGGGAGTTGAGCTTCGCTCGTCTACATGCCTATTAAAGTGTTTTTTTTATTCCATTTCAAGTGTGTGGGTGAATTTCTATGGGAAACTGATTCAATGTGGAAGGGATTAATTTCGTAACTAGAGGTACCACTATAATGCTGAAAACTACCATATACTATTCCTAGGAAGCAAGAAAACCCATCAGTATTTTACCACCAACATTCTTCTAGCAAGAATTTCAAGTCACAGATGATGGTTGCCATGGCTACCAATATACAAAGCAAAAAACCCTGAATAGATCATCTTGGGGCTTTATTATTACTTTTTCTCAACAAGTCGAACAGTGTCTGTTTATCAAGAGAGTTCATTCAAATACTATAAAATATTCTTATGATAGCACTCTTTTATCATGACTTTAAAAGACTGTAAAGATCTCTGTGAGAATGTCAGGTTTGTTGTGCCGTCCGTTGAGACAGGAAAACCTGGAGAACATAAAGCTGAAGATATATAGAGGGAAGAGAAAATGATGAGGACATAGCTGTGGGAAAGATGATGGGGAGAAATAATCCTGCAAACAAAGATCGGTCAACGGAAGAACTCGGGAACAAAAATACAGACTGGAAAGAGGGAGATAAAGGGTTAAATCCAGATTCGAGGTTGAAGGGCTATGAGTGATAGACAAGGAATTGGGCGAAAGGAATGAGGAGATGAAGCTGGGGGAGGTGTTGAGAAGGAATGTGCACTAGGTGGGGGTTCAAAAAAAAAGGAGAAGTCAGTTAGAGGAGGAGAACTGCTAGAATGGAGGGTGCAGGTGACTCCAATGGACTATGGCCCATGGAAAGAGTCATGTATGAGGGAGCAACGGGATTTGCCAGGCCTGGAGGTGCCGAGATGGGCAAGGCATCCCTGTTGCGAACCAATATGTCCAGGGATGGAGAAGAGATCTTATTGTCAACATCGGGGCAAACCATTTGGGCTTTGGGAAGCCCCATTATTAATGGTTGATGAACGGGATGTTTACGTGTGAAGTTACTGGTTATTGTTTTGTAATGTTCAAGAAAATGTGCTGGAGGTTGACAGAAGACGTCCACGTGTTAATAACATTGGCAATAAAAGTTTATTACATTTATCATCACTGATTGCTGTCCATTCCTCATCTGAAGAGAACATTCCCATCAATAGAAACGAACCCGATCACAATCTCATTCACAGCATCCAACAAATATCAAATCCATTCTTTCAAAACAATGTGTGTGTCAGCAGGGCTTATGTGCAGGAACATGATATTAAAGAATTCAAGAGAGACATCTGCTGAAGTCCTGTAACATAGCAAATAGCACCATAGAAGGCCCATTAAACCAATGGGTATTTGGTGAGTTATCTTCTCTGTAAATTCCAGTTGCAACTTATTATACTAACGCAAATTCGAATCAATGAAACTTACAGAGGAGTTGGGTCACCACTGCCCAAATTCCCCACTGACCCACTGGTCCTACTCTTGTGTAACTTACCACCCTAAGAAACAGAATTTCAGCCAGTGTATTACTCTTCCATAGCAGGAACAAAAAAAGAGGCCTTGTAGCACCTTAAGTCTAGCAGATGAGAGGAGGCTCACATTTTATCAATCACAAGCTCTTTCATTAATCTTGCACGTAACAAATGTGGCCTCTCGTCCAAAAATGTGTATGCTGCAGGGAATCTGTCCAGGTACACTGTCACATAATTATTAACTGCTTCTAAAAGAAATGTATTATTTATTGTTTTGTTTCTCTATTTATTATTTTTTATTATTTGATCTTGATATTTATTATACTGTTCATGTGAACTGTTGTAAGCTGCCCAGAGTTGGCTTTTAGGCCAGATGGGCATGATATAAACAAACAAAACAAAACAAACAAACAATCATTTCAGAAACATTAGTGGTAATGCATATTTTAAACAGAATCCATAAGAATGAGGACTCAATATGCAAAGTATACTAACAATGTGTTGTTTGAAGTCCAGGTATCTCTGTTCTCTAGCCATATTGATGAGCATATTTACTGTATACAGAATAATTCAGTATAATCGCTACCACAGATATCATATTGCTACACCACAAAACATACACATCTCTTTGCACCCATGGGTGCTTAGAATCAGACTGTCTCATTGCTGTACAACATACTTTTTACAGCAGGTCTCACCAAAACTCACCTGTACATTTTCTACAATTTCTTGAATGCGATTCAGCAAGATTCTTTTCTGAGAAGTTTGTTGCCAACATTCTAAATCCATAGCTTTTTGTCGATCTTGTTGCAATTCCTTTTTTCTTTCAAGGGTTAACTGTAAAGTGAAGGTGGAAGAGAAGAATGAAAGATAATTTACTAGAAACTTAGGTCATCGTTTGCTTAACACTTAAGTTTTGATAACACAAATAAAACTGTTTGCCAAGAAACAAAAAAAAAGAAAACCATAGCATATAACACACTAGAGATGGGCACAAAACGAAAAATGAAACACTATTTTGTTGTTTCATTTGTAACCAATCATTGTGTTAGAAAATGAAATGCTGGAATGCATTTTGTTATGAAACAAAATGCCATTTTTTCCTCTAGGAATAAAAAGATTTTTCCTAGCTGGAGGAACCAAAATGGCAGGGGTCCAAATTGAGTCGGAAGCTGATAATAGCCCCCCACGGGGGGCTTTCAGAAAAGAGTCCAAACTTGGCCCACAGCAATTTTGGTGTTGATTAACATGCCTGCGATCACTATTTTGAAGTACATGTTTTTTATCTACTACAAAATAGTGGTCGCAGGCATGTTTTGGCACCAAATTTGCTGTGGAGCAAGTTTGGACTCTTCCCTGTAAGCCCCCGAAATCTGGAGAGGTTTGGGGTTCAGGGGGCTGAGTTATTAAGCTCCAAATGGGGTCTCCCTGGAAAAATCATTTGTAATTAAGGGAAGCACTTGAGGAAGCTCTCCCCACGGGGTGACGCTATAAAGCACTTTCCTCAATTACAAATGATTATTTCCTGGGGGGACCCCCTTTGGAGTTTAATATCGCAGCCCCCTCACCCCCACACCTCTCCAAATTTCAGGGGCTTACAGGGAAGAGCTTCAGGAAGCTCCCGTATTCTTTTGGTGCCTCTAGAACCCAGGGGAGCCATTATATAGCATTTCATTTCATTTTGTTTGGTTTCATAATGAAACTACTTTAAAAATCCGTTACAAACCAAATGAAACTACTAAAGAAACAAAAATAAACAAAACAGTACATACACATATACCAAAATTACTATTGCAGTCTAAGGTTTAGCTTTTTCTATTTTAACATAAAATATTTTTAAAATATTTTAGATATCTTACCAGAGGAGATAGCACAGGAATACCATTGAAATGGATAACTGAAAGTGTTTGGGGCTGATCAGGTGGAGGTGTCCCTTCAGGCCTTGGTGCCCCTCGGATTCGAGCAAGCTGTTTCTTACAAAATGTTTCATAGTCCTCCATCTTAATTCAGCTGGAGCAAAGTTGCAATGGTCTCTGACCATAACAATGTTATCTACTTATTTGGACTGCAAAGAGAAAGGAGAGGAGAGGGAGACAAGGACCTGTTATCACAACACTCCAATATAGAAGGAAGTAAAACTTCAGACCAGTGTATCTGTAACGATTCTCATTCATCTAGGTGAGTTTATCTGGAAGTTGAGTCATGGCAACTGGACTTCTTTTCTTGAGAGATTGAAACGTTTCACTGCTCATCCAAACAGCTTCGTCAGTCTGAGAAAAGCTACTTGCGAGTCCTCCATTTTATAGTTCACTTTGACCTCATGTCACCCAGGTCTAAAATAGGCTCATAAGATACACAATGGCCTAAATAGGCTTGTTAGGAAGACAAAAAGAACAATGGATCAGCCTGAGACCCAGAGCCGAGGGAAGATCCTGGCTGGAGTGTCTGAAAAGCTTTAAAGGATTTTTGGCAAGCACCACATCCCTATTTATTTTAAACCCACAAACACAATAAGGCACAGACTCGTCCACCCAAAGGAACCAACACCAAAACACAATATGATATATTCAGCCCAATGCAGTGAGGAGTGTGCAGACTTCTACATTGGAGAAACTAAAGAGCCATTAAACAGGAGGGTGGCCCAAAACAGGAGGGGCAACAGCTCAGGACCAGAATCAGCAGTACACCTCCACTTGAAGGACAAAGGGCATTCATTCAAAGATAAAGATGTACATATTAGACAGAGAAGAGAGAGTGGTCTGAGAGGTTTACAACATAAAATTGCAATATAGCAAAGTAACACATTTAAATAACCAGAATACAAAAACATAATAGAAACAAAATATAACTACATAAATCAACAACAATAAAGTAAAATAAAAGTAAAAATAACCAGGTGATTGATCAAATAAGAAACAAACAAAAGGAGGTAAGCACTAAAAAAAGGAAATGCATCTTACATATTTGAGAAGTCAGGAAAGGCTATTCTGTAAAACCAAGTTTTCAATAATTTTTTTAAAGGTTTGAGGCAAATTTCTGGTGGTAAATGACCCCACAGCTGGGGAGTAACCACCAAGAAGGCCCTATTCCTTGTTTCCAGGCCTTCCTTGGGGTTGGAACTCCCAGATGTCCTGCCTGGCTAGCACTGGTGATCCAGGCAGTTCTTCTTGGGAGGAGCTATTCTGTCAGATACTGAGGTCCAGGCAGTCTGGGGGAGTCAATTTGTTGAGGGAGAGTAACCACATATGCGACTCCACTATTTATAGGGTAGGGTATTCTTTCTACATTGTGACTAATGATGAAAAGAATTCAGCATCCAAGCCTGTTCTGGGATTTTTTTAACCCTTTCAAAATTCTACACACTTGATTTTACACTGAAATGCACATACACAACTATTCACATACATATAAACCCCAGCTTGCCATTTGTTAACCGATGAACTAGAGAAAACCTAACCCTAACCCTAACCCCCAAATTTCATGTTTTACCCCATTATTTGCTGTAGAAACAGCCTGCCTCCCAGGAAAAATTAAAAGACATAGAAGCAATTCTGAAAAAAGATAAAACTGAAATCAAGTCAATATCAAGATCCAATTACAGTGATGAGAGATTTAACAAACAACAATATCTAACTCAAAAGCTTACATACTGTTGCTTTCACATGAGAAGTACAGGAATGTTTTCAACTCCACCCCATTGAACCCGAAGCAAATATGAACTCATTTACCACAAAATCAGCTGCACCAATGACACCCAGCAGTTGTAATGAGCTTCACACCGTTGCTTACTATATTTTTCTGTTTATAAGAGACCCCAGCGTATAAGATGACCCCCACTTTTCCAACCCAAAATTAGTTTTGCAAAACATGGTTCTCTCGTCAGCTTACTTCCATGTATAAGATGACTCTCAGTTTTTAGTCTAGATTAGAGTCTAGACCAAAACATAGTCTTATACATGGAAAAATACAGTTTCTGGGGTTGGATGTTCAATTGCACATTGTGCTTCGCGTAAGAGCCTGCCAATGTGGCCTGGAACAAGCGGCACAGTCCCAGGACACCTCCAGAAAGGAATGGGAAACCACTTCTGAGTACTACACAGAAAACCCTAAGAAAGGTCACCCTAAGTCAAGACTGATGTGACAATACCTATTCCTATCCTTTGCTCAATTAAAAAGGAACTACACTTGCAGACATATTTGAAAATATCTGGTCTGATAGTTGTGTGACAAAAGCAGCATGGTGCCTAAATGAGGGCGTTTATACACGACCCCTAAACTCCGGGGCAAATGGCTCCCAGCTCCGGAGCTTAAAAATGTTTCCCCACCAGCTCCGGAGCTAACAGAAAATTAAGTGCGACCCCGCCCACCTAAGCGCGACCCAGTGCAGCTTTCATGTACCTGCTCTGGGAGTGTGAAATTTTTTGATGCGGAAAGTGCCGGGCTCTCCTCGCTTCTTTTTGTTGTTGTTGTTTTGCCTCCTGCCCCTTTAAGAGGAACCAGGAAGTGACGAGGGGTCGGAGCAACTTCCACCGGCACTCCGGAGGTAAGAGTGCATTCTTTTCTCCCTTTTTTTCTCCCTCCCCTCACACAGACAGAACAAGGAAATGCGGAGGGGGTGGGAACGCAGGGAGAGCGACAAACCCTCAAGATCTGTGGTCCGGATTTAAGGGACCAGCGGATCTTAGGGGTCGTGTAAAAAGGCCCTGACTCACACGTTTAATTTGGCATTAGTTTTTCACACGGACAAAACAAAAGCACTTCTAACTACTTCAGGTGCATTATTGTAATAATAGTAGGGGGAATGCCGCGGTGGGGCTCCCACTCTGTGTGCACCCTGCAAGGAAGACGCGCTGCCGCCATCATGACCCAAGCAGAGTTTGAAAAAGCTGCGGAAGACGTGAAGAACCTGAAATCAAAACCAACAGATCCAGAAATGCTGACTATCTACAGCCACTACAAGCAGGCTACAGTTGGAGGTGTAAATACAGAACGTCCTGGGATGCTAGATTTCAAAGGCAAAGCCAAATGGGATGAAGTGAACAAATTAAAAGGAATGTCCAAAGAAGATGCGATGAAAGCATATATAGCGAAAGTACAAGAGCTGAAGGAGAAATATGGGATGCAATGAACCCCTGCCCGCATGCCTTAATGGAAACATGCCTTACTAATACTGTGTATTGAAATGGTGCCCTGGACAGCACTGCCGGGCCAAGCAGTTGATGCTGCTTCGGGATGCATAGCTGTGTCAATCTGTCCTAATGGTTTATAAAATAAAACAAGTAATAATAGTATTTTAAGAAACTACAGTGGTACCTTGTATAAAGGAATCAATTTGTTCCAAATGAAATTATGTTAAGCAAATTTTCCTTTATGCATATTCCCTTAGGGATGCATTGAAAATGGAGTAGTCCCATTTTTATGTTGTACAGATTCTCCCCATAGGCAATTTATGTTAAGCACATTTCCCCTATCTCATTCCCCCTGGCTTTATTCGCTGCGAAACCCTTTGTGAAAGATGCTGAGGAGGAGGCCAAGGTGGGGCTTAAAAAGCAATGTGTTCTGCTTATATACCGCCCCATACCACTACAAGTAGTCTCTGGGCGGTTTACAATTTTTAATTACAGTGTGCAGGCTACACTGGTCCTTATTTATTTATTTATTTATTTATTTATTTATTTATTTATTTATTTATTTATTTATTTATTTATTTATTCTCCCTCGGCTTCTCCTATGCGAGCCTTCCATTCGCCGCGCGAAGTGCATGCAAGACGCGCGCCTTCGTCCCTTACCTCCGGCAGGTCCTCCTTGCGCCACCGAGCAACGCGCGCTCCGCCCGCCCGCCCGCCGCGCGGCTCAGGCAGGCCCCTAGCAACGGCCCCGGAGCCAACCCCGGCTCTCCAGCGCGTCCCTTACGGCGCTTCCGGGCTTCAGGGAGAATTCAACCGTTCCAATCCGCCCCGCCCTCCCGCCAGGAGCGGAGGCGTCACTAGGTGACCGAGGGCCAAAGACTACACTTCCCAGAGAGCCACGCGTGCTTCCGAACGCTTCCGAGCGCTTTGCATGCGGAGAGTTGTACTACAGCGGACCCTTGTATAAACAAACAGCTTGTATAACATAAAATTGGTACAACATAAAAAAAATTCCGGAGATAAGGGAAAGTTGCTTAACATGATTGCCTATGGGGAGAATCCGTTCAACATAAAAATGGGATCACTCCATTTTCAATGCATTCCTATGGGAATTTGTATAAAGGAAAAATTGCTTAACATAATTCCATTTGGAACGAATTGATTCCTTTATGCAAGGTACCCCTGCAGTTTTACGGCTGGCCAGGTTGGTCTTGTTCTTCGGTGTGAAGCTCAGTACCACTGCTGGGTGTCCTTGGTGCAGCTGATTTTGTGGTGAATGAGTTCATATTTGCTTGGGGTTCAATAGGGTGGAGTTGACAGCAGTCCTGCACTTCTCATGGGAAAGCAACAGTATGTCAGCTTTTGAGTTAGATAGTGTTTGTTAAACATGTCATCACTGTAATTGGATCTTGATGATTGACTTGATTTCAGTTTTATCTTTCTTCAGAATCACTTCTTTGTCTTTTAATTTTTCCTGGGAGGAAAAAATTACGGCAAGGTTAGTGAGCAAATTGTGCCCATCGGCCCTCTAAAGATGTGATTAGATGGGGAAAGAGTTCACATACAGTACACCCATCTGTATTGACAAGTAACTATAAATAAAAACTATACTGTACTTTTTCCTCCAAATGCCTCAGAGAGTTATGGCAGAGTGAGTTAAGAGCAAGATAAAGGGGTAGACTCTGAGGAACTTGTAGCTATTATTTTCTGTATACTGTATTACCACAAGTCTAAAATTCTGCAACTGCAATCACACAAACTTTACACAAATACCCACAGGATTCTGGTTATTGCTAGCCCCCACCCCTTTCCCAATATAGTTTCGTTCAGTATCTAACAACCCAGGAAAGTTATACTGTACTAGAGAATGAGGTAATCTCATAAAACTAGAAAGTAGGAACTTCAAAACAGAAAACAAGTTATGTTTTTACATAGCACACAATTCAGCTACAGAATTTGCTGCCTCAGCTGTTAATGTAAGATAGCTTTTAAAAAAAAGAATTAATGAGAGATAATGCTAGACTAGCCAGATGGTAATTCATGCAGGATCAGTGCTTGTTTAGCTGGCTTCTGTACTTGGAATGGGAAGGGATGCACTCACCTGTTCTCTGTACAAGTGCAAAATCCCTCTCCTGCATCCATTCTTCAGTGACAAGAATTCAGTTGACATTGCCTCTGATCATGTATGTAAAACATGGCCATCATGGGTGTGTGAGAGAGCTTTTATGCTAATTACAGGCATTTTGATGCCAGAGATATTTTACTGTTTCAAACTGAGAACCAAGTGCTGTTGCCTCATATACAGTTTCATATAGAGAAGACAAGTGGACCATGACATAAATAATCCACCAACACTTGCAATTAAATAATGTCTTACATACAACATGGAAGACAATAGCCTAGTTTAGGAGGTCCACATCAGGCTCATAAGTGGACAAGCATAGCTGTATCCTCCAGCAGAGGCAAACAAAGGGGGACCTTCCCCCTGGAACAGCTGGGGCACCCATCAGTTCACCACACCAGCTTCTGCTATCGCTTCTCTCTGTGTAATAGAAGGACTAGTTCTGTGAGCATATTCTGCTTGCAAGCTTCCTGGGAGCATCTAGTTGACTGGTGGGAAAAGAATAGTGGTTTACATGCCATAGGCAACATGTGATTAAAAGCACAAGGAATGCTTTTGATTGAATTTTCCATTAGTTCTGCAAGCCATCCCTATAGATAAGGCCTCTGAACTGACCCAAACAGTGTTTTCTTGCCTTCTTAGAAGACCATTTGTATAGCTTTCTTGGTGATGGATGTTCGCACGTGCACTCACACATCGTAAAATATTCTATGACCAACTAGGGCTGAGCAATCATCAAAGGAACTTGTGGTGGTTGCCAACCCTTGGGTCCCCAAATGTTCTTGGGCTACCCTACACCTAGAGATAGAAGTGAGCCCAGGATGGTCAGACTCCTTCCCAGACTGGTACACTGCGTGGGAAGAAGGCCCCCCCAGCAGCAGTAAGTGACCCTGCTGGCCAGGGGTGGGGGGCATCATACTGAATGGCAGCAGTGTGTGCGTTGTGTCGTTATAGTCGTGACCGACTCTTCATGACCCATGTCCATGGAGTTTTCTTGGCAGGAATACTGGAGTGGCTTGCCAGTTCCTACTCCAGGCGCCTACAGCACCTGGTATTCCCTGGAGGTCTCCCATCCAAGTACTAACCAGGGCCGACCCTGGTTAGCTTCTGAAATCAGGTGAGATCGGATGTGCTTAGGGCACCTAGGCACCAGTAGGGGTGTATAAATCTCTCGTCCTTAATTAAAACTCCAGAAATCCTGTCTAGCACAGCTACTTCGTGGTAAAAATAGTGGTAAACGCTTCTGCAAGTTGTAGTACAAGAACATCTGGGGACTCAATAGGCCTCTTTTCCTTCCTAAAATTTATTAATTTTATTAATTTTTGTTTAAATTATGATGAAAAGACTGTGACAAGTAGTTATTGTGAGTAATAAATGCAGTTTGCCTGGGCAACATTTTATATAGTGCTTTACACTCTTAGCCAAGTGTCATTTCTTCAGTGTTTATATGTTGGTGTGTACACACACACACACACACACAGAAATGTTCACAGAACCAAGGCGTACTGTACTCAAACATTGCGTAAATTAGGTCAGGACTGGTTAGCGGTTAAGGATTAGGCCAAGTCCAAAGACCCCCGGCCCAAGGTTCCTATTGGTTCATGGGCATCGCATAGTGAGCTCTGATTGGCGGAGAGCTCTGTCCCTCGCGTGGTGATTGTGCGGTCAAGAGCAGAGCAACGGCAGGAGGCCGCTGAAGGAGCGCGGACTCCATCCAGGAGGCGGGGACCTCCGGCCGCCATGTTCTGCTGCTCTGAGGGCCTGGCGGCCGCTTTTTCTGCGTTGCTCTTGACAACGCTGGCGCTCACCCGGAGCGCCGCGGCCTCCTGCCTGCTGACGGGCGGCGTCTACTTGGCGCTGCGCCTCTTCAGCCTCGAGCCCGTCTCTCCGCAAAGAACTCGGCTGGTCGTGCAGCCGCGGGGCAACCCGGCGCGCATCGCCCACCGCGGCGGCGGGCACGATGCGCCCGAGAACACGCTGGCTGCCATCAGACAGGTCAGCCCCGGCGGCGGCGGCGGCGGCGAGCGGAGAAAGGAGGGGGAGCGAGGACCGCGAGGGGAGGCGCCACAGGAGGCTACGACGACTCAAGGCATACCCAAACTCCGGCCCTGCAGATGTTTTGGACCCCCAACTCCCAGAATTCCAAGCCTGTTATTTCCAGAGGCAAAGGACTGTGGGAGTTGTGGTCCAAAACATCTGGAGGGGCGGAGTTTGGGCATGCCTGGGCTACGTCCAGTCTCCCATGTGCGCCGGAGAATAAATCCCATTGAACTCAATGTGCCTTTTCAAGGAGATCTGGGTAGCCCAGGCATGCCCAAACTTCAGCCCTCCTGATGTTTTGGACCCCCAACTCCCAGAATTCCAAGCCTGTTATTTCCAAAGGCAAAGGACTGTGGGAGTTGTGGTCCAAAACATCTGGAGGGGCGGAGTTTGGGCATGCCTGGGCTACGTCCAGTCTCCCATGTGCGCCGGAGAATAAATCCCATTGAACTCAATGTGCCTTTTCAAGGAGATCTGGGTAGCCCAGGCATGCCCAAACTTCAGCCCTCCTGATGTTTTGGACCCCCAACTCCCAGAATTCCAAGCCTGTTATTTCCAAAGGCAAAGGACTGTGGGAGTTGTGGTCCAAAACATCTGGAGGGGCGGAGTTTGGGCATGCCTGGGCTACGTCCAGTCTCCCATGTGCGCCGGAGAATAAATCCCATTGAACTCAATGTGCCTTCCTTTTCAAGGAGATCTGGGTAGCCCAGGCATGCCCAAACTTCAGCCCTCCTGATGTTTTGGACCCCCAACTCCCAGAATTCCAAGCCTGTTATTTCCAGAGGCAAAGGACTGTGGGAGTTGTGGTCCAAAACATCTGGAGGGCCGGAGTTTGGGCATGCCTGGGCTACGTCCAGTCTCCCATGTGCGCCGGAGAATAAATCCCATTGAACTCAATGTGCCTTTTCAAGGAGATCTGGGTAGCCCAGGCATGCCCAAACTTCGGCCCTCCTGATGTTTTGGACCACAACTCCCAGAATTCCAAGCCTGTTATTTCCAAAGGCAAAGGACCGTGGGAGTTGTGGTCCAAAACATCTGTAGGGCCGAAGTTTGGACATGCCTGGCCCGGTGGCCTGAGGTAGGGAATAGTTGAGACCGAGGGTGACGTTGGACTGCAACTCCTGTTAGTCCTCGCACTTGCTGTATTGTAGTGGTTCTCAATCTGTGGGCCCCCAGATGTTCCTGGACTGCAACTCCCAGAAGCCTTCACCACTCACTGTGCTGGAAGGGATTTCTGGGAATTGTAGGCCAGGAACATCTAGGGACCCACAGGTTGAGAACCACTGCTCTATTGCCTGAGCCCGAAGCTGACAGAAGATGTAGTCCAGCGACTTTCGAGGGGTCGCAACGGCCCTCCAATTCTGTATTACACCAATATGAGACTGTGGGTTGATATGACCAAGTCCTGCAGCAGGGCGCCTCCGGAGTGTTTCCTTATGGTATGGCTATATGAGCCATTGGGTTTAGACTCCACATATTAGGATGACTTTCACAAAATGGCTTGCAAAAATGTGAAAGCATAATACAGGACAGTCCCATAGTACTAGGACAGTAGGTCATTCGAGGAAGGTAGAATGATGGGAAATTCAAGACAGATTTTTAAAAGAGGCTTCCTCACTCGAGATGGTGAACTGTAACAGCATTTATTAATTTATTTATTTCTGTCTTCCCAAAGGAACTCCAGGCGGTGTTCAACAATTGCATATAACAATAACCCCCCCAAAAAAACACATGGCAACAAAGTAAAAAAATTAATAATAAAAATAACAAAACAAATAATAGTAATACTCTGCAAGATGGAGGAACAAAACGAAACAGAACAAAACAAAACAAAAAAACCTAATGGTCTCCAAATGCCTCTCTAAAAAGCATGGTCTCAAGTGCTTTTTTATAATGAAGGTCAGTTTCCCAAGAGGATTTGCTGATGAGAAGATTGTGAGAGATGCTGTTTTTCTCTCTGGTCTGCTGCAGAATTAGATCACTGATTCTTCTGGTTGCTTTTTACCTTTGAATGTAAATTGGCTTCTCTTCCTGTCCTAAGGCTTGTCAATGTTGCAATGGTGGAATGAAACCAAAATGTAAAAGAGAAAGGAAGTACTACTGTATGCAGAAATTGAGGGGAAATCTTAATGGGTTTTGGCATGAAAAACAGAGAAGACTGCTGTATCAGCCAACCATACTTTACGAGTCCTCCCTGAGAACAATTGTTCAGGCGCTGGTCATCTTGAGGATAGATTACTGCAACGCTGTCTACATGGGGCTTCCCTTGACCCTTGTTCGACGATTGAAGTGGTTGCAGAATGTGGCGGCCGGATTGGTGGTTGGTGCAGCCAAATTTGACAGCATCACCCCAGTTCTGGCTTGACTGCACTGGTTACCCATTTTTGCCTCCCGAATAAGGTTCAAGGTATTGGTTTTGATTTACAAAACCCTTCATGGCCTGGGGCCTCAGGATCTGGCAGAGTGGATCTCCCAAAGATCACAGTTGACCTGGCCCACCAGAGCATCACTGGCACTCTTGTTATGGGTGGCCATCCCTAGGGAAGCCCGTAAGGTTTCCACTCGTAATCGGGTGTTCTTGGTGGCTGGCCTAGCTTTGTGGACTAAACTGCCAACAGAGATTCAGCAAGAGGAGTCTCTGCCATATTTTTAAAAATCCTTGATGCATTTGGTGATAGGTAGTTGTTTAATGTTGCTGTTCCCTCTTCTCTCTTCTCTTAACACCAGAATTGCTGAATGTACTTAACATTTATATTACAATAAACTGTTCTTATTTATTTTTTAAAAAAACCATGTGAGACTCCATAATTTTAGAAATACACTCAGTCCAAGTAGGGATTAGTTTAAATGGTGGCAGCGTAAATACCCGTGCACTCAACAGCCAGTTTCTGCCAGATGGGGCTATTGACTTCAAACCAGATGGGACTATTGATTTCAACTCAGCCTAAGCTCTGAGCTGTTAAACATTTGCTACAATGAACCTGCTCAGGCCTCAGCAGAAATGATTAATTGGAACAAGGGAAGAAAATCTCCGTGAATGTATTACTGTCTCAATAAAAACTGCATCTGCTAACCCACCTGCGGAGTCGATGGAACCCATATTAGATAACCTTGTCCCATCATCCAATTCAGCGTTTTCACTGCCTCCCCAGGACAACCAGATGTTCTTACCCACCTACTGGTGACATAATACTGGTCTCCATATGACTTTTCCCTAAAAAAATTGTTCTTACTAAACAAGGGAGAAATGTGTAACCTTGTAGTACTCATTAGGCCAATGGTAAAGAGGAGAGGTTGCAAATCTGTTGGTACTAACTTCTGAAAACTGTTCTCTGTGGAGGACAGGAGCTTTTATAAACTGTGCTTGGTAGAAATAATTTGCCAAAGAGACGCATTGGTTAATAATATTTAAAGTTGCTAGAAATTATGTAGAGAGAAGTTAGGCCATGGTTTATGGATTTGCTTTTGGATGTTTCATCTTTCAGTGTGATGTTTGTTAAATGTATATTAGAATGCGAAACATACATTGTTACTTTCTAGTTGAAATAAGTTTTTCTTTTTTATTAAGGCAGCTGAGAATGGAGCAACAGGTGTGGAAATTGACATTGAATTCACTGCTGATGGCATTCCTGTCTTGATGCATGACAGCACAGTAGACAGGACCACAGATGGATCTGGAAGTTTACGTGATTTGACTTTTGCTGAGATTAGAAAATTTAATCCCGCTGCTAAACATAGATTATGGTAAGAATGCAGTCTGTAGACCACCACCCCTAAGCAAGGTTCCCCCTAAGGCACGTGTATGAATGTGGCTGTGCACACTTCTAGCTCCCTCTGTGCAGGGCTTCCCCCTCCTGCCCATGCACTTGTCACAATGAAACTCACAGGGAGGGTTTGGAGTGTGTGCATGTGCAGAAACAGAACAGAGCCTTGAGCAACAAGGATGAAAATCAGAGGGTACGTTTCCCCTAAGTACAGTGGTACCTTTGTTAACGAACATAATCCATTCTGGAAGCAGGCTCATAAACCAAAGGACTCATGTATTAAAGCAAATTTCCCCATAGAAAACAATTGAAGTTCAAATGATACATTCTGGGGTCCCAGTTTCCATTATTTCCTATGGGGAAATGTACTTTGGCCATGGTAGCCAGGGGCTGCCAGTTATGCGGGCCAGGGGCTTCTACCCAGAGCCTCAGTGGTGCTGGCAGCAGGGTGCTGTGGGGTCCCTCTCTTTCTTCCATCCTGCCCCCCCCACGTGTTCCTCCTCCTCTTCCATGAGGAGCCCAGCAATAGAGGGAGGAGTGGAGGTGCTTCCTGCTAGGTTGGATCCGAGTGGCCCAGTATCGAGAAGGATGCCTGGAAGTGGCAGCACGGTGATTCCCCAGGCCCATGTGTGCTCCGGTCGTGGTGCCTTCATAGAAGTGGAGCAGATTGCTCAGGGGCAAGAGCTCTTTCTGTGGGCACCCGACATCGCGCCTTCATAGCCACCTGTATTAAATTGCTGTATTGGCACTTTGCAAAAAGTTAGTGGGTTTTGAATCACAGTTTGGGCACTCGGTCTCTCAAAGGTGCGCCATCACTGCTATAGGATGATCTTGGGCTGTTCTGTCCCATCCGAATCAGTTTTTGTGGGCAATTCATGGGAAAATAACCATTCTAACGTAGAAAATGGTGACACACAAATGATTCCTTTTTGGAACCAAATTTGTTCTCAGTCGGATAATAGCTATATGATATATCTTTGCATTCACAAGTACAATGTCAACAGTAAAATATAATGGCATATTAAGTCAAACCAGTTTGATACTTTGGGAAGTGTTCTCCTGTGATTTTATATACCTTCCAATATTAAGGTACATAACTGTTCAGATTAATGCAGACATGTCCAAAATTCAGCCCGGAGGCCAAATGTGGCCTGATTTAAAATTTTGAGTGGCCCTCAGCCTCTTCTCCCTGCCGGCTCAGCCTATAATTCATCCCCACCGCCTGTCCCTTCCCTGTGCTGGCTAGAGCCTCGTGGTGCAGTGGTTAAATGCCTGTACTGCAGGTAAAACTGTGCTCACGACCTGAGTTCAATCCCCGGTAGCAGCTCAAGGTTCACTCAGCCTTCCATCCTTCCGAGGTCGGTAAAATGAGTACCCAGCTTGCTGGGGGGGCAATGTGTAGCCTGCACACTGTAATCAAAATTGTAAACCGCCCAGAGACTACTTGTAGTGGTATGGGGCGGTATATAAGCAGAACACTTTAGAGATGTTAGCTTGCAGTTTTATGTTTTGCCTGCTCTCCCTGCCTCCGTCCATCCCCCCAGCCACCCGCCCTGCCTACCCACTCCTGGCTATGTTGCTGCAGTGTCTTTCCCATCTCCTTGCGAGGGAGGGCAACATATTTAAGCAGTGGTGCATCTTGGGTGTGTGGGGGCCAATTCCCGGGCTGTGCAACAGCTGCCACGCTCTTGGGCGCCTTGAAACTGGAGCGTTTGCGGCTGTTGCAGATGCGCACGGACCATGCCTTTTCTCCCCCCTTCAGGATGAATGGTCAGCCCCCACATATTTTCACCTCACCAAATCTGGCCCTCCTTGCAAAAAGTTTGGACACTCCTGGATTATTGTTAACAAGGGATATGTGTTCCATGCAGTAGAGATTGTGGGCAGTTTGGTCTTACAGTACCTTAAAGACCAATTTATAGTGTAAGTTTTATGAATCTTTATGGTGTCCAAACAATGAATTTTTAATGGAAGATGGGTGGAGATCTAGTGTGGATGGAGCCATGCCGCTGTTTTTGAATTGCACATTTTCTGGTTTAAAGATGCACCACTGAGGTTTTCTTGTTCTTTACTATAGGAGAGATTATCGTGGGGGAAAAATACCAACGTTGAAAGAAGCAGTTTTGGAAAGTATACATTATGACCTCACCATCTACTTCGATGTGAAGGGCAATGCAGATCAGGTACTTGTCTCTTCCAGTGTTCTGAAGCCACATATAATGGCAGCAAGTGGTAGCGTTCCTGCACTTGATTCAATAAAACAGTAGTCCTGAACCTGTTTAGGTTAAATGCCTGTCCTGCAGGTAAAACTGTGCTCACGACCTGGGGTTCAATCCCAGGTAGCAGGCTCAAGGTTCACTCAGCCTTCCATCATTCCGAGGTCGGTAAAATGAGTACCCAGCTCGCTGGGAGGGGCAAGTGTAGCCTGCACACTGTAATTAAAATTGTAAACCGCCCAGAGACTACTTAAAAAGTGGTATGGGGCGGCATATAAGCAGAACACTTTGCTTTGCTTTGCTTTGTTTAACTCCAGGGACCAGCTTTGCTGCTGCACTGAGCTTCTTTTTGGATGCGCATGCACACACAACCAGCACCACACTGGTTCTGTCATGACGAGGAACAAACAAAATATGGTCATGACGGGTACGGGGAAAAGCCCCACTTGGGGGGTGGGGGAGAGAAGCTTGTGTGCCTGCTTGGCTGTGTGATTTATAGGGAACCTTGCCTGGTTCCTAACAGGCCAAAGACTGGCACCAGCATGCAGGCCAGAGGCTGAGGACCCCTGCTATAAAAGATAGAGCTCTTTCTCGATAAAATGTTAGTGCAGTTTTTGGCCACCTCTTTTCCCCCATCCTGACGGGTGACTGGCCATCTTATCATTGTGTCTTGAATCTTCTGTAAGATTATAGCGTTTCAATATATATATATATATATAAAAAAAACCCTTTGAATACAAAAGCACTGTTAGCTAGTTCCCACTTCTCAATCACTTGGGGAGAAATGTCCTTTTGCAAGACCGCTTGCTAGATGGTTCTAGCATCACCATCACTCTGTTCTCGTACAGTGGTCCCCCGCCCTTTCGCGGTTCATATACTGTGGCCCCGCTATATCACAGGACCGCAAGGGTTTGAGGGAAAGGGGGGGAAGGTTTTGGCTCCGCGGCCGAGAGCCCTTTCTAAAGATTGCGCGCCACTCGCTCACACCACCTTCAGGATGCTGGCGAGCGGCACGCAATGTTTAAAGGGCTCTCAGCCGCGGAACCAAGCGCTTGGCTCCACAGCTGAGAACCCTTTTTAAAGATCGTGTGCCACTCGCCCGCACCCCCCCCCCGGGAGCGGTGCACAATGTTAAGAATTGTGCCCAACCAACCAACCTGCATCTGCATATCGTGGATTTTCAATGATCCCGGATCGGGTGGGTGCCTAACCCCCGCAATAGGAGGGGGATTACTGTAACAATAATGTATTTATATTTATACTTACTAACCATCCGACTTTCCCTCAAGAACTCTGGGCAGTGTACCACAAATTACAACGCAAATTACCTATCCAAAAACATAACAAAAAAGCCCAACAATAATAATCAAATAAGACACAAAAAATAAAATAAAAACAGACAGCAGAAGCCGTACCAGAAACACAAAGTCTGGCAAGAAAAGTCTGGGACAAATAATGCAAACCCACCAACAACAAGCCATTGTGCACTGAGCGATCGCCAAAGCTTTCCCTGAAGAGCCAGGTCTTTAGTGCTTTCCTGAAGGCTGGCAGAGACTCCGCCAGCCTAATCTCTGTCTAATAATAATCTATATCAGGGCTGTTCAACTTCGAACTGGCCAAGGTCTACTTTTTCCGGCCCAAAGTGCCTGAGGGCTACTACGCTAAAACCTCTACTTACGAATTTTATCTGTTCCAAGCACGTGCTCAAAAGAAAAAAACTTTTGAAAGTAGAGCAGCGGTTTCCCATAGGAATGCACTGAAAAACCAATTAATCTGTTCTGGAGGGAACAGATTTCCATGTGCCATGGCCCTTGAACTACCTTGCTCAGCTGAGACAGTGGGCTGGCAGACCCAGAACTTTGCTGGGGCAGTGGTGGTCCTTGGGGTGGGGGAGGGAGGGGTGGAGAACTTATCACCTCACATTTTTTATTGATGGCTGGCAGTCTACTTTTGAACCCTTTGCGGGCTACCAGTAGCCTGCGGTCTACCTGTTGGGCAGGCCTCATCTATATATCTCAGGACATCTGGCAGAGTTGTAAGTTCAGAAAGCAAGAGGTCTTGACTAGTTCCAGTGAAATTGGTTGCGTGGTTTTTCTTTGGGAGCCATTTGAACACTCACAACTAAGATATGAATACAGTCACGCTAATAAAGTTTTGCAACCTTTAAGGAAGAGAAAACACTTTTTAAGATAAGTTTACATAGGTATTTTCATGAAAAGCATATCTGGGCAGTATGGTGATGGAACCAATTACCTTGAGAGGTGGTGAGTGCTCCAAAATTTGAGGCATTGAAGAGAAATCAGGACAACCACCTGACAGATATTTTTGATTTGTATTCCTACATGGAGTAGGGGGTTGGACTTGATGGCCTTGTAGGCCCCTTCCAATTTCACTATTCTATGATTCTATGATTTCTAAAATACGACAGCATACAGATTAATCAGAAACTGTATAAAATGTAGAAAAGCCATCATTTTACTTATTCATTTACCAAGCAAAGCCAAATTATATCAACTTAGCAAAAACCTTTTTGAAAATTTCCCATCAAGTTGCAAGTTTTGAATTTTGAAAACCAGAAAACTTGACACACCCTAATACACAGTAATGTGTAATTACAAAGTTGCCAGGTACAGCAATAGACCCCTGTTCAACCAAGACCAGTGGTTCCCAACCTTTGGAATTGTAATTCCCTGAATATTTTACCACTAGCTTGACTGGCTGGGGTTTCTAGGAGTTGTAGTCCAAGAAACCTAGCTTACCCAAGGCTGGGAACCATTGATGTAACATGGTGTACCTGTTATGTATTGAAACAAGAAGTAACTCTCTAAAACCACAGGGCAGAGTTTTTCTTAGTCCTGCTGCTGAAATTATAGTTCCTGAAAAAAATGGCGCTGCCAGGTGTTGAACTGGGACCTTCTATCATGAGCTACAAGCCATTCTGTAAAGGTGTGTTCTCCAAATGAAGCCAGGCTATATGCAAACAGAATGTACTCGACTGAACTAAATTCAGTCATTCTATACCAAGGTTCCGCAAACCAGCTATTGTTTATCTTCTGCTATACATACTGTAAAAATGCCAGAACAATTACATACCCAAGACTGGAAGTACGTTTAACTGCATATTTCTTCTGTGACTTAGAAGCTATAACAATTTCTAAGTATTCTTCTTTTGCTACTTTGCATTTATTTCATATACATAACTTGTTTTCTGCCAGGCAGTTGCAGCCCTAAAACTCCTCTACCTGGAATATCCTCAACTATATAACAGTAGCGTTGTTTGCTCTTTTATGCCAGATGTTGTCTATAAGGTAAAATTTCCATTTTGTTTTCTGTTACTACCTCGGTATTCTGCTAATCGTTGCAATATTCAGAGAATTTCAGTCTGCAGGATATCTCTATTATGAGGCAAACAATACTACTTTCTGTAGACATAGACAGTATGTTATAGAAAGAAAAAGCAGCCTTCAGGGTCTCTGGTGCTTCCAGAGAGATAGCTTCTAGCACTGTACATCTTTTCTACCTAGTACAGTGGTACCTTGTATAAAGAAATTAATTTGTTCCAAGTGAAATTATGTTAAGCAAATTTTCCTTTATACAAATTTCCCATAAGAATGCATTGAAAACAGAGTAATCCCTAATTGCAACCATTTTTATGTTGTACGGATTCACCCCATAGGCAATTCTGTTAAGCTAATTTCCCCTATCTCCGGAATTTTTTATGTTGTGCAGATTTTATGTTATACAAACCGTTTGTTATATGAGGGTCCACTATACTATTAAGTAAAATTTAAGATAATATTTTCTAGTAGTATGCTGCACATAATCACCATTACATTACCAGATTAGAGTAAGAAAAAAAATGTGGCATTAAAACACCCAGGAAAATTAAAACAGTAAAACTCTCAATTTGTTTCAAAGGTGATCTGGCACTCCATTCTTGAGAGCAATTGCTTTGCATTCATCAGTGCAATGTTTTTCTAAGCAAGCATGCATGCAAAGTACTGTACATAGACCTTTTGTAGGAAACTTGGTCTATTTGTTGAACGTTACCTTTCCTTTTGTAAAAACGTCTATTATGCCGTGGTGTAGGAGGATTGTGCAACGTGAAGAGGCAGTGGTAAATTTGCCATCTCGTAATATTAATGTTTGGACATGTAACTGCTTTCATTCCAGCTTCTCTATTTGTTTTGTTTTGTTTTTTAGATGAGGAAAACGGACAGGAATGTTATAACAGCTCTTACTCACAGACCATGGAGTTTTAGTCACTTGGGAGACGGGACGCCTCGTTTCGAGTCCTTTTGGAGACACTACCTGACAATGGCTTTGGATGTCATTGTAGACTGGAGCATGCACAATTTTCTGTGGCACCTATGTGGGGTTTCAGTTCTTCTGATTCAGAAAAATTATGTTTCACAGTAAGTAAAAAAAAACCTTGATCAAGTAATTACAGTAATCTCCCGCCTATCGCAGGTGTTAGGGATGCAACCTGATCTGCGATAATGGGAAATCCGCAATATGTAGATGCTGGGTCGGGTCAGGACTGGGGGGCTTATCTAGGGCATCCTACACTTACCTTAGGCCTGGTGCTGCCCCGAATGGGCACCTGACGGGCTTCCCGGGCCTGTAGAGACCCCAGATGTGGTTTCCAGAGATCTGGAAGTCACTTCTGGTTTTCTGGAAATCATTTCTGGTTCGCCAGAAACCACTTCTGGGGCCTCCAACAGGCCCGGGATGCCTGTCGGAGGCCCGTTCAGGTCAGCTGCAGGCCTGGGGTAAGTGCAGGAGGCCTCAAACAGGCCCACACAGGGTCTCTGAATATACCGGGACTGCAGTATATGAACAGCGAAATGGTGGGGGACGACTGTACTGTAAATATTGATGATGGAGGAATAGAATAGATATACATCACACAGGGTTAGTGTTGGAAAAGAGAAGGCAGCACACGGTATTCCAAAAATGGCATCTATGATGAGCTTTTAAAAATAAATGATCATAACGATGTGGATATTTTATTCAAGGATGTGTACAAATGCTTAGAACATATGAACATAAGAAGAGCCATGCTAGATCAGGCCAAAGGCCCATCTAGTCCAGCTTCTTGTATCTCACAGTGGCCCCACCAGATGCGTCCAGGAGCACACAATACTAGATTTCTGTCTCCTGATACTACTCCCCTGCATCTGGCCCTTGAAGTACCCTGGTTTTAAGCCTGGAGATTACACATCTCTATCATGGTTTGTAACCTGTGATGGACTTTTCCTCCAGGAATCTGACCAAACCCCTTTTGAAGGCATCCAGGCCAGATGCCATCACCACATCCTGTGGCAGGGAGTTCCACAGACTAACAACATGCTGGGTAAAAAAAAAAATTCTTTTGTCCTCACTCTCCCAACCCTCAGTTTGAGTGAATGTCCCCTAGTTTTGGTATCTTGTGAGAGGGAGAAGAGCATCCCTCTATCCACTTTACTCATGCCCTGCATTATTTTTTACGTCTCAATCATATCCATTCCCCCCAGGCACCTTTTCAGTTTGCAAGCAAATATTTTCACAAATTTAGTTACAGTAAGTGCAATATCTGAAATTAAACAAAAATGGGAAGCTATTTCTGTGTAACGAGATGGCAGTCGTTACAGCTGAGGACATTAAAAAAAGAGAGAAAGCTCTGTTTTATTTTTAGACCACAGTATTGTCACTTCTTCCCTTACTTCACATTTGTCTTGTTCTTTTCAGGGAGTATGTACATCAGTGGTCATCTAAAGGAATTCAAGTTGTTGGATGGACAGTGAACACATTTGCTGAAAAAATGTACTATGAAAATGTTCTCCAGACCAGTTATATTACTGACAGCTTATTAGAGGACTGTGACCCTCACTACTAAAATTTAGCTTTATATGGATTCTTCTGGGTTTGCTTCCTTAGGCAGACTGATTTTAACAAGCACTGGAATGTCATGGATTTGTTTTATCAAGGTTGCATGAATTGTTTGGGGACAGAATTTACTGTAATGAAAAGTAGCATCAAATTATTATTTTTCTTGCTATATGGAAACTTTTAATCTTAAAACTGAGATTCTTGGTCAGACATGACTGCAGCCTAAGGTAGGGAAATCGTACTGGATTAATGGTGAAGAGTTGTTTCTTTTAGGAAAAGGCTTGGTATTGGGCCTTCACAAATCACTGACATAACTTGAACTGACTTGTCTGTATTCAGACACACAGTAAGAGATGGATGTTTCATTTTGAGAATGAAAGAACCTGTAACTGCAGCCAAAGTGCATTAGTTTTCTCCTACATCAGATAACAGTTTAACAGAAGGCAAAATATACTACCATGCATGCATTCTGGAGGAGTTTTCACTATGAACCTTAAGGTTTAGCACATGAACAGCACTTTTGCTGAAGTTCTGTGTTGGTGTGCAGAGCTAATGAGAGAAAATTAGGGTTATTAGGATACCTCTTACATTTCAGTTTGGCCTAGGTTCTGAGGGTAGTGCTCTGCCCTATGTCTAAAGAGAGCTTTGGGGTGGATGTCATTTGATGCCATCTCAAATAGGACATGTTCCTAAAGTGGGGAATGCATGATTTCAGGGAATCAAAAGCTTTTTGAATTCGCATCCCTAGTTCCATATTTATAAACTGTCTGGATATAAAAGGGATGGGTACATGCATTCACTCCTATCTTTGTCTTGTAAAATAGGACACTCTAATGAAAAGGGGATGTTAATATGTGGAGTTCCTGATTCGTTGTTTTCATCAGGTTTTGTTGAGCCTTATTGAGTGTTATGCATGAACAGTTTTTACTGGCTAGAATTCTTTTCAAATGGGAGAGTTATAGAGATACAAGTTAAGATCTTAATTTTGTAGGGTACCAGTCAATTCAACATTTAGTTCCTAATAAGATTACAGGTTGAACTCTATTTTGAATATTTCAGATTAATTGGGATTTGGGCAAAGGCAGCAAGTCACAAGCCTTAGCATCCTTCATTTTCTTGTTTCCAGTTCAGATGAGTAGTTTGACTAAGGTCAGTTAGCAACCAAAACTGCCACTGCTGATATGAGAAATAAAATGGTCCTTGTCAGAATAATTAAAGTGGGCATCTGCAGAGTAGCAGATAAAATGGTGTTCTGTTTAAATGTTACAGCATTTGTTTTGGAAGTGATGTAATGTCAGTCATAGTTTTCTCCAAAATGTTTACTCCAAACAGAGATGAAGTAATACATGCAGGATTGCATTTACATTTCACAACAGTGGCACAAGAGTTATTTTAAATTATTCAGATTTGCTTTATCAGTCTTTATAAATCTTTGTTCAGTTTCTGTAAAAACATTCAAACCAAAACAGCAAAATTATAGCAGTTTGGAGAGAAGATCACAAATGTCAACACAGGTACTTGGCAAGTATCAAGGGATAAATTACATTAATCCAGTTAAAAAAAAGTTCCATGAAAAAGTGCTCAATTATGTAAGCAGATTTTTGCACTCAGGAGGAGGGAAAGGATTCCTGTTTTCTGAAGAGGCTATAAGAGGCTCATTCTATGTTCTATTGCACTTCTATCACACTATATTTTCAAAAATCATAATAAAGTCAAATTGAAATTATAGAAAACAGGCCATTTTAATACAAACCTTGGTTTTAAAAATTATTTTCAATTCCTACATGTTAGTGCAAATAGCAGGGCTCTTGGCTGAGACAGCTTCTTGTTGCATTATACTCTGTCCTTGATTTCATGAACTTTCTTCACCATCCGTTTCCCGTTCAGCCTCTTGCCTAGCTCTCAAAGCCAAAGTTAAAGCTTCAGAAATCCCAGTATTCCTGGCTGATGGTCTGTCTTCTTTAACTGTCATAATCAAACATGAACATAATAAAGTAGCCACTTGGTAAATCCACATTCCTGATCAGATGTTATGTGATATAAATGAGATTCCATATCACCCTACCCCTGACAATACTCTACAGATTGCATCTGTTGTTATCCCACTTCCATCTGGATATCTGAGGAAAAGAAAATTTCTCCGATACACTTCCGTTGGGGTTTGTCTCTCTGAATCTAAGAATCATCTTTAACTGGAGCTGCTACACTATGCAGGAAAGCAAACGCTCAGAAGACCTATACCACGTAAACTTCCTCAGACATACTCATGAACAGGGAACCCTGTGTGATTACTTGCCAGTAATTCAGAGTTAGATTTTTCTAATTAACATGCCTGTGGAATATAGTCACCTATAAGTTCTTTTTGTACACAGATATATCCAGGCCAAGTGATATGTTCAAGGGTGTTTACTAGTTGATGACATTTAAAAAAAAGCTCTAAGGACCTAGTTTGGAATGTGGCCGCTATCCAGGGCTGGGATTCTACACGTGTTTTTTTAAATCAAAAATCACCCCTTTGTAACCAAATTAGCTTAGTCTTACTTAGAGGGAAACAGTTCTAGGGTCCTGGCTTATCTGAACAGTACCACTCGTGTCCCCTACCTAAGCTGTCTCCCATGAGACCTTTGACTAGCACATCTACGCCTGCAATCCAACCAATGTTATGCGTCTGAAGAAATCACTTAGATTAAAGGAGTTTTATGCTGTGATTTATCTAGCTGGGCTAGAATTAACTGCTTACCGTAAGAGAAGCTGGTCATTTCAGGTGTCCTGGCAAACTAGGTGGAACAAGGAGATGAAAACCGTTTAACAGAGCAAGGATTTGTGAATTTATTTCCAGTTCTCCTTACTTGAAAAGCCCCTGGTCTCTCATTTCCCCTGGCCAAATCATAACAGAGCTCTGTTTGAAAAGCAAGTACCCCCAAATTCCGAACCTCACACTTTGTTTTTCCCCTCACTTGCTTTGGCCATTACCTCATCACAAGTATCTCTTTGCTTCATTCCTGGAGAGCTTTCAGTAGAGTTCGGCAATGGAAAATGGATTCGCTGTCCATGTTGCTGGTGCACCAATGAGTGTCTCTGGAAGAAGAGTATAAAATTAGACATATCTCTTACCTTGAACTGGACATGCACTTTACAGCTAAATCGCCAAGGCCTTAGTACAACTGAACAAGAGAAGTCAACCAGGATTTTAGGCAGGAGTCTTCCTTTGCCCTACCTGAAAAGCCAGGGATTGAATCTTCTGCCTGTCTTCCACTAATTATCTTCTGCTTAGGCATAGCATGGGCAGATAAAAAGAGGGTTTATACTGTGACGAGACAATGATCCCCAGAGCAGTGCTACATTTGAGGGTGGTAACTGGCAAGCTGTAATTAATAAAGTAATATTTTAAAAATTCAGAACTTACCTCTGGTTCCTCTCCCAGATTTGGCATTTTAGATGCCTGCAGTGCACGCAATTTCTTCAGCAGAAACATTTTATCTTTGCCTTCCTAGAAATCGAGAAATGTGAATATGAGAGGACATTGGGTAGAGAGAATTTTTCAGATGTGATATAGTCTTTCAGTGAACCATTCTTTTCTTCCTTGGAAGGAAGGGGAAAAAATGGTCTGTTCTTCAACAGGGCTGTGGAGTCGGAGTGCACCGACTCCGACTCCGACTAAATTTAGATTGGAATTTTTTTTTAAAGCAAGTTTAAATCTCCCATTTAACAAAAAGTTATAATTAATGACTTCTCTACTGTAAGAATAAAGACCAATGCATGCAGTGCCTCACGTAACCGCAAAACGAACACGTTAAGTGACCGTGAAGAAGCATGCTTTTCATGTGCTTCACTATATGGCACGCAACGCACAATTAGGAGCGGCAATACTTATACTTGTTCTAAAACAGCCAAATAATGTGGTTTGTATTTTTGAACTGGTAAAGTTCCTGTTCCTGATGTTCATGCCTGCTGCTACTATCCAGCCACTTGATTAATTAATAAAAAAAAATTAATAAAACTTTGTTGTTTTCATTGTGTATGTCTTTTGCTTAAACTGTTCAATATAGTAGACTGTTGACTTCCCAGCCAGTAGTCCTGTGGTAATGACATGTATGTTGCCTTTCTTTCCTTCAAGGAATGTATAAAATACATTCACATATTAATAGAGAGGAGTCGGAGTCGGAAGTACAAAAAAACTTAGGAGTCGGCGTCGGAACATTTATCTACCGACTCCACAGCCCTGGTCTTCAAGGTGAAACTACAAGAGACAAGAGATATAATTTGTAAAAGTGCATTTGGAATTGTCTGTATTTATTTGGAACCAGCTGCAACTGTAATCAGTCTCCATTCAGAAAAGTGCTATTTTTGCAAACACCACCTTGGAAGGAAATGTGTATTTGCCATGAAACAAACAACCCCAACCTCACACCAGATTAGAAACACATCCATTCCTTTATTGAAAATGAAATACAGCACGTGTCAAGAGAAGTACTTTTTAAAAAATGTATGTTGCTCCTGATGTACATCTTGACCTACCTCGAAGTTCCCTCCTTTAGCCTCAAATGCACCCGCAATCCATCCTCCTCACTGGTCCCAATGCAAGCAGTGGGAGATGTTTTTCTCACTGGCTATTTACAGATTGGTTGGCATCAATCTATTTGCATTTTTCCATGTTACTTTCCACCCCTCATAATGGATTTTTCTTTTTGAGTGTTCTTGTAGCTCTACTGTTACCTTTTAATGTTCCAAGATAACACTTCTAACTCCCTGTTCTTAACTTGAATATGTCTTAAATGTTCTGGACTGTATACTGTCTTTCATTATTGTAAGCCACTTTTGTCCTTTTCCAAGGAGAAAGGTGGGGTAAAAATATTCTAAATAAATAAATAAATAAATAAAAAGGACCTCCCCCATATCTCTCACTGATACCCCCTTTACTTTTCTTCCTCTTTTCTCTCGCACCTTGTGACCCTTCCCAAACTCTCCCTTCCAGTGGGCTACTAAGAGAGGACAGAGCATTGCTCTCATCAGTTGTTTCAACTGATGGCTAGCACAGGGAGCTGAAATAAGTCAAGAGTTGCAAGTCTCTGCCTTTGCTTAGTGGAGGTAAATATCCAGAAGGATGTCCTTCCTTAATCAGAAATCAGGATTTTTGTTGCTTCAGTGTCTTTTGGGAGAGCAGTGATAGGCACAAGGTCTACTTTTTTTAGTGATTGCTTAAATATACATACTATGATAGCCAATCAAACATAAAACACCAAATGATTATAATGTGTTTTGGCGGATGCAGAAGTGTACTCTTAAGCAAGAGCAATTAAAATTTTAGTATTGTAGAGCTAGAGAGGGCTTTGTTCTCTATCATTTAGGGCAAGGACTCAATGTGTTTGATCTGCAGTTTTCATCAGGCCTGCCTAATGTAGTAGTGAGGGATTGTATGATTAATTCATGGAATCAGCAGTAAATATTATGGAGCTCCTTAACAGTTAACTTACATTAATGATCTGCTCTTGCAGTAATTTAACCATCATTTTCCGTCCATCTATGATTTGCCAGTAGATGTATGACATAATCCTAAAACAGAGTTAAAATATTAAAGGCATCTCTTTATTCAGAAGACAATATGACCCATTATTATCTGCAACTTTCTTGAAAACCAAAATAAACACAAAACAGGTGTAAGACTAGTTCTTCTGGCTTAGTATCAGACCTTAGAAAGTTACTTTTAAAAAGTATTCAGTCACCAATTACAGCCCCTCCAGAAAGCAATGAGTAACTTTTCTTATTATTTAAAAGAAAGTAAGACTTGCTTTTTAAAAGTTAGAATACTGTAATTTACTGATCTATGGCACAAAACATACCTATACAGTGAAGCCATACTACCTGCAACAATAAAAGTCACTAAACCAATTAAAGTTAAAACATGAAAGGAGGGAAGCTATTTTCTGCTATGTTACAATTGTAATGTGCTTTACTTACTGCAAAAAGGAATTACAAGTAACTTGTTATTTTAACCAATTACAACGTCTATTTTGCAGATACATATTTTATCTCCTTGTTGTGAATGCCATTCTTAAAGGAGAGTCAGAAATCCTTGATGATCTATCAGTAGAGTCTGATCTACCATCTCCTATTATTGGTTTCCTTCAAACCCCACCACTTTCCTACAAAGTCTCACTCTTGAATCAGGAGTATACAAAATGTGGCTTCCAGGCCACATGTTTCTCCTCTTTCCAAGCTCAAATCCAGCCCCTAACTCTCCCTTCCCCAAGAGAGAATTATAAGATACATTTTTGAACAAATATTTTGCTCAAAAATCTGTTTATGCCCTCTACTTGTCTGTGAACATCCTCATTTTAATGGGTTTGGGAAGAGGTATGACTTTCACACATTCCTGGCCATTGTCCACCTAATGAGCCTATTCAGACTAAAAGGAAGTGAAACCAATGTGGAAGATCAACTGGAGGTTTTCTGCCAACCGTACTCAAACTGCTGCGCAAGAAGTCAGTGGCCACAATTCAATTTCTGGATGCTCTCTAGTATATGTACAGGACATTTAATTTCATGCTCTGCCCCTCTGCCTCGGGAACCACAACAGTAGTGCAACCCTGGCCCCTCACCAAAAAATTATTTTTTTTGTTCAGTTGTCCAGTTTAACAAGGGGACTTTTTCATCTTTAAAAATCCAATTGGGTGCCTCAGTTTACAACTTTTTGGCACCACCCATTGGAAACTTGCCAGCGGTAATGAAGCCACCGGCCAACAAGCGAGTGCCTTTAGCTTTCAGATGCCTTCTTTTCCGGATTGGGTAAGACCCGCCCGCCACTGCTCACTACAAGGCCCCGGGGGGGGGTTGAAAACAAATGGCAGTGGGCAGGAGCGGTGGTGCGTGGGAAGTTCAAACAGCTGGGTACAGCTATTCAAACTTCCCGGGCAGTGGGTCGAGTGGTCAATCTGCTGGTCTGTCCAACCACACCACCCCCTGTGGCTGGACAGAGCCGTGGATCAGGTCCGATGCTTGGGAAAGTTTAAACTTCCCCAGCAGCAGACAGAGCAGGAAGTTCAAACCTCCCCCTGTCTGCTGCCGAGGAAGTTCAAACCCTTCCGAGCTCAAACGGCCAGGAAAAGTTTGACCTTTCCCAGCAGGAGACAGAGTGGGAATTTCAAACGCGTTTTGTGTCAACCAATAAGTTTTGTGCCTCAGTTGGGACAAGAACCTGGATCTCCCAAGTCCCCGTTTGTCTCTCTCAGTGCTGCCCCGGACACTGTCTCAAGACATTTCCCTGCAGGCACTTACAGTACAATGATTGAGAGGATGAAGAAGAAATGCACGCTTTCAATTAAGTTGCGATAAATCCACACAACCCAGAAAGAACTAGGATAACTGGCGAGGACCACGACCCAGTCAGAAATAGCCTCAAAGATGGTCAGCAGGCCTCTGAAAGGACCACAGGTTTCAGAAGGTGTCCGTCTGGAAAAAGAAGTAGAGGGCGAGCAAAATAATTGCACAGAATTGTGACATTAATAGTACTGATAGTGCAATATGTACAACATCTCATGCCAGACAAGCCGTGTGGGCCTTGCAGTCCAGGGGCCTCTAGAACAGTGGTTCTCAACCTGGGGGGGGGTCCCCAGATGTTCCTGGACTGCAACTCCCAGAAACCCCTTCCAGCACAGCAAGTGGTGGAAGCTGCTGGGAGTTGCAGTCCAGGAACATCTGGGGACCCCCAGGTTGAGAACCACTGCTCTAGAAGGCCTGGTGCCCCCTCCTAAGTTACAGTACTGTATGTTCTAAATAATGAATTCTCACTTCTACTGCGCAGACCAAGCATTTAGCTCGATAATCACAGAGATAAATTCACTTTTAAAGTCAGAGGAGAAACTATTCTCATCACTGTTTCCAGAGATTTTTTAAAGAATATAAATGAACTACTTCATACTAATAACCCACATCCCACACAGAATCCACTGCAGTGTTTTTTTTCCAAATGTCTGTGTTCAACTTATGTGGTAACAAGTGCAAAGCAAAAGCAAAGCCATCTGCTTATATACCGCCTCATACCACTTCAAGTAGTCTCTGGGCGGTTTACAGTTTTTTAAATTACAGCATGCAAGCTACACATTGCCCCCCACCCCAGCAAGCTGGGTACTCATTTTACCGACCTCGGAAGGATGGAAGGCTGAGTCAACCATGAGCCCAGTTTCCAATGGGGTGTGCTACCTGGGATTGAGCCCCAGGTCATGAGCACAGTTTTACCTGCAGTACAGGCATTTAACCACTGTGCCACAAGGCTCTGTGGCTATAATTATTTCTCCATCGTAGGTCAGACGCAAGACCAAAAACAGACAACCTGGGTGGAAATTATCAAGCAGCTGGTGTTTTCCCCTCCTTAATTAGTTCAGCTCAAAGCTGGCCAGAGAGAGAGAAATCACACAATTTTTACAAAAACAAAAGAGGGGAACAACACTTGTAGATGACTCTTTTTTAGTGTCATCAAAGTAAGCCTGGGATGACATCTAGATGTGGCAGGTTCCTCCTAGGACCTAGGTACACCTTCCTCTTGGAGGGCAACTAAGATCTTTAGCTCTAAATTAGCCTGTTCCCTTTGGGTGTGGTGAAATATGCTACTTTGTCAGCAATGTTCAGGTGAGATTCAGAGTAAGAAATCAATGTTTCAGAAACTTTTGGAAAGTTATATTTGGACTAAAACTCCAGAATTGGGGGGGATATTATTGAAAATAATAGTATTTTCAAGCTCTGGTTTTCATACCTCCAGACAGTGAAACCTAGGACAGAGAGGACTCCAACAAAGGAGGGGAAAAAGAGCAGGAAGACAAAGATGGTATTCATCTGGGATGCTCTCCAAGCTTTGCGAGGAGGCTGGCAGTTCATCATCAAACTGACCTTTCAGAACAAAGAAGGAAGAAATTGGGCATTCCAGAGCATTCAGGTCAACATTACTTATTAAATCAGACAGGTCTAATGTTTCAAAATGCATCACACTTTCCCAACCCAGCTTCCTCTAAATGTGTTGGACTACAGATCCCATTATCTCTTATTCCCACGTTGGCCGCAGACCATGGACATTGTACCCAGGCACAGCTGAAAGGCACTGATGAAGCTTCCCTACTCCGTGAGAGATCGCAAATCTCAGTGACTTTCCCAAGACGTGTCATTAATCCTATCGAATTTATTAGTATTTCAGAGTAAATTAACATGAGAGATATAAAAAAACAAATAACATGAGATATATCAAACACAAACAAACAAACAAACAGTTTAATCAAGCTTTAGCAAGCATAACCGAATACCTTTTTCACACAAAGTATGATGAAAAGTGATATCATCTGGATTGCTGGAAGCAAAGGTGAAAAAAATATGCCAATCCTGCAGGAAAAGAAGGGGACAAGAAATGAGCTCAATTTCAAATTGACGTAAAGAACAATTACGCTTGGATTGGAAGTCAAACAGCACATAATTATCAAGAGCACATCATTACAAGCTGAAATCAGTGTTCCAGATATATGGTTCTAGCAAACTGGTTTTGCAAAATGAAGCCTATCTTTCTTCTTTTTGACGAAAAGGAAAACAAAGCAACAATACAAGGTTATTTGCAAATTGTCACAATATGACAATCAGATATCTCTCAAGACTTGAAGTATTCTCTCCTCTGTTAACACACTGTCTGCAATGAATACTTTGCACCTAAAGGCAATACTTCAGAATTTTTTGGCAAAGTTAAAGAAAAGGATTTATAGTTTCCAAGCCCATTGAAAGTAGGCAGCTACCGGTATATACAGTAATTCTCCCTTGAATTACATGGGTCTAAGCAGCACATTTTTTTCAATAAATAAATATTCAATAGCTAATTATTCAATAAATACGGTGCTGCTATTCATCTCCAGGAAGTAGCCTGAAAAGGATGGGTCTCATACTTACTGAACCCCTTGTTAGTAGTGTAGTGGCGCCCAGTGTGATGAGAGCAGCCTAGCTGGACCCCTCTCCTTTCATGGTAGACCCACTGGAGGCCAAGAATGCCCTATCCCTGCTGTCTTTCTGGAAACAGGCAAAGACCTTTCTCTTCAGGCAAGCTTTCTCTGAGCCCACGTTTTTTTGCCATCCGAAGTCCCATGCACCAGCTGATCAGCTCTTGGGGTGGCAAAAAAAGTTGCACAAAACGAAAAAACAAAAAACGAAATGAACGCCCCTCCCCAAACAACGAAATGAAACTAAACAGATTTTTAATGTTTTGTGCCCATCTCTAATTCCCATCCCTCATAACTTTTAGATGGTCTATTGTACAGTGGTACTCCAGTTTAAGAGCAGCTCGACTTAACAGCGGAAAGCTGTTGGCGTTTTAACTGCCGCCTTACAAATTTTAAATATGGTCTATTTTAATTTTTTTTTCAATTTTTGAGATAGGTACCCTGACTTAAGAGTAGTTTGACTTAAGAACAAGCATTCAGAATAGATTAAATTCGTAAGTTGAGGTACCACTATACATGATTACATGGAATTTATACTCTTTTCTTAACTGCTTGTATCCTCTTTTAGCTTTAATGCTGCCTTCTAATGCTGTAAGATTTTATTTATTTATTTATTTGTTGAACTTATATCCCGCCCATCTTCCCAGAGGGAACTCTGGGCGGCTAACAGCGATAAAACAAGTAAAACAGGAAATAAAACTCGGACAACAGAGGGCAAGATGGCGGCAAGCCCGAGCGATGGGAGGGAGGGGAAGGAAAAAAAATGCAAACTAGCAAAACTATTTATTATGCCTCAATTCCCTGTTCTCAATACTTGAACATGTCTTAATTGGACTGGACTGTATATTATCCCTCATTATTATAGGCCGCCTTGGGTCCTTTTCCAAGGAGAATGGTGGAGTAAAGACACACATAAAATAAATAAATAAATAAATAAATAAATAAATAAATAAATAAATAAATAAATAAATGTAGCATTCAGGGAGGGTGCTGGGGCATGCTGAGAGGCTGACAGGGGTAGGGGTAGATCTGCATGTATGTCTCTGTAACTATTTATGGTTTGCAGTTACATTTGGGGGGGCCCAAATGATTTTGAACTACACAGGGATCTGGTGCCCCAACCCCAATGTTGTTGAAGGGAGAAGCTACTTTATAGTATCTTTTTACTATCTCTTTCTAAAATATAACAAATAGTGTTACTTGAAAAAAAAACCTGAATGCTGTAAATTGCTAGTTTGAGAAATGAAAGTCCCTCTCCTTCCATCCATTTTGCTTGGATCAGTACTGACAACAGAACACAACCCATTCCTCCCCCATCACTATATAATCCCATCACTATAAAATTATGGCACATGTGTTGTTAAATTATACCTGTAACATAATGTACCTGAAGCAACGTTATTGGAAAAAGTAATAAATGTTACTTTCAGTCTCTGGAAGTATTTAAGAGAAAGATTAAAAAAAAATTCTCTGAACTGTATTTCATTTTTACTTACCATGTCAAAGTTTGAGCATAAATCAAATCCAAAATGTTCTTAGCAATGTCAAATTCTGGCACACCACATTTTTTGCAGCACGTGGTCCCAATGATTCTGAAAGCAGCACAAAGTCACCCTGAATCACTATTTTTTGCCAGATACTATTAGGATATTACTCTGTGTAGGCAGAAACCACAATGCAGGTTCCACTTACCAAAAAGTCAGCACTTTTTTTTTTGCTTTCTCCTGACATTGGGTAGTCATATGGCTACCCAATGAATCACTGGTCTCTCCAAAGCCCTATGATTAACACTTTGTTCAGGTCTTTGCAAATTAAAGACCTGCTGTAGGCTCCTGGAGTAGGAACTGGCAAACCACTCCAGTATTCCTGCCAAGAAAACTCCATGGACATGGGGTCACAAAGAGTCGGTCACGACTGTAATGACACAACACACACACACACTGAATGTATCCATTCCCAGTTCGGTTTTCCTTTGCTCACCGCAGGAAGTGGTGTAGAACTAGCCAATGTGTTTCACTCATTTACAGCTTCAAAGACAGGCTTCATAACTTCTCCAGAAGGTTTTCCCTAATGATTGTTTGGAAGCTTAACATGATATAAAAGGTTGTCATTGGAATGAGTTGGAGCTAATCACATTTATTGGTTCAGTGGCCGTGTTACTTTCAAAGGAAAACTTGGTAGAGTTTAGGCACAGAGGATTTTATCTCTTGACACAGAAGGAGATCAGAACCATTGCTACACCTCTCAAAGATCTCCAGTAGACTGGCAAGTTTTTCCATAATGCCAATTGTTTAACAATGGCCAGAATCCCATTACTACTTTTCACTTGCAAGGGAAATTGTGTTAAATCTTGATGGCATACTGTTATGTACATGCCCAGGAATACAGCCAGCACTTCACAACTGAGCAGCAAATATGCACATGTAAATCAACAACAGGACTCTGGCCATAAAGATGCATCAAAATTAGACTACTGAAATGAAGAAAGCTTAGCCTAATTAGGAACAGACCTCTGTGTAAAAGGACTCTGAAGTCAATTCAAAGTTCTGCATTTTGAAAACCAATTAATTGGCTTACAGATATGTTGCTGGCAGATCTTGGGGTTGGAGCAAAACAAACAAAAGATCCAGTAGATTACTGGTACTTAGGACTGAGGTCTTGAGCTGAACTATCTCATAATTCCCATTTCCTTTTTTGTAATGCAAGCACAGAAATATTGTTCAAATATCAAAGAAATGTGAGAACATACCGTCGTAGAAATTCACCAAAGAAAGAACCCAGTAAGCAACAGACGAAATCAGCAACAAGCAGGCGGTATATATCTTGGCCAACTAGTGTTTCCCAACACTAGGGGAAAATAATAAAATAAGTTGTATACATTGATTTGAAAATACACCTCTCCCTTTATCTCTTGCCTTCTTCCATAAGGCCTCATCGTATGAGAGGAGGAAGAGATTGTAAGATACCCAGGAAAAACATTGGCATTGGCTGCACAGCAATTCCAGAAACAACACCCACCCTCCTTGGTATGGCTCAGCCTTGGCTATAGTAGGGTTCTGTATAAGACTGCACCATGGTAGCCCTATAGGAGAGAGCTCATAAGCTGAAAAGGTATCCTAGCAAAGGAAAGGCTAAGCTCAAAATCCTGTTCCTTGTCATGCAGATATTTAGCATACAAGAAATATTTTGAGGGAGCTTCCAAGCAGCCTCTGGCAGCCTAAAGTAATACAATCCAGCACACAGCACCACCCAGCTGCTGTTTGCAAGAGCAAAGCTAAGTGTAAAGAAAAGCAGTTTGCTTTCCTACTAAAATTCGTAGCACCACTGAAGCAAGTTAAACTCTAACCTCTAGGTTCGATACAGCCACTGTGTTCAACCAGTAATAGCAGAGGATTGCAATTATGGTTATTTTCAGAATAACATTCCTACAAAGAAAAAGTGTAAACATCACGGTTCAGTAGCACGCAAAAAAAGAAAAGAAAAGAAAAGAAGAAAAGAAAAATTCTAGTAATTGGGAAATCCTTCTTCATTCATTTATTCCATCATTCCAATATTCATGCATTCATCCATTTATTCTGGACATTATTTGATATATCTTTGCATGACAATAATATTAGGAGAGCTATAGGGAGAGCATGGTCCTTTGTTGAAGGACAAGTTAACAGTTTTTGAACTACATCTCCCAGAATCCCCCATGGCCACCAGCTGTGGGGGCTGGAGAATTCTAGGAGCTACATTCCAAAAAGAAAAAAAGAAAAGAAAAGAAAAGAAAAGAACCATTTATCTCAGCAACTATGCATTGCCCAGAAATGCCCAGGTAAACAGATGGAGTCTTATATTCTGAGACTGAAACACCAACAACATTGAACCAATCACTGGTCTCAAAAAAATTAATTCCCATGTTTTGGCATCACCACAGAAAAGGTCTGCATATGTTTCCAAGCAATGGGAAAATCAGAAAGCCCACCCCCATGAATCCAAGAACCTTCTAGTCATGTCTTGCATTTTTATTGGTTTTGGATAAAACAAGAAAAACGTTATAAATAGAAAAGGAAAACAGGAAGGAGACCGAAGAAGGAATACCTGACAATAGCAGTGTAGATCTGGTGCTTGGGAAAAGTGAATTTTTCAAAAACGCTGAAGAATGAGTACAACAACGGCACAAGATGGTTGAGGAGGCTCACCACAATTGGCAACACAAGAGTGGTAGCCTCACTTTCCAGGTCAGTTTTCTCCCCTTCTAGAAGTATCTTGGTGGGTAGGAGAGAGACAACATCTAGATCAACATGCAACAGTGGTCCTTCCCTTCCTCCACAAGGCACTGTCCAGATATGTCAGAATACAAGTCCTATCATACTGACCAGTAAAGTAACTGCATGTTTTGCTGCAGAATGATGGATTTTTTTCCATATTCATGCTACCTTATGGCACTTTTACACGACCCCTAAGATCTGCTGGCAACTTAAATTTGGACCAGAGATCTTGGGGGTTTGCTCCTCTTCCTGTGTTCCCACCCCTCCGCACTCCCTTGCTCCTGTCTGCGTGAGAGGAGGGGGGGAAGGGAGAAAAGAATGCAGACTCACCTCCGCTCTGGAGCTGCCCCGGGAAGTACAGTATTCCAGTCTCTTAAAGGGGCAGGGGAAGAAAAAAAACCAAACAGAAGGCAGGAGAGCCCAGCACTCACTGCCTTGCAATCCGCATCAGAAATTTTTCACCTTCGGAGACCAGGTACTTGGAAAGTGCACTGGGATGCGCTTAGGTGGGCGTGGTCATACTTAATTTTTTTAATAGTCCGGAGCTGGTGGGAGAACAATTTTAAGGTCCGCATCTGGGAGCCCTTTGTCTCGGATTTTAGGCGTCATGTAAAAGCGCCCTTAATGAATTTATAGCAGAAATAACTACAACAAATCAGAACCTCAAATAATAACATTGATAATTTCAAATGAGGAAAAACGCTAGACTCTACTTCTCACAGCTTATTCATGCCTTACTATCATTTCACAACAATCAGTTCTGATGGGTATAATGACAGTGCCCACAGAGCCTGGAAAGGACTTTTTAAAACAAAACAAAAAAACCACCAAAATGGCAGTTTCTAGAATCTCCAGTCTGAGAGATAGGCTTGCTTGGAATCCGGCTTCAAGATGTAGTCAGCTAGATTTAGACTTAGCCAGCATAGGCTTGTAATTTTTCATAGTATTAAGATAGTGAGAATAACGCAGGCTTTATTATTTTCAGGCAATATTATATTATTGTATCTGATCAGTATTTTATGTTTTCCATTGATTTCCATTGATTTTTATGAGTTGTTTTTCCATTTTTGTAACTTAAAATAGTGAATAAAGGGATTTCATTAAATTGATGCTCTCAGGCCATTTGTTTTCTTTAAAAGAACCCACAGGAACTCAGGTGATTCTCAGCCAGAGACGCTCCTACCACTGAGTTTCCAGAATCTCTAGGCAGTAATGATGCTATTTAAGAGATTCTGGGAGTTGAAGTCTAAAAGGTAACTTTTTCAGTCTCTAAACACACCCGAAAGAAGAGTTCAAAAATGCTGGAAATCCACATCAATTATCTAGCTACAAATCAGCAACAGAAACAGGTCTTTTGACAAGATAATGGATTTTAATTTTCCCTTAAACCATAAGACTTTTCACAATACAGTAATGTCTTGAATTATGAATGCCTTGAACTGCAAAAAAATTGAATTACAAAGGGAAATCTGCCAGGTTGCAGCGCTGTCAAAATCACTTGGCTGTTGGGTGTGCCTGGCAGATTTCCCTTCTTAATTCAAATTTTTCACACCTGGAAAGCAGCGGGGGTCTGTGCCTTCAGATCCCTACTACCCACCTGCTAATCTTGGCTGCCCCAACCGCTGGGGTCAGAGCGGCAAGGATCTGCTTTTAATAGAGCCACGTGTGCCATGCAAAGAGCAGGCTGTGGGCAGGGGTGTTTTTAAAAATGATTAAATTTCAATTGTTTTTAAAACACCCCTGCACACAGCCTGCTTTTTGCATGGTGTGCATGGGTCTTTTAAAAGCAAATCCTTGCTGCTTCCACCCAGAGTTGAGGAGCGGTCAAGTGGTGGAATCACTCCTTGCCCGCTCTCCCTCGACTGAGGTTGGAGTAACAAGGATCTCCTATGAAAAGACCCGCGCATGCCATGCAAAAAGCACCCTGCCTGCGGAGCTGTCAAAATCACCTGGCTGTCGGCCGGCCAGCCAACAGCCAGGTGATTTTGACAGCTCCACTGCTGGTTGATTGAGTGTTTCCCCCCAAAACCCAGGAAAGGGGGGCAGGCTTCCCATAGAAATGCACTGAAAACCAATTAATCCGTTCCCTTTTTTGCCTTTCTTCCAACCTCCGGAACAGATTAATTGATTTCCATGCATTCCTATGGGAAACCACATTTTGAATTATGAAAATTTTGATTTTTGAAAAATCTGTTAGAATGGATTAATTTTGCAATTCAAGGCATTACTGTATTTTGCATATATAGCAGGATATCACTGAGAACCCTGCACTCGTACTGGGAGAGCTACTCTAAGGGCTGCAGCAAAGGCCAGAGAGAATAAGCATGCCTGAAATGGCGGGCAGACACTATCATTGCCCCAGCTCATTGAAAGAGCCCTGGTGCTTTGTCCCTGTGAGCCTTGCCTTCATGAGACACCTAGTGATTGGCTAGAACCACCACCCAGGGAGAGCAACTGCCAGCAAAAAGCCTGGGTTTCTGCATCTCCTATTTGGCTCAGCAGAGAGGCCCCTGCTGCCAACAGAAGCTTTCCTTCCCTTAAGTAGCAGATTCAGGCAACTTTCGCTAACACTGCAATGCACAAAAATGGACTGAACCCTCCCTTTCTTCTGTGACGATCACTATAAGTTGGTTCCAACTTGACAGCACAAAACAACTTAAGTCTGATCAGATCACCCAAAAGCTGCACTACAGCATTACTGTATAAGCCATGCTTAACACAGTATGTGGCCTGGCCCATGTCATGACCCTGATATTGGGCTGCACTGCTCATCCTCCCTAGACACATACTCAGTAGTCAGGGATTATGGGACTCACTGCCCACATGTCTAAAGAGTCACATGTTCATTTTGTCTTGTCTGATTTTTCCCCTTTCAGTTTTTATATTTGTTTGTTTTTAATGCTTTAATTAATAATTGGCCTTGGGTCCTCTTGAAGAGAAAGAAGGGCAGAACTAGTTCAAACCAGCACCGCTTTCATCCCAGAGTCCTGCAGTGCTTTGAGGAAGCATGCAATGAGAATAGGATCCAGGCCACTTCCCTTTGAAGGAGACCTCTCAGGATCTTCTCCCTTGCTCAGTCAGCCGGGGGGATGTGGACCATCTCCCCATTTAGTCTCCCTCAATGTCCCGTTCTCCGGATGTTTCAAACTACAACACCCATCAGACCAACTAGCATGGACAGTTGATTGGATGCTAGGACCTATAGTCCAAAACATCTTTGGAACCTATAGTCCAAAACATCTTTGGAACCATAAGCTTTGGAACCCCCTCCTGGGCAACTACTCTCTTCAAAAGCACATGCCATCATACTGCAGCTGAGGGCAGGTAATATGATTACATACAGGGATTGAAAGATGGGTTAGAAATTTGACCATACCTGTAAATTGACTTGGGAAAAGAAGTAAATACCAGCACATGAACCAATTGTAATGCTCAGTGAGATCACCCAAGTCACCACATGGATGGCAATCTTGGAAATTATTTGGCTGTGAGGAAGCTTCAGGGCTCCAACTGTGACTTCAGACAGGGTCTCCTGCAATAAAAGACATCACCAGCTCATTATTCCGGGGAACAACTGGAACAGAACTCATGAATTATGACTTGTGTGCTTTAATATCTCTTTTATTCTTGCCTTTTAATGCTATGAATTCCAGACAAGGCCCAGAGTCCAGCTCTTCTTTCTAACACAATATTTTTTTCAATACACAACAGCTGTTCAAAGGAGGGCAGGATACTGGAAGCTTATAGAAAACCACTGTGCTGCATCAGCTAGAGCAGGCCTGTCCAAACTTCGGCCCTCCTGATGTTTTGGACCACAACTCCCAGAATTCCAAGCCTGTATTTCCAATGGCAAAGGACTGTGGGAGTTGTGGTCCAAAACATCTGGAGGGACGAAGTTTGGACATGCCTGAGCTAGAGTATCAGACCCTGGGACCAGAGTTCTAATCTCTGCTTGACCACAGAAACTCACTGTGGTGGGAGTGGCAAGGGTAAACCACTCCCTCCGCATCTTGCTTACATCAAAAGCCCTATTAGATGCTGTCAGAGTCAGAAGACTCACAACCTCCTTTTCTATCACTAGAGAGCACACATTGCAATGGCCAGGAATCAATTAGAGAAATTCTCCAAGTGTGAAACTTGCATCCAGGAATAAATGTAACACAGAGACATTTATCACAGTGTGGCTGGTCTGCAACTATTCTCATCACTCCCCACTGACCCTCATGGTTGGGACAAGATATTTTAAGAGTGGTTTTACCAATACCACAACCTCTCCTGTGAGTCTCCATGGTCCAGTGGCGATTTTAACTGAGGTCTCTAGAGCTGTGGTACAATATTGTATGTATGACACTACCACTGGGTCCTGGTAACCCCCAGGAATAGTAGCCAGTAATTAGGGGAAAACATTTCTGGTTCAATGGTAGAACATCGCAGAAGGTTCAAGGTTTATTTCTTGGGATTTCCAGGCAGTACAGGGAGGCCTGTGGCACCAATCTCTTCTGACCCTACAGTATATATACAGTGGTTCCCCGCCCATTCACAGTTCATATATCGCGGGACTGCAGTATATGAAAAAAGGTCCCGTGGGGTAAGGGGAGAAAGGCCTGTTTCAGGACTCCCTTAATTACCCCAGGATTGGCGCTGCCCCAAACGGGCCTGTGAGGGCCTTCCGGAGGCCCCCAAAGCCCCGGGAAGGCCCTTGCAGGACCGTTTGGGGCAGCACCAGCTGGGGGTAAGTACAAGAGCCTCCAGCTAGGTGCCCCAGGCGCAACCTGACTTGCATCCGCATATCACAGATTTTCAATTATCGCAGGTCGGGTTGGGTCCCTAACCCCCGCAATAGGCGGAGGTTACTGTATTGGGATTTGGTGGCATTTTAAAAATTTACATGTATTATTTCATGTATTATTTCTTTATTTGATTTATTCTGTTAGGGTTTTATAATTTGGTTGGAGTTGTTTATGTCAGCTACGGGTCACCTTTTTGTTTTTGTTAATGTTGACTGATTATAATACTGAGGGCATTTTTCCTTCAATTCTTTTTAACTTTGCTTGGTACAGTTTGTTTTATGTCATGTAATCTATCCTAAGTATTGATCTCACTTACTCAGGTGATCTATAAACTAGCTAAATAAATGAATAAATCTGAGAAGCACCAACCAGTGGTCTCACTCAGTATATGTTTGCTTCCTGTGCACTTATTATCTGCAGTTCCTTCAGAGAGGTAGCTGTCAAGGTGGAGTTAAACAGCAGGTCCCATCAATCTTAACTAATATTATTAGGGGTGAGGGATCATGGGAGTTATGGTTCAACAACACTTGGAATGTCACGTATTCCCTATTCTGAATTTATTCAATTCTCTTTTAAATTCACGGTCTGCTGATGGCTTAGAACAGCGGAACAGGAATGGACTTTATGGACCATTGAGTCCAGCCCTTGTCCAAGAAGGCTTAGTGGGGATTCAACCTCTAGTTCCACAGCCAGAGATCTAAACCACAGAGCTATCTGACAATTCCAACTATTACCTCACCAGATCTTGGAATGGGGAGTTTAGTGGCTTAACCATATACATATTCCTTATATACCTTGATTTGGGTGCTGAGATTTTTCTGCTTTAGCTTGACAGCTTTCTCATTGGTTATGCTGAAGTCCCAGACACAGAGAAGTTTAGCAGCATTTCCAGAATACATCTGAAGATTAATGAAGTTGCTGCGGAAGGATTTTGCCATGCTACGAGAACAAAGAAACATAAAAGAACAGCTCAATGGAAGAGGGGGAAAGATGAAGATATCAAGCAAATCATCTCAATCATCTCTCTCTCCCTCCCTCCTCTCCCTCTCTCTCTCTCACTCACTCACTCACTCATTCACTCACTCACTCACACATATACACACCACACACACACACACACACACACACACACACACACACACACACACACACACACACACACACACACACACACACACACACACACACACACACACACACACACACACACACACACACACACCATTTCCCCTTACCTCCTGGATGACATTACCTCAAAGACAAATTTCTTAAAATGTAACATAGGTGTATTCCTTTATCCAAATAAAATACACTTACTTTAAAATAAAAAACAGAATCTAAACATTACTGTACCTGTACAGTAAGCTTAGAAAGCACACAATGAAATAAATCCCAAAGGTGAAAATATAGGCTAGTTGCATGGAATACGGAGAGATGCTCTCATTTTTCATGATTGTAGTGTTGGTGTAAAAGCCGTAATACAGTACTGTATCTGTAAAGTATCCCTGGAAAAAGCAGGAGAGGAATATAGATGTCATGCAAGTGTAAAATCCTTAGCAAAGGGTTTCTGTTGTTATTGCTACTGCTGCTGCAGCAAAGAAACACACAAGCAATGCCTTTGGAGACCAAGATGTCTGTGCATGGATTCAATTCAGAGGGAAATTCAGGCCTAGAGCACACCATTGTGCTTTTGGATAACTTCTAGATTCTGAATTTAAGTGAGGGTCTTCCTTGAGAGTCTGAGGTTCCTTTTAATTCCTTTAAAAGATCTTAAGACTGCTGTGGTACCTTTAGGGCCCCTTGCAATTCGTTCTGGTGAATGAGACCCTGGCTCTATGCCCCAGAGTCTTGCTCTGATGGCACCACTAGGAATGCAACCACAGACACATAAAATTACATACTCCAACTACCCCCTCATTCATTTGGTCAAAATCCAATAGAAAGTTGCATATAGAGAAGGCCCATTGAAACAATGGAATTTACATAGACATTAAGATGAAGCTACAGTTTCTTATACCTGCTTGACAAGACCAAAACCCATGAAGGGCAGTCTCAGAAAAGCACAAGAATCACTGACTGACTGACTAAATGAATGAACCCAGCCCCTCCCCTTAAATATACTTACTGCTCCTGTGAAAAATTCAAGTCCTGTAAATGAGAGATTATTTGGTTTGGCTACTAGAAGCTGAGGAATTGCAATGAAACTGAGATTCACAAGGAATGAGAAGACATTGAACATCAGGAGCCATGTCAGGAAAACAAAGTAGGAACGGACGGTGGTTCCAAATTTGCCACCAATGTCTTTGAGAATCTTCTGCCAAAGTTTGAAGAGCTGTAAGCAGTCCCAAATGCCATTTTTAAACATCCGAAAAAACTAGAAGGAAAGGGAGACCATAAAAGAAAACAAATAGGAGTCTGATCAATGCACAATCCAATTCTGGCATTCAAAGAAAATCTTCTGGTGTTATATTAATGGGAAAGATGCCAGCTGCTATCCAATGCATACTGGGCTGGAAGTAAATCTCACCTAACATAATGGGCTAGAGTACAGACATGCACACAATTATGCTGCTGTGAAGAACAATTCACAGCTTGTGTATGCTGTTGGATTCAACTCTGAGCCTGGATGCCTAGGATACCTAGTGGTGACCAGGAGTGCATTGCAACATTAAAATCGGTGCACCAGCTGCAACCATTCCTTGATATATCTTATTTTCTTATGGTGATATGCACCTTAGTTACATCCCACCTGGATTACTGCAATGTGCTCCACATGGGGCTGCCTTTGAAGACTGTTCAGAAACTTTTTCAAAATGCTGTGGCCAGACTATTGACTGGTGCTGATTACAGGGAGCACGTCACTCTCTTATTACAACAGCTTCACTGGCTACCAGCCTGTTTCCAGCTCCAATTCAAACTTTCATTTATTGCCTATAAAGCCCTATACACCTTGGGTCCAGAGTACTGTATTTGAAAGAACACATCACTCCGTGAGTCTTCTCAGCTGCTAAGATCTTCTGGGGAGGCCCTTCTCTCAGTTCCACCACCTTGCTAACATGAGAAAGGGTATTTCCAGTGGTGGCCCCCAGGCTTTGGAATGTACTCTCCCAAGAAGCTAGCTTGGCCGCCTCTATCTTGTCATTCTGTTGTCAGGCAAAGTGTTTCTTTTTCAAAAGAAAGCCCTTAAGGCTTAAGCAATAAATGGGATCTAGGGAACACTGTATATTTATAATTTAGATATTTTAAATGATTCCAATCTTTTTTAAATTGAACATTGTTTTTAATTCTGGTTTTAATATTGGCTAAAGTTTAATTCAGTGGGCTGGGTAAAACAAACAAGAACCTAGCATCCTCAGTAAAACACAGAATACATATACTTGGAGGGTAATCCAGGTGGGATGTAACTAAGGTGCATATCATATACTGGAGGGAAGAGAATATAAAGAGCTTGGCGGGGGGGGGGGACTTCAGCATACAGAGTGGCCCATTTCAATTTGATACTCCCAAGGCCCCAGAGAGAACTGCAAATTCTTTACTTCACCATGAGAGGACCATTCCACAAGGCAGAATAAATAATAATAGTTATCTAGCGCATGCCCCTTGGTTGGATGGGTGGGGGTGATCAGAAATGGCTGAAAATTATTATCTAATTGTTGTTCATCTGTGAACTCTGGAGCTTAAATCACTGCATATGCTGCAAGGTCCCGGCTTGCAACTATAGCTTGTTTTTCTAGTTACATTCCCATTAATAGCTTCTACAACCCCACCCTTGATGAAGGCCTACCAGACTTACCAAAGCTGTGCTGTAGAAACACTGGGTAAAACAGTTAACTTGTGTGCTACTGCTTTGGGATTTGTTTGTTTTCTCTACTAGAATATGATTCCTGTTGAAGAGTAGACGACAAATTATGTATAACTTTTTAACTCCAGGTTTCCATCATTTTACAAGATGTTTCTTATCTTTAGAATCTGTATTTGGGTGCAGCTTTTCTTCCAGCTCACGTTCCTCTATGCAGAACAAAACTACATTACACTGGCAAATGTATGAATCTTGATTTATTTAAACAATTTTATATTGTCCCTCAAAAACCAGTTCCTAAGCAACCTGCAACAAATACATGTATGCCAGATTCTCACATAGAAGTAAGACAAGTTTTGTTTGTTCAGTGCTAACTTTTTGTTGTGTCTGAACCCAACCCTGTATACAAGCCATGGTTTGTTAGCTAGCTGAAAACCACAATTAGAATCAAAGTCTGTTGTAGAAACTCAGTTTTATTTAAATCACTGCGTGTATCTGCTTCCCTACCTACTTGACCTGAAAGGGGAAAAAAAAACAAATCATAAATAGCAGTTTATCAAGAGTTAGGTATGACAGTCTTTTTGAAGATCTATAAGAAAAATATTATGAGCTTTTGTGGACTTTAAGCCACTTCCTCAGACACACAAAATGGAATATTTAGCCTCAGATCTTCATGCAACTTTACACTGTGGGTTGGCCACTCAGTCAAGGGGGTTACAAGCACACAAAAAAGAAATTGCAACGTGATAATAGCACTGTTAATAGGTGCAATGAGCTTTGAGGATGTAGGTTACAGAAACAATTAACTGTCCAGTATAGTCTGCCTTTAAGGTACAAAAATATTGACCTAGGAAGTGGCTTATATTTTCCTGAAACAACTTCTAATTTTGTAGCCGGAATCAAAACATTATTCTATATACAACAGGGGTGCTCAAACTTTTTGTAAGGAGGGCCAGATTTGGTGGCTGAGAATGTGTCAGGGGCCGGTTGCTCCCTGACCCTGCCACCCCACTGCAAGCCCTGCCCACTGACCCATAAGCCCCACCCACTGACCCCTTGCAACCCTACCTGCAGGAAGGAAGGTGGGGACCAAGGGAGGGACGGAGGGAGGAAGGAAGGTGGGGACCAAGGGAGGGAGCGAGGAAGGAAGGTGGGGACCAAAGGAAGCACAGGGAGCCGTGGCCACCGCAAGGGAATGTGTGGGTGAAGGAGGGGGAGGGAGGGGTGGGCCAGCCAGCCGAGGGCCACTCAGAATGGCCTGACAGGCCAGATTTGGCCCCCGGGCCGGACTTTGGGCAGGCCTGATATACAACATAATAAATGGCACCCTGCTTATTAATAGATGAACACTGAAGTCAGCAGACCAACTGAATCAGTAGAGATCTGGTGAGTCAGTTTCTCCATAATTTCTATGGATTCAATGGACCGACTCTAGTTGTGACTCACTATGAGATTTCAGCCATAGTGGGTCTTTATTTAAAACAACAAAATCCATCATATACAGCCAAGCCCTAAGGTACAATCGCATCTGCGCTGACCCACAGGATAGAGACTCCAAACTCAAGGATCTACAAAAGGCTTTCCTCAAACTACAATACCCACCTTCTATGATTAAGGAACTAATCAACAAAGCAAGGCACATAACCAGACATCACCTGCTGCAAGACAGATCCAGAAAGCCAAATGACAGAACACCACTGGTTGTTACTTTTTTTTTACCACAAGTGAGACCACTCACACGCATCTTAAATGATCTCCAGCCCATCCTTGACAAGAACACATCACTCTCCAAAGCTCTTGGTGGGATACCCATAATTGCCTACAGACAACCCTCCAACCTCAAACAAATACTAAATAACACAGAGATTAGAAAACAGCAACACAGACAAAGGGACCACACCTTGTCATAAACCCAGATGCTAACTCTGCCCACACATCTACTCTGGCAGCACAATCAAAGGACCTACCAATGCCATATACAACATCAAGGGCAGCCTCACTTGCTCCTCAACCAATGTGATCTATGCCATATTTTTGCCAGCAATGCCCATCTGCATTTTACATAGGACAAACAGGACAACCTCTACAGAAATAGATCAATGATCACAAATATGATATCAGAAACCACAATACACAGAAACATGTCTCAAACCATTTCAATCTACCAGGACACTCTGTGGAAGGTCACTATTTGGAAAAGAATAATTACTAATCAATAATACAAGGAGAAAGAGCTGAAATAAAATTCATATGTATGATGGACACCCATAAAAATGGACTGAACATAAGTCAAGGTTTTTGAGTCATTACCAAATGTAATATTTATTTTAGTTATTTATTTTGAATATTTTTACCCTGCCCTTCTCCTTGGAAAAGGACCTAAGGCGGCTTACAATAATGAGGGACAATATACAGCCCAGAACATTTAAGACATATTCAGGTTAACAAAAGGGAATTATTTTCTTCGCTACTACCAAGCCCATCTTTTACCACAAGGGTCTAAGGTAAAACATGTAACTCCCAAATTCCCTCCGGTCACCTTTACATTCAAAACCTGCCAATTCCCTCACCCTTAAGTGACACCCCACATTCAAAACTCTCAAATTCTCTCACCATCAAGTGACCCCCATCTTCCCCCCTCTTCCCCTCCCTTGCTCATCCTGACCCAGATCTGGTGTCTGTTTTCTGTCTCTTGAGGAATAATAATAATAATAATAATAATAATAATAATAATAATAATAATAATAATAATAATAATAATAATAATAATAATAATAATAATAATACATTAATTTCTCTTCAGATCGTATAAATCTTTCACCTCTTGAGGAGTTTTTACAACAGGGCCTTAAAACAACACTAGCCAAATCAATGCATGCAAATGTACCATACATCCAACAGTCAATGAATATTTGGTATGAAGCTTATATTCCATTGTATATTACATTTTACACCTCATTCTGCTGCTGTATGTCTGAAGAAGAAGTGTCCATGAAAGCTTAAATTGAAATATAACAGTTAGTCTTTAAGTTGCCACACTTTTTTTGTCTTGTGTTTTGTTTCTTTGATTTTTTGCCTGGAATTCTTGCACAGACTACTCTACCAAAACTACATTTAAGCTAACAACCTAAATCCAGTTGCTAGTTCCAACTGGAGTAGACCAATTCAAGCAGCTGCTGAATGATAAGTCAACTCTTCCACAAAATCAGTTTTTCAGTTGATCATTAGGAAAGAGAAACCGCCCAGAGTGACCTTGCTGCCAGATGGGCGGTATAAAAATCCAATAAATAAATAAATAAATAAATAAATAAATTTAGGTCAACATATTTTTAAATTATAGAACTATTTGGCTTCCTGTTTAACCAAGACACTTAAAAATCACCAGGCTAGAAACATTTTGCCATTACCTGATCTTTCGCTTTTCCTTCATAGGCTTTAGCATTTTCTGAAATGCTTTTATTCTTTCACGGGTGGACATAGCTGAAAGTTCACTTATTAATTTTTCTTCTGAAAAATACATACATGATGTGTTTAGTTAGAAACCAAATAAACAACATAGAAACAACAATAACAATAAGAACAGACCTTACCTTCTTTTTTCTTCGCCTCCTTATATCCTGGATCTAACCGAAGTAGACTAGAAGGTGTCATGAAGACCATATTGGCATCTTGCCTATTATGTCCTGGGATAAAAGAATGAACCAATGCATATTTTAAGAAACGTAATACTAAATGCATGGATGAACTGAGTTTGTACACCTCCCAGAGTTCCCCTTGGGAAAATCGGGTGGTTTATAAGTTCAAGAAATAAATAAACAATAAATAAATAAATATTAATAACCAGTTGATTAAGCAAGCTATACTTTGTCCCATTTAGTGAGAGAAATAAAATGATCAAAATAAATGCAAGGTATTCTCCAACCGATAAAAATAGATAGATAAAAATAAAATAAAGTATGAATGAACAAGCCAGATTAGTGACCAAGAGATCTTGCATTATGTCTAATCAAATATTTTTGAGATATGAACTTCTAAATCTATATATCTCCTTAAAACACAGGAAAAACCTTTTATTGTGTAGTTTCTCTTATTCCACTCCTAGCTACTTTGGATGCAACATCTCTAAGCAGGTTCTTTATGCAGTACATTGTTCTCCTTCCTGCACTTCTTTCCCCATTTATTTTACCTCAGGGTAAACAAGCCATACTTTTCATTTTTCATTGTGTGACACAAGCACTCTAGCTTTTGGCATTCAAGTCATAATTTCTTGATCTTCTTCAACCAAGCTAGTACTTCTTCACTTGTCACCCAATAAATTTTCTGGTTTCAGAATTTTGCATGCTGCAATAAGTCCACACTTTTTATGTCCTTTGTTTCTGTCCTTCCTAAAATTGTCTGTTTCATCATAACCTGAACAGGAGGGCTACAGTCCACAAAACCTGAGTGTTGTTTTTACTACATCAGACTAACATTGCTACTTCTTGAAAAAAAATCAGCATATCAGTGTTGATAATCTCTCGATTTATGATGACACTGTCATTTGAATCAGGAAGTATTTCTCTAACAATGTTCTCAGTGTACATATTGACAAGTAATGGTAAGGGCAAACATCCTGGTTCATTTTTATATCCTTTCACTGCTGCTTTTTACCAATTCAAGTAGCCAAATCTATGAATATCTCTTGAGCTCAGATTTTTGTTCATTACCAAGTCCATCAGCTTATTGCATTGAACTTTGTAGAAAGCTTTCTCGTAGTCATTGAAGTAAGGATACATGCCCATGTTCTTATTACAGCATCTTGCCCCAAGTAATGTGCTTTCCTTGTTATAAATTATCCCCTGAATCCAATTTGTATGTGTGTTTTTCCTTTTTATACTTATAGCAAATTCTGCCTCATATGATCCTTAAGAAAACTTTAAGCTCATAATTCTGTAGACAACATAAGCTTTGGCTTCTGTGATAATGTAATCATGGTTAGTCTCAGCCAATTATTATCAGTCAGCAATATTGTCATTTGTCAATATCCCTACCATGAAATTAAGTTACATGAATGTATATTTTACATTTTCATCTTTAGCACTACTAAGTTATCATACAATATTTTTTTATCTTACTCTGCTTGAAATCCTGTTGAAACTAAGCTTTCAGTCCATTCGTAGCTGGTAAATAAAGAATCTCCACTGCTATTCTTGGAGGCATTCATACAATTAAATCATGATGGGGACGTTTATTTGTCAGTTAGAAACTGACTCTGAAACTTACTAATTTTCTTATTATGAGTAACAGAATTTCAGCCAATGTGTTTATGAGTTACAACTTGATCCCACTCTCCTCCACCAGTTCAAAGTGGCAGACACACCTCTCTTCCTTGCCACTTTGTTTTCACAATTCTGGGAAATAGTCCAGGCTAATAAAGGCTGACAGACTCAATATTATCCAGTGAATTTTATGACTCAGTGAGGACTAGAAATAGCTTTTCCAAGTTCTAGACCATACCGTATTATTTATTTATTTATTTATTTATTTATTTATTTATTTAGCTCTATACATAAATTTGTACACAAAAAGCACAGTTCTCTTTCATAAATATCTTATGCCTTCCATTTTGGAGTAAGGAGATACATTCAGCTGAACACTAAGAGTCTGGGAGAAGCATGGCTTTTCATCAGTACAATCTTCAATTAGTACTTCATTTTCCAAAACCCTTCCTGGACTACAAATAGGTAGAAAAAAATTCAACCATGTTTCTCTCTTTTCCTAGCTTCTGACAGTCTCAGGATTTTGATTTTGGAAAATGATTGTGGCTGAAGTATTTTTGCTCCAAAAATGTTTCCTATGTAACCATTTAAAATGGCTAGAAGGCTTGGCTGACAATAGTTCACCAAGCTGTCCAGCAATGTATCCAGGCAACCTTACCTCCATCAGATGCACCAGAAGGTCTGTGTTTAGCCTGAGGATTCAAAGCAGTGCTGCCAGTAGGTACTGGCTGTCCAAATTCAGGCTCATATTCAAATGAAGGATTAACTGTTGAAGATTAAAGAGTACAGAACTAATTCAAAATAGCAAAGAGTCACATTGGCGACTTGAAGAAAAACAGATCATGCAGTCTGAGAACTGAGCTTTGTCCCACGGAAGTCCATTCTAAAATAAACCTGTTAGCCTGAATGCTGTCACACAACTCATTCTTATTTTGCTGCAGCAGCCCAAGAGGTGACACTTCCTTTTTCCTGATCACCATAAAGAACTGGAATACAGCTGGGCCACAGGTGTTCTTCATAATATGGTAGCTGTCTACAGAAAAGAATTTTAAATGGGATCTAATTTGGGGTATAAAAGAACCTCATATAAGCTCATGCAGTCTGAAATGGTAATAGCCCAGACTCACGTTTTTTCACCACAGTAAGATGCAGGTTGAAGGCTGAAAACACTACTACACTTCTTTCCTATTAGTGGACTAGTCACAAAAGTTCTTCAGCATTTTTCAGAAGACCCTATGTGTCTATGGCCACACATACTTACAATGAGTCCATTGTTACCAATGGTTAAAAATACACATATTGAGATATTTTGCCACAGGTCTTTTCACATAAAAACTACACACATATAAGACACACAGCATATATACATGTGACAAGAATAGTATAAGATTTATCATTTCTGCAATCTGCAATCAATTTATTTCATAGAATCATAGAATCATAGAATCATATAGTTAGAAGAGACCTCATGGGCCATACAGTCCAACCCCCTGCCATGCAGGAACCACCATCAAAGTACCCCCAACAGATGACCATCCAGCCTCTACTTAAAAACCTCCAAAAAGGAGACTCTACCACCCTCCGTGGCAGCATATTGCACTGCTAAACAGCTCTAACCATCAGGAAGTTCTTCCTAATGTTCAAATGGAATCTCTTTTCCTGTAATTTGAAACCTTTGCTTGGGTCCTAGTCTCTGAAGCGAAAAAAAGCCAGCCCCCTCTTTGATATGACATCTTTTCAAATATTTAAACATGGCTATCATATCCCCTCTTCTCAACCTTCTTTTTGTAAGATTAAACATCCCCTGCTCCCTAAGCCACTCCTTTAACTATCCCGGTCACCCTCCTCTGGTCCCCTATTAATTTAAAATATTTTCCCACCACCACCATTCTCCTTAAAAACTTACATTAAATGTTATAAATATTACAAAAATTGAACATAAATTATATTTTGAAAGGTGAATAAAATCAATATTAAAAGCACATTTAAAAGTCAGGCACAACAATCAATATTTTTTTTAAAAAAGCCCTCCCAAATAGCCATGCATTACAGTTGCCTTGCAGACGTCTATAGCTCTTGGCAAGTGTGAAGTAATGTTTTATATTAGAGATACATAAGTAACATGCAACAAAAACACAAATCAAGATAGGTAGGGAGACAATGAAACTACACACTGTGTTCATTTCCATATGGGTTTGACCTGGACATCTCAAATGCAAGACTTCTTGGACTGTATTCAGCACCAGAGTTATGAATCTGCAATGAACTCATGGGTAACAGCATGGATGAATTTTGCCCTCTTCCCTCTTCCACACTGTAATCCTCATGGGAACTGTAAGGAGTGGTATCATAAGGATTATAATGGAAAGAAGTGCTCCTTTCAGAAGGTCTTCTGTACAAGAAATGAAAAAGTAAAATGTTAACATAGATAGAAGCAGACACATAAAAGACTGAAACAAACGAGAGATGGGCTGTTTGTTTCAGAAGCACACGTTGCAAAATGACCCACACGAGCCCAGCTGCTGTTCGGAAGCCTCTGAAACGCTAGCAGTCAATTGTTCCTGCATGGTCGTATCCGGGTAAAGTCCAACCAGGAAGAAGTCTCCTGATGTCATCTGCCCTCCCTGGCACTGGCCAATCAGGAGCTTTGCAGGGAAATGCAACATCCCGCCTCCCTGTCTGATTGGCCAGTGCCAGTGAAAAGGACAGATGATGTCAGGAGACTTCTTCCTGGTTGGACTTTAGCCCAATATGACTGTGCAGGAAGGTAAGTGATTGGCTGCTTGCATTTTGGAGGCTTCCGCACAGCATGGGGACTTGAATGGGTCGTTTTGGAACGTCTGCTTCCAAAACGAACAGCCCATCCCTAAAACAAACTTTAAGCATATTTTATATATGTATTTGAATCAAAGGATCTTAGAGTTGTAAAACTAGAAAGGATCTCAGGCATCCCTTACTGATGGTCATCCAGATTTTGTTTAAAAATAAAAATAATAATAACTTTATTTTTATACCGCCTTTCTCCCCGGAGGGACCCAATATATCCACTGAAAGAGAGAATTCACCACCTTTTTAGGTGATCAGTTCCATTGTTAAAAAGCTCTTACAATCAGGACATTCTTCTTAATGTTTAATCAAAATTTCCTTTCTTTAAACTTCAAGTCCTGCCTAGCAACAGAAAATAAGTTTTCTCCATCGCTCACATTACTCCCAGACAGTGTAAAAAGAACCTCCCTGGCAAAGCTTCCTGAGCCCCAAGAATGCTCAATCTCTCTTCAGTAACTGAATATTATAACAGGCTCCTTCAAATACTTGGAGTAGCCATTATATTATCTCTGAATTGTCTCTTCTCCAAGCTAAAGATACTCGGCTCCTTCAATTATTCTCCCTCAACAAAGGCTTATATCCCTTTACCATACTCTTTACCATCTTGGTTGCCATCCCCCGGACAGCTTGTCCCTATCCTTCTTAAATTGCAGTGGGCATATTATCCTACAGAATATAGTGGCATTATTGCTTCCCTTAATCAGAAAACTAATTACCGTATATACTCAAGTATAAGTCGACCCGAGTATAAGTCGGGGCCCCTAATTTAAATCCAAAAAACTGGGAAAATTTATTGACTCAAGTATAAGCCTAGGGTGGGAAATGGCAGCTCCTCCTTTGTAAATTGGGGGAGTGGTGTGTGATTGAGTTGGTGGCTAAAAGTCATTTTAAACATTGTTTTAAAATTACTTTTTAAAAAGTGATTTTAAACATGGGGGGTCAGGAGAAGTGGCGCACAATGTTTAAAATGACTTTTAGCCACCGACCCAAACTTGCCTCAGTGGCTAAAAGGATTGACCCGAATATAAGCCGAGGACCCCTTTTTTTCAGCCCAAAATTAGGGCTGAAAAACTAGGCTTATATTCGAGTATATACAATATGTTGATCCAGGCTCAAGTGGCATTATTTTGGTTTTGGTAGGTTTTTTTACTACTGCATCATCCTTTTGACATAGTCTACTAAGACTCTTGAATTCCACCCACATGCACCATTTCTAGGTGAAGGGTTACTCATCCTTTATTTGTGCATCTTATTTTCCTTCCTAAATGTAGAAATTCACCTTTATTTCTGTTTAAATTCATTTTGTTTCATGGTTTAGTTCTCCTGTTAAAGTAATCCTCAATTCTGGTCCAGTCTCTGAATTACTAGCTACACTTCCAGATTAATGTCACTTACAAATGTGAGGAAGATCCCATCTATTCCTCCGTACAAGTCATTTATGAAAATATTGAACAACAGCAGGCTGAGGGCAAAACCTTATATCCCGCACTCATTAATTCTCTGCAGGATGGCAAAATAAATACTAGTGGCAACTCTTTAGGTGCAGTCCATCAACAGCCACAAGTTCTAACATTAGTACTGTCTAGTCCATGTCTTATAAACTTTTCTATGACAATATCATGAGTGACCTTGATGAAAGATTTGTTGAAATAAAGATATACTACATCTGCAGCATTCTCTTTATCTGCTGAGTTTGAAATTTTATCTAAAAAGAAGCTATGATAAATCTTCCACAACTTGTTTTTGAGGAAAACTTTGTTGGCTCTCAGGAATCATGGCATGTGTTTCAAAGATCTGGCCAATCATTAGTTCAATTATCTGTTTTAGACCATTTTCACTGATGTCCAGTTGAACCATCACCAGTTGCCAGCTCCTCTTTTTCCCCATTCTGAAGAATGGGACAATATTCGCCCACCTCCAATCACCTGGGACCCCACCTGTTTGTCAAGAAGTCCCCTGGATTATAGATAGAGGCTCTGTATATTGGCTCCATATATATAGGCTTTGAAGTGATGAAAGAATTCTCTCTTATGTCATTATCAGGGATCCAAAGGACCTTTCAGGAACCAATAACTGACATATAACAGTTGTAATCCTGGATTCTCTAACAGTGCAATCTCATTCAAGAGTCCAATCAGAAACAAGCTCTGCTGAGTTCAATGGAACTTACACATGGTATTTCTAGTCCTAACTAGATGTAGAGGAGAAGGATTGCTCACTGAGGGTCACCTTAATGGGAAAGCCCCTTCTCTTGGCAACAGAATTTCTCCTAGGTGGCCCATTATAGTATTTCCAAACACAAATACAGGAAAAAGGATGTGAGATACGTTCATGAAATACAATACAAAACTGCACAATACTTGTTGGATCACTAAGAAGTTAAATCAGTATAAGAAATTCCTTAACCTTCTGAGATATCAAGATTTATTTGCCCATTGGGCTGATATTTTTCATGCCTTTCTGCTGTTCAAAGAGAGCTTACATCACCCAAAGGCTATTGGCAGACCTGCAGACGGAGAGCGCTAAATAAACCTTTTGTCTGTAGAGTGGGAAAGGCTGTAAAATGATATGCTATGTAGCTCTGCCTCCAGAGGAATCTGAAAAAAATAGATTATCAATCAGGATTCATAAGTTATGGGCAGAACATCTGCCTTCACCCCAAGTTTTATATCAGCTCAAACTGACAGAGCTCTCTGGAGAACTAAAGCTATTTGTAATTTTGCAGTGATCCCATAAAATTAAAGTGCAAGCTCAAACTGTGCAACTGTATTCTTACAAGCTATACTGTATATCAGACCTACATTCTGTCAAGCTCAAGTGTTGCAGCATAGTGATACTCTGGATCTTCCAGCATTTCAGAATAGAAACGGTCTGAGTTTTCAAAGGCTTTGTTGTAATGAAAAGACATGTTGTTTGGGGAATCCAAGCTGTTGCCTGCAAAGAAAGAGACGTAGAAATCAGATAGCTGCAGTGTCCTCCTGAATCTATTTTAAAAGAATTTATTAAGCAAGTTATTGCTAAACTTTTCAAGAATATTCAGGCTGTAAATCCATGTGTTCTTTTACACATGATGGTAAACCACTAAACACAATGAGGCTTACTCAGTCAGAAATATTTATAGTTCTTCGTTCTTTTCCCACCGATCAGCTGCCTGGAAATCACAGGCCAGCTGACTTCTGTTCATGCCACCATGGTTAATCAAGTTCTGCTTATATTTATTATTCTCATAGAAGAATGGGTTTCAACTTGTTTTTGAAAAGCATACACACCACCTCAGAAATTCTCTGTCACTTAGAAATTCATGTGGAAATCTTAAACCCTGAAAGAAAAATTAGTGTTTTGTTTGGTGAAATGTGCAAAGGCCAACAGAAGTCCAGATTTCACCCAGATATCTTCATACCATAAATACCATGAGAGGCAAAGGTCAACTACTGCAGTGTGCATTGCTATGCCATCAGGAAATAGCTGACATAAAATTCAATACGCATAGCTAAAAAGCTGTGTTGCTCTTCCTGGTTTTGTTGTGCTTTTTGCTACTCCTTAACCTTTTAGGCTCTTGCCGCTTTGTTTGCTACTGTTTGATTTGTTTGATGTTTATTGATGTTTATTGGCTTGCTTATTGATTTTAACAGTTCCTTTTTTATTTGGCCTTCGTGTAAACTACCCAGAGTTCCTTTGGGAAAATTGGAGCAGCCTAGAAATGCAAATATAAATAAATTAAATTAAATTAAATTAAATTAAATTAAATTAAATTAAATTAAATAAATAAATAAATAAATATTCAACTCAAATTCTTTTTCATGTCAGCATTCCTGACAGTCTATCTTCCTAAATCTGTTAAAGAGCATGTACTGTACAGCACAGCCTTCCTCATCCCAATGTCTTCTTGACATGTTGTATGTATGTAACAACTTCTAGCATCCTTGTCCAAGCAGCCAATAGTCATGCCGGCCTGGAGATGATGGAGGTTATCAATTAAGAGATCAATAAGTTGTGACGTTTGGCTTCCTACTGCCTCTAAGGTTACAACACATTCCATGGCTACAAAATTCCCCCACCATCCCTACTCCAAACTTCCTCAGAACATACCAAAGCACAAAAGACAAGCACTTCATGAAAGCATCTTGTTTAATTTTGATACCAGAATGACTTCAAGGTCTCTATCGTCTCCCATTGTCATTTTACTCTCTCAACAAATTAGTGAGGCGGGTTAGTTTGAGAAATAGCAACCAGCCCAAAGTCAGCTGAATAAAGATTTGAATTTGGATTTCCCCTTACTAACGTCTAGCATTTGTTTAATAAAAACGTATTGTTTTCCCAAGCTTATGCTCTCCTCTAAAAAAAAGTTCTTCAGAAGGTTCTATGTTTAGTTGGAAAATGTTATTTACAATGAATAATTGTTTTCAAAGTTTTGATGCAAATTATCTTGGAAGCCCTTTTGCTATATGAAAAATAGTGCAGAAATTATTTTCTTCTCTCATTTGTGAAAGACTGAGATCTTTAATTATTTAAACTTAGGTTTGTTTTAACATATCTTGCCTTTTCTGATGAAGATGGCACGGGATGTTGCCACTGAAAACTTGGATTATTTTAACAACAAACATGTATTGACACAACTGGAAACCCATGAGCTGTTTATGTACAGCATTAAGTTGTGAAAGACTGAGCTCTTTAATGATTTTTTATTTTAAAAAATGGAATGAGACAGAGAAACTACAAATGACTCCTTCAGCTCAATAGCTGCGTTTTTTCCCCCTTCTTTTTCTTGACCCTTACGTTGTATGTTTGTCCCTGCCGCTGCCACAGTATTTGCCTTTTTGCCTTTGGTGATTTTATGTGAACCGCCCTGAGTTCCCGCTCGGGAAGTAGGAGCGGTATATAAGTGCGATAAATAAATAAATAAATAAATGAGTCACTAATATCACTAAAGACACTTTCGCTCTGCAACAGCTTCTCCGTTTACTTTGAACTGGAAAGGTATATCTGATATGGCTTAATTACCACTTCCAGATTATAATTTAATGGGATATATTGCTTTCAAGAATCTGGCTAAAAAGTTCATTTACCGGGGGGGGGGGAGAGGAAATTGAAAGAGATTATGCTGAACAGTTGTTTAGGCTTCTGGCTGCAGAGACAGAGTCCCTTCCAGCATTGCAGTTCTAAAGTAATGATGATGATGATGATGATGATGACGACGACGACGACGACGACAACGATGATGATTTAAAGATGACAACAGAATGACCTTACCAAGTCACTGTGCCATAATATTTAAGAAAACTAATTCCCATCTACAGCAGCTTTAGCTTAGTGGGTTGGAGCGCCTGCACCAGAGCTAGAAGTTAGCATCCCCATTCTGCTTTCTGGGAAAGATGATCTGCAGCAGATAGTGTTATGTGTTCTGCTACATGTCCTGGCTTTGGAAAGCTGCACAGTCTCAGTGCATCAACAGATGGAGGGCCTGATAAACCATATCAAAGTAGTTTTTACTCAGAAAATCATAAGAATGCCTGGCATAAACTGGAAACCAACAAAAACCATACTTGCTTCCTAATAATTTTTGCTATTACTGTTCAAACCAGTAGTGGGGATCTGTTGACCTTCCCCAGATGTTTCGCCTTACAACTCTTATCATTCCCAACCAGGTGGCCATTGTGATTGTGGGAGTTGCAATCGAAAGCATCTGAAGGGCTATTGCTTCTCCATCCCTAATACAAACACATGCAAATCAGATGCCTGATGGTTTATGCATTTCCAGAAAGACAACTGCCCAAGTGTTTTTCTCCTCACGTTCATATAACCAGTCGTGTGTAGGTTGTAAAAATAGTTAAGCAAACAGTCCCACAACCAAATACCCAAAGAAAGGTTAGCAGAAATGAAAATTCACTGTGTAATTGCCTCTTGCCCATATAGTTTTCCTTAACAACATTCTGGCCACAGAACATACCCATAGAGTGGTTTGTGTTGGAGAGGGGACCTCTTTTTCTCCAGAATGACAACCTGGCTTTTGTTGTAACAGTGTGTGTGTGTGTGTGTGTGTGTGTGTGTGTGTGTGTGTGTGTGTGTGTGTGTGTGTGTGTGTGTGTGTGTGTTGTGTCTTTACAGTCGTGACCGACTCTACGTGACTCCATGTCCATGGAGTTTTCTTGGCAGGAGTACTGGAGTGGCTTGCCAGTTCCTACTACAGGCGGCTACAGCACCTGGTATTCCCTGGTGGTTGCCCATCCAGGTACTAACCAGGGCCAACCCTGCTTAGCTTCCGAAATCACGTGAGATCGGATGTGCTCAGGGCATCTAGGCAGCTTTGTTGTAACAGTAGGAAGAGATATCTCGTTGCCGACCATGAAGAAGCATCCCAAACTCAGCAAGCAAAGAAAAGCCAGAGTGTAGTGTTTACAAAAGCAGAGAAGTGAAATCAAAGTGCTTTGAGGTTTCATTGTGTCCTTTCATCTAACAACAGAATAAAGCTAAGGTAATATATCTTAAGAAAATAGCACTTTAATGATGGGGTGGGTCTGAGAACTGTTCGGTACAGCTCCAAAGAATGAGAACAGATTCATCTGGCTACATACTGTTCTGTACAAGAAAAGAAGAAAGAAAAGCATTTAAAAATGTGTGTGTGTGTGTGTGTGTGTGTGTGTGTGTGTGTGTGTGTGTGTGTGTGTGTGTGTGTATTGTGTTTTTACAGTCGTGACCAACCCTTCATGACCCCATGTCCGTGGAGTTTTCTTGGCAGGAATACTGGAGTGGTTTGCCATTTCCTACTCCAGGCGCCTACAGTACCTGGTATTCCCTTGTGGTCTCCCATCCAAGTACTAACTAGGGCCGACCCTGCTTAGCTTCCGAAATCAGGCAAGATTGGATGTGCTTAGGGCATGTAGGCAGCTCCTAAAAATATAGTGTCAGGTAAAAACTCTTCTCCCTTTTCTTACATTTATGAAGATTTGACAGAATCACCTCTTACTTGAGATATCACTTGCCATTTAAAGTGGTACAACCCAGATGGCTCATTAGCTACACAGGGTGTCACCACATCCCAGATTAGGAAAAAGCATATGACTTTGTTGACATTAGCAATTATTAATCAGACCTGCTTAGATTTTAGATTTTCCCCATCGGTATGGTGCTTTCACTTCCGTATTGATAAAATGCCCAAAGGTGGCCTGTAAAAAGGAACCTTCCTGTGGACAAAAATACTTTCAGAAATATCAGAATACTCTTACTCCTTTCCCTACTGAGCAGCTGACCTCATTTTGAGACAGTGTGTAAGGGTTAGAACACTGAATCTTTGGCCCTCTGGATGTTTTAGATTAAAATCTGACCTCAGACAGCTGGTTGCAGTTTCTGGGGGTTGAAATCCAAAATATCTGGAGAGCCAGTGGTTCACCTGTCCTTTACCCAAGCCCAGAAAGGGGGAACTTTTGAACATCTCAGTGTTTTGGCTTACAGATCCCATTAACCTTACACAATAAGGCCAAGGGTAAAGAATTGTGGGAGTCGTGGCCCAAAGTCCCTATAACTTGTGAGACAAGACTTCATATTCTCATTCAGGCACTTTCTCTGAGTCTAGCTGGTCTTACAGTTTTCCTGCTTTGGGGATAAAACAGAGGAGGGGAAATGAACCATGTTTGGTACCCCAAGCTTCACAGAGGAATAAATACATTCTACTGTGTGTATGGCTCAAGTTGTTTAACCCTTATGGGGTTTTCATGGTTATGTTCAAGGACTAGATTGCCATTGCCCCTCCCCCAGTGAGTTCCAATGGCCAAGTCAAAATTTGAACCTAGACCTACAGAGTCTACAGAGTCTAGTCCAGTAATGGCAAACCTTTTAGAGACCGAGTGCCCAAACTGCAATTCAAAACCCACTAATTTTTTTTGCAAAGTGCCAATACAGTAATTTTAACCTGTATACAGGTGGCTATGAAGAGGCGATGTCAGGTGCCCACAGAAAGGGCTCCGAGTGCCACCTTTGGCACCCGTGCCATAGGTTCGCCATCACTGGTCTAGTCTGACACTATATGTCAACTACACCACACCAGCTTTAAGGATGTTTAAGGATATGTTCCTTCATTTGGCAGCTCTACCCAGCTGGGACATCCCTAATTTTACAAACAGGATTGAAGAACCTCTACCATACCAGATGTTGTGGACTACAACTCCCATCAGTCTTTATCATTAGCCATGCTTCTCAAATATGGAAGCCCCAAACGTCTGAGGGCCAATGGGGGCCCACCATTGTTCAAAGAGATATTGGGAGACTCTGGAAGCAACAGCTAGAGAGAAGGGCATCTCTCTCTGTGCAGGAAAAAATATTTGGTTCCCCTTGCAGTACCAGAAAAGGGGGGGGGGAAACCTACAGGGAAAGGACAGAAACAAACCTTGGTGCGTTTGTTAATACAATATACGCGAAACAAAGGCAGAGGAAAGGGAATGCAAAGAGCTGCGAAGTCTCTCTCTCTCTCACCTTTCTGAAAGAATCCGTTTCGGGATCTTCCCTTGAGGACGGTGGACCCGGTCCCGCTTGCGACACTGACTTGGCTCAAGTTGTTGCTATTGCTGTCATCATCGTCGTCATCATATTTTCAAGTGTTCTGGTTGCTGCTGTTTTTGCTTTCTCAGGAAAGCGAAGAGGGCCGGGGTGGGTTGTTTGGGTGGGACGGGCGCTGCTTCCCCCTTGGAGCAAAACAAACAAGTGCCTCCACTTGAGCCGCCGGCTTCTCTCTTCCGGAAATCCTCTGCCCCCTTCGAAGGGGAAACACTACCTAATAACAAGTCTGCAAAGTCGCTCCCAGTTCCTGATAACAGTCTTGTTGGAGTTGATCTGGTCGCTTACCTGGATCTTTGCTCATCCGCGCAAAAGTGCACGCCCCGTTCCTTCGATTCCTTCGCTGTTATCTCACTCTGGACTATTATCCTATTTATTTGCTTTTAGTTTTAACTCGTATAAGCCCACACGTTGCTTTCAGCGTCAACCCAGGCAAGGGGTAGGAGTGGCGAACTGCGTTCTGGCTCGAAATAAAATTCCAAAACCAAAAGGCAAGCAATGCCATTGTCAGGAGGAAATAGTTAGGTACAAAAGCGTAGGCAAGCTTGCGGGAATTCCAGAGGTCTTTGTCAGAAAGGATGTTTTAAATATTGGAGCGAGGCGAGGGGAGGGGAGGGGGAGGCGGGATAACCTGACTTTTTATGTCGTCATGGGATCAATGATTTGTCTAAGAAAAGAAAGCTATTGTGGCACCTTGAGGACTAGCGGATTTATTTCCGTGTGAGTTTTCAGAAATTATAATCCACTTCTCCAGACACAGGATATAAATGACATAAAATAAATAAATAAATGAGATGATTTGTGTGTGTGTGTGTGCTCTTTGTAGCTTTAATGTTACATTTTAATGTTCTAAAATGCCTCTCCTAATTCCCTGTTCTTAATTTGAATATGTCTTAAATAATCTGGTCAATAGTGGAACTGGAAAAGGTGCAAAACAGAGTGACTAAAATGATTACTGGCCTGGGGCACCTCTCTTATGAGGAAAGGCTAAAACATTTGGGGCTCTTTTGTCTGGAAAAAAGGCATCTGAGGGGGGATATGATTGTTTTCTGTAAGTCCTTTATTTCTCTTGCAAAATCTACACCTAGATATCGAATACATTTTGTCTCCAAAATTTTAATTTAATTTTTATATTTTTATATTTCTTCTCCAGAACAATTATAAAACTTCATTTCAGATTTATTCCAATTAATTGTTAATCCACTTATACCCCCAAAGTCCTTTAAGTGCTTTTGTATTCTAACAAAAACGTTTAATGGATCTTCTATTGTCAACAACATATCATTAATAATGGAATTATTTGGTGAATGCAATAAGAACTGATGAAACAAGAATAGGGATAGGGGCCCAATGGAAAAGTCAAATAACTTTATTTGCAGATGATACATTGTTGACAATAGAAGATCCAATAAATGTTTTCCCACTCATATTTTGAATGTGTTCAATAAAGACATGAAAGATCAGATATTTTTGGTGTGGTATTATTGCAGAACACCATGAAATTCCAAAAGGTTGACATGCATTTTCGTGTAACTGTAAATTTCTGTGTTAAATGGGGGAAGTTGTAACTATCTATCAGTTAATTGTTTTAAAGACTGCAGGAAATATATCTTTGCAACATGGACTGCCAAATTATTTTCTTTTACTATTTTAGAGTTTCCCTTTGTATGGGCTGTTCATTACGTCACAGCTACTGCCTTTGGCTTTTTTATTGCCTCTAATAATTCCTCTACTTGTATTCCATTTGCTATTTTGCTTCTGATGAAGTAACAGCAATTAATTTGGCTGCTTGAGCACTAATAGGTTTAGTGGGCTTGCTTCTAATACTTCAAACTGAGTTGTCACAACATATCCAGTTCCTTTCTTTCCTTAAATAATTTATGAGACTTCTACAAATGCGGTTCCCTGTCCATTATACCTGTCATCTGAGTCTTTTGGGTTTTGACCCTTGATTGCCTTATTAGGGAAGGCCTTTGCATTTAGCTCATACTTTGGACCCAGCTCTGTTTTGTACATGGCACTGCGGTTATACACCCAGTCCAATTCTGGGCCAGCCATGAGAAGGATAGCTACCTGGAATGTTCGCAGTTTATTTGAAAGTGGAAAAATACACAGCACCATTAGGGAAATGGAAATATGGATATCCTTGGTATTAGTGAGATGCATTGGCCCAATTCTGGGCCTTTTAACACTACCCCTAAGATCCGCTGGCCACTTAAATTCGGACCAGAGATCTTAGGGGTTCGTCGCTCTTCCTGTGTCCCCACCCCTCCGCACTTCCTGGCTGCTGGCTGTGTGAGGGGAGGGAGAAAAAGAGAAAGAAAAGCATGCCACTCACCTCCATTCTGCCTTTCGCTCCTGCCTGCAACATTCCAGTCTCTGTAAAAGTAGCTCTTAAAGGGGCAGGAGCCAAAAAACAACAAACAGAAGCAAGGAGAGCCCCGCACTCACTATCGTTACACCGGATCAAATGATTTTCACCTCCAAAGAGCAGGTATTTGAAAGGTGCACTGGGACGCGCTAAAGTGGGCGTGGTCGCACTTAATTTCCTGTTAACTCCGGAGCTGGTGGGGAAACATTTTTAAGCTCCGGAGCTGGGAGCCATTTGCCCCGGAGTTTAGGGGTCGTGTATAAACGCCCTCAGTGCCTAGTAGATGGCTCATGATATGCTATGCTGGTAACAATGAACCTCGTAACTTGAATGGAGTGGGATTCATAGTTCATCCAAACAGCAAGATTGTTAGAAAGTTTGTGCCCCAGGCCCTGATGAAATATATATAGAGAAGTTTTGAAATTGCTTAAGGAATAATAATCTCTTTCCCTTCTGATTGATTAATGCAACAGCATCTATAGAAGCAGGACCATCCCACAGGATTGGCTCAAATCCACTTGTATACCACTTCCAAAGAAACCTAATGCAAAAAGCTGTAATGAATACCAGACAATCAGTTTGGTGAGTCACATCCTGAAGTTAGTTTTAAAAGTCCCGCATTTAATAATATATCGGGAGTGTAAAAAGAACATTGAAGATACCCAATTTGGATTCAGGAATGGATTTGGAACTCGGGACTTATTATTTAGTCTTCAGATACTAGTTCAGCCATGTCTCCATGTCAATGCTGATGTTTTTGTTTGCTTCATTGATTATGAAAAAGCATTTGACTCAGTTAAACATGATAAACGTATTAATATTCTTAAAGAACTGGACTTGGAACAATTGTGATGTCAGATTAATTGGGAATTTGTATTGGAATCATTGTTCTGGTGTCCTGGGGGATGGTCAGATATCACAAGAGGTGTCAATTATGAAACGTGTTTGTCAAAGTCTCTCACCTCTACTTTTTAATATCTATTCAGAAAGAATTTTCCGGGATGCTCTGGAAGGAAAGAACCGAGGTGTGAAAGTGAATGGAGTAAGATCTGCTGACAACACTGTCCTACTTGCAACAAGTCTGGCAGATATGCAAGTATTAATGGATTCTGTTGCTGCAGAAAGCAGTGCCATGGGATTGCAACTTAATGTGAAAAAGACAAAATGGATGGTTATCAGTGAAAACCAAAATAGTTCACAGAACCTTCTCAAGACTGGTAGTGATATAACTGAGAGAGTATCATCTTATAAATACTTGGAGTGCTATGTCAAGGCTAAATGTGATCTTTCATGTGAAATCTGTTGTAGAATTTGAACAAGCTAGAAATTCCTTCCAGAAAAGTCTTGACAAACCGGGACTTACCGTATCTATCAGACTTCATACTCGAATACTTTGATCTTATGTACTCAGCATACTTCTTTATGGTGCTGAAACTTGGACCCTTACAGACACATTATGCAGGAAGCTGGAAGTATTCGAAAATAGATGGGAAGTGCAGCCCGGGGCATGAAAAACATTCTGGCTTAAGAACTTAAGCCAATGGTCTGCAGTGAGTATAGCTGCTCTGTTTAGAATAGCCTTACATAGAAACCAGTTCAGGCTACAATTTCCATAACACACTGATATTTGTCAGTGCAACTTAAATCAGATTCAACAGCAAGTCACAACTTGTGAGTCCCCACCCTAGTTTTGGAATGATTGTACAGCGAGGATATTTGGCTCCTGAAGTTACTATTATTTTGTTCATTTTGGTTTAATTATCTGATATTTGGTTTTGTTTTTTTTTTTTGCAAAAAAAAAAAAAAAAAACAAAACCCAAAATATATTCAGTAAGCCTAAAGCATCATATTAAAAATATTAACTTAGAACAGCTTACTTGCTGAAATAAACTTAAGATGAGAAGTCAGCAAGCAGTGCCACATGTGCCAATGAGTGGAAGTAGCAATGGGCAAAACCAGGGTCAGAGCCCTTCTTGTTCCATATTCTTCCCTCATATTTCCATGCACAGTTGCAATCTCAGGCACACAAACAGGACTATATCTTATGATCATGAATGCAACAATTCAATTCATTCAAGTTCTCACTGTTTTCAGTAGCATTTACTCTTATGTTAGCATACCAATGTCTGAAGCTACAAGATGAAAACTAAAGAGCATTTTCTAGAATGAAAAGCATCAGCCAAATAACTAGTATAAAAGGCTTAGCTTCAAACCATTTGAAGGTGGTTTGTAGATATCTTAATGAGAATGATAAAAATCACATGTGATGTGCCATCAAGTTGCCTCCAAACCTATGATGACTGCAGGAATGAGCCATTTCTAAAATATCTCATCCTCAACAGCTCTGCTCAGATCTTGCCAACTCAAGCTTGTGGCTCCCTTTAGGGAGTCAATCCAGCTCCTGTTTTGGTCCTCCTCTTTTCCTACTGCTTTCCACCACTGCCAGTACTCTTTTTTTCTTCAGAGAATCCTGTCTTCTCATAATGTGTTCAAAGTAGGTCACCCTCAGTCTCAACATTTTTGTCTCCAGAGAGAGTTCAGGCTTGATTAAATCCAGGATCTACCAAATTATTGATGTTTCTTCAAGCAATTTTTGCTCCTTCATCTGAATCTAGTTCAGCTTTCCATATGATATGGATAATATGGATAATATTATACTGTACATACATGAAAAGGTCCTGTGGCTGAAGTTTATTTATTTATTTATTTATTTATTTATTTATTTATTTATTTTAGAGCTTATATACCGCCCGTCTTCCCGAAGGAACTCCCGGTAGTTCACAACAAGCAAGACAGCAAGCAATTAAATACAACATGTGAACAAATAAAATCAATTAAAACACATAATAGAAAAAGGCAGGGAGACAGATGGCAGACCCAAAAAAAAGAAAAAAGAAAAACAGAAGTAGACGTCTTTTTGGTCAATGAAAAGTGAAAGATGCTATTCTGTAAGAACGGTATATACATATAGCTCTTATTTGACTGAGAATCGAAATGTGTCATCTTGAATATTATTGCCCATATATGACTGAACATTTATAAAAGACAAGACTAACAAAAACGTAGGTTGCAATGAAGACAGTGTTTTCCTCTTATGATTGCAATTATTGTATTCATAACTGTTTTCGGCGGGTTGAGTTTCTAATTATTGTATTCTATGAATAATTACAATTCGAATATCATATAGAAAGCAACTACCAGAGGATATCTATATAGATCTATGGAAGCCCTTGATTGACTCATTGTAAATAAATATAAGGCAATTTATAATGGATGTTATTATATGATCTTATGATGTATTGACCTTTGCTTTTGGTCTGCTTGTTTTTGTGTCTTTAATGTAGTTTATGTTATAGTAAACTGTTATTATGTTATGTTATATTTCTTTAATGTAGTTTATGTTATAGTATGGTTAAATGTTCAAAAAGTCAAAAATAAAAAGTACAGTGGACCCTTGTATAACATACAGCTTGTATAACATAAAATCTGTACAACATAAAAAATTCCAGAGATAGGGGAAATTTGCTTAACAAATTTCACATATGGGGAAAAACCGAGTACAACATAAAATGGGATTATTGCATTTTGTACAATGCATTCCTATGACGATTTTGTATAAAGGAAAATTTGCTTAATCATAATTTCATTTGTTGTACAAATTTATTTATACAAACCTTTATATACAAAGGTACCACTGTATATAAAAATAATTACAATTCATTAAGAAAAAAAAATATGCATTTTCTCCCAAAGGAGGGCGCCCAAGACGGAGGCAACGCAGCTTCGGCGGCGCCGGCTTCTCTCCCCCGCCCTGATTCAGGCCGAGGCCGCCCGCCTGCCCGCCTGCCTGCCTGCCTGCCCTTGCCGGCTTGGATGGGCTCTTCCGGAGGGCCGGAAGAAGCCTCGGAGCTCGGCTGCTAGGGCGGCCGTCCCCCGGAGGGCCAGCGTCGCGGGGCCGACCCGCCGCCTCTCCGCCGATCGTGCCTCTAAGCAGGCTTGTTTCGCTGGGCAAACATGAGCGAGGTTCGGGTGGCCAAGACCCAGAACAGCTCCGGAGGGAGTGACAACGGTGGGTCCTTGGGGGGAGTCGGAGCCGGAGTCGGAGTCCCGGGTGGGGTGGTGGGTGGGTGGGGGGATAGCGAGGGAGGGCGCTATTTTTTGTTTGCTTGGGTGGGGGGTCCCCTTGTAAGCTGCGGGTTTCTTCTCCACCCTCCTCTTCCCCCCCCCCCCATCAACTATACACCCCCCCACCTCTATTTGCTCTTTGCTACAGGCTATCATATTATAGATCATCTACAGCCCATGCATATCTGCTATGAAATGTATACAGTGGACCCTTGTATAACAAACAGCTTGTATCGCATAAAATTTGTACAACATAAAAATTCCGGAGATAGGGGAAATTTGCTTAACAGAATCGCCTATGGGGCGAATCCTTATAACATAAAAATGGGATTACTCCGGTTTCAATGCATTCCTATGGGAATTTGTATAAAGGAAAATTTGCTTAACGTAATCGCCTATGGGGAAATTCCATACAACATAAAAATGGGATGACTCCATTTTCAATGCATTCCTATGGGAATTTGTATAAAGGAAAATTTGCTTAACATAATCGCCTATGGGGAAATTCCATCCAACATAAAAATGGGATTACTCCATTTTCAATGCATTCCTATGGGAGTTTGTATAAAGGAAAATTTGCTTAACATAATCGCCTATGGGGAAATTCCATACAACATAAAAATGGGATGACTCCATTTTCAATGCATTCCTATGGGGATTTGTATAAAGGAAAATTTGCTTAACCTAATCGCCTATGGGGAAATTCCATACCACATAAAAATGGGATTACTCCATTTTCTATGCATTCCTATGGGAATTTGTATAAAGGAAAATTTGCTTAACATAATTTCATTTGGAACGAATTAATTCCTTTATACAAGGTACCACTGTATCTCAGCTCATATTATATCTTACACATTCTGCTGCTATATCTGCCTGAAGAAGTGCACACGTGCACGAAACGACACATTAAAACATGAAAGTTAGTCTTTAAGGTGCCACGTTTGTGTCTTTTATATTGTTTTGTTTTGTTTTTCTTTGATTTTTGCCTGAAATTCTTGAAAAGACTAACACTGCTACCCTCTCTGAGGCTTTACTTCTGAGTAGGCAGAATGGCCAGAACGAAGCGCTCCCCAGCCTTCCGCCCCATTATTGTTTTCAGCGGGTTGCCCTTGACCCCTCTTGACTCCTTCAAACCCCATTGGTTTCAGATATAGGGGGCGAAGAGAAGGATTTCCTGTGCACTGGTGTTTACTCGGGAGTCAGCTGCTGTGCACTATATGGGGCAGACTCCATAATAGGCGAAGAGATTGCTGTTTTAGTTATGTCCCCTCAATTCACTCCCGATTTAGAGCTAAGCTATAATAAATTAATAGCCTTCAAAACTTACATCCCCTGTGGCCTTAAAAATGCTGAAAGACTCCAAATCCCACCATCCCTAGCTGTCCTTAGCAGTGGTGGCATTTGGAGTTGGAGAACACAGCTGTTCCCATGGTGTATCCCATAGGTCCTGGAGGCTTGGAAAGTTACCCAAAGTGAAGCTGTTTTTTTTTTAAATTTTGTTCATAGAATCATAGAGTTAGACGAGACCTCAAGGGCCATCTAGTCCAACCCCCTGCCATGCAGGAACCCCATCACAATATTTCCGACAGATGGCCATCCAGCCTCTGCTTAAAAAACTCCAAAGAAGGAGACTCCACCACCCTCCCTGGCAGCATATTCCACGGTTGTCTCAGCTGCTAACAATTCATTGTATGTTTTCAAGGATTTCTTTACAACTAATAGATTAATTGTCAGTCTTCTGTGTTCTTTTCTTCCCATCCAGCTTTCAATTCATTTTGCACCTTCATGTTTCTGTTTACTGTCAATTGCCTAGAGTCCTGAAGGTGAAAAAAAGGGGAAAGAAAGATGTATAGTTTATTTAATCCTTGTGTTTATTCAGAACTAAGGTACTTTGGCTAAAATCCTGTTATTTTGAATAGTAAGTCACAACTTGAGTAGACCCGTTGACTTAGTAGGGATTTGGTGAAGGAATATTTCTGTTGGTTCCACTGATTCAATGGAATCCCATTGATTCTAGTTGTGACTCACTATTATAAGCCACAGGGGTTAAAGGAGGTTGACATTTGAGTCAGTGTCACTTTTTAAAGTTCTTTAATTTGATTAAAGAACTAAAAAGGGTTTTGCTCTGAGCAAACCTGCTTTAGAGTTGCTCTGCAGCTCTCCCACACAAATCCTGTTTTACTGAGACTGTTCTGCAAGTTTAAAATTCTTTCAGCCAGATAATTTCATTTCACAAAACTCATGAAGTGTGTACCATGTTCTTTTGTGGTTTTGCCATAGTATCTTAAGCTGGACCTTCTACAAACTGGGGTGGGAGACTGAGAACATACAAAATAAAATATTTTTTAATCCAGTGTGTTGTTCGCCTATGGAACTCCCTGCCATGGGATGTGGTGATGGCATCTGGCCTGGATGCCTTCAAAAGGGGATTAGACAGATTCCTGGAGGAAAAGTCCATCACAGGTTACAAACCATGATGGAGATGTGTAATCTCCAAGCTTAAAACCAGGGTACTTCAAGGGCCAGATGCAGGGGAGTGGTAGCAGGAGACAGATATCCAGTCTTGTGCATTGCCAGACACATTTGGTGGGGCCACTGTGAGATACAGGAAGCTGGACTAGATGGGTCTTTGGCCTGATCCAGCATGGCTCTTCTTTTCTTCTTATGTTCTAAGCATTTGTACACATCCTTCAATAAAATATGTATATTCCAGATCTGTAAACAGAGTTCCTCAAAAATATGTATTTATGTTTTTGATATGATTTTGTAGGTCCCAACTGAATTGCACAGTTGGCTTATAAACTGCTCTTAATACACTTGCTCACCATTATTACTTGTCCCACAGAGCATGTTTAAAATTGTGCTTTAGTTTTAAAATTAATTGGCAGTACAGTATATAAAAGTAAAGCGATGAAGATTGAATCAATTCAATATAGGAATCCATGATTTTATGTTTGGAAAAACTTGAGCTGTTAATGACAGGATGTTTTGGGGTGCACCGCTTCAAAGATAAGTGACTTGACATCATGTGACAACAGCAATAATAGTAATGATTTATCACACCAAAGTAGCCCTTTGAAAAAGAAAAGAATAGGACAGTGTCCTTTGGGAGTTAAAACTGCAGGCTAATTTAAGTATGTTCCCATTGTAAAATGAGCCCTACTATGTCATGTGTTCTCAACCTGTAAACTTCAACAACTACATGCAACTGAAAAGCCTACTAATTGTGAATTCATTAACTTTATTTCTTTTGTTATAGAGGTTTTTCTTCTTGACTCGCAGGATGTCTCACCAACAGTTGCCTTTCTGCAAGAATTGCCCAGTTTCCAGTCCATGCTGAGGAGGAAAACATCAGCTGGAGGATCACAGGGCTACCATAGTTTAGCACGGTCGATATCTGGAGATACCAGACATTTCCTAGATGGGGTTGGATCAGGCTCGGTGCAACCACTGAGAGAATATGCATTGCCTTTTGCAGAGAAGAGACGTTTAAGGTTTGAATGCAGATTGCTGTATATCACTTAGTAGTAGTACTAGGGTCAGTTTGTGGCTAAAAATAACTCCATTAATTCATATTCCCCATTTCTTAATTCATTTTAAATTATGCCTCTTCTACTAATCACATCTAATGAATTGTTCCATGACAAAGAAAATGCAGGTTAGAATGAGCACATGTAAAAATATTCTGCAAGACAAGGCTTCTGTTTCCGCTAGAGAGCTTTAGTTGACAGATAGCAGTAATCAGTTGCTTTTTAATGTAGCCTGTTTTTGATGTTACTAGGGCGATCCAGGAAGCCAACATAAAATACCTCTCAAATTGGCAGCAGTGGAGGCAGACAAGTCGAAAATCGATGAGAAAATATATAGAAGATACCAAAGAACTATCCTCCTACCTGGAACTTTGGAGACATGATATCCGCAGCATTGAAGGTATTTTTTTTCCTCCTTATTTGCAGGGCTTGTCTTACCATGAGGGAGAATGAAGCATCCATTTCAGATGGCAGATGCTGAGGGGGGGGAGCCACAGTAGCAGTTCCCACCTATCTTTCCCGAAGCCCTCTCCCTTGTCATTCTTCTCTCTTCCAACTTTGACAAATGATCTCAGTTCTCCATATACTCTTCCCAAAATGGTTTCATGGCATATAGAAGGCTGGAAAGCCTCCTTGTATCCAATCATCTCCCCTCATCCACTAAAAGGTTCATCTCTGGATTAGAGATGGGCACGAAACGAACAATTTTTCATTTCCGTTTTCGTCGTTTCGTTACACAACGAAATGACAAATGAATTTTGTCTCTAAAATGAAACGAAACGAACAGAAACACCGGAAATTTTGTCGTGCATTTCGTTTTCGTTACGGCAATACAGTGAACTGCTTTAAATGCTAAAAAAAAAACAAAAAATTGAAATAAATGGTAACGAAACCGTAACGAAACAAACGGAAACCTTAGGAAGGTGGGGACCAAAGGAAGCACAGGGAGCCGTGGCCACAGGTCGCCCCTTGGAAGAGGCGATCTGTGCTACACTGCACCCCCCCCAAACTCCCCAGCGGTGGCGATGGCTCGCCCGCCAGCCCACCCCAAAGCTCCTTGGCGGTGGCAGAGGCCCGCTGGCCTGCCCACCCCCACACTTTCCCCTGCGGTGCCGGTGGCGGCAGACCGCCTGTCCACCCAGCCGCCCAAGCTTCCCAGCGGTGTCAGTGTTGGCAGAAATTAAAAAAAAACATGGGGTGAAGGAGGGGGAGGGAGGGGTGGGCCAGCCAGCCGCGGGTCACTCAGAGTGGCCTGACGGGCCGGACTTTGGGCAGGCCTGATTTAGACCATTCTGGTTTTGCTTGCTTCCACGCTGGTATCTTCTCTGACTCTTATTTACACAGACACGGAGATAACAAGAAAACTACAATTCAGAGTGCCCCTTAATATTTCATGTTTACATTTGGCCTAAGCTAACCGGCTTCACTACTTCTAAAATCCATTACAGCTGAAAGTATCAAAGGCCACTGAGAGACTGAGGAGGTGCAGTAGGGACCTTTTGCCCCTGTCAGTCTCCCTCAACAAGTCCTCATGCAAAGCAACCAGAGTAGTTTCCATGCTGTGGCGCAGCCTGAAGCCAGACTGCAACAGATCAAGGGCATTGGTTTCAAGAAGAGGAGTTTACAGTGGTACCTCAAGTTACGAATGCCCCTAATTACAATAAATTTGACTTACGAAGGGAAATCCATAGGAATGGGGATGCTTCAAGATACGAAAATTTAGCCCTGGTTTTTTTCCCCGAGTTACAAAAGGGAAATGGAAAGTGAAGATTCCTTTTCAAAATGACTCCTGCTCGTTTGCAATGGCAACACTGTCATCTTCTGGCCACCCCGACTACAGTGCTACAACTGGAAAGAAGAAGGAGCCATTTTGAAAAGGTAGCTTCTATTTTTCAATGACCTGCAGGAAGTGCCCATTTTGGAGCCATTCTGGAACTATTTGGCAACGTTTTAGGGACTTTTAAAGATAGGGAACTGAGGTTTCATTGAGCTCAGGAGCTGAGGATATGGCAGGCCAAAGAGTGAGACCAGAAATTGGAACATACTCATACTTGGCAGTCTACCTGCCAGTAACTAAGCCTTGGAAGAGGCCTTCTTTTCTAGAATGGGGCAGATCTGTAAGAAAGCTTGGAAACTACTGAACAATAGCATTGAGGGGAAGATAGCATGGGCAGTTGGGAATGCTGGTTTGGACATGCAGGGGAGACAGAATCAGCCCCGGGACCTGAGGTTCCCTTACTGGTGGTTATAGTCAACCCCTTCTCACCATCGTAAGACTTTGTGTGCCATAAAATGGAATGCAGATAGGGAGAATGCATCTCATCCTAGTCCTGAGACCCCAAACGGGTTTCTATTCCTTCTTTTCGTCCTGTGTTCTGTTTCCCTACTTTAGTTATTTCTGTGCTGCCTTCCTATGTAAGCACTTAGCAGTGTTTACTTTAACATTTGTGCAACACTTTAAAAAAACTGACTCATGGCCCAATCTAATGGCCTTGTAGGCCTCTTCCAACTTCACTATTCTCTGATTCTACTCACAGCTGGCTTAATGAAACTTTAAAGAGGAATATGAGGCATAAAAAAAAGTAACATCTGGCACTTGAGAGGAAAATCTATCTGTGGCATACCGGTACATCCCAAAAGGAGGATGTCACTGGCAAAAAATATTTACTTATTCATATATCTATTTACACGTTCATTTTCAAGGAGATTTTTTTCAGAACAGTTTACATTTATAAGCCTCGTTATTTTGTTTTTATATTCTTAGTTGATGTGTTCCTTATTAAATCGAATTTCCTGTTTTCTTCCTACAGGGAAATTTGGCACTGGAATCCAGTCCTATTTCTCGTTCCTTCGTTTCCTCGTAATGCTGAACTTTGTGATCTTTCTCCTTGTCTTCAGCTTCATCACCCTTCCGAACATTCTTTTCAGGCATGGCGTTGTTAATGGCAGCTATGTTAAACTATCTCTGGAAAGAACAGGTAATGGTCTGCCCCTTTCTGGCAGGATTGGAATGGTTCTCGCAGAAGTACAGTGGAACCTTGACTTACATACTGCTTGACTTACAGCATATTTGACTTGCAGCAAGAAGGGGCCTGTTTGACTTGAGTCGCAGGCTTTGACTTACATCTCGGAGCCCCAGCCAAAGGCACCGGAATTGGGCGGCAGCCACAACCCAGCATCGCGGCTGCCGCCTCCAAACTACTCCTGCCTTCTTCCTCTCCTCCAGCAGCGGCGGCTTCGGCGAGGCCAGCACAGAGCACCTGGAGCTGGTCCTCGGCCTCACCGAAGCTGCCGCTGCTGCTGGAGGAGAAGAAGGGCCGGGAGCTCGGGGCTGGCCTCGCTGGTTAGACAGTCGGCTCAGTCTTGTAAAAAATCTGGCTGCAGAAGTTTGGTCCACAATGGAAGCATTTTAGTTGGGGAGCTGTACAGTTGTGGGGCTCTAATGGTAAGCATAGAGTTGTTCAGAACTTGGAACGTCAGGTAAAAAATCAGTAAAACTTAAATGTAAGACACTGTTGCTATGAACATTAAAAAGTGGAGGCATATAACTTGTGGACTATAAATCCACTGCCTCCTCCTCTCTTTGAAGAGACATTTCATTTACATCCCCGGAAGGAATCTCCTATCCCAGTCAAATTTGTGTTAAATTGCTGTTTTCGGGGGTCTTTTTCATAATCTGGAACGGATTAATCCACTTTCCCATTACTTTCTATGGGAAAACTTCGTTTGACTTAAGTCATGTTTGACTTAAGTCTAGACCACTGGAAAGGATTAATGACGTAAGTCCAGATTCCACTGTATTTCAAAGCACTGAACAAGATCTTTCCTTTTTGTCCACATAAGTGGCTCCTAGCAATTCCAGTGCATTTTGATTTGCTCATCTCCACATGTTGAGCCATGCAATTGATGATAGTTGTGTGGCCTGTGACATCTGCTGAGAGAAAGAGTACCGTATTTTTTTGCTCCATAAGATGCACTGCACCATAAGATGCACCTAGTTTTTAGAGGTATGTATGGGGGGAAAATCCACACATACATACTGCATCAGTCCGGTGGTCTCTACAGTGAAAGCAAAAAGCTTCCCGCTCTAACTCCTTGTGTTGGACCCCTACCACCTGCCTCCTTTCAGAGGCACATGGAAGGAGAAGGCACCACCGCAGGGGGAGGCTTGTCCCCGCTGTGGTGCCTTTGGACCCCTGCCGTCCGCCTCCTTTTGGCGCCCGTCGAAAGGACTCGGGTCGCATCCCTGCTACCGACTTCCTTTCGCGGGGGGGGGGGGGCAAGCCGAAGGCAGCAAAGTGGAGGGGGAAGGCTTCTCCCTCCACTTTGCTGCATTCAGCTTGGGAGCCCCACGAAGGCAGGCAGGTGGCAGGGATTTGACCCACCTCCTTTTGGCGTGTTCCCAAGCAGAAGGCAGCAAAGGGAGGGGAGTAGGGAGGTCCGTGGGTGGCAAGGATGGTAGTGGTAGTTGCGCCTTTGAGCTGAATAGCGTCGCTTGCCTCGCTCGCTCGCTCGCTCCAGGTGCTGTTCGGCTCAAAGCGGCAAGGCATGCCTCCAAAAAGCACCCCCAGCAGCCGCTGTCACAGAGACTTTCAGTCCCGGGCAGGGCTGCATTCGCTCCTTAAGATGCATATACATTTCCCCTTATGTTTGAGCTGGGGACAAGTGTATCTTATAGAGTACAAAATGCAGTAATTTCATAACTTTCCTTTTCCACCTCCAGTATTTGAGAAGTATCTTCTTGATTTTAAGAGACCAGTTCTGCAGAATTATTCAGTGCCCCATTTGGAGAAATACAGTGCGATGCTGATAAGCAGTGCATGTAGTTTTTGACATTCTTATTGTTTTAGTTATTGTTCTATTTTAATCTGTTATTCACAGAGCTACACTGCACAATTTATCAAGTCACTCGTACCAAAGGACTGACTTACTTTTACAGTTATCTTATTGATCTCTTGTCTGGCACTGTAAGTATTTTCTATTTAGTTATATTGAAATCTAAAAACTGTATTACAGGTACCAAAAGGTTTCATAGAATGAAGAATGTCTCTGGATAGCAAGAATGATGTAATTTGTATTCCTGAAGGCTTTCACGGTTGGGATCTGATAGTTGTTGTGAGTTTTTCAGGCTGGGTGGCCATGTTCTGGAAGTTTTTCTTCCTCACATTTCACCAGACTCTGTGGCTGGTATCTTCAGAGGCCAAGGAACTCAGGGAACAAGGAGTTTCTCTCTGTGCTCTGGGGTATAGAGTGGGTGAGACCACAAAACGGCCCAACAGCCTGAGAAATTCACAAAAACTACAGAGGTCCCCCCCCCCGCCCTTTCGCAGTTCACATACCGCGGTCCCGCTATATCGCGGGTCCGCAGTAACTGGAAAGGGCTTGAGGGAGGGGGGGGATCGTGCACCACCCAACCGCGCCTCCCAGGAGGTCCGGGCAAGGAGCGCACAATGGCAAAGGGGCTTTCGACTGCGATCGCGCGATGCCTGCCCGGACCTCCCAGGAGATCCGCGCGTGATGGCCAAAGGGGCTTCTCGGAGGCGGGGGTGGCAGGGAGCGATGAATCGCTCCCCGCCACCACCACCCGCACGCCTCCCAGGCTTCTCGGAGGAGCCCAGAGGAGTGATCGCATCGCTCCCCGCCATCCCCCCGCCCCCTCTGAGATGCCTCGGAGCCCCCCGGGGGGGGTGCCGGGGAGTGATGCGATCACTCCTTGCCACCCCTCTGGGCCCCTCCGAGAAGCCTCGGAGCCACGCAGGGGGGCAGCGGGAGGTGATTGGGTTGCTCCGCGCCGCCCCCGGGCCCCTCCGAGAAGTCTCAGGGCCGGGCGGGGGGGGGGCGCAATCTCCATTGAAATGCATTGTCAATGCATTTCAATGGAGAAAATTTTCCCCATTGGAAAGCATTGAGCCAATGTTTTCCAATGGGGAAAATTTTCTCCCTTGAAATGCATTGCCAATGCATTTCAATGGAGACAGCCCCGGACAAGTCTCGGGTGGCGCGGGCGGGCGGCAGCGGAAGGTCAGATCCCCTTGCCGCTGCCAGCGCCCACCGCCCCAAGACTTCTCGGACAGGCGCGTGATCGCCCCCCGCCCCCACCCCCTGACTTCCACATATTGCGGATTTTCATGGATCGTGGGTGGGGTGGGTCCCTAACCCCCGCGATCGGCGGGGGGGGGTGTGTTACTGTATAATGATTTAATTATTTGTCTTGAAAAAATTTATAATCCTTCCAGTTTACATTGGACTACACCAGAAACAGGCACTGGGGAATGTAACTCCCATTATAGTTCCCCATTGGCTGTGCTGGTTAGTGATGGCATGATATGCAGTTTGGCAATATCTGGAAGGTCCCATCTTGCCCACCCTCAATTAAATAGTTAAAAGATTTCTTAATGTCCCCAGAGGCAATGTTTTGTTTTGCTGGAGTTCAGTGTCATAGCTTTCTTATCAGCATGAAATCTTCAGAGCATGACCTGCATGTCTGTGTGTAGTAACTTGACCTTCCTTTGTGCTAATTGCTTGCAGGGTTTTCTTGAGATGACAAGTCTTTTCTATGGTTACTACAGTGTTGATACCATACATCTTGGGCATCTAAAATACCAAGTGCCACTCGCTTATTTGCTGACCACATTGGCTTACCTTTCACTAAGTTTTGTCTGGATTGTCAAGAGGTAAATTTAGCTTGAAATGTCAGCTGCAATGGGTCATTGGTGTTTTTTTTTTTTGCTGTTGTGTCATTCTCCTATCAGCAGTAACATCAAAACCAGATTCAAGGATGTCTGAGACAAAGAGATTTGTGCATTTTAAAACTCATCTATAAAATGAATAACAGTAAAACTATAACGATACAGTAATACCTTGGTTTACGATCATAATCCGTTCCAGAAACATGCTTGTAAACTGAAGCACTTGTGTATCGAAGTAAATTTCTACATAAGAAATAATGGAAATTCCATCTCCCCATGGTCCACATACTGTACACACAAAATGCCAACACCCACAAAAGAAGTCGGCAAAAATTCACACCCACACCATAGTTTAGGTACCTGGCTGCGGAATATGCTCTGCTTGGGACTGAACAACTGGATTTTACTCTCCATTTTAATGTGACAATAAAATGCAATTTGTAGGGGTTCCCTGCCATTTCACAATGGTTCCCCTGCCATTTCACGGTTCATACACTGCGGTCCCCGGTATATTGCCCCCTGGGGCAAGCTGCTTGGGCCTGTTTGAGGCCTGGCACTGCCCCGAACGGGCCTCCAATGAGCTTCCCAGGCCTGTTGAAGGCCCCAGAACTGGTTTCCAGTGAACCAGAAGTCACTTCCAGATCGCCGGAAACCACTTCTGAGGCCTCCAACAGGCTTCCTGGGCCTGTCAGAGATCCTAGAAGTGGTTTCCAGCGAACTGACTTCGGGAAAACCGGAAGTGGTTTCCGGTGATCCGGAAGTGACTTCTGGATCGCCAGAAACCACTTATGGGGCCTCCCTGACAGGCTCAGGAAGCCCATTGGAGGCCCTTCTGGGGCAGCACCAGGCTTCAGTTAAGTGTAGGAGGCCCCATAGAGCCCCCCCCAGTTCCATCCTGACCCAGCATCTGCATATTGTGGATTTTCAGTTATCGCAGGACGGGTTGGGTCCTTAATCCCATAGGCAGGGGAGTACTGTACACATTTGACTAGCTGCCCTATGATTATAAATGGTTTGAAAAATAAAAAATGATGTTGAAAACAAATTAAATATAAATATAAATATAAAGAAAAAAAGCCTAATCTGTACTCTCCTTTGAAAACCTTCATGGCTCTCCCCTCCCTCTGCTTTTGAGGGGTTGCCTGAGAGATAATTTCCCAGGCAATCCCCCACAATCTAGCAGGGAGACAGAAGGAGCACCACTATTGGCTCACTTGTGAGCTGTAGTGCTTGTATTGCAATACATTGCTCGTTGATCAAGGCATAATTCAAGCATATCCAAACTTCGGCCCTCCAGATGTTTTGGAGCACAACTCCCACAGTCCTTTGCCACTGGGAATACAGGCTTGGAATTATGGGAGCTACGGTCCAAAACATCAGGAGGTCCAAAGTTTGGTCATGCCTGGCATAATTGATCAGAAATGATTGCTCGTCTTGCAAAACACTCACAAGCCAAGGTATTACTACACCAAGTTTTGGTACAGAATTGTGCTACTATAGGTGCTGTATAGAAGATTCGAATTATTTCCCATCATGAAAACAAAAATAGCCCTGCTCTGCAAACTTTTCTGCTTACATCCTTGTTAGTATGCACAAGGAGAGCATTTCAAAGCTACTGTAACTTGTCCAGTAAATTAATGGCTGAAGCCTTGTTTTGTAAGTTATGCTGTGTAATGCTCATGACATTATCAGCTGCAGCTGTTTTTCGGAACAGAAACATTTCCATTCCATCCCTGAAGGTCTTGAAGCTCTAATAGAATCTTTTTCATCAGTAGGAAGCTGTTGGGGGCAGGGTGGATACAAGTCAATAATTCAAATCAAATCATTTAAGTCACCATTAAAATTTTCAAAAATAAGATTTTTTTAATGAAACTAAATTGTGATCAAATTGATCTAAATCAGGCCTGCCCAACAGGTAGACCGCAGGCTACTGGTAGTCCGTGAACGGTTCAAAAGTAGCCCGCCGTTCATCAATAAAAAAAGTGAGGGGGATAAGTTCTCCACCCCTCCCTCCCCCATCCCAAGGACCACCACTGCCCCAGCAAAGTTCTGGGTCTGCCAGCCCACTCTCTCAGCCAAGCGGGGCAGTTCAAGGGCCATGGCGCATTGAAATGCATTCCTTCGGGAAACCGCTGCCCTACTTACAAAAGTGTATACTTATGAGCATGTGCTTGGAATGGATAAAATTCGTAAGTAGCGGTTTTAGTGTAGTAGCCCTCTGGCACTTTGGGCCGGAAAAAGTAGACCTTGGCCTGTTCAAAGTTGAACAGCCCTGATCTAAATCATATCCACCCTGGTTCAGGGTCACGGGATGTGAGAGAAGTCTTTAATTGGAGAGGAAAACTGTTGCCAGCGGAATGATTATACCAGTGGAGGTTTTAGCTATTTAAAAATCTGCCTTATTTTTGTATCTACTAATAACTTCCCACTGATAAAAGGCATTCCATGGAATGAGTGCGTGTTGTAAATGTTTTATTTCCTTAAAATTGCTGCAGCTGATGATGCCATCAGCTTCACATGACCTAACTTGCAGAACAAGATTTCAGCCAATAGATTCATCACTACCACCACCATCAGAATTTACATCCTAACTTTCCTCCAGTATTCATGGCTCCCTTTCCTGCTTCATCTTCTCAACAGCTTTGAGAGTGAGAAAGAGTGACCAGCCCAAGATTACCCTCTAATGGCTTGAAACAGAATCTCCAACATACTAAGCCTTGCACTATACTACTGACTGCTAGGACCTCTTACTTTTACTTGGAGGCTGTGATTCTGTCCATGTTTACTTTGCAAGAAGTCCTAACAAATTCAGATGGAGATATTTCTTAATGCATGCATAGCATCTACCAATAAGGGGTTATGCCATTTCACATACAAATAAATTGCTAGTCAAGTATTTAATTTCGCATACAAATAAATTGCTAGTCGAGTATTTAATACTTAATGGGGTATCTTTCCTAGAGCTGTCGAAGGCTTTAAGCAAAGTTTGGTGGGCAGTGAAGACCAGTTTCAGAGCTATTGCAACAAAATATTTGCTGGCTGGGATTTCTGTATTACGGATGTAAATGCTGCACAGCTGAAGCATTGCAGTTTACAGTATGAGCTTAAAGTGAGTATATATAGTTATATGTATACATATTTTTTACTTAATAATATACTAAAACATGCAGTAAATTGAAATTCAAAATAGTCAGCAGGTACCAATGTGTATAACAGGAAAATAATCTAAGTCAGCCGTTTTTGAGGCAAAGCTGGAGGAAGGACTACTGTCGCTGGGTAGTTCAACTGATATAAACCACAGTTTAAGATTCCCAGTAAGGTTACCTAAGGCTGCAGCTTTATAATACAATATTTTTCCTGTTTATTCAGAAGCTAAATAGGGCTGATTTCCAGGAGAATGGAGGGATGGTTGCAGTTGATCTAGCTGCTTTAAGTTAGATTATCATTGTTATTGTAATTATTATTCGAACTAGAGTTGGATCAGTCATTAGGCTAATTAATTTGTTGAGCAAATTACTTAGTAACTGTGGTTGCAAGGGTTTTTGTCCATCTAATCAGTTATTTGTCTCAGTTTGTGGGGGTTTTGGTAGTGTTCTTAATTTTTTCTCTCTAGTGTTTTTCTGATTTTTTTGTTACATTTTGTGACTGAGAGCTTATCTTAGTTTCAGTAGGCACCCAGCATAAATAGTCAGATGCCCAATTTTTGATGCTTCTGCCTTAAGAGATAAGATGAGTAGCCTAATGGGGACATGATCTTCTCAGTGGTCTCTTGACCAGGCCGCCTCTTCATATCTTCCTTAGCTTTGTTGGTGATAAGGATTTAGACTGTGTCATTCTTATCTAGACGTGCTGTAATATCTGTAGTAAATGTATCACACTGCTTATAGTCTAGTTTCGTTTTGAAGATCATACTCCAGTTTCAAAAAGTTCTGATTTAATGATCATGTTGTTTTAAGAAAGTTGCCTTGGGGAACCAGGGAGTAGAATGTGTTAGATAACGTTTAATTCCGTGAGCAGACTCTGCGGCAGCACAATTTTGCAGGCATTCTGATGACACTGTCAGAGGGAATACAGTGGTACCTCGACTTTCAAATTTAATCCATTCCGAATGCATGCTCTTAAGTCGAACTACTCTTAAGTCGGGGTACCTATCTAAAAAATTGAAAAATAAGTTGAAAAATAAAAAAATGAAAAAACTACCGTATATACTCGAGTATAAGTCGACCCAAGTATAAGTTGAGGCCCCTAATTTAACCCCCAAAAACTGGGGAAATGTATTGACTTGAGTATAAGCCTAGGGTGGGAAATGCAGCAGGGCCTGGCAGCTCCTCTGTTGTAACCTGGGGGAGTGGTGTGTGATGTTTAAAATGACTTTTAGCCACTGACCCAAGCACTTGCCAGGCCCTGCTGCATTTCCCACCCTAGACTCCCCTGTGATGCAGAGGGGGGTCATGAGAAGCGGCACGCACTGTTTAAAATGACTTTTAGCCACCGGCCCAAGCACTTGCCTCAGTGGCTAAAAGTATTGACCCACCTATAAGCCGAGGGCCCCCCTTTTCAGCCCAAAATTAGGGCTGAAAAACTAGGCTTTTATTCAAGTATATAAAGTATTTGTAAGTCGAGCAGACCATATCTAACATTTGTAAGGTGGCAGTCAAAATGCCAAGAGTTTTCTGCTCTTAAGTCAAATTGCTCTTAAGTCAAACTGCTCCTGTCGGGGTACCACTGTACTAGGAGGGGTTTTGCATCATGCTCGTTCAGCTGTCGCAACCACCTTAAAAACTGAGCGTTACATTATGTTTGCCCTACTCCATGTCTTATTCTTCCCAGGCAGCACTGGGCATGTTGGGTGTGGTGATGGGATTCCTGGTGAAACACACTTGAGGAGTAATTGGATGAGAAGGCCTGCTTATTAACATCATTGTCCTCCAGCATCTTTCTTGGTTGCGACCAAGAGATGAGTCAAATGCTTGGTGTGAAAATATTATCCACAATTGTAAGCTTCTTTGGTGGAACTTGAAATATGGGCAAGGCTGTAGGATTCTTATATCAGTGCATCATGTTCTCATTACAGACTGATTTGGAGGAAGAGAGGCTGAGGCAGAAAGTTGCAGAGAGAACCACCCAAGAGAAAATACGCATCTATTGCTTCAGAATTTTCTTAAATGCCATAGTGCTTGGCGTTTTGGCAGCTTGCTTTTCTTCTATCTACAGAGCAACTGTTTATTCACAAGAAAATATTTCAAATGTAAGTTTTACTTATTAGAGATAAGATTCCACAAGCTCAAAGCACTTTTTATAGTTTTCTCCCTGCCCTAAGTAACTCTTACCACAAGTCAGGAAGGCTGAGAGTAGGGTCTGGCTGAAAATCATCTGGTGAGCTTGATATTTTAGCAAGGATGAGCTTGGTGTGTTCTAAATACTTTGAACAAACTTCCCTGGAGTTTCTAAATTGTAGGAAGGTAGTTCCAGCCAGTACACCATGCCAGTTTACAGACTGCTTCATGTAGTAGCCTACTGAAGTAGCCCTTTTGCCTGCCACACTTAACTCATTTTAACTGCTATCAATTTGCTACAAATGTGTTTAAAAACAAGAATGATGCTTCTTTCTTTCTCATCCCCTCCCTTTTTTGAGGGAAAAATTCCCTTAATTAATGTTAAAGGTAGCCAGAAAATTCATGAAAATGCATTGTGTCTTTGGGATATTTAATATTGGAAGGGTAAGTAAAGCAGCCTGGTAGAATAGTAAAAAGTACTAAAAGCCTGGAACATTTTTGGAGAAGGGTATCTTCTCACTCAGATAAAGGATGGAGAGTCTGGAAGCAGAGATAGATCTGAATGGCTGTAATAAAATCGGGAGATGCATCACTATTCAATAAGAACAGAGATGGGTTTATGGAGGGAGATGATTTATGGAGATTTATGATGATTTACGGAGGGAGATTAGTTCTTCCTATGAGCTGCTGTTGCCCCATGGCCAAAATTCAGCAACAACCAGGAAGTTTCAAAAGGCATGTCAGGATTTACCACTGCATTTGCATAATGCAAGTTACAGTGTTGACAGTCTGTAGGTCACTTCTGATCACTTCTACACACCTGAGCCATTGTCATTTTTTTAAAAAAATATTTTTATTATTATATATTGTACAAACAAAATAACAAATAACAAATAACAATACAAGTGTACCCCCATCCCCCGGGACCATCCGTAAATTCTTCTTTGTTACTCCGTCTTCTGTTGTTCTAGTATTCTTCTTAAAGTCCTCTTCTCCAGAACTGTCTTGAAATATTTGTCGGCTCTTTCCCCTTCCCTTCAACTAATACAAAGTCTATAATTTTTCCCCAAATGTCATAAAAAACGTCTTTTTTCATTTCTCCTCGTTTAACGTTTAGGCTACAGGACAATTTATCGTTTATGGCTATATCCCAAACATTGTCATTTTTCTGAATGTGGGTTCCCTCAGACATTTTTTTACTTACAATTCTGATTGACTCGAGTCATCATCAGTGATGAACCCCAAGAGATGGAGGTTGTATTCATGCTTGTAGGAACTCAGATAGTAGAAAGCTAAGGAGAGCAGCACAGAAAAAAGACTACCTGCATAAAGAGAAGGGTCAGGAATTAGAGGTCTGTGTCTGCTGGGAAAGAATCAACCTGGACATGTGGAAGGTCCAGGCAGCTTGAGCCAGGCAAAAGAAGAATTCTAAACTAAACTGAGAAAGAGACTTACTATGTCTATCTAATATATGCAGGACAGCAAAACCAGATTTGAAGATAGCCTCTTGGTGCAGTATTTGCCTTCGATGGTGATCACAATAGCCAACTTTATTGCTCCCTTGTTTTTTTCGCTGATCATTAAATTTGAAGACTATTCACCAGCTTTTGAAATCCGGTTAACCCTGATGAGGTAAGAATCCTACCTTTCTCTGTAGGTGTGTTGATTCTCTAAAAAATAGAAAAGCAAGAGTTTTTACCACATTCATTCACTATTACTCCTTTTTCTTTTGCTTTAATTGTGCTCTTGCTCCCAGCCGGTTAAGGTTCACATTTCCCACTGCTTTTTTAAAAGCGTTATATGCAAAGCATTCTTATTTTGTTGACTTCTCTATATTTTTTCCTATGAAAAATCCTTGTACTGCACACTAGATCCACCGCACAGATGCCCATTCCCATCTGTTCTTCATATTGCAAAATGCTCATAGTATCTAAATTTTGCCGTCCATTGGTTATTTCCCCCCCCCCATATGTCTGTTTTAAAGGTGTGTCTTTGTGCGCTTGGCCAACGTTGGCGTTCTCTTGTTCTCCCTGTGGACTCGTATCAAGTCCTGCCCTGATGAAAAGTGCAAGGCCTGTGGATACAACTACAAGCTGTATCCTGTAAGTAAATGTAGATTTGATATGGTTTCTGAGGGCCTTTTTACACGACCCCTGAGATCCGCTGGCCACTTAAATTCGGACCAGAGATCTTAGGGGTTGGTCGCTCTTCCTCTGTCTTCCTCTGTCCCCACCCCCCTCGGCACTTCCTGGTTGCTGGCTGCCTGAGGGAGGGAGAAAAAAGAAAGAAAAGAATGCCGGTTTACCTCCGTTTTGTTCCGGACAGCATTCAGATCTCTTAAAGGGGCGGGGCGCAAAAAAAGAACAAACAGAAGCCAGGAGAGCCCCGCACTCACTATCCTTACACCAGATCAAATATTTGTCACCTCCAAAAAGCAGGTACAAGAAAACTGCTGTTTGGTCTTGCTAAAGTGGGCGGGGTCGCACTTTATTGTCTGCAAAGTCCGGAGCTGGTGGGTAAACATTTTTAAGGTCCGGACCTTGCAGCCATTTGCGGCGGAGCTTAGGGGTCGTGTATAAACGCCCTGAGTTACTCCAGAACATCTCTGGAAAACTTCCAATGGCAGTTGGAGGAGAAGGAGCCCTTTGCAAGGGGCTTCTTCTCCACCAGGTGAGATGCTTTACAGCTTGATGTTCTGCTGATGGGCCCGATCCTGCTATTAGTGGGTGATTGCCTCAAGTAGCAGAAGCTGGAGCAGTAGAGTTGTTTCTCCAGCTCCCTACCAGTTTTCTACTTGGATGTGTCAGATTTATGAAGGAAAAATACAATTGTTTTGTTTGTTCCTTGGTGTGTTTTTTTTACATGAATTGGTGAGTGGCTCCCTCTTTTCTTTATCTCATAGTACCTTGGATGAATCACATGCATTCACTGTCAAGAACTCAGTTGATAATACTAACTGTGTGCCCTCAATTCATTTCTGGATTATTGTGAGCCTTTTAATAGTTTTCTAGGTAGATAATACTTGGAAGTGGTTTGCCCCTTCTTCACGGACCATCCTGAGACTGTGTAGCTTGCCCTGGGACACGCAGGCTGGCTCTCTTCCCAGGACGTACAGTGGAAAGTTGAACTCCCAAGATCTGACTCAGGGCGTTTATACACGACCCCTAAACTCCGGGGCAAATGGCTCCCAGCTCCGGAGCTTAAAAATGTTTACCCACCAGCTCCGGAGTTAACAGGAAATTAAGTGCGACCCCGCCCACTTTAGTGTGTCCCAGCGCACTTTTCTTGTACCTGCTCTGGGACAGTGAAAATTATTTGATCCGGTGTAAGGATAGTGAGTGCGGGGCTCTCCTTGCTTCTGTTTGTTGTTTTCTGGCTCCCGCCCCTTTAAGAGCTACTTTTACAGAGACGAGAGGCAGAACGAGGTGAGCGGCATGCTTTTCTTTCTCTTTTTCTCCCTCCCCTCACGCAGCCAGCAACCAGGAAGTGCGGAGGAGGTGGGAACGCCCAAAGAGCGACGAACCCCTAAGATCTCTGGTCCGAATTTAAGTGGCCAGCGGATCTTAGGGGTCGTGTAAAAAGGCCCTCAGTTGTGATATAAGAACTCAGTAGCTGTTGTAGATTCTTTTTTTTTTTTTTTTTTGTAGGATGAGGTGTTACAGCTTGCTAATTTTGGAGAACCATTATTATTCTAAACCAGTGGTTCTCAAACTTTGGGTCCCCACTAAAAACCCCAGAAGCCTTCACCACTAGCTGTATTAGCTGTAGATTTCTGGGAGTTGTAATCCAAGAACATCTAGTTGAGAATCACTGGTCTAAACTAGAGTCAGTTAAATCAGTGGGCCAGATTACTGTTTATTAACAAATCCAAATAACTTAAATATGTGTAATCCCATTGGAAAGTAAATTGGATTTAGCCCTTTTTTGCTGGGTTTATATCCTAACTTTTTTCCAGAGAAAAGCAAAGTTTTTATCTCTTAAGAGCTTGGTTTTATCTTGATAACCCTGTTGTCTCTTCTTTCAGTGCTGGGAATCTCAGATTGGTCAGGAAATGTACAAGCTGATGATATTTGACTTCATCATAATTTTTGCTATTACTGTCTTGGTTGACTTTCCTAGAAAGTGAGTATAACATTCAGAGACGCTCCCCCCCCTTTTTTTTTTTAGGTGAAACTTCTTTTGATACTAAAAGTACTTGTTTTCAGATTTAAATAAAGCACATACTCTTTGTGATATCCAAACTAGCTTATGAAATGCAATTATTAATAAGAAAAGTTTAGGATTAAACTGTGGCTTTATTCTTAGACTGTAGTGTCAGCAAAACACACTCACATCAGCTTTTAGTATAGAAAGAAAACCATGGAGAAGAACGAGCTGCTAGAAGCAAGAATACCATAGCATAAAAGAACCTTGAGTCAACCTCATGTATGCTTTGCCATCTGTTGCATCAGAAGAGAAGGGCTCAGGGCAGGAAGGGAGGAGGCAAAAATAAAACAGCCAACATTATAATGCCAGTGTACAAAACAATAGTACGGCCACACCCGGAGTATTGTGTACAATTCTGGTCACCGCAACTCAAGAAAGACATAATGGAACTGGAAAAGGTGCAGAAGAGAACAACTGAAATGATTACTGGGCTAGGGGGCCTCCCTTATGAGGAAAGGCTAAAACATTTGGGGCTCTTTAGTCTGGAAAAAAGACACCTGAGGGGGGATATGATTATGTACAAAATAATGCTGGGCATGAGTAAAGTGGATAGAGGGACACTCTTCTCTCTCTCACAAAATACCAGAACTAGGGGACATCCAGTCAAATTGAGGGCTGGGATAGTGAGAACAGACAAAAGAATTTTTTTTAACTCAGTGTGGTGTTAGTCTGTGGAATTCCCTGCCACAGGAGGTGGTGATGGCATCTGGCCTGGATGCCTTCAAAAGGGGATTGGACAGATTCCTGGAGGAAAAGTCCATCACAGGTTACAATCCATGATGGAGATGTGTAATCGCTAGACTTAAAACCAGGGTACTTCAAGGGCCAGATGCAGGGGAGTGGTATCAGGAGACAGATATCTAGTATCATGTGCTCCTGGACGCATTTGGTGGGGCCACTGTGAGATCCAGGAAGCTGGACTAGATGGGCCTTGGGCCTGATCCAGCATGGCTCTTCTTATGTTTTTTGTAAAGTGTGGGTAAGAGGCAGGGAAGAGAATCTGTCTCACAGATTCCCACTCAGAGAGGCCTGCCTCTCCCTCCATCTCCTCAAAATACCCTAAAACAACTGGGTAGTTATAAGTCTTATCTAAACAAGAACTCCCCCGCCCCCCAATGCAGATTTCAGTTCCCATCCTTTCCAGATAATATGGCTAACGGCTGAGAACAGTGGGAGCTATAGTACAGCCCACGCAGCCCTTCACTCTGTCAGAGAATTCTGCAATCAATGCATTTCAAAATGTTCTTCTGTTGTGAAGACTTTGTTTCTCTAAATGAAAGGATTCATTTTGTAATGTTGCGGACTTTAATTCAGAGCCTTTTCTTCTTAGGTTGATGGTTACCCATTGTTCCTTTAAGGCCTTCCGTTGGTGTGGACTGCAGGAGTTTGCCATCCCTGATAATGTCCTTGATATTGTCTATGGGCAAACTATTTGCTGGATTGGGACTTTCTATTGCCCGCTACTCCCTGTAATTGCAACAATAAAGTATTTCCTTGTCTTTTACATTAAAAAGGTATGTGGTTTTGTGACGTACATTGTCTCTGTATTATCAGAATTGCCAGAATACTCAAAACATGCACATTTAAGTTTTTTCAGACAAGATAGATTTGGAGGCTAGTTTTAAATTTACTTTATTGTGATGCGCTCATGGACCCAACATTGGAACAAGAACAGTTAAAACAGAGATAAGCAATTTACATGTATCGGAAGTTAAAACCCGTTCATCATCTTAATGGAGCATTTTATGTGATCTTACAACCTAGACGAGAAACTTCGCCACTGTCTCCATGATTTGTACCTGCCAACAAAATCTTTAGATGTTTGTTAGGACACATACCGGGACGTTTATTCATAAATGGATAAATAGGTTGAATACGTTTAAAGGCTGCATTCCAGCATAAAATGCATCAGGGTCCCTACTGTCTCCTCACCACAAGGACATAAACAATCTTTATAGGGGATGTTATGAAAACACCCTTAGTTGTAAATTAATTTACAATTTTTAAAATTTAAAATTGTAAAGCTATTTTATGAAACCTGGTTTATTGGAAACACTACTATAGTAACTAATTTATATGCCAGATCTTTAAATGCCAGATCTTGGCCTTTTTCGTCTTCCACGAAGGAAAAGCAAAGCAACAGGAGAGCTGCTAATTACCAGTGTGAATGTGCAAATTTAATGTGACCCATGAACCTCATAAGTGTGTTGGAGCATCAGAAGTACATTCAGTTCTCACATGTCCTCCGTGATAAAGCTTGGATCGCCTTGTGCATTCAGATAATTTCATTAATAAAAACACTTGCAAATTCAGGAGGAAAGTATTTGTGATTTCCTTTTTAAGGGAATTTTATGAAAGGCAGAAAGATTAAGATACTTTTCCAGAATATGTGAATTTTCTAGAAAGCTAGGCACATATTAGAGCAGTGTTCTCCAGCTTGGCACCCTGCAGAAGTATTGGGGGCTAGGGACCTATTAGGAAGCACAGGGGGCCAGATTCACCCCCAGTTTCACCATTCCTGGATCATAAGAACAGTGGAGGAACTAAAAAGAGCCATTCTCTTTTTTAGCTTTGTGGCTGTTATCTTTTCTTCTTTCCAGATAAGTCTAATGCATACCTGTAAACCTTCAGCTCGCCCCTTCAGGGCATCGAGCTCCAACTTTTTCTTCCTGGTGGTGCTCTTGATTGGCCTAATCTTAGCTTTCATTCCAGTGGGGCTCAGCATGACACAGTAAGTGGCTGGTTTTGTACTCAGCATTTTTACTGCAAAACAGTGGTAGAAACAAAATGTATTAATTCTGCCCGAAATCCCTCAAAATATATGAAGGTCCTGTATTTTAACTGGTGATGGTGATAGGGCGGTGTGTCTGCTAGTGAGTGCCACAGCTCAAGCATAGCCCTGCCATGAAGAGAAGGCAGTGAACGTATTGGGTCATGAATGCTGGAAAATGGCAGCAAGGTGTTACTGTATGCTCAGTTGCCTGCCTTACACCCTGAATGTGCTTAGTATGTTCCTCAAGATGTTGCTGGGCTGCGACTCCCAGCTTTCTTCACCAGTGGGTATGCTGGCTAAGTGTGATGGGAGTTGCACTGAAACAGTGTCTGGGAAACTGCAAGTTATCTTAAGGCAGGCATGTCCAAAGTCAGGCCCGGGGGCCAAATGTGGCCCGTCTTCAAATTCTGAATGGCCCACGGCTTCTTCTCCCCACGGGCTCAGCCTGTTACACATCCCCGCCAGCTGGCCCCTCCCCATACCGGATGGAGGCATTAGCTTGCAGTTTTATGCTTTGCCTGCCCTCCCTGCCTGTCCATCCCCCCCAGCCACCTGCCCAGCCCACCCCCCCCCCAGCTCCATTGCTGCAGCATCCTTCCCGCCTCAGAGATGTGTCCAAAGTCCGGCCCCAGGGGGCCAAATGCAGCTGAATGGTCAGCCCCCACACATTTTCACCTCACCAAATCTGGCCCCCCTTGCAAAAAGTTTGGACACCCCTGTCTTAAGGGATAGAGGTTTTGTTTTAAGCTAGCTCACCAGCATTAGATGCAGTGGGGAATGCTGTTCAGTTGTCAGCCAGGAAAAGGTTCATCTTCCAGTGTGCTTGATTTGTGTCCTGTGCAGTGGAAATGAGCACCCTGGTTTTTTTCTTTTCCATCAACAACAACATGCTTTAGGGCAGTTGGGCTTTTAGTCTTGCTTGCTTTCCATTGAATGTACTTACCACTAACATCTAATCCAAACTTGCTTTTGATCAGAGTGGTGTAAGTAAATCTTTCTGTAAGGAGAATGTAGCTTGTTCTTTAGCTCTACTGTTTATTGTTTAATCTCTAAATACTATTCCTAAATGGCCTCAAGGAAATGAACTTGTGTTTCATTTAAAAGCACAACAAAAATGATTTTAAAAATGAAAGGTTAAAAGTCAGAGACTATGAAAATGTCTTTGCTTAAAAGGTAATCAAAGGGACTAGTTTATTCTTCCTAAACTAAAAGTTCCACACATAGGATGTCTCAACTGATAAAGCTCTTCACGGCATTGTGGCTCATTTAATTTTAAAAGGTGAGGAGAAGACTGAGTTTTTCCCCAGTCTGATGTGACCCCCGGTATGTACATTTACAGTACATCTCCCAATGTCCTCTATTCTCAGTAGGGAATGGGGGACTTGTCTAATCCATTTCAAGGAGGCCTCTCTTAGGGCCTTTTCACACGACCCCTAAGATCCGCTGGCCACTTAAATTCGGACCAGGGATCTTGGGGGTTCGTTGCTCTTTCTGCGTCCCCACCCCTCCGCACTTCCTTGCTCCTGTCTGCGTGAGGGGAGGGAGGAAAAAAGAGGAAAAATGCAGGCTCACCTCCGAAGCTGCCCAGAGCCCCGTCGTTGTCCTGATTCCTTCTCTTCTGTTTGTTTGTTTTTTTGCCTCCCGCCCCTTCTCTTAAAGGGGAGGGAGGCAAAAAAAAACAAACAGAAGCGAGGAGAGCCCCGCACTCACCAGATTAAATCCGGACCTGGGGATTTTCACCCTCCTAGAGCAGGTACAAGAAAAGTGCGCTGGGACGCACTTAGGTGGGCGTGGTCGCACTTAATTTCCTGCAAACTCCGGAGCTGGTGGGGAAACAATTGTAAGCTCTGGAGCTGGCAGCCATTTGCTGCGGAGTTTAGGGGTCGTGTACAAATACCCTTAGTGCATGGACAGATGATTGCAGGAGAGCATGATATATAAGTTGAATAACATCACTTTTTGTCCTGTCTCCCCTCTTAAAAACAGCATTCCCTCCTCAAAAGCATGTGGACCTTTTGTAAACTTTCAACATTCTTGGAATATCCTTTACCACACCATCAACCAGTTCCCTGTCATGTTGCAGAAGACCCTATATGGCATTGGATCAGAAGCTTTTGCAGTACCTTTCTTTATGGTTATCTGGTGAGTGTTGCCATGGATCATTTCAGCCTCCTTTGACTTTTTCGTTATGGTGGCCAGTTATTTGAAGTGCAGTGTTATCGGCAGGAGAAGAGAAGGCTGGTATCTAAATGTTAAATGTGTCGAGAATTCAGTTGAAGGAAGTCATAGCGGTAAGGAGAATATCTGAGTTTGGAGTGAACCATGGAGACAAAACTCAAAGTCTACCCAGTCATCAGAACCCCAATCCCACAAATACCTCTTCCTATCTCCTACAGTCAAAATAACAGCAAAGAAAGGCCTTAAGTTATTTCTTCACTTCCATATTATACAAGTGTGTCACTGTATCCAGTGACCAGACTGGCTCAGTTGGATCAGAATCGGCCATGTGTTAAAACTGTTTATATGTATTTCTTTTGTTGGGTCCTCTGAAACAATTTAATTATCTGTGTCATACCATCGGATAATTTCATAGATTTAAAACAAATCCCACTGTAGGCTAGTATTTTGCACTGTGCCATTTCCCCTTGCCCTCCATTAAATCTTCTGAAACTAGCAGTTTTTATTTTTGGTTGGGTACTGTACCTTGTATAAATGAATTAATTCGTTCCAAATAAATTTATGTTAAGCAAATTTTCCTTTATACAAATTTCCCATAGGAATGCATTGAAAACAGAGTGATCCCATTTTTATGTTGTACAGATTCTCCCCATAGGCGATTATGTTAAGCAAATTTCCCCTATCTCCGAAATTCTTTATGTTGTACAATTTTATGTTATACAAACTGTTTGTTATACAAGGGTCCACTGTAATTTGGTTCTTTAAAAACCAGTGGCAAAGCCAACATGCAGGATCTGGAATGTAGGCTGTTGCTGCTGCTGTTAATTTGTTAGATTTTTATACTGCCCATCTGGCAGCAGTGCCACTGTGTTGAGGAACACAGTGTTGCGTTTAAAGGGCTTGTGTGTTCAATACTTTTCTATATCTGTTTATTTTGAGTCCCTAGTGTGATACGCAGATCTCTGTTTTTGGTGAGTTGTACTTTTGTCCATATTAAGGTGTTCTCTTGTATCTCCCTGTTTTACAGTCTTGTTATGTTCTATCTCGTTGCCTTGGCTGGAGCACACAAACGAGTTGTCAATCAACTCAGGGAACAGTTAGCCTTGGTAAGTTCCAATTGAGTGGCATTACTTTACCCTTCCTCTCCTAAATCTACTAAAATGCAGTTACTCTCAAAGCCATACAATGTGAAAATGCAATTCATTGGTAGGTTTTTGTTCCTTCCTTTTATGGGCAGGAGGGAATGTTTTCCTGAATATCTGAAATTCTTCACTTCATTTTGTTTCTCTTTAACCCTGATAGCAAGAAACGGATTTGGAGCTGAAAAGCTGAATTATTTACAAAGCACTAGGCCAGTGGTTCTCAACCTGTGGGTTCTCAGATGTTCCTGAACTGCAACTCCCAGAAATCCCTTCCAGCACAGGGGGTGGTGGAGGCTTCTGGGAGTTGCAGTCCAGGAACATCTGCGGACCCCACAGGTTGAGAACCACTGCATGAGGCAGTCTTCCTTGTAATCCCGCAAGGTAGAACTAGTTGTTAATGGTGTCAAGCAGAAACTGCAGGCAAGAAACCTGGAATGTGGTGAAGATTGGCAAGCCAAATAATATCAACAGGGTTTTTGTTTTTGTGTGTGTGTTTAAAGAAAATAAAAGGTTGTGTTTGACTGTCTGACATTGGCTGAGAGGATTTGAATCGGTTTCCTTGACGGGCTTGTGGTTGCCTTTGTGTCCAAAACAAGACCAAGACCTGCAAACTAAAGTATCCGAAAATAAATATCTTTACTCAGAAGCAGTCTGCGGCTGTTTTATGTCCTTTCTGTTGCAGAGGAAAAACCCACCCAAGAGGACTTTAGCCTTATGTTTATATATACTCATTGTATTTCCCCCTTTCTCTCATTGCCTTTTAGGAGAGCCGTGACAAACTCTTCCTGATCAGGAAACTGACTGAAGCTCAGAGGCTTCGCTGATAGACCTTTCAATGTCTGCTACCTTCCCAATAGGGTGGATAAAAATCAAAATGTTTAAATCATGATTTCAATTAAAATTCCAATATTTTACATTTAAAACATAATTTAAAGCAATTTCATTTAAATTAAATCTACCCTACGTTTTCACCATTTCTGGAACTACTTTTAAGAATCCCAAAACAAAATTGCAGAGCCTTGAACCTTGAGAAAATAATTTGCAAACTGTGGTAAACTGGCTTCATTTGCTGTAGATAATGGTCCTTGCTATAGTTTCATTCATATACAGCAATACCTTGGTTTAAGAGTAACTTGGTTTAAGAGCATTTTGCAAGACAAGCAAACATTTCTTCTAAAATTTGCCTTGATCAACAGGCAGTGTCTTGCAGTACAAGTAACTGGAGCAGGCCACATGATCACAAGTGAGCCAGCGGTGGATCTCTCTCTCTCTCTCTCCTTCTAGGTTGTGGGTGATTTTCTGGAATGTTCCATCTCAGGCAGCCTCAAAAATAGAGGGAGGGGAGAAGAATAGAGTTCTCCTTTGTACCAGCCAGGAACATTTTCAAAGGGGAGTGCAAGTTAAGGGTTTGCTTTACTTTTCTTTATATTTTTCTTTAATTTGTTTTCAACATCCCTTTTTATTTTCCAAATCATTTCTAGTCATGGGGCAGCTAGTCAAGTGTGTATATGAGTACAAATTGCATTTTATTATTTTCACATTAAAAACTCAGAGTAAAATCCAGTTGTTAGTCCCAAGCAGAGCAGATTCCGCAGCCAGGTACCTAAACCATGGTGTGAGTGTGAGTTTTTGTTTTCTTTTGTGAGTTTTGGCATGTTTGTATACAGTATGTGGTCTCTGGGACCCCAGAACAAATCATCTGAGTTTCCATTATTTCTTTTGGGGGGAATTTGCTATGATATAACATTGCTTTGGTTTACGAGCATGTTTCCAGAACAAACTATGCTCATAAACAAAGGTATTACTGTAACATGTCCTGATACTTAGCCTTTTTAGCAGCCTGTTTTGTTTCATTGTTTTAGCTGATGTGCATAACTGAGGGGTTGATCAACTTGCACAGTTATTTGTTCTGTGAACCTGTTTCACTTCTCATTAAGGATGCAAGTAGGTTTTCCCCCCCAAGATGTCTGTATATATTTTTTTTCATTTGTATGGAACTGAACAACTTAACATTTTTGTAAAAAAAAATCTCTTCTATAGCAGGGGTCTTTGTGATTTTGTCCTTCATGGTTTACATTATATGACTCTATTTTAAGGGTCTTGTTTTTTAAAAACCACCTTAGGTGAAACTTATGAACTGTCACATGGAAACATGATGCAAGCTTGTCATGGATTGGGAAGTTGGCCATTAAACAATTTTCCCTTGCGTTGTATCTTTCTGCTCTTAATGAGGACCATCAGTCTGGGCCTTGGAAGAGAGCCCCATGGTACCTGCATGCAATGGAATACTCCTCTTCGCTGTGTTTGTGAAGAATATCCAGTCATCCAGCTGAGGTTATCTGGATATTGAGTCACGGCAACTGGACTTTTCTTTGTGAGATCGAAATGTTTCACTACTCATCCAATCAGCTTCGTGAGTCTGAGGAGAGTTAGTGGCGAGTGCCCCAATTTATAGTTCACATTAGATTTCACATCAGCCTGGTCTGAATAGGCTCATTAGGTGGCCTGTGGCCTGCAGAGGCTCTTTAGGTGGACAGTGGGCTGAAGAGCCTTGTTAGATGTACAGTGGCCAGAAAATCCCACCCATTCAACCCTTCCAAATACTCAAGGAGTATGGGTCGTTACCTGTGGCCTTCCTGGTGTAGGTGTGAATTGCTTCTGATTTACCTGGGGATCTATGAAAGGGGCGTGGTGGCTCAGTGGACCAAGGCTCCCAAAAACTGTCGGCTGCAAAGTCGGCAGCTTGGCGGTTCGAATCCCGGGTGCCACCCAGTGGAGCGAGGTCCCGCTGATAACCCCAGCTGCTGCCAACCTGGCAGTTTGAAAGCAAGTAAATGCATATAGATAAATAGGTACCGCCGTAAAAAGCGGGAAGGTAAAAGAGTGTTTCCTTGCAGCTATGCCGGCCATGTGGCCATGGACTTGTAGAGCAAGAGAAAGTTAGCTTAGGAGAAATCTTGAATGGAATCAGTTAGTCAGGATGACTTAGATTTTATTATTTTTAGGGAAATAAAACTGTAATTGAGATCTGTTAAGGTTTTGATACATTTTGATACTTATTTTTTTTCATCTTAAGAATAGAAAATCAAACACAACTTTTGAAAAGTAATGTGGCCTCTTCTTTTGAAAAGAACCAAGAGTAAATCAGCAGGTGGAAATGTTTTGGAGTATTTTGTCTCAGAGAGAAGGAATTCTCTTTACTTTTGAACTTGGCCAGTGCAACCCCTTTTGATTTACTGTGCACATGCATTGCCCTTTGGGTGGCCCGGTGTGTCTGTGTGTGTGTTGATAAAAGACAGGTCTATGAAATCAGGAATGAATCCTCATGATTTCATTTCCCCCCCAAATTATAGATTCCACAAACTACACCACAGAGATAATGGCTCCTTTGGAGCATGGCTTTGCAGCAGCAGAAATGGATGGATCCATATTATTATTCTTTGGGCGTTTATACACGACCCCTAAGCTCCGCTTCAAATGGCTCCCAGCTCCGGAGCTTAAAAATGTTTCCCCACCAGCTCCGGAGCTAACAGAAAATTAAGTGCGACCACGCCCACTTTAGCGCGTCCCAGCACACTTTTCTTGTACCTGCTCAGGGAGAGTGAAAATTTTTGATGCGGAGAGTGCCGGGCTCTCCTCGCTTCTTTTTGTTGGTTTTTTTTTTTTTGCCTCCCGCCCCTTTAAGAGGAACAAGGAAGTAACCGGAGCAACTTCCACCGGCACCGGAGGTAAGGCTTTATTCTTTTGTCCCTTTTTAAGGCTTTTTTTCCTCCCTCCCCTCACGCAGACAGAAGCAAGGAAGTGCAGGGTGGTGGGGAGGAAGGAAGAGCGACAAACCCTCAAGATCTCTGGTCCGAATTTAAGGGACTAGCGGATCTTAGGGGTCGTGTAAAAAGGCCCTTTGTTGTCTTCTGTGAAGACACACACATGGTTTTCTTCTGCGCCTGTGCAAGGTCACTCGGAGGGTAGCAGCTTTAATGACAACCCACCTGTGGACCTCCTCCACTTCATATAGGTATGCTGGTACAACACTCTCTCAGGTTTTCTCTCTTGCTGCCATTTGAGTTTTTTTTTTCTAGCTGCAAAGCTTCTGCAGAAAGAAAGGGAAGTAAAACTTTCTCTAATTCTCTAGAGGACAAAATTTTTGTGTTTGGCATGGGTCTGTCTTAAACAGGCCTTTGTTGGGCTATTTATAAAGTACAGCAGTAGAAGGCTGTAGCTACACAGGCTGAATATGTATTGTTTATTTACGGTCATAGACCAAAAATACATGGTAATCAAATTCGAAAGACAACACCAATAATACAAATATAATTGGATAGATTAAAAGTTAATAACGTGTAGCCAAGGAAAATATTAATAGACATATAGTTGCATAGGGTAATAATAAACAATTAATTATTCTAAATATTATATTAAAATATGAGAGGGTATTATATCATACACTGAAGAATTAGGGGATCAAATATTTGATGACAAAATCATCTTACGGGACGCCATGACTGCCACACAAAATCTGGCCATTATCATAGTTATATTTGTGTTTTTTCACCACCTCGGCTAGTAAATACTCAATATAAAATTTACTGGGTCTACCTGGGAACCTTTGAAAAATTGGATATAAAAGCTCTTTGCGTAGGTCCCTGTAAAAGCTGCAATACAGAAGTACATGTTCCAGGGTTTCGACATCCCCACAGTCACAGGGGCATAAACGTAGATGATAGGGAACCCGTTGAAATTTTCCATCCAACAGTTTGGAGGGTAACACATTTAATCTGGCTAAGGTAAATGCCTTCCTGAATTTGGGGATAGCTATGTTGTTCAGATAGGGGGGGAGCATAAACACATCATTACATGTACTACTTGAGTGAGATAAAAGGCCCCGGTTCTGTTGGAGGCATTCCCAGTGCTTTTTTTGCTTGAGGGGAATCTCATGCTCCTTTGGCTTGCTCAGTCTATGGAAGACTAATAACGCAAGCTCCGGAGCTGCATATGCAGCGACTCCAATCTCACCTATGGGAAAATTCTCTCCTAGCTTGAATTACCCTGTAGCTTTGCTACTGTCCCACCATTGGTCTTTCAGCCGACGAGTCCATCGTCCGGCATATCTTTGGCTTCTACGCTGATATCGAAGCAGGCATTGCTGTCAGTGCTGACGTTGAAATCATCCTCAAGAAGACAAGCCATCAGAGGAGAGGTCAAAGCATTAATTGACACTGGAAAAGGCAGTCCCCGTGACCTCCGTGGTGAGGCCAGAACCTGCGGAGCAGCCTGTTGTGGCTTATACTCTCCCTCCGGGGATGATCTAGCACAGTGGTTCTGAACCTGTGGGTCCCCAGATGTCCCTGGATTGCAACTCCCAGAAGCCTCCACCACTTGCTATGCTGGAAGGGGTTTCTGGGAGTTGCAGTCCAGGAACATCTGGGGACCCACAGGTTGAGAACCACTGATCTAGCAGGTCCGCCAATCTGCTGGCCCTTGCCACTTTCCCCACAGTTCAGTGATATTCTTGACTGCGGATGTTCCCTTCGCTCCTGTGAGCCCTCTGTCCCACCGACCCTTGGTGTCAGGACTGGCTTTGGACTCGGTGTCCCTTGTGGCTGAGCAGGCCTTTTAGAAGAGAGCCCATAAGACTCATTGTGTGGAGGAAGAGGAGGCTGCTGCTGCTTTGCTGGAGCCTTGGACTCAAGTGGTCTATACTCATCCGGTTTATGTGGATGACTGCTATCACCACAAGAGGCTTGCTGTGGATGTCATCATTACCATCCCACAGCTGTGTATGAGCATTAAGTCTCCTCCACGTCCTCCTCCCCTTCACCACCTCCATGCCCGAGAAGCAGAGAAGTGTATGACAACCGCTGGAGAAACTTAGACTGTATATTTAAAACAATCACTGACTTATTCTAAATGAAACCTCTGAACGAATGCAGTGTGTGTGTGTGTGTGTGTGTGTGTGTTGTGTCGTTACAGTCGTGACCGACTCTTCTGTGACCCCATGTCCATGAAGTTATTTTTGGCAGGAGTACTGGAGTGGCTTGCCAGTTCCTACTCCAGGCGCCTACAGCACCTGGTATTCCTTGGTGGTCTCCCATCCAAGTACTAATCAGGGCCGACCCTGCTTAGCTTCCAAAGTCAGGAGAGATCGGGTGTGCTTAGGGGGCATCTAGGCAGCTAACGAATGCAGTAAGGACGAATGCAGTAAGGACGTGTAAAAGTTCCTGGTCTAGTAACAACCCATGAAACCCGGAAGTAGGCGGCCGTTGTAGTTCTACCATGTTATACCTCTATGGAACCCAACGATTTCCCCTTATAAAGAATAAGACCTCACTTACCCTCGGGGGTGCGGTGACGTCATCACCGCGCGCCTACGTATCCCGCGCCGACAGGACGGGCGTAAGAAGGATGGCGGTGACCGGCGCCCGGAGCTGGAACACGCTACTTCGTGGTACGGTGCCGAGGTGCGGGTGCGGGTGCGGGTGCGGGTGCGGGTGCGGGTGCACCAGAATGTACCCAGAATTAGGCCATCAGTTTCATGGCCGGTGTGGCATTTTGAAGCTGAGCCTTCCTAAATACAGTGGACCCTTGTATAACAAACAGCTTGTATAACATAAAATTTGTACAACATAAAAAATTCCGGAGATAGGGGAAATTGGCTTAACAGAATCGCCTATGGGCAGAATCCGTACAACATAAACATGGGATCACTCTGTTTTCAATGCATTCCTATGGGAATTTGTATAAAGGAAAATTTGCTTAACATAATTTCATTTGGAACGAATTAATTCCTTTATACAAGCTATCACTGTACTACCCTGGCACTCAGTCTCGACCCGAAAACTTCCTCTAGTGCTGAGTTTTGCCTCTCCCTGTAACGTGAGATGGAAGAAAGAATTATGGCTGGTGCTACTTTTCTTTCCCTTTACAGATAAAAGTCCGTTCTTGCATGTTGTTATATATGTTACTTGATTGTCTTCATGTGGTTTAATCTGATCGGCAGTGACAGTCAGGCAGAAGTCTTTCCCATCACATGCTACTTTTAGAAGATAATGAATGTATGGCATTTTGCATACAAAGCATGTGTTCTAGCCATTGTGTTAAAAACCATCCTCCTTAACTTATTAATTCTAAAAGGAATGTCCTGCCCTCATTTTCTCATAATCAGCCACTACCAAGTGGGTGTCAGTGGTAGGTTCCAAAGCAGGACCACTTAAGTTCAGAAGGACTCAGGAGCATATCGGCAGGTTTGGTGGAACCCTGAGGTTTGAAAAGCATGAAAAGAACTTAGGCGACAAAACTCTCAAAGCCAAGCTAGGATTGAGTCATGTTGAAATTCTTGTTCTGCCTGTTTGATAAATAAAGTATTCTGTGTTTGACAGGTGCTAGAGGATGTTGGGGTTTGCAGTCCATGTATTCCCCCCGCAGGTTGTGTAATACTGGGGCAACCATGAGGAACATCAATAAGGCGGTTCTTGACCGCATAATCAGAGTCGATCATGCAGGAGAATATGGTGCTAACCGCATTTATGCAGGGCAAATGGCAGTGTTAGGTAGAACTTCAGTAGGACCAATTATCCAGGTAAGTATTTTTGGAAAGTATATGTGTGTGTTCATTCTGCTTGTTTCTTCTCAAAGAGAATATTTAAACAAAAGTAGAATATGTGAGTAAAGCTAGCTACTGAACAACGTACCCTTTTTTGTAAGCCTGACATGTATTTAGACATAACTTTCCCAATTCTTCTGGCCTTAGTTTGAAAGATCAGGAACAACCCCTGGGCTCTTGAACTAACTCCAAGTGCTTCTCCCTGTCCTGTTTGCAGGCTTGGTAATAAATGACTTTGTGGTTTGATCCAAACCATACATGGTGTTATGTCTGAAGGAGCAGAAGGCACCTTTGGAGCTGTCTCAGTGTGTATAATTGGGTCAACACATAGGACAGAATATGTTATTGAACTGTTTTCTGCATGGTTGGTGGTTGGATGATAGTAGGGAAAGTACTCCTACTGTCATGACCAGACTACGCTCTGGGAAAGGCTCTCAGCTTCTGTTTTGGCAGCAGTGGTACTAGGTTTATTATAATCCACCTCCCCTATATCAAGTGTTGGTAGCCTTGGCAGTTAAATTCAGTGTATCTCCCTAAGTATTTTGCAGACAAAATTACTTTTGCAAAAACCAAACCAAACCAAACCATTGTAATTGCCCTGCTGGATACTTTTTTAATGTATTCACTTTTTAAATACAGCAAATGTGGAATCAGGAAAAGGATCACTTGAAAAAATTCAAGGAGTTAATGATCTTGTACAGAGTCCGGCCAACTGTCCTCTTGCCTATCTGGAATGTTGCAGGCTTTATGTTGGGTGAGATTTCCCATTTTTCCTCCTTGTTATGAGTCCCAGGGCATAAGTCAAGCAGGTGTTTCATTTTCACATATATTGGCCGCAGGTGCTGGGTCTGCTTTACTTGGAAAAGAAGGTGCAATGGCTTGCACAGTGGCTGTGGAAGAGAGCATCTCTCAGCATTATAACAACCAAATCAGGACACTTATGGAAGAAGATCCAGAAAAATACAGGGAATTATTAGAGGTACAATTAGTATAACCTTTAAACAAATGTTGTTGAGCTGTTGTTTCCATCACTTCTTATCAACATGGCCAATGGTGAGAAATGATGGGAGCATCTAATGTACCATGTTTCCTTGTTGTTCAGTCGTTCAGTCGTGTCCGACTCTTCATGACCCCATGGACCAGAGCTCGCCAGGCCTCCCGGAGTTTTGTCAAATTCATTTTGGTTGCATCGATGACACCGTCCAACCATCTCATTCTCTGTCGTCCTCTTTTCCTTTTGCTTTCGATTTTTCCCAGCATCAGGGACTTTTCCAAGGAGTCCTCTCTTCTCATGAGGTGGCCAAAATACTGGAGCCTCAGCTTCAAAATCTGTCCTTCCAGTGAACATTCAAACAAACCATGTTTCCTAGTTCTGGTCTATTTCCTATGTAGTACAATCACCTCCCCTCTTTGTAAAGAGCGTCCACCAAAATTGGGTTAGTTGTATGTTGGGTTTTGTATTATTGATATGTTTTTCAGAATTCCAGCCCTGGAAAGACAGCAGATGAAATATTGACATTGATTATTCAGTTATACAAAACCCATCTTACATAAACATATACAGTGAAGAAATAGCATATTCATTACTGATATGTGGAAAGAAAATTAGACAAGACATACAATAAACATTTTGCTTCATTTTGTTGAACTAGAACTTTGGTACCAATCACGTACACATGGATTCAGGTATTAGGATGTAATTGATCAGTTCAGCATGTATTCAATACATGTGGAGAATTCTAGTGGATTTGGTTGTAGGATGCCTAATGTATGATTAATAAAAAAAATAATGCATGACTACTGTCTGTGCCAAAACAACAACAACTTGAGCTCAAGATAAAACTTGTGTGAAAAAAGTACTGTACTTTTTTCCTTTTGTGGAATAAAAGTGTAAAATAAAAACAATGTAAGGCCACTTTCATAAAACGTTTACCAGACATTTAGTAGACAACACAGTAGGACATATGTGAAACATGAAACAGAGATAGCTAAGAAAATTCTTGCAGATGAAATTTTAGAAACTGACATTCTGGTACATACTACTGCTAATTTGCAAAATACAACTGAAGAGATTGTCCACTGTGAAGTCTGTCACGTACGCATACAAGGAATGCTGCATCTAGACCAGTAGGAGAAATACTGCCTTTCATCATGCTAAATTGATTCTTTTGTTTCACAGAGGCCTATTTGAAGTGAATGTTAAACAGAGAGAGGGAGGGAGGGAGGGAGGAAAAATGGCAACAGTGACTTTCCATAAAACAGAGACCTTTGGCCCAGTAAACCTTTTCGGCTTTTGTTCCCATCAGTCCCAGCCAGGTTAATGAAGAATAAAGAATTGTGGGAACTTAATGGCCAAAGTTTTCCCCACTTGTGCTATTGCATGTGTACAGAAGGCATGCCAGAGGCTGATCTGCTGTAATATAATAGTTCTGAGATAATGTCATTGGGTTGCACCCTCCCAGCACCCTTCACTATTGAGAGCTGTGATCTATGAATATCTGGAAAGCTACCTGTTGGCCAACTTTGCTTAAGATGGGGATTCTCTTTGATGAACTGGTTGGTTAATTTGTCCCTTATGTAAAAGAGCTCTTTTGCTTGTTCATGCCATACACTGTGTTTCCAGTCTGGGGCAAGGTTTCATTCCTTTCTTGCAATAAATAATGGGTGTTCTGGCATCTCAGGTTACTTGCACATAAAATACACACATATTGCTCTTTTTGTTTTAAACAAGACAATAAAGAAATTCCGAGATGAAGAATTGGAGCATCATGACATTGGGCTTGACCACGATGCAGAGCTGGTAGGTGTGCAGCAGAAACTGCATCCTTCAGAATTTGGAGGTTTGGATGTTGATGGCATACTAAGAATTCACTCCTGTAGTTCAAGGGAGGACTCTCAGAGCCACTAATAGAGGAGTCTAAAAACATCACCAAACTACAAATATCAAATACAGTACTCCATAAAAGAGAGTCATGACATTTAATGTGGTATTGGACTGCTATCACTATGTAGTTTAGATTTACTCCTAATTATTAGAGTCAGCAATAATACCTAGTGTCCCTGAACAGTCTAATGGTCCCATTACAAGGTCCACCACTGATTATCAGTCTCAGGACCTTGTAGAACTCCCAGCCATTTTAGTTATTCGGAAAGCCCCTAATGTATGGATGTTCCAGGAAATTATGGGAAATTTAAATAGCAGGCCTATCATCTCAGTATTTAGTGTCTTCAAGCATTGTTATGTTCATTGAACTCTTGGCCAGTCACAATATATTTGTTGGATTTTCTCCACTGATTGCTCGAGGGCAGCAAAAACAAAAAATGGTTCCACTCTGAAGGCAGGCTGCTAAAATGAACACTCAAGGAAGATAGAAACCACAAATAGATGTTTGTGTGAAATGCCTGCAAGATATGTTATGAACTAAAAACAAATTCTTAGTCTGCATCTTATGGTCAGTACATGTCAGGTATGTGTCTGCCCTGAGTCACTGATCTGAACCTGACTTCCATTGGTGAGAATTCAGTTTCTAGTAAAACAAAGAAACAATACTGGGGAAACTTGTTTGTTGGATACAAACAACTTCCAGACAACCCTAGCAAAATTGCAAGGCACATGTTCAGTGTACAGAAGATTCCAGGTTCAGTTCCCAGTGTCTAGTTAACAGCTGGGAACAGTGTCAGGACCTCGGAGAATTGTGGATAGGTAGAGCTGTGCCTTAAATAATTTCTGCATGTTTTTCCTCTATCAAGAGTGGGGAACATGTGGCCCCCACATGTTCTCAAATTGCAGTGCCTACCATTCTTCACAGGTGGCTCTGTATAGTTCAAAAACATCTGGATTCCCAAACCTGTTCCAAGTATTTTTTGGGTTCCTTGCCCATCAGCCTGAGTCAACACACCCAGTGGTGAGAGCTGATGGGAACTGAATCTAGCAGACTCAGTGGATCATCACTTTCCTATGAGTTTCTTTGCACCCCAGATTTATCCTTTTAACAGTGAAGCAACATTCTTTGAATGATCATAATCTATTTAAAGTATAATGTGCAGTTTACTAAATTTCTTTCTTTCTTTTTTTAAGGCTCCAGCGTATTCAATTTTGAAAAATGCTATACAAATTGGATGCAAATCTGCAATATTTTTATCAGAAAGAATATAGTGAACATTTTGGAAAGTGTATAATAACAATTGTAAATTGAGAGATTATGAGTGCTGTTTGTATATTAAGACGACGACTGCCTTATTCAAATATAAAACTAAATTCATACAGTGTTGTCTTGTCAATTTCTGTGTATACAAGATTGGTCAGAACACTTTGCTTTGCTTTGCTTTATCCTTATGTCCTTACCTCAATGCCAAAGAAATCTTATACTGATGAGGAAGGACAGTAATACCTTGGTTTAAGAGTGCCTTGCTTTAAGAGTGTTTTGCAAGACAAGCAAACATTTCTTCTAAATTTTGCCTTGATCAACGATGCCTTGATATACAAGCACTGGAGCACATCACATGATTGCAAGTGAGCCAATGGTCTCTCTCTTTCTCTCTCCCTCCCTCACTCTCTCTTCCTCTCTCTCCTCCCCCACCGATGGATTGAGGGTGATTGTCTGGAATGTTCCATTTCAGGCAAGCCTCAAAAGCAGAGGGAGGAGAGAGGAAGGGAGGTCTCCTTTGGATCAGCCATGATTTTAAAAAGTGTAGGTTAGAGAAATTTCCAGAGAAATTAGAAATACAGTGGACCCTTGTATAACAAATGGTTTGTATAACATAAAATCTGTACAACATAAAAATTCTGGAGATAGGGGAAATTTGCTTAACAGAATTGCCTATGGGGCAAATTTGTACAACATAAAATGGTTGTGATTAGGGATTACTCTGTTTTCAATGCATTCCTATGGGAAATTTGTATAAAGGAAAATTTGCTCAACAGAATTTCATTTGAAATTAATTAATTCCTTTATACAAGGTACCACTGTATAAGGGGTCAGAAGGCGAAGGCGAAGCTTGTAGTGGGGGGGGGGCAGGAGAGAAGGATATGAGAGGTTGAGTCAGGTTCCAGTAAACATAGTTTACAGAGTCTATTCTTGTTTCTTCAAGTGTACCAACGATGGCTGCCAGATTTTAAGATTATTTCAAAAGTGGCTGAGCTCTTTCCCTCTTTTGTTCTCCCAGAGGGATGTCTCTGGACAACCACCCGGAGCGAGGAGGCAGTCCCGCGTTCCTCCCAAACCTCCAACCCACCACCCACCCCATTTCTCCCTCCATCCCAGACTTCCTCTGAGCTCACAGTATAAGTGACGCGGCCCGGTTCCTCTGCCTCCACCCCACCCCACCCCAAAGCCCTGCAATCCCTCGGAAGAGGAAGCGGGGCCAAGATTGGTCAAGTAACGGTCTGGCAGAAGAAGGAGGCGCGGAGGAGGCAAGAGAAGTTTTATTTTTGGAGGGTGGGGTTGGGGGACGACGCTCTTTTTAGGGCGCGGGCCCAGCCTTCCACGAGAGTGAAAACTGAGGCTAAGGAGGAGGAGAAGACAAAACCGGCCGCCGCCCCCCCGCCGCCGCCCCCAAAGGAGGCAGGAAGCCGCCCGAGGCGCTCCCCGCGTGGACGTTTGAGCCGCCCAGGGCGTGGGAGCGCAAAGAAGAGCGCGCGCCTCCAATCTGCCGGGAGGAGGAGGAGGAGGAGGCCCAGGGGCGCGCCCCCCCCCCCGAGGAACGCGGCGGTGTGTGTGTGTGTGTGTGTGTGTTGTCGAGGGCGGCAGGGCAGCCCCTCGGCCGTCCCGTCGGGTCCCCCGCGCGTGGAGCTGGAGAAGAGGCCGCCAAGAAGGAAGGGGGGGAAAAGGCGAGTCACCCGAGGAGGTGAAGAAGGAGAAAGAGAGAGAGGAGGAGGAGGAGGAGAAGGAGGGAGGAACAGCCACCTTCCGACCCGAGGCCGCCACCATGGGCTGAAGAACTGCCCTCCCTTCCTCCCATCCCTTCCTTAAGAAAACCACAAGCGCAGAGGAATAGCGGGGGGACGGGGGGGCACTAAAAACATTAAAAGGGCATTCGCGGCCGAGGTTTCCCGCTCTGGAGGGCGGCGCGCTCTGTACGCGCTCAGAAGCGCCCGGTTCCTTGCAAAATTGGACCCTGCAAACGGAACGTTCCCGGCTCGTCTAGGCGGAGGAAGGTGCCCCCCCCCCACACACACACACTTCCCCGCCGTCCAGGGCCATGCCCGCCTATAGCCTCAACGTCCGCATCTTCTGGCCGCTGGTGACGTGCAGCTGCACGGCGCTCTTTTGCCTCTTGCAGGCGCTGAGGAGCCGAACAGCTGGCGTGGCAGCCGCGGCTTGGAGCGAGGGGGCGCCCGGGGTCCCGCTGGTGAAAGCTTCCCTGCTGCTGCTGCTCCTGACCTACCTGGCGCTTCGCTACCGGGCATGGAAGAAGAAGGGGGGCAGCGCGGGCGGGCCCCCGGCCAAGCGGGGGGCCCCTGGTATGAACGGCGAGCCGAGCCTTGGAAGCCCGCCTCGACGGCAGCGGCGGCGGCAGGCGGTGCTGGAGGAGTTTTACGAGCAGCAGCTGCGGCTGTCCCCCCACGTGCTGGGCCACAGCAAGGCGCACGTCAGCCTGGTGGTGGGCGAGATGGTGCGGGCCGGCAAAGCGCCTGACCGCCTCCTGGCGCTGCGGGGGGACTTCGTCCAGGTGGGCAGCGCCTACGAGCAGCACAAGGTGCGCAGCCCCGACGCCTTCGACGTCCTGGTGCCCCTGCGCCTGCCACCCCGCCTGGAGCTCCGCGTGCAGCCGCGACACGACCAGCCGGGCCTGCGAGGGGCCTTCGTCTGCACCCTGGAGGTGGCCCCCGGCGCGCCCGACCCCGAGACCGGATCCGGGACCGGGAGTAGTAGCAAGGGTGGCAGCCCCCCTGGCCGAGGGGCCGCGCCTGCCGCCGGGCCCTTGAGCGAGGCCCTTTGCGTGGAGCTGCCGTCCTCCCCCGCTGGAGGAGGTGGCTGCCGGCGCCAGCTCTCCTCGGCGCTGGTGATGCGCTGGTTCCAGGGCCACGTCCAGCGGTGCTTGGGCGCCGTGCGCTCTCGCCTCCAAGAGCGCTGCCGGGTCAGCTTGGCCGTGGGGCCCGGCCGCCCGCTGGCTTTGCACATCGAGCCCCGCTCGGACTATGTGTGCTGCCACCTCTCCATGGTGGTCCGCCTGATCCCAGCCATTCCTCTGGGCGAGGCGCTCTACCTCACTCCTTTGCCCTCGGCCCAGCCGCCGGCTCCGGCCAAGCTGGGCGCTTTCTGGACCCTCAACGTCTCCAAGCAAGAGCAGCGCCTGTTGGGCTGGCTTAGGGAACAGGCCCCGGAGGACTCGTGCCACCTCAAGTGCCTGCAGATCCTCAAAGGGCTGAGGGACCTGGGCGGCCGTTCCCTGGAGCAGCCCCTGAGCAGGCAGTGGAGCCAGGTCCTCTCCTCCTACGTCCTCAAGACGGCACTTTTCTGGCTCCTCCTGCGCGGCCCCTTGTTGGCTTGGGAGGACCAGTTCCTGGTGGAGAGAATGGAGGATTTGGTGCTGTTCCTGGTGGAGGGCCTCCGGGGGCAGAGGCTGATGCACCTTTTTTTGGGCAACCCAGGACTCCCCGAAGCCCTGAGCCTGCCCAAGATTCTTAAGGAAACCCCCATGGTGAACCTGCTGGCAGACTTTGACAGCCCCACTTTGGACAGGGTGGCTGCGCAGTTGTTGAAGACGTGGAAGCAGGCCCCCAAGGTCATTGCAATGTACAGCGGCCGCAGGTGCTGGAGGAAGCACCCTGTCTGAAGGCACCACTGAATTGCAGCAGAGTCTTGGTAGGGCTGTGTCTTCATAAGCCCGTCCCTCTTAGCAAAGTGTTTTGCTGGATAGAGAGATGGGGCTGAAACTTCAGAGTCACCCATAGGCAGGCCTGTGGATTCGGTAGATAAATGTTCCGACTCCGACTCCAGGTACCCAAAATTTCCTCTGACTCCGACTCCTCAACTCCGACTCCGACTCCGACTCCACAGCTCTGCTCAGGGCTGTGGAGTCGGTAGATAAATGTTCCAACTCCGACTCCTAAGTTTTTTGTACTTCCGACTCCGACTCCAGGTACCCAAAATTTACTCCGACTCTGACTCCTCGGCCCCGACTCCACAGCCCTGCCCATAGGAAAATTCTGGATAGGGAGTAGAGATCGTCAGAAAGGGCAGATCACTTTAGGGCCAAAAAAACATGCAGCATTACATTAAATGTGTAACTGTATCATCTCTTGTTTTTTAAACAGTAAACAGTGGCAATATGGAAACATGGCTTGTTAAGCCTGCTTTTTTCTAACTACAGTTCTCAGGATTTTCCAGCCAGCAATGGTCCCTGGTTGGAGGAGTCCTGTGGTTGTTGTAGTCTGAAAATCCTCTGGGGTGACTGCTTCTTGTAGTGGTATGGGGCGGTATATAAGCAGAACACTTTGCTTCTTATTGCTGCTCCACACAATCTTGTTGAACACTGCACCACCGTCCATGGGAAATCACAGCAGTGCGGCTTTCACACTGATCCTTTTTCCTATTGCTGATCCATCTTGTTGAATGCACTACTTGTGGATCTATAATTCAGTGCAGTGTGTGTTCCCATTTTGTGTTGTGTTTATCTCATACACAGCTGAGTTTGGAAGCTGTGTTATTGGTGCTTTTTGACCAAACTGAAAAATAAGTGTGAGTTTCTTAAATAGATAAACCTGAACTATAGTGTGGAATGCTTTATACCAGGGGTGTCCAAACTTTTTGCAAGGAGGGCCAGATTTGTCGAGGTGAAAATGTGCGGGGGCCGACCATTCAGCAGCATTTGGCCCCTGGGCCAGACTTTGGACAAGTCTCTATAACATGCAAGGAGGCAGGGAGGGTGCTGCAGCAATGGAGCCGGGGGCAGGTAGGCTGGGCAGGTGGCTGGTGGGGTGGACAGAAACAGAGAGGGCAGGCAACCCATAAAACTACAAGCTGGTGCCTCCATCCGGTATGGGGAGAGGCCAGCTGGCAGGGATGCGTGACAGGCTGAGGCGGGGGTGGGGAGCTGCGGGCCACTCAGAATTTGAAAATGGGCCACACTTGGCCCCTGGGCCTGATTTTGGACACGCCTGCTTTATACCAAAATAGAATTGTGGCCTTGCAGAGATTATTGTACCACAAATCCCGTCACTCATCATTGTCTAAGCTGCTTAATGGTGGTGAAGGGTGTGGACCACAAATGTCTGGAGGGCATCCTGTTCCCCCTCTCCTCCTGTTTTACCAGTTTAGTTCTGATGCCACAAACTGAATAGTGGTCAGATGTAAGAAAAACACTAGGACTTACCACCAGTTCTTTAGAAGAGTTTTAGCGGCATGATTGTGGTTGATGTCACCTAGACCTCTATATGATATTTCAAGATGGATAACCACTTTCAGACATTCTTTGTCTGATTTCCCCCCCCCTGTTGAGTTCATAGGACATGTTTCCGTTATCTTGTTGCACGTTGAGGGTTAGATCACGTTTGCTTGAACCTCCATCTTGGCTACAGGACAGCTGTGCTTGAATGCGGGTGATGGGCTTTGTGAAAGAAAGAAAATGGATAGCTTGGAAACAAAATAGAAAGTTTTTGTTGTGAAGACATGCCAGTATTCCCTGTATACAAATCTGTCCTCAGCTTTGAACTTGGAGGAACATGCTCAATTATGAAGAGTGTGCTTAAAAGTTATACAGTGGAACCTTGACTTACGTCATTAATCCATCCCAGAGGTCTAGACACAAGTCAAACATGCCTTAAATCAAACGAACGTTTCCCATAGAAAGTAATGGGAAAGTGGATTGATCCGTCCCAGATTATGAAAAAGACCCCCGAAAACAGCAATTTAACACAAATTTGACTGGGATAGAAGATTTCTTCCAGGGATGTAAATGAAATGTATCTTCAAAGAGAGGAGGAGGCAGTGGAATTATAGTCCACAAGTTATATGCCTCCACTTTTTAATGTTCATAGCAACAGTGTCTAACATTTAAGTTTTACTGATTTTTAACCTGACGTTCCAAGTTCTGAACAACTCTGTGCTTACCATTAGAGTCCCACAACTGTACAGCTCCCCAACTAAAATGCTTCCATTGTGGACCAGACTTCTGCAGCCAGATTTTTTACAAGACTGAGCCGACTGTCTAACCAACAAGGCCAGCCCCGAGCTCCCGGCCCTTCTTCTCCTCCGGCAGCTTTGGCGAGGGCGAGGACCAGCTCCAGGTGCTCGGAGTTGGCCTCGCCAAAGCCGCCACTGCCGGAGGAGAGGAAGAAGGCAGAAGCAGTTTGGAGGCGGCAGCCGCAATGCTGGGTCGTGGCTGCCGCCCAGTTCTACAGGCCCCTTCTTGCTGCAAGTCAAATATGATGCAAGTCAAGCAGCATGTAAGTCAAGGTTCCACTGTACATGCCATTGCTCAGCAGGACTATTTTAAGCAGGTATCAGATGGTGTGCACAATCATGGGCTGTGTTTGTAATGTGTACAGTTCATGTGACACTTCCCCAGACATTTTTCCCCACACTAGCTGCGTAGGAATGCAGAATGAATGTGTGGCATGTGATTTGGCTTTTAGCCCAAGCTTTTGAAGGGTTTTTCTGATGGTGCAGCGCATGAGAAGTGACAAGAATGAATGGAAAAGATATGGTGTGGCTGAATGATGGTGAAGATAGGATGAAAGATGAGTAACTTTATCTTCCAAGAAAGCACAGTTTCTTTAGAGGATGCTCTGGGGTGACTGCATCTTATTGCTGCCCCACACAATCTTGTTGAAGACTGCACCACCATCTCTGGGGAATCACAGAATTGGAATTGGAAATGCATCCTCTAAGACAAAAAAGAGGGAAGCACTTTATTTTCACCTTTTAATTTTTTTTAGTTGTATGTAAGTTATGTGAAATGTTTTTTCTGAACATGGATTGACAAATTGCAATGCATGCTCAGATTTCAAATAAATCACCTTTATATAAAAAGAACAAGACAACTGTAGTTCATTGCAATTACTTTTGATAGGTACTGTCAAACTCAAAACAGTATTTTGCCTTAAAGGCTATCTTTGCCATGCATAATTAATGGGATTACAGTTTCCCAAAAGAAAAGCTTGTATACAGCTTCTTATCATGAACAAGTTCTTGTGTTGATTGTTTTGGTGAATATCCTGGCATTTGGCTGGACTGGAGTCTTCCAAGATTCAAGTCAACAAAAACTCTGACCATGCTCTTTTATCTTGCTGCATAAACAAATGCATACCAAAGACGTGGAAACATGCAGGGCTTCTCAGTCCAATGTATGTTTTATGGAGAAATGCATTTCCCTTAATTTAATAGGATTTATTCCCAGGAAGCTATGCATAGGATTGGGACCTATCCTGTAGTAGGATTGTACTGAATGTGGGTGAGAAACGTACTTCCTACATTTTTGTACAACTTGGAAATGATGCTTCCAAACAGTCCTGCATTATTTGGAATGCTAAGTCAAAGAAATAAATGGGGATTGGTGGGGTGGAGACAAAGTTTAGATAAGAATCTGTTCCTGTCCCTGCCAGAATCCAGGGCCTTGGTACTTGCCCAATGATGGTATTGGTGCCATAATTATACATTCTTTGCAATAATGTAGGAACAAAGACCATGTCTATGGTTACCCCAGAGCTTCCACACTGATCAGTTTTATATCGGCAACTAACCAGAGTGCATTAATGTTACTTCTTCATGGGTGACAACAACCACATTCTACCACTACCACCCATCTGCCAAGGCTTGCTGAGGGATGACCTGAGTTTGAGGCCCAAAAAGTAACTTTTTCAACCCCTGCAGGTAATATAACAGGGATTTCTCACATTTGAATTTTCAGAAATATAAGATGTTAAGCTTTCTTGATTCCTTCCATCATCAGAAGGACCCCTTGTCCAGGTGTGCCAAATGAGGCTTTCGTTTTCCTTGTATTTTGTGTAACTTAAATTGTGGTTAAGGAGGCAAATGTTCTTGGTTTATGTTGTGGCTTGTTTCTGGCGGTCATATATTCAGGATTGTTGATCATAATAATATCAGTAATATTTTTATTAGGTGTGTCGAGACATTCATTGCATGAAATTTTATATTTAATAGCATATCGTCGCAGCACAAATACAGAGTTGCCCAGTGCAAGTTGAGTTCCAAGTGGATGTGAAAGGGTGAGTGGAAGGTAGAGAAGGTGTGATTTGCAATAAATAGTAGGGGGAGAAGCACGGAAAAATCCTGGTGAAATTGGCATGTAAGTTGTAGAAGGAATGGAGCAGATACAGTGGATATAAATAGTTTACACGCCTCTGTTAAATTGCCAAGCGTTTGTGATGTAAATAAATGAGACAAAGATAAATCCTTTCAGAACTTTTCCCACCTTTAATGAGACCTATGAACTGGACAACTCAGTTGAACCACAAACTGAAATCTTTTAGGTGGAGGAAGGAAAAATAAAAAACTGAAATAATACAGCACTCGCCACCTCTTGTCATTGGTTCCATTCTAGCAGTTAGGAAGATTTTCCTGATATTTGGCCAAAAGCTGGGTTCTCTCCAGAAATAGCACTTCTAAATCTTTTTCAAGAAAATAAGAGCATTTTTTGTAGAAACCATTAATTGGACACTTGTTATTGGCAGCAACACAGACAATAGCCAGAGTAGCATCCTTTTAATGTATGTGTATGATAGAATGGACAACAAGGGACTCCCAGACATGTATAGAGATGTTTGGTTTCAGTAATGTATTTGTAATATGCCTATAATTTTACCAACAGACTTTGGTAGATTTCGGATATAGTTATTGGCACAGGGAAAAGATGGGTGGGTAGGGTTAAAAGTAATCAGTCAAACAAGCAAGTAATGCAATATCTAAACTGTACTGTTTTCTTTGTCTTTTGTTGGAACACTTTTGATTTGTTTTTAGTAGTTTTTTTTATTATGCTGTAAAATTTAAAAAAAAAACAAATTAAAAAATGCACAATTGCCCTTCCACTCTACATTTTGCTACTAGGATATTGGCCAGTATATCCATGCAATATCTCCTAAATTATCTTCTTGTTTGTGCAACTCCTGAAAGTAGAAGAGTTAAACCTAATACCTTGGCTCACTTTAGTAAGATTTCTGAAATGAGAGCTTCCTGGTACTTAAGTTACTATTTTTTTAAATATATAATTATGTTCTAGGTTTTTGGTCTCATTGTCTCATTGCCAATGAATGCAAATCCAAGCAAAAAGGAAAGGTCATTTTTGCAGTGGCACGTTGTGGTACGATAATTGTTATAGATGAAACCAAATAAACTACCAAGAGTTTTGCATGTTTACATGGATACCAAAAATGGAAATCATGAGGCAGTTTGGAGATGTACTCCAAAATATTTGCTATTGAAATGTTACAGATAGGAAAAAAAGAGGAAAAACAGCTCAGGATTCCTGTTTCAAAGCTCTGGAAGAGGCCAAAGCACTTTGGGGATTACTTTGGGCCTTTTCACACGACCCCTAAGATCCGCTGACCACTTAAATTCAGACCAGAGATCTTAGGGGTTTGTCGCTGTTCCTGCGTTCCCACCCCCTCCGCACTCCTGGCTGCTGACTGCGCGAGGGGAAGGAGAAAAAAATGAAGAAAAGAATGCCGCTCACCTCCGTTCTGCCGTCCCGGCACTGCATTCAGATCTCTTAAAGGGGTGGGGGGGGGCAAAAAAAGAACAAACAGAAGCAAGGACAGCCGGGCAGTCACTACGTTATATCCGCATCAGGAATTTTCACCTCCAGAGAGCAGGTACCTGAAAAGTGCGCTGGGATGCACTTAGGTGGGCGTGGTCGCACTTAATTATCTGTAAACTCCGGAACTGGTGGGGAAACAATTTTAAGCTCCGGAGCTGGGAGCCATTTGCGGCGGAGTTTAGGGGTCGTGTACAAAGGGCCTTTGTTCAGCTTTGTATTTATGCACCAGCCCAGGTGTCATAGGTGAGCCGGAACTCCATGTAGACAAGAGAGCGGTATAACAGAGGAGAGCCAGAGTGCTCCCTTCCTCCTTTGCACCAGTCTTTGGTGAACTATCATTCCCCAAATCTCCCAGCCATAATGGCTAGTGGCCCAATTTATCGGGAATTTTGGCAATTGTAACCAAAAAAAAGCAATTTCCCCAAAATCAGCTCTGAATCCAGTCAGGCTGCTGTAGGGAGGATGGAGCTCCTTACCTTTCCTCTGCTAGCTCCCAGTGGGCTGGTCATTTTTGTTTTCTCTTTTTCAGGTCCTGTTACTAAGGTTGATTTAGGTATGTGTGTGTGTGTGTTTAATGTCTTGTGGGTGGGAACATTTTCCTTAAAATATTTATGATTATTTTAATGTCATTATTCTTGTTTGTACAATCTAAAGAAATTGCACTTGCATTGCTTCCATTTGGCGAAAATAATCTCATTGAAAATGTGTCCTTATAATAAACGGCTGCCTGGAGACCACTGTGTCAATTTGTTTTTTGTCCTAGGAAAGTACTGCTTGTATTGCTGAGTGCCTTCCCAACATGACATACGATGGTACCTCTACTTACGAGCAGCTCTACTTACGAGCAATTCAACTTAAGAGCGGAAAACCTTCCCCCCCTTTGTTTTATCTCTACAGTATTTTTATTTTACTCTACAATATTTTAATTTTAATTTATTTTATCTTACTATTTTTATGTTAGTAACTATGTGATTCTCTCCTCCTTCCCTCCTTCCCTACCTCATGGTCCGAAAGCTTGAGGGAGTTTGGTTTGTCTTTCATCTGCTCTCCGCTTGCCTCTGACTGTTCCCTGTTTGTTCCTGACGTCAGAGCCACGGGGGGGGGGGGCTGCTGGAGGTCTGATTCCCTGAGTCACAGGGATGTGGAGGGCGCACAGAGAATGGTGATTCTGGCTCGTGTTGGAGGTCCTGGAGACAGCCTGGTGGTCATCTGCTGAGGGAGGAGCCTTGTTGAGGTTGGCTTGTTTGTCAAGGTACCTTGAGGGGCCGCTCCAGAATAGCAATATGTTTCACTTCATGACCAGTGGCTTGGACAATGGCGGCTGCTTACTGGAGAATGAGCCTGAGGGGGGGATTGGGGCCCCCCGGGGGTAGGTGGTTCCTCCTGGAGGATCCACAGAAAGCTCGGGTTGTTCTTGTCCCCCAAAGATGTTACCTACAAGAAGATCTGTCTTGCTACGGCTGCGGTCCTGAAACACCCTTGGCTTGGCCCCCTGATTCCATCTACCTAATGTTACCATGCCGGGTACATATAACTTGTACAGACTCCTATGAGCCATCTTTGATCTCCTCCTGCCTAGTCTGAATGTTCCAGCTATAACATGACTATTTGGGATATAGCTGGGAACAATTAAAAAAAGTGTCCACTAGATGGCAAAGGAGAAGAACATTGAGGGAAATTCCAAAATCCCTGCCAAATTGGCTTGAAAGTGAAGAAGGATATTGGAATGAACTATTGTTGACATCTGTATCAGAGATGGGCATGAAATGAAAAAAAAATACTGTTTTGTCATTTTGTCAGGTAATAAAATTACTTTCTTACATAACAATATGGTAGGATGTTCATTTTGTAACAAAACACCATTTCCCCCCTCTTGAATGAAATGATTCGTCCTAGAGGAATCAATGGCAGGGGAGCTCAAGCTGTTCCCTATAAGGCCCCCAAATTTGGAGAGGTTTGGGGCTAAGTTATTGGGGGCTAAGTTATTGATTTCGAAAGGAGGTGCCCCTAGGAAATAATCATTTCATAATTAAGGGAAGCACTTGAGGAAGTTCCCCCACAGGGAGCTTCCTCAAATGCTTTATTATTATTTCCTAGAATCGCTTGAGGAAGCTCCTGTATCATTTTAGCCCTTTAGGGCCCAAAGAAGCATAGTGTTTCACTCGTAACCAAACTACTGTTAAAAATTATTACAAATAAAACAAAATGAAACTACTGCAGAAATGAAATAAAATGAAATGCTGTTTTTCTGTTTCATGCCCATCTCTAACCTGTATGCAGTTTCCTCTCTATGAAAATGGATCAATGGACACAAGTTTGACATAAGAAACCACAATACACAGAAACCTGTCTCAAACCATTTCAATCTACCAGGACACTCCTCGGAAGATTTGAAGGTCACCATTTTGGAACAGAATTGTTACAAATCAAGAATGCAAAGAGAAACAGCTGAGAAAAAATAATATGCATTATGGACGCACACAAGAATGGATTGAACATAAGTCAAGGTTTCTTGAGTCATTATTGAATGTAATTCTATATTGCCACTATTTTTAATGGAAGTTATCTCCTACCAAAAGACAGGTAAAAACTGTCTAATCTAAACTTTTCCATATCCAAGGGTACATACTCCTTCCCACCAGGGCAGAATACGTGTATAGGCTCTTTGGCTGCATAGCATCCATAGGTTATTGTTTAGCTTGGTGGTACTTTGACTAGGGCCAATAGCCTGCCTCATCATGGCCTGGATCATGTTACAAAATTGTATTGTATGACTATGGTTCCCAGTAATCTTATTGCATTCATACGCAGTAATGTTTGTGTAATCAGAGGTGCTGAATGCATGGGGCCAGATCTGTGTAGAGTTAAACACCTTTCCACAGACTGGGTATGTGCTTACATAGATGGTCTGGTTATTGCAGGAGTAATTGGAATGATGCCAACAATTGGATGCATAATCCTGAATTCTGCCTCCCAGGGCAAGAACTGTATTGTTAATATACTCGCGAACAAGCACACTATGGTAATAGGGTGGGTTTCTCCACTGAGACTCATTAATGGGGACTGTGTGTAACAGGGCTGTGGAGTTGGTAGATAAATGTTCCGACTATGACTCCGACTCCGACTCCTAAGTCTTTTGTACTTCCGACTCCGACTCCGACTCCAGGTACCCAAAATTTCCTCCAACTCCGACTCCGACTCCACAGCCCTGGTAAAAAGGCAAGGTTTGTTCACACTTGCCCCAGAGTGAGAGGCAAAAATGAATGGAGAATTGTTCAGTGAGTTAGCTGTGGTGCAAGAGGTCGGAAGTTCAATTCCCTCCTGTGCCTCCTGTGAGTACCACTAGCCCCTGTAGTTTTGGGGAAGCTAGGCAGTCCCAAAGCACCCCCAGAAAAAAGGGAAATAACAAGCTATTTCTGTGTATTCTCTACCTGGAAAACCCTTAAAATGATCACTATAAGTAAAAAATTGATGGCACATGATTATTGCCTTTATCACACAAAGTGGAAAGTAGATTTCACAAATGCTCATCATCCGCCCAAACCTGGTCTATCCTGACTTTGTGCTTCCATTTCAAAAAAATGAATTCATGATATTTGAAACACATTTTTAAAGAGTCACACATTGGCAGCTACATCCTTGCAGATGGAGGATACTTCCCACGTTTTCATACATGCATGAATGTCTTTGAGTGATTCATACGGATGGATTGCTTCTTGACAGAGCCATGAATTGCTAAACCATCTGTCAGACACTAAGAGTCGTCTCCTATGAATGCTCCAGAATGTCCAACTGGTAGGCATTATGCTGGCAAGAGTCTTCTGAATCTTACTAACTCTGATAACCTTATTAATGAATGCAGCAGGCTTGCTAGTTTTCTGAAGCAATTTGTTTTCCATTATTGATTGCTAGAATTGTAAAGGAATTGTTTTCTAAAGATCAAAATGAAAATAAGCAACCAAGATGCATAGGGACATAGCTAGACAACTCTTGCAAAATAATCATGATTTCCTATCATATCATCTAGGGTCAGTCTTTGCTGCTTCCTGCATTTTCTGTTCTGCCGCTTCTCTTTCTACCCTCAGTCGTCTCTGAATAACCCTGTCTACACAATCTTTCCGCATTTCATATTCAACTCACTCCATTTGTAATGTTTTGGCATGCCTCTGTTGCTGAAGGCTTTGCAATTGCAATTCAATTAAAGCTGTGAGGGTCCCTTTGGGGAGAAAGGCGACATAGAAATAAAGTTTATATATTTATTTATCTCTCATTCAGATTTCTCAGAGGTGGGGGGTTGCCCAGGAGCTCTCTGCTCTTATTCCTCCCCTCCATGTGGCTGATCGGCCTCTCCTGCTCTACTTACTTGTGGTGATGGCGGTGCTGCTGCTGCTGCTCCCAGCCCTTGGTCATATTAGATTGCTGATTTTGGTCCTCCACCACTTCAAGTCAAGCTTATAGGTGATAATGGACCCATGAGCATTGTGCAGTCCCGCACCTACTGCTTATCTTCTGTGCATTCTGTAGCTCACCAAGAACGGCCCTCGATGGTCCTGCTCTTGATATCCTTCTAGAGAACTATGTGGCTGTGAAGGTTTTGGAATTCAACTCCACTGCAACCCAAGTGGACGTACTCGCCCCTTGTCCTACTGACCACAGATACTTCTGTCAAAGTCTGCAGCTTCTGCTCCTGGATTCATCACTCCCATGTGAAGAAGATAACAGTTCCAGACACCTGGAACGTCCGTAAAGCCAAAGACAACTCAGATGACCCTGTGGACTCTTTAAAGTTTATATTTAAAAGGGTGCTTTTTGTCTCTCCCCCTCCATGTCCCCAGAGATAATTGCTGGTATAATTTCAGGCTTTGTAGTTACCATTCTTGTTTGGATGTTCTTTTATTGGTTGTGTCATCACCCTCACATTGTAGTTGTGCTCTGTCCACAATGTTGTTTGTGTGGAACGTTATTCATGTACCTTGTAACTCACACCATTGCCACTGTGACTTTTACCCCTTGGTGATGAATAATTCACGAGAAGTGTCTGTATTGATTGGTTGGTTGTTGACCAATGGGAGATTCTGGAGGAGTTGCCTGAGGGGATTTAAGGCTCAGCACAGCACTGAATTGGTCAGATAGGGACAGATAGGGACTGACATTGTCTGAGAGAAGGTCAGATAGAGACCTACACTCACTGAGAAAAGATAGATAGGGTCTAGAGATATTTACTAGAGAGAGAAGAGATAAGATTTTAAAACTTCTGTGAGGAAAACTATGTGTGGAGTGTCTGTAAACTTAAGAACAGGTGTGCATGTGTTCAGCTTTGTCAGTAACCAAGCTTTCATGTGTTTGAGCTATATTCTTCCTTTTGTTTGTACCTAAACACGTTACCCTTTATGATTTTAATTCTACTTTGTAATAAATGAATGTATTTTATCTTTACTCAATTTAAAACCAGTCTGAAGGCATTAATTTACTAGATAAGATAGTTGGTGCCAGTGAAAAAGAAAAATTAGAAGTGATGCTTGTCAGTAGCCTGTGAAGGAGCTGGGGGCAAAGCATGGTAACAATGCAGCCACTTCCAACATATATGCCTCTGCTGGCATCCCAGCCCATTTAGGAGTTCCTGAACAGGGGGCCTGGCAGCATAACATATATATCAAAGACATTTCAGGAAACTTTACAGTTGCTGAACAAAACTAATTGCTGGATTTGTATGCACCTTCCTACTGAAGGAAAGGGGGACTTATCTTACACACCAGGGCTGTGGAGTCGGAGTCGGAGTCGAGGAGTCGGAGTTGGAGGAAATGTTGGGTACCTGGAGTTGGAGTCGGAGTCGGCAAACAATGTACTGACTCCGACTCCTACTAAATTTAGATTGGATTTTTTTTTAAAAGCAAGTTTAAATGTCCCAATTCACAAAAAGTTATAATTAATGACTTCTCTACTGTAAGAATAGTATTGAGGCCTCCAGGGCCCTGGTTTATTGCAGGCCGGCAGCCTCCCCCTTCGACCCTTGCCCTGCATGGCTTATTAAATCTGCGGGAGGGAGTATGACTGAGTGGGCTTCCATTATTTCCACTGCCTCCTTCAGGGAGGGGGTCTTTCCCTCTCACCTGAAGGAGACAGTGGTGAAGCCCACCCTAAAGAAATCTGCCCAGGCGTCAGACGAATTGGCCAACTAGCATCAGATTGCCAACATCCCCTTCCTGGGCAAGGTCATCGAGAGGGTGGCCGCCGTCCAGATCTAGTCGTTCTGGAGGAAGAACAAGTCCTTGACCCATTCCAGTCCGGGTTCAGGCCGTATCGGGGGATTGAGACAGTCTTGGTTGCACTGCAAGATGACCTCCTCCGGGGGGCTGACAGCGGTTGCTCTACCCTGTTGGTCCTCATGGATTTGTCAGCAGCCTGTGATACCGTCAACCACGTTATCCTGCTGGACCGGCTTTCCGGGGTGGGGATCGGGGGCACAGCATTCAGCTGGATCCGGTCCTTCCTGGAAGACTGGCCCCAGCGTGTGCAGCTTGGGGGGGGGAGCTGTTGGCTCCCCCGAACTGCGTATAGATGATGTGATGGAATTTGTGCTGATTGCTGATGAGATTCTGAGAATTAAAAAGTATTCTTTTCCCAAGACTCCGCAGCCAACCTCTGGGAGGCATAGCCAACCTCCTCAGAAGTCAGAGACTGAACTTAGAAATTTTAAATCAAGGGAGATGAGATTTGAGAAACAACCTCAGGATAGCAAGTCCCCTAGAAAGCCATGTACCACTATTTCTTTGGAGGACATTGTCTGCTTCAAATGTCAACAAAAAGGACATTACTGCTTTCAATGTGAGAGAGGGCCCAAGGAAACCCCACAGACACCCTCTAAGTCAGCTAAAATGCTAGTCAAGCAGCCCAGGAAAAGTGCTGTGCCTTCTCAATTGCAGCCAAAAATGAAAGGCATTACTCTAAATCAGCCTGAAATGGGGTTCCCTGATGCTGATGAGGATTTGGACATTCTCCTAAATCCAATGAGGAGGAGCTTAGTAGTGAAATCCAACCCCAGGGTGCAGCTTCAGCTTTCCAGAAGGTTGCAGCTCCTACTGGGGGAAGGAGGGATGATTTATCTAGTACTATGTCAGCTTCTCATTCTATTCTATAATCTGCTAAGCCTGTTGCTATGTTTGGTGCGGCATCTGCTGGTGGAAGTGGTGAAATGCAGTGTGATCTGATCAGGTGCAATCCTGAGAAGTTTATCACCCCCCAACAACAAAAATAGATGCAAGTCTTTTACCCAAGAGGTTATTGTTTAAAAGGGGGGGGGCAAATTGTGGAAGTGCCAGGATATTTAGATACAGGAGCAGATGTGAGCTCTATCAGCTCTGAATTTGTTGATGAAAGTTGTTTGCTGGATAAGCATTGTTTTGTGATGCATCCGTACCATTGCAAGAAAAACATACACACCTGGCTCCTGTTGCTAAAATTGGATTCTGATATCCCTGTATAGCAACAACAAAGAATGTACGAAGTCTTGAAAGAGAAAACTTCTATTTTGTCAGTACTGCAGGAAGAACTGTAGTAGTCAAGCACAAAATCAACATGAAAGATGACACACCTTTCAAATTTTCACCATACAGAGCTATTGGAGAACATGCTAAACAAATTGAAGAAGAAATTCAAGAGATGTTGGATTTGGAAATCATTCAACCGAGTGAATCCCCATGGGCTAGTTGAGTAGTCATAGTGCCGAAGAAGATGCCAGATTGTATAATACAACCCAAAGTCTATTTTTGTGTCAATTACCGGAAGCTGAATCAAATCACAGTCCCAGATCCTTATGCAATGCCCAGAGTGGAAGATTTAATTGAGAAGATGGCACAAGAGAATATTTCTATGAAATTCCTATTAGCCAAATAAATGCTTTTATATTCTTATTCAAATGAAGGAGCCTGTTGAATAATTATTCTGGTATGTGAAATAGCTATCACAGCAAGGCGCCAGATTGTATAATACAACCCAAAGTCCACAGGGGCTTGTGTTCTCCAGATTCCTGCTTTTAGCAGTTGAGGTTGATTGATTGCAGATGGGATCTGGGTAGAGGTAAAGCCCTTATTCCAGTACATGGTGGCAGTGCTGGGGTGAACTCCCATTAAAAGCCTGAATGTGAAACTGTAAAGGTATCAAGCTGCTCAGTAGTTACTGTGATTTATGGCTAGTGAGTTGTCCTGAGGCTAAGGGAAGCCAGCGTTCATGGAAAGCTGTTTGTTTTGGCACCAGAGATTTAAATTGGAGTTTTGAATGTGGCCTGTAAAGAGAATTACACAGTAATTGAAACTGCGATTCAAAACCATCTAATTTTTCACAAAGTTCCAATATAGCAATTTGACATGAATACAGGTGGCTGTGAAGGGGCAATGTTGGGTGCCCACAGAAAGGGCTGGGAGTGCCACCTTTGGCACCTGTGCCATAGATTCCCCAACACAGCCCTATTCCTCCAATGTTATTTGATTAGTGGATTTCCAATTTTTAGCAAAAATTACCCTTGCCACCATTATCATTATAATTACCAACTCCACCTCATTTTTCTTCAGTTGGGTATTAACAGGGTGTGTTCCAGTGGTATTCTGGGCTGAAGACAAAAGGATGGAACAGAAACACTGGTCTGTTTGAGTTTAAACCTTCAGTGCTGATAGCTAACCAGTAGAGAAGCATTTCTATCTCAAGAAATGAGGAGGAGAACTAGATCAAAGCTGGGAAACTATCACCAAAGACAGAATCTTACACAAAAGGCCTGTGGCTACCTAAAGAACCCCAGGAGGTTACCTAGCATCCCAGCAGCACTAGCTTTAGTCCCAAGACTTGTGGTTCTCCATTCCTGGACTAATGATCTGACTCCATACAGCAGATTTCTATTTCCCTGTTTGAGAGTGTGTGCATGTCTCTCTCTGTGTGTGTGCATGTGAGAGAATGAGATAGAGGGAGGGAGAGAGAGAGAGAGAGTACTCAGAAAGACAAGGTATACGCATGCTCCATCTGGCAAAAGGCATCTGGCTAGGCTGAAGCAGCATGCTGATTTCCTGCCTCCACCTTAGTTTCTGGGACAGATCTCCTAGATGTCTTCAGTGTTTGAAAGAGCTGGAATTGTGAGTACTAACTGTGATCAAGAACATGATATTGTTTCTAGAGGGTAGAATCCGGTTGGGTGGCTTGTACTGCTGCTGAATAAATCAGTATTTTTGCAGAAAGTGTGGGGAGGAACAGGTGCTTTTCTTTTGCATCTGGTACTTATTGCTCTTCTCTCCTCAAACCACTGCTATCTCTTATTCTCCCATAAATATGTCCTGCTTTCAGTGAAAGAGGCAGTCTGTTCATGATCAGAGGTTATATCAGTGTGTTTTGAACTACAGCATTCAAAAGAAATTTTGGTGTTAACCAAGGGAAGGGGATAGGGTGAGCCAAAAGCTTTGATACTGAGATCGGAGCTACATAGTTCAGTTGCTGAGCATGAACCTTCCAGGCAGGAGGTCCTGAATTCAGACTCCAGCATTTCCAGTTAGGCTTGCTGCAGGGGTGGGGGTGGGGGAACCAAAACTGAAAGAAAAAAAGCTATTGAAAAATAATCCCTGGAGAGTTGCTGTGAATCAATGTAAACTGATTATCTCCAGAAAAAAAATGTCCTTCAGATCTCTTGAACTGTAGATGAGTTGGCTGAAGATAAAGGGGCCCTGTAATGTGCCACACACAGAGGGTATCAGGTTGAAAAATGTCTCGTGTAAACATGGCTGAGATTTTGGTCTGATTCCATTTCAGGAAGTTTCCAATGGTTACCCATAGTGGAAAAGTCAAAGCACATTTACCCTAATGTAAGGAAGCCCTACCAAAATGAAAGGGAATTACTTTTGAGTAAACATTAATTAGGCTTCATTAGCTTTGCATGTTTCAATTATAATGGTGAGTACAAGAGAACATTTGGTAGCGGGGCAGCTAATTTTTTGTAAATAAATAAATAAATAAATAAATAAATAAATAAATAAATAAATAAATAAATCCTGCATGGCCTTATCATTTTATTATTATACTGTTATCTATTTTTTAAAATCTATTAACATATTGAGAGTGCTGATTAGACAAAAAGCTGTAAAAGAATCCTTAAAATAAATAATTTCCAAAGGAACTGCAGCAGGGGAAACAGCCTTTCTTGTGCCAGAATAAATGTGATCATCTATAAGAAGCCACAAGGCTTTTTATTTTTTAAATAAATAAGATGCAGCTATTTAATTAGTCTGTAACAACTTGTTATCCTTAAGCCTGAAAAACAGGGTAGAGGGGAATGAACATTATATCTGAGCGAAAACTTCTACAAAAGCTGAAACCCTTTCATGATGACGTTGTTTTCCAAATAATTCTGTGCTGTTCCTCAAACATCTAGGGTTAAATCTAATTGTTACTTTAGAGAGAGTAACTAAATCAGTTGCCTGTACTGACCGGACCTAGATTGGCTGGAATGTTGAGGACGTGAAGCCCAAAACATATGGAGGGGCAAATATTCCCCATGCCTGTTTCATGAATCTAAAGCTATAACAGTTCCGAGTCGTGACCGACTCTTCGTGACCCCATGTCCATGGAGTTTTCTTGGCAGGAATACTGGAGTGGTTTGCCAGTTCCTACTCCAGGCGCCTACAGTACCTGGTATTCCCCGGTGGTCTCCCATCCAAGTACTAAACCAGGGCTGACCCTGCTTAGCTTCCGAAATCAGGCGAGATCGGATGGGTTTAGGGCATCTCTTAGACTTAGGGCATCTCGGCAGCTCTAACAGGTCCGGTAGACAATTCTAATTGAGCCTTTTAAAAAAAATCCCCATGCATGTGTTTATGATGTCCTTCCGAAGCTCCATATACAGTTGGAGGAGTATTCACTTTCTTCAGTCCTCCAGATGTACTGAATCAACACTTTCCCCCATCCCCTGCCTGCCGGTTGTACCTGGGGATGCTCGGCGTCAGAGCCGTCAGGCACCTCCGGGGGAGAACAGGTTGGGAGCCGTTTCCAAAATCGGCTCCCTCTACCGGTCATTCCTGACATGGCCACTTCGGTCGCGGAGGGTGGTCCCTCCCCAGTCATGTTTGCGGTTCTTTCGCCGACCCCCCCCCCAATGGCGAGTGCAGCAGCAACAGCAGCAGCAGCAGCAGCAGCAGCAAGCTGTGGGGCACCCCTTTTAAATACAAGTGGTACCTTGTATAAAGGAATTAATTTGTTCCAAATGAAATTAGGTTCAGCAAATTTTCCTTTGTACAAATTTCCCATATAGGAATGCATTGAAAATGGAGTAATCTCATTTTTAGGTTGTACAAATTTGCCCCATAGGTGTGATTCTGTTAAGCAAATCCCCCCTATCTTGGGGAATTTTTTTATGTTGTACAAATTTTTATGTTATACAAACCCTTTGTTATACGAGGGTCCACTGTCGATGCACATCTGGATACCCGTTCTCCTTCCTGCCACATGTTGCCTCCTCGTTGGAAAAGTCTCTTTGGCTTCCAGGGGGGGACGCCCGTGGCTGCTTTGGGGCAGGGAGAGGGGGCTGTTTGCTCTGAGTCATTCCCTCTCCCCCCCCCCCCCCCCCCGCCGCCGCCGCCCCTTCCACCCTTACCACCGGCGGAGCCCAAAAGATGCTTTCCAGGAGACAAGAGTGGGAACCGGTCAAAGCTTGCCAAACCCGCTGGAGTGGCGGGGGGGGGCGGCGGCGGCTGGTCCAAAACAAGGCCGGGGAGGGTGGGGGAGGGGAGGAAAGGAAGGGCAGCAGCCCACAAGTAACGAGGGGGGGGGAGATCCAGAGAGAGAGAGAGAGAGAGAGAGAGAGAGAGAGAGAGCTGTAGAGGCTCTTGCTGCCCCCCCCCCCGCCGCTGTCCAGAAGACCTTGCTGAATGCCCAGACGTGCAAGCCGCTACCTGGCGGTGGGGAGCGGGCCCGGCTGCCCTCATTGAGCAAGCCGGGCACGTCGGCGTGCCTCTGGCGGAGACCCAGTCGCCTTCCCCAGCCGGCTGCTGCTGCTGCTGCTGCTGCTGCTGGTGCCGCTGCTGGGTGGGAGCCTCTCCGGAGGCACCCGGAGGAAGATGGCGTATATACAGGTAAAGGGGTTGAGGAGGCGCCTAAAGGAGGGGATGGATGGCTACAGCAGGGCGCGGTGGTCTCGGGTTTTGTGCCTGGGGCGTTGGGGAGAGGGAACGTGGGGAACCCGGGCCCAGGGACCTATAAGAAAATTAAAAAGAAAAAAAGAAAAAAAAATAGGAAGGGTTTTCATTTGGGAAGGGGTAAGCTGCCTAGATGCCCTAAGCACATCCAATCTCGATTGCTTTCGGAAGCTAAGCAGGGTCAGCCCTGGTTAGTAGTACTTGGATGGGAGACCACCAGGGAATACCAGGTGCTGTAGGCGCCTGGAGTAGGAACTGCTGGCAAGCCACTCCAGTATTCCTGCCAAGAAAACTCCATGGGCATGGAGTCCCGAAGAGTCGGTCACGAGTCTGTAAGGATACAACACACACACACAACCTGTCTCCAGCGGGCAAAAAGCAAGGGAAACGCCCGCCTGCCTGCCTTGGATTTGCTGAGGAAAACTTGCGTGAGATTGGGGAGTTCCCCATGAAAGACGATGCAACCTGTAGCATCGATTGCCTGTGATATTTGGTCCATGATGCAGAAAAAATAGAACCCTGGTGCCACATTTTACACAGCTCTGAACCTAAAGAAGAATGGCATGAACATGGCTGCAGAATGAAGTTCAGGTCCGAATTCTGTGTCAAGGATGTGCCTTTCTTAGAATAACTTTCTTTTAAGGCACAAAAAATTATATCCAGTACAAGCTTTTGGGGAATTAGTAATACTGTAGTAACTCTTTCTCAGGCAGGATGCTCAGAAGCCAGAGAATTGGGCTGAGGAAAAGAAATCAGACAGACAAAATGAAACAAGCAGACCAGATTTTAAAGTCTTTATACCTTCATAAAAATAATATCTTTAAATATGTTTTATATGGAAGATGCTAGAGGAGACCGATAGAAAAAATAAAACAGTAACAGGCAGTGACTGTGAGAAAGGGGAAAGGATCTGCACCTCCACCCCTGCTTGTGCTTGCTATGGTGATGGTGGTTATATTAGCAGCTCAGCGAGGTAAGGGTGCCATTTGCTTATTGCTGTATTATGCTAGCATTCTGCTTTCCCTCCAAATATGTCAAGGCAACATGCATGATCCTTTTATTCTCACATCAACCTTGCTGGGTGGGTTGTGGTAGAAGAACACTAAATCCTGTTTAATCCCATCTAGAGTTGAGCCAAGTACCCAGTCTGGTGTTGTGGACAGAGTGATGGACAAGGGCTCTTGAGACCAAGATTTAAATCCCCACTTGGCCATGGAAATTCACAGGTGGTGGTGGTGGAACAGTGAAAACCCTACTAGAGGGGGTCTGACTCCACAGTATATAACTAACTAGAGTTAGAGCCAGAAGAGATGAGAAGCATAGAACAGTAAAATTAGAAGAAACACTTGGTACCACCAGGTTCACCCCTGTTGGCTCATAGCTAAAACATCCTTAACAAGCAGCCATCCAACCTCTGTTCCAGAGCCTTCATGAAAGAAAGTCCACTAAGGTAATGCAGTCTACTGTCAAACAGCTGTTACTGTTAAGAAGCTCTTTCTACATTTTTTATTCCTGGTGGAAACATGAACATGTGAGCCAAAGCTTGTTGGCAAGTACTAATTCAAGTCACATTGATTTATGTGAATCTACGCTAGATTTAACACAGGTGAGTGACTTGAGATGGGCTAGGAAGAAAGAGATTTCAGTTATCTTGATATGTTTTGGGATGTAGATTCTGCCAAATATGGACCTTCCAAGAAATTCCTGGCATTTGTGGTATGTGAAGAATTGTTTCCAGACTGTGGCCCCTTAAAATGTACCAGGGGGCTATATGGCTCCCACTGCTAATTAAAAAAAAGGAAAGTTCTGAAGCTCAGAAATACATTGTTGTTGTTTAATTACAAAGCACCATCAATGCATGCAAGTATGAGTGATTGGAGCCACAGTTAAACAGCAAAGCAGAGTGCAGCTATATCTTTTAGAGCCCTAGTCTTACTGACTGACATAGCTACAATAAGGAATGCTTCTTCAACCTGGTGCCATCCAGCAGTATTGGACTACAACTCCCATAAGACCAACTTTTGCTTGGGCATCAGGAGGCTGGCAGCAGGACTGGCTGGCTTGCCAAGGGTAGTTGCCAATGTAAAGGTGCAGGTGTGTATTGCTGTACCAAAGAACCTCTGGTTGTCCAGGGCTCCAAACACAGGTGCTTTGGATGTGTTTAGAATGGGAAGGGAATAAGCTGGAGTTAGAACCTGGGTAGATGAATTGATTTCCAGACTATAGTTACAGAGTTTCTCCAACAGGTGTGCTGGCTGGAAAATTCTAGGAATGATAGTCTAAAAAATAACTCTTACAGACTCAAGACTTGAGAAAGGGGGGGGCATAGTTTCTAGCTAGACTTGAATCTCAGGCATCTCTGTCCCTGCTTCCCCCATAATACAAATAAACAATTGCAGGTGTGAGGCCATGCATTAATTTTGTTATATTTATATTTGCAGCCCACTCAATGCACCCAAAGTCTACAGTAGTTTTATTAGATGAATCACCGATCAGGAGTCCTGGCTATTCAACTGAATGCCAACTGCCAGAGAGCAGAAAATGAGAAAGGTTTGTTGACTTTGACTTCTGGTCTGGCTTTGGCTTCTGGGAAGCAGAGGAAAATAAAAAGGGACTAAAAGCAAGGTAGCCAGTTTATCCGTCTAATTCAGGGGTCTTCCAAATGTCCATAGATTTCAGTTCCTAGAAGCCCCTGCCAGCCAGGTCAATAAAAAGATTATGGCAGCTGTCATCCTGGGACACCTAGAAGCCTCAGTTTCGTATGCTATCTGTTTGATTTGGAAAGAGCTAATCCAAAAAAAAATTAACTTTTCTAAGTCTGGTTTCATTTAACCAGTATTGCTTTCCATCTTTTGGCCTGGAGTTGTTCTCATTTTTTTTCTGACTGTTCCATTCAGAGCAGAAATGACAGCAGGTTAAGCCGGGAATATGCAGTCTCCAGGGGCTCAGTGGATTGATTACCTGGAACATTTATGGAGACCCCAGCACCTTACCAATTATTTTTAGCACCAAATATCCCTTTTTGTGGTATGGGGGAGGTGGTTTTGCCATTTCGGAAGTTCCTTTTTTTAATCCTTATCCAATATTTCTCCGCATTCTTTTTAATTAAGAAAGTATTTTGGCCACTAGGAGCCAGAAGGGGGGCTTTTATGCAACCTTCCATTTTTCAAGAATAATTTTTTAGGGGTGAAGTTTTGGAAATGGTGTTGGGTCTCCAGGGTCAGGCTGTTGCATACCCATGATGTAGACTGGTGATTCCCAACCATGGTTATCTGAGGTCTTCGTGGACTGAAACTCCCAGAAACCCTGGCACGTGGCAGCAAACCACTTATCTAGAGTGTTGACACTGTGGAGTTGGAAAGGGCCTGAAGTTCCTATTGTCCAATTTCCTATTCCAGGGGTTCCCAAAGAGTGCGCCACAGTGACACATTACCCTTGTGGTTCCCTGTGGATCTTTAGGGCACTGCCAAACTAGCCAGGAACAACACAGGCTTCTCGTTGACTTTTTGTTGCGCCAGTGGTGCCCTTGTTACTCTTTTGGCTCCAGCTCCTTTGCATGCCTTCATCTCTATGACCGGGACCTCACCTGCTTCACCACACCTGCTGCTTCTCAGGGAGCTGTGTGTCCAAAAAGTTTGGGAATCACTGCCCTATTCACATTGGTGCACTCACCTTGAGACTACAGCACCTTAGACGAACAGCTGCCCAGCTTCCCCTAAAGTGCCTCCAATAAAGAACCTGCCTCCCCTTTTTGATGCATTGTGTGCCATTATTAAATGGCTTACGAATTTCTCTAAACTGTTGGCTGAGATGTGCCCCCCCCTTGCTGTTTCCTTAGTTGTCATCCTGCCCTCTGTGTCTACAGCAACAGAGACTGTGTCTGCAGCCTTTTGGCCTTACAGTCCTTCACAGCTGCTTGTACAGTGATGCCTTGAGATACGGAATTAAATCTGTTCTATGGGAATTTTCACATTACAAAAATTTTGTATCTCAAAATGCGGTTTCCCATAGGAATGACTGGGAAACAAATTAATCCGTTCTGGAGAGCAGAAAAAAGACAAAACAAGCCCGTTTTTTTTGTTCAAATCTCTTTATAAAGAGCACTTTAAAAGCATAAATACTTTACAGGGCCGGTCCCGTTTCGGGTCGTTTCCGGTTTTCGCGAAAATTCGCAAAAATTAGTCGGTTTGTTTTTTCGTTTTTTGTTGTCGTTAGTACTGGTTTTGGGGGGGGGAGCGGGCTCCTGGAGGCACCTCTGTGGGGTGGGTGCCTCCTCTGGCCCGCTATAAAGGGAAAGTGGGCTCCTGGAGGCACCCGTGGGTGCCTCCTGCCACTAGGAAGGGGAAGCAGGCTCCAAGAGAGACCCCTCTACATGGGGGTCTCCCTTCCTCACCTGCTGCTGCTGCAAAATGCTATGCAATAGCCATATGGATATTGCATAACAGAATGTGCAGACAGTGAGACCAGTATGAGAGTGATAGCGTCATACCCGCCCTGCACAAGGCTCTGGCACCACCATGTCTCACACAGAAGGGAATTGTACTTGCTGCGTGTAGTGCAATGCAAGCAAGTAGATCTGGCTTTAAGGTGGTTTAGTGCAATGGCTAGGGTTAGGCTAGTGACGGGTAAGGTTACGGTGGGCTAGTGGGTTGCACCTCTGGGTGCCTCTCTGACCCACTAAGAAGACAGTCTGTGACGTATGGGTACGGAGTCAAGGGTTAGGGTTAGGGCTAGGGCAGGTTTTAGGGGGCTTTTTGGCACATCCCAGAAGTCTCCATGGCCAAGTGGCCATGCGACTGGTGGGATGGCTCCAAAAATTTGCATGGTTGTCCACTCCCACATGGCTGGCCACTCGGCCAGCCCATCATTGCGCAGGTGTAAATAAAATAAAATAAAATAAAATCAATGGAGGACAGAGGAGGAGAGGAGAGACATTTTGTTGCAAGAAAAAACCCACTGCTACTGTGAAAAATCTGGCAGTTTATAAATTTTCGCGTGTTTCTGTTGTGCTTGTGTGTTTTTGGACCACGATTTCAAAAACAATATTGCGTTTGCTGCCCCATTTTGGATCCCCCGCTCGCACCGCATGGCATAGCGAAATGGCGACTCGAGTCCGGCTGCCCAGGACGGGGGGGAGGCGGGACCCCCCCTCCAGAAACCACCCCTCCGGTAGGTGCCCTGCGCCCTTAGTCAAGCAGGCATTTTTCCGCCTGCTTTTTTGGCCCGGGAATGGGTGGGGGGAGAGTTTAAAAGTTTTTTCCTGTGCCGTCCGTGCCGCTTGCTTGCGCTTTAATTGCGGGCGGCCGGCGGCGAGACTGGGCTGGCTGCGAGCCTGCGGCGAGTCCCACCAGAGCAGCCCAGGACGGGGGATGAGGGGGGAGGCCGGGGACCTCCAGAAACAACCCCTCTGGTAGGTGCCCTGAGGCACGGCAGGCATTTTTCCACCTGCTTTTTGGCCGGGAACCGGGTTTTTTTAACGTTTAAAAACGTTTTTTCTGTGCCGCTTGGCATTGCGTGATCGTCGCGATGCAAGTAACGAGCACGACAAATCAGACCAAAATTGTTCGTTCGTCGGTTCGAGCTCGAAGTCTGGCGGAGTAATTCCCGTTACCGTTTCCGTAGAGTAACGGAACCGAGTAACGGAAACGGAAACGGGAATACCGCTAAGTCGTGCCCATCTCTACTAGCAACTATTTTTCAGTTAAGTCAAGACCTCTGTGTATAGGTTGAGCAAAGTTTTGGAAATAATTCACTGAAACTGCCCATTGATCGTATTTTATCACACTCTCAGTCATACTCCAAATTACATACAATACTTTATAATGTGAAAGACTTATTGTTTGGTATTGTGCACAGTGTGATGGTTTGTGTTTATGAAGCCTGGAACATGTCGGCAATGGCACCAGTTACTTCAAGAGGTGGTGAGTGCTCCAGCACTAGAGCCATTCAAGAGAAATTTGAACAACTACCTGGCAGATAGCCTTTAATTTGTATTCCTTCATCAAGTGAGAGGTTGGACAGTGGCTTTGTAGACCTCCTCCAACTTCACTGTTCTATAATTCTATTTCTGTTTGCAATAGTCTGGCCATGTGTCTGTGAAAAGTTTGCATGAATCACCTGTACATTTATGTGACAGGGTTTTAGTCTAGAGACACCAGAGAAGCATTGTATATACAGCATACACCTGTACTTCAATGGATCAGTTATGTTTCTCGCTTCATTTTTAATATTTCTTCCACAAGAATTTTAGAAGCAAAAGAACAAAATAAGGAAGGCTTTCAGAACCAGTCACTCTCTACTTGATTGTACTACAGCTCCCACGATTCATAGTCAGGATGGCCATTTCTCAGTCATAATCACCATATAGACATACAAGAGTAGGAATATTAGATCCGGTAGATTGGAACTATATGCTTACTATTTGACTCTGGTCTGGTATTAATTGTTTTATTATATGATACAGTGGTCTGCTGATTCTGAATAAAGCTGGTGTTGATGATGACTTTGGACTGCATTTATGGGGAGTAGTCTGTGTTTTTTTAATACAGAGGAAAGGGTACATCTTTATTTAAAGGGCCTTCTTTGTTTTTGTGTCCCAGTTGTGGAATGCTTGCCTCCCCTCCCTTGGAGGTCAGTTCACTGCCAGGCTAAAATGTTGCTCTTCAGCAAGGCTTTTGAGGGTGGAAGGCACCATCTTTAGTAGGTTGTGCAGTTCTCAAACTTGGCCCCAGAGTCCGTCTTTTATTTTACAGGCCACCCAGATTTGCATAAATGCATCTGGAGAACAACCTCATGGATGGACATCTGTTTTAGGAGCATGATTATTGTAAAGTGTCATCAAGTCACCTCAGATTTACATTATAACCTTAATATGGTTTTCAAGAAATGTGAATTGTTCAAGGGATGATTTTTTTTTTACTGCCGTTCTCACATTTCCATAGCTGGACAGGGATTTGAACCTAGGTCTCCTGAATCCTATAGTGCACTGGCTCTTTAGAATATGTATGAGACGTTTAATCAAGTTCATTTGATGTCTGGGAGGGAACTCACATCTGGGCCTGGACTGATTTCTAGGAAGTTCAAAACACAAAGAACATCTTGTGAAAAGGCCCCAAAATAGAAACCTATTGGGAAAGCATACGAAAGCAGTTGATTCTCCCATGGAGAGACTGGTTTCAGCTTCCATAAAATATTTAAAGCAATCTGAGCGAAGGGTAATTTCATTTTGCTAAACATTTCCATGTTACAATGCTGGGATGGCAGGTATCTGGACGTCATCAGGGCTCTGCTAAACTTGTCTCTCCTCCTCCTTTATTTTCTTCCCTTCTGCTTCATCATGACTATCTAAAAGGACAGTTGGAACCACTAAATGAGGTAAGTTAATCTAATTATTCATCCTTTCTACTCCTGCCTCTCCAGTGTACAGGGAAACTGTGGTGCCTCTTAGTTTGCTTGCCTTGCTTTGTCTGTCTCTGATTTTATGTCTTGTCTATGTCAGCTCCTTTCATAGTAAATTACTGTATATACTTGAATATAAGCCTAGTTTTTCAGCCCTAATTTTGGGTTGAAAAAAGGGGTCCTCGGCTATATTCGGGTCAATACTTTTAGCCACTGAGGCAAGTTTGGGTCGGTGGCTAAAAGTCATTTTAAACATTGTGCGCCACTTCTCCTGACCCCCCATGTTTAAAATGACTTTTAGCCACCAACTCAAGCACTTGCCTCGGTGGCTAAAAGTCATTTTAAACATCACACACCCAGCTCACAAAGGGGGACTAGCCAGGCCCTGCTGCATTTCCCACCCTAGGCTTATACTTGAGTCAATAAATTTTCCCAGTTTTTTGGGTTTAAATTAGGGGGGCCGACTTATACTCGGGTCGACTTATACTCGAGTATATATGGGTATATCTTGATTTTTTATATGCATTCTTTCTCCTTTGTAAAAGATGAATTAGAAACATTCTCCTGTGCTGGTATTAGCTGGATAATTTTGGTCAGTTTGCAGATAATTGTAGCCCAGGATCTAGAATTGGAATGCAATTTTCATCTTCTGTTTTCTGGGGGAGTAGAGGGAAGTTTCTAGTCCTGATGTTTATGTTGAGAGTTGCATATGACATGTGCAGATGACAATCTTTTGGGGAAAAAGGCTTCAAAGGAGAAGACATACCCTGAAAGTTTTACTGTATGTACTATAGCTGTCAGAATCCTTTAGCTCTAGTCCTGAAATAGTTGGTTTTGCTGCCTATAATACTGACTTCTTAAATAGCCTGTGTTTATTGCATCCCATCTCCAGCTCAGTCTGCAGAAAATTCTTGTGCATTTTCTGTTCACTTTCTCCTTACACATGTGCTCTCTATTATACAATGGTAGGTCTACTTATGAGTTTAATCCTTTCTGAATGCATGCTCATAAGTTGAACAACTCGTAAGTAGAAGAGCCGTATCTAAAAAAAAATCTAATTTTTTAAAATTGTAAGTAGAGCAGACCGCATCAAAATTTTGTAAGACAGCAGTTAAACTGCCAATGGTTTTCTGCACTTAAGTTGAATTACTCATAAGTAGAGCCTCTTGTAAGTAGAGTTATCACTGCATATATTCTGCAATATCGTTTCCTTTAATGTACACTATTTGGCATGGTGTGTTTTCCAGACTACACGTAGTTGTGCTTTGTTTCTTAGGGTATTCTGCTTGAGTGTGTTGGTGGACTGCATTGAAGAATTTAGTATAGTACAAAAGTAGAGGACAATTATGTATTTGTTTGAGAAGTGCAGATTATGTCAGTTTGCATTAAAATGTGAACCAAATGAAAGTTGGCCCCATCCTTAGAAACTGGCAGTTTAGTTTTTTATTTTCTTTGTAACCTGATTCTTTAATTACAATTATATGCCATCTTGCCTACAACTTTGTAGTGGGAACACTACATAATACTACATAATACTAAATACTAAATATCTCTCAGAACCCTAGAGCTTCAGGTGTTGTTTTAGACTTGTGTGTGAGTTGTGGTCCAGAAGCGAACTTTTCCTTTAGGCTGCTATCTCACCTGGGTTTTAATCCAGATCTTCTGAAGGTCCGGCTTTTCCTCTTCGTCCCATCACGTGATTGAATATGTGGGACAAGAGTTCACACGTCCAAAGCTGGTTTTTTAATGTAAAAGTGCAGTTCAGCCTCCTTGGCCAGCAGGTGGCGCTAGCATTTGGAAAAAAAACCAGACCACTTGCCTGGGGGAAACTAATGCTTAGGGCACCGCATGGAGCTTCCTGTTTCTCCGAAGGCAAAAAGCAATTAAAAAAACAGTGCCGATCGGCCCCAGGAACAACCGGTCGGTGCTATGAGTTAAAAAGAAGAAGAAACCCAGATCATCTGCGTGGTCCCATGGCATCTGCTTCCTTAAAAGGTGGATTATCAAAGCGAGGCAAAAAATTCCCTATGTCTTGGGTGAGTTACAGAAACCTCGCTTAAAGGGGCATTACCGGGTTTTCTTTTTTCTTTTTTTCTTTTTCAAAAAGCCCGGTGGCCGTGGGGATGGCATTTTTAACACAGGTTTTTCTAGTAATTTAAACTGCTTTTAAAGGGACGTGGGACCGAGCCCTTGATAGCTCTGCAAGCAAGTCTGAATGCCCTCACTGCCCAAGAAGCTTTCTCCAAGAATCCATCGGCTGGCATGGGCAGTGCCCCTGCCATGTTGGTGGAGAATTTTTGGAATCATCAGAAGGAAGCTGTGCCAAGCTCTCGACTTAGCTTTCCTTTGTCTTGACATTCTTTGCTGTTGTGGCTGTTCCTTTGACATGTTAAGTTTGATCCGACATTCCCAAACCCTTGGTATGCCATTATACAGTGATCCTGGTCACTGCATAGTTATGTTTAATGAATGTTTTCATGGCATCTCTGCCACAGAAACTAATGATGGCGGCTGTTTGCTAGGACATATCAGGATTTCTGACTTGCAAAATTCAAAAATGAGGGGTGCTAAAAATTTGTGGCTTGGTGGGAGAATTTAAAAAAAGTTTGTACTAAATTGATATAATTTGGTTATGCTTGGTTAATGAGCATGTAAAAGTAGTGATTTTTCTACATTTTTATGCAATTTTTGATTAATCTGTATGCTGTAATACAGTGGTACCTTGTATAAAGGAATTAATTCGTTCCAAATGAAATTCTATTAAGCAAATTTTCCTTCATACAAATTTTCCATAGGAATGCATTGAAAACAGAGTAATCCCTAATCACGACCATTTTTATGTTGTATGGATTTGTCCCATAGATTCTGTTAAGCAAATTTCCCCTATCTCCAGAATTTTATGTTGTACAGATTTTATGTTATACAAACCGTTTGTTATATGAGGGTCCACTGTATTTTAGTAATATGCTTTTAATGCAAATATATATGTGAACTTATCTAAAAAAGTGATTACCTTGCAGGTGACAAAATTTTATTAGTGTGACTTTTGGGTGTGTGTTTTTTTAATCAGTGTATGCTGTTTCCTGAGAGCAGTGAATGTGCCTTTCGTTCAAGTGCTGCCCAATCAAAAAAAATGATATCAGATTTGAATTCTTGACATCAAAATATGTATTTTTGTACTCTCTTATTCAAAAACTTGTAAAAAATAATAGTATAACCCTCTAAATGACACATCCTGCTGTGCACCCCCCACCCCCAATTCTCTTTTGGCAGTATTTTAATTACAACTGTTATTCATTCTCCATTTCAGTCTGGCCCATTCTCAAAACTTGAAGTCTTTGTCCTTTTGCCCAAGTAGACAAATTGTTGTTGCAATTTATGGGGTGAAAAATGCTTTTTTATACACACAGACTTATGTTAGGGTTTACTTTTGGAGAAACGTGTTTCATTCTGGATTGTCGCAATTCTGATGTGCTGCCCAAAGAGAAAAACTTCAAGCAGGACACCAGCAACTGGCTAAGAAAGAAAGATCTGTAGGCAGTACCTAATAGTATGCCAGCAGGACATTGGCTCTTTAAGACAAATGCTGCCTTAGATGGAAACTTCTCCTTTAAGAATGAGTGTGGTTTACTTAGAATTCCAACCAACTGGAAGAAGACATTGAGTCCAAGTGGCTTTTGTTCCTGCCACCTGATTGCTTTGTTTACTTAAACAGAAATGGTTTGTTTGTTTGTTTATATGCCACCTTTTCCCCCAACAGAGGACCAAGGCAGCTTACAACTAAAACTACATAATAATAGCAGTTAAAAATACCATAAGAAACTATACGAAAAAGCAATTAAATATGTGACAATATTAAAATTGTTATTAAAACATTTTTAAAATAATTTTTGGTATATGATGTTCAGCAAAGACAGACTTTTGCTTCTTAGCATTGACATATTTTTAAATCTAAGTCTACTTTTTCAAAAGCTGCCTAGATGCCCTGAGCACAGCCAATCTTGCCTGATCTCGGAAGCTAAGCAGGGTTGGGCCTGGCTAGTACTTGGACAGGAGACCACCAGGGAATACCAGGTGCTGTAGGCACCTGGAGTAGGAACTGGCAAGCCATTCCAGTATTCCTACCAAGAAAACTCCATGGACATGGGGTCACAAAGAGTTGGTCATGACTGTAATGACACAACATTTTTTTCAAAATAAAGGAGATTCCCCAAAGAGAGAAAAGCATTTGGTTTAAAACAAACAAACAAACCAATATTATGGTCGAAGCTGTACTCAAAAAGAAGGGAAATTCAAATCATAGATCATTTCCTCAGAACATGGGCATATTGATGATGTTTCTTCTACTTTTCTTGGGGTGGAAGCTGAAGTAGGAGAAGTCATCAGTATGCTCATGTTTTAATTGGAGTACAACAGCATACCCCCACTAGCTACCACACAATCTGTATTGCATACTGCTAGTGGTGTGGGAAAGTTGAATACAGGATGTTTCTAAACAGTGTCACCATCAACAAACAACAGGTTTTCAGATCAGTAACTGCAAATGAAGTCTTGACTGGGCTGGATTAAATGATCTTTATTTGGAAGACAGCAGTCTCATTCTAAGATTCATGTGCTTAGCGTTGGGGAAGCAGAATTTTGTTTTTGTTTCCCCATTTATCATAGAATCATAGAATAATGAAGTTGGAAGGGGCATGTAAGACCATTGAGTCCAACCCCTGCTCAATGCAGGAATACAAATCAAATTGTATCTGCCTGATGGTTGTCTAAATTTCTCTTGAATGCCTCCAGTGTTGAAGCACTCACCATCTTTCAAGGTAATTGGTTCCACTGCAGTATTGCTCTAACAGTTATCATTCCAATTTTAGTATATGTGCTGTTGAAGCACATATTTTTCAATCCCACAAGAAAAGTCCAGATGCCATGACTCAACTCCCAAATAACAGGAGATTTTTCCTGATATTCAACTGAAATCTGGCTTCCTGTAACTTGAGCCCCTTGTTGCATGTCCTGCATTCTGGGTTGATCGAGAATAGATCCTGCCACTCCTCTCTGTGACAGCCCTACAGCCCTTCAAGTACTTCAGAAGTGCTGTCAGAAGGAGGCAGGGTTACATCATGATGCTCTCAGCTGCTCTTTAGTTGAGCTCCTGGGGGAATACTAAAAACCCCCAATCTTGGGGTCCCATGTGAGTGGGACTAAAGGGGATGGCTAGGAGATGCACTCCTGAAGCAGCAGAAGCAATGAAGGAGGGTGGGTTGAAGAACCAACAAAGGCTGAATTCTTGCCTCACCCAAAGTTTTTTTTCCTGGAAGCATAGACTGGGATGGGAGCTATCATGGCACTAAACCATGAATACCCCTACTAGAGAGAGGAGAGTGCAGAAAGAGACATTTCAAGGGAAATGAAATCCAACTGAAACTAGTAAATTCTCTCTCTCTCTCTCTCTTAAGTTGTTCAGACCTACTTAACTTATATTACTTATACCACAGAGGACTTTGAGGAAGACAAGGGATGGATTGATGAGAGAGGGGGGTGAGAGGGTTTATATCTATTCCCTGCTATCCACTAGCCACACACTGGAAATGGCTTTGATTTAGACCAGGCCTGCACAACCTGTCGACTGCGGGTGACTGGTCACCCATGGGACCCTCACAGGTCACTCGCCAGGTCGCCAGCTACCTCCTGACCCACCGCCATTTTCGGGGGCATTTTTTTTGTGTGCACAGAATTTGGTGGGTATTTCTTCTCAAAGAGAAGAAGTAAAATTTCTGATTGTAAATATATATGTATCTAATGAAAACCAAGAGAGCTTTTATGAAGCCAGCACTTGAACAAGAGTTAATGAAAAGAGATTATGATGAATACTGTGTTTTTCAGTGCTGCTTTTGATAAAGATATAGACACAAAGTCAGGAAAGGTAAAGACGGCAGCAGCAGCTTGATTCCAAAAATTTGTTTACAGATGGCTGAAGAAGTTTATATGATACATGCTTGGAGAATGAGACAAGAGATTATATGTTCTATTCCAATGGGCATAAATCCTGGGGAATTTAGATTTCTATATATAGATTACCTAGCACTGTTGCAGATCATCGCCCTATTATATGACTGTGGTATGGTGGGACAGCAAAGCTTCTTTCAGGGGCCTACCAATAAGATTTGTAGCAAAAGAGAAAAACAAATAAAGATTTGGAAGAATCACTAGCTTTACATGAAATGCAGCTCAAACAAAATCCCACAAATTTGAAAATGAAAACAGAGATAAAATTAATACAACTTCAATTGAATGTTACTCTTGGAAGAAATGGCAAGGAACATGAAATTTGCTAGACAATTTTTTTGAAATTGCAAATACATCAGGAAGGCGGCTGCCTTATAAATTAAGGAAGGAAAAAGAAAGATCAGTAATACAAACCTTGAGAGATGGAAATGAAGCAGTAAAATTCAAGCAAGGGGAATTGAAAAAGATTATAGAGAACTTTAACCAAAACTTTTATTTGGAGAAAAGGATTCCTAAAGAAGACTAAAGAGAATACCTGGCAAAATAGTAAAATAAAATTGATGCTGGATGAAGCAGTAACATTTAACAAAATTGTTGAAGCTTTCAAGAAACAAAAACAGGAAAACACCTGGACCAGATGGACTGCCGGCATAGTGCTACAACAAACTAGAAGATGTGCTACTTAGTCCATACAAGAAACTCTTGTAAAATCAATACCAAATCAAATCAAAATCAAAGGAAAAAGAGAAATTCCACCAACATGAACAGAAGTGACAATTACCATTATACATATATAAAATACTGATCCTAAAGGAGTTTAAAAAACTACAGACCAATATCACTCTTAAATGTGGATTACAAGATATATACTACAAACCTGGCAGCCAGACTGAAAAGAGTTCTTACTCAGATAATATAAATTGACTTTCTGCCAAAAAGACAGATAAGAAACAATATAAGAACAATTTAAAATGTTTTGGAATATTCTGAAGCACACCCAGAAAAACAAATGGCCATGATTTTTTTGAATTTGGAGAAAGCCTTTGAAAATTTTAATTGGAACTTCATGTTACAGGATTCAGAAGACATGGAAACTGGAGAAAGATTTATAAAATTAATAAGAGCTATCTACAATCAACTGAAGTATAAATTCTGTTTCTCAACAAAAAGTGAAGGTAAACATTAATGTAGAATTCACAAAAGAAATACAAAAATCGAATGGAACAAGACAAGTATGCCCTTTATCTCCACTATTACAGTAGGACCCTTGTATCCACAGGGGATTGGTTCCAGGCCACCCAACGGATACTGAAATCCACGGATAAGAGCAAATGCTGCCCTGAGACCTCTTGGTAGTGGGGTGGCTAATTTTTTTTGTAGATAGATAGATAGATAGATAGATAGATAGATAGATAGATAGATAGATAGATAGATAGATAGATAGATAGATAGATAGATAGATAATGGAGTGGTACTGTATTTATATTGACGTTGGTTTTTTGGAAGTCACAGAATCTATTTTTGAATTCCTGGATAACATGACAGACTTCTCTCACATTCTGAATAACCTAGGTAGCATCCTAAAGAGCAGAGACATCACTTTGCCAACTAAGTTCCGGATAGTCAAAGCTATGGTTTTTCCAGTAGTGATGTATGGAAGTGAAAGGCTGATCACCGCAGAATTGATGCTTTTGAGCTGTGGTGCTGGAGGAGAGTCTTGAGAGTCCCCTGGACTGCAAGGAGATCAAATCTATCCATCCTGAAAGAAATCAACCCCGAGTGTGCACTGGAAGGACAGATTTTGAAGCTGAGGCTCCAGTACTTTGGCCACCTCATGAGGAGAGAGGACTCTTTGGAAAAGTCTCTGATGTTGGGAAAGATTGAAGGCAAAAGGAAAAGGGGACGGCAGAGAATGAGATGGTTGGACGGTGTCATTGATGCAACCAATATGGATTTGACAAAACTCCGGGAGGCAGTGGAGGATAGGAAGGCCTGGCGTGCTCTGGTCCATGGCGTCACAAAGAGTCGGACACGACTGAACAACAACAACAACAACAATACTTAACTTGAAAACAATTAAATGAAACCCTATTCTGTTTACAGATAGGTATTCTAAAAAATCTACGATCTAAGACAGGCATGTCCAAAGTCAGGCCCGGGGGCCAAATGCGGCCCATTTACACATTTTGGGTGGTCCGCAGCCTCTTTTCCCTGCCGGCTCAGCCTGTTAAGCATCCTTGCCAGCTGGCCCTTCCCCATACCAGATGGAGGCATTAGCTTGCAGTTTTATGTTTTGCCTGCCCTCCCTGCCTCTGTCCACCACCTTCCAGCCACCTTCCCAGCCTACCTACCCCCAGCTCCGTTGCTGCAGCATCCTCCCTTCCTCCTTGCATGTTATAGAGACTTGTCCAAAGTCCAGCCCGGGGGCCAAATGTGGCTGAATGGTCAGCCCCCACACATTTTCACCTCACCAAATCTGGCCCTCCTTGCAAAAAGTTTGGACACCCCTGATCTAAGAGAATTAAATGAGAGGCAAAAGTCTCTGCCTATTTATAATATCACATCTTGAAAAGTCCAAGCAAAGGAATTTAGCACGAAGAATGGAGCTCTCTCTTCCTTCTCTCCTCAGCGTAACTCAGATAGTCCGTGGCCTGGGAAAAATAATCACATGGTATTCCTCAGCCAATCAGAGTCAACATGTTGGTTTCCACACAATTTGCTTACATTCCTTCAAGATAGAAAATCTACAACGGAACTTAGGAGAGTCCTCAGGAAAACAGCTTCACTCCAAAAATACATTACAGTCCCAGATAGTCCTGCATATTAGGAAAAAGATTAAAAGTGTTGTTTGCAATGTCAGCCATCATTAGCTCAAATTTGCTCTTGTAGGATGAAACCGTATTCATCATCTTACCAGTGCATTTGTTTTTACCTTGTAATTCAAGGTTCATATCACTTAGTTCGCCTGTCAAGTCAGTGAGAAATGGCAGATGACATAACCACTCCTCATCTTCCAACTTTTCTTTGTCATCTCCCCTCTCCTTCAAAAACATATTGTATTGAGTCTTTTGCTTGCCAAAACTTGCTGGTGAATGATGCACTGGTAGGAAAGGTATCTGGAAAGGAGTCGTGCGGTCTACAGAGGGATATGAAACTGTTAACCTCACCTGTCATTGCTCTTGCTCCATCAATAGTGATGCAAACAAGTTATGTAATGGAAGATTACACTTTGTCACAAAATAATGGAAAGAACTGAATATTTTCATACTGGTAGTTCTCCCTTTTAAATAAATGATTCCAAGTAGTCCTTCTTTAACACTGAAGTCTTATAAAACCATCCAGATAAAGAGTAGTAACTGGGCTATATCTCTTTTGTCTGTAGATTCATCCAATTGGAGTGAGAAAGCAACTTGATTTGAAACATCTTCCAACAATTGTTCAGTTATGTCTCCACACATCTTTTCTATTTGCTGCACGATGCTGTTTCTTGACAGTTGTACATCTTGAATAGCAGCTATGCTCTCTTTCTTATTTTTAAATCCTTCAGAAAGATTGTTAGCTGCTTCAAGAAAACAATTGTTTACAAATTCCCCTTCAGTGAAAGGTTTGCATTTCTTTGAGATCAGGTTGCTGACCTTGAATGATGCTATGGTTGCTTTCACCAAATGTGACCTTGGCTTCGCCATCAACTGAGTAGATAATTTCAATTTAAGTTATTTGAACTTCAGTTAACAAATTTCACTTTTGGGTGGAAAATCAGCATCAAACCCATTGCTATGCAAAGCCCTATAATGATGTTCCAGATTACCCTTTTTGGGCAAGGATACTGGGGCGTTAAAAATAACGCAACAACACTTGTCTTCCACCATGATGAAGTAGTAGTCTGTTTCCATTCAACATGAAAGTGGTAGGCTTTTCTTTTCTTTGGAACACTAATCTTCATTATACTGGGGTGCTGGATGTAAGAAGGCCAAATCTACTAAATTAGTTTAAACTCTGGCTAAATCTGGTCCTCGCTGCCTGAATCTGGCCACCAGATGCCACCAAATGATAATAAAAAACCCTCAAACATCTCTCCAGCAAACCAGATAAAATCAAATTATCCACCTTGCAGAGTCCCTGCCTGCCTTTAAGAAAGCAGTTAAAATGCTTTTTAGAGATATACAACTGGTCTATAGTTTTCAGGTTCTTCCTTTTTGCCCTTTTTAGGGAATTAAAGGAGAAATCAACTGTCATGATTATTTGGGGATAGAATTCAAGATGAAGAGTTCATCAGTCCGTATTTTTTATTAATAGGAGCTTGTTGGGGGGCATGTTATTCCTTGAATTATTTTTCTTTTCTTTTGGGAATTTATACTAAGCATATGTGCATGTATGCACATATGCACACACAAATATGCACTTTACTATACACTTGAGCCAGAATGCTCAGGTTACTTGGACCCTCACTGGGAATAAACATCTCCCCTCTCTGTCCTGGACCCCCTTGTATGTCTAGCAACTGTCCGTGCCAACAGTATCTGTTTTCCTTCTCTTCCTAAAACACTGGTAGCTGTAAGACACAAACAATGGTCCTCAAATCTCATCTGCTAGCTTCACAGTGAAGCATGCAGTCTTTGAATTAGAATACAATTGAGGTTTTATTGATGTTATTGACATTGATTTGATTTGATTACTGCAGTATGCAAACAAAATGTGCTTTCCTTTGTCTGCAAACCTTGTGGTGCTTTTAGGCCTTTGTTTTTATGACACTTAAAACAAACTCCTGCTGCTGCTTCTATTCTGGATAGGGTGGAGTGTTGACTCATAACATTTTGCTGCCTGAGGCAAAATACGACATGTTTTTCCCTTTTCCATGCAGTTGTATCTAAAAAACTTAAATGAACTCACAGCTGAAGTTTACTTCAACACTGGGAACACGATAGATGCTTCTCCACACATAAAGGTAACATGTCACATTATATAGATTATTCCAGGGGGGCTTAAGAGGAATGGCACTGCTACCCCCAAGCATCTGACACTTGAGAGTTACATCACTGTACCTAATGGTAGGGCCACTTCTAACTGCAGTCTTTCAACTGTGTCAAAACTTGGTGAGAAGGGAAACTCTAAGAACATAGACAGGCACACTAAGGCACAAATGCCATTTTCAGATGTCAGCTCAAATTTATAGTGTTGTCAAATTCTTGCTGTACTAACAGCACTGCCAGGATGGAATTGACTGCGCAGAATGTAGATATGTATTTATTGGCGTAATGATGGCTGGAAATGAAAGGAGTTATAGTTCAATGCACCTGGAGATCACCATTTTGGGGATGTCTTTTCCAATACATAATGTGGTTACTAGTTTGATGTTACATAACCAACAAATGAAGAATCATTTGCTTTCATTCTCCTTTCTTATATGTGCCATGACCAGACCTTGGAAACTAGACTTTTTTTGAACTTCAGATTCTACAACCCTACAGCTTTTCCAAGCCCTGCTCAGGATTTCTATCCTCCCTGTAGGCATGCCATATGTTCATCTGAATTGACAAGATGGGCTTGATCCATATAGAGACTGGAGTGTAGCAGTAGAACACATGCTTTGTTTCTGAATTAGATCCCAGTCAGGTGTGGAAATGCATCCTACCTGAAGTCCTGGAAAAGCATGGGCAGTGAGTTTGAACAAATATTGATCTAGAGAGATAAATAGATTGGCTGACTATAGGGCAGGCTCCCTTGTCACATGGTGGGTTGCCTTCAACTAGGGGCCTTTTCACACGACCCCTAAGATCCGCTGGCCACTTAAATTCAGACCAGGGATCTTGGGAGTTCGTTGCTCTTTCTGCGTCCCCACCCCTCCGCACTTCCTTGCTCCTGTCTGCGTGAGGAGAGGGAGGAAAAAAGAGAGGAAAAAATGCAGGCTCACCTCCAAAGCTGCCCGGAGCCCCGTCGTTGTCCTGATTCCTTCTCTTCTGTTTGTTTGTTTTTTGCCTCCTGCCCCTTCTCTTAAAGGGGCGGGAGGCAAAAAAACCAAACAGAAGCAAGGAGAGCCCTGCACTCACCAGATTAAATCCGGACCTAGGGATTTTCATCCTCCTAGAGCAGGTACAAGAAAAGTGCGCTGGGACGCGCTTAGGTGAGCGTGGTCGCACTTAATTTCCTGCAAACTCCGAAGCTGGTGGGGAAACAATTGTAAGCTCCGGAGCTGGCAGCCATTTGCTGCGGAGTTTAGGGGTCGTGTACAAAGGCTCATAGATTGTGGGGAGGGGACCATGAGATGAGGGGGTGCACTACCTGAAGATGCATCCTTTCTTATTCATGTAATATAAGCCAATGGCAAAACCTCAGGGAACCTATGGAATGATCATCATCATCCTTATAGTGCAGTGGTTCCCAAGCTGACAGTGATTCCTTACCTCAGGAACCCAGGTGTTCTTGGACTGCAACTCCCAGAAGCCTTCACCACCAGCTGTGCTGCCCTCATTGCTGTCCAAAAACACCTGGGTTCCTTAAGGTTGGGAATCACTGTTCTAGTGGATGCATTTCCTGCTTTTGAATTTTGGCATACACCATGACAAGCCACAAATCACACAATCTCCGATGTCTGCACACAAATGACAGGAATATGTGAAACAAAAAAGAAGAACAGGAAATTTTAGTCCAATAGAGCAAATACGACTTCATAGGAATAACTGAAACTTGGTGTGATGGCTCCCATGACTGGGATACAGCAATTGAAGGATATACGTTCTTCAAAAAGCACAAAGAAAATAGGAAGGGAGGTGAAGTTGCAGTATTCCTGGACAGAAATACAGGAGGAGATTGCCTCTCCCATTGAGAGCATCTGGCTCAATCTAGTTGGGCAAACAAACAAACAAACAAACAAAAAAGGAACATGGCTTTTGGTGTGAAACAAATTGCAAGGGTTTTTGAAAAACAAATTGCAAGGGTTTTTGAAAAATGAACGAGCTGAGATTACCTCAAGACACTAAAGGCAATAAATAAGCTTTCAGATGCTTGGAAAGCAAAAGACAAAGGAAAGAAAGAGTGGTACAGTTCCTCCATCTTTTTATGAGAATGAGATTTTTATTTTATTTTTATTTAATACTATAGAGAGGAAATATGAATAATTGTTGATTCTGGATTTTTAAACATTGTTTTGTAAAGGTTTATTTTTGTTCTACATAAATTGGTAAACAGTTCAGGAGATTGTTACTTACAATTACAATACATATTATTTAAAAAGTAAATTCTGTTTGTAATAATTGTTTGGCTACACTGTAATATGCTAGTTGTGATAATTCTATGCCATGTCAGATTGTCCATAGTCATAATTTATGTTCCTAAAGTAACAGAATGTTTCAAGCTGTAAAAGGGTGTTTGTGTGTGGTGGTGGTGGTGGGGGAATGCTAATGTAGCATTTTTTTTCAATTTCCCCCAACATTTCCATTTTTTCCAAGCTTCAAAATTTCCAGAAATTTTACATATCTAGGAGGTGCCAGATAATTGGAGGAGGGCTAATGTTGTCCCTGTCTTCAAAAAGGGCAAAAAAAAAAAAAAGGAACCTGGGAACTACAGTCAGCCTGACATCAATCCCTGGAAAAATTCTGGAACAAATGATTAAGTAGTCATTGTGCAAGCACCTAGATAACATCTGGAAGTTGAGTCATGGTAACTGGATTTCTTTTCTTGAGAGATTGAAATGTTCCGCTCCTTAGCCAAACAGTTTCATCAGTCTGAAGAAAGCTAGTTGCGAGGCCTCCATTTTATAGTTCACTTTGACCTCATGTCACCCTGGTCTGAAATAGGCTCATAAGATGAACAATGGCCTGAATAGGCTCGTTAGGTGGACAATAGGCTGATTAGGTGGACAGTGGCCTAAGGTGTGTGAAAGTCCAACCTTTAACCTTCTCAACACCCATTAAGTAAGGGTCATTAGCTATGCCCTTGGTGGTGAAGGTGTGAAGTATTTTTGATTTGTCTACGTATTGTTGAAATCAGTCTGATAAGTGGCAGATAGACTGTTCCTGAGCGCCCCCCCCCACCTCTGTTGAGAGAGGCGTTTTCAATACTCACATGAATGGCTTCCTTGACCCCTCTCTCAGACCACCTATCTTTTCTGTCTAATATGTGTACATACTCATCTTTGAATAACTGTCCTTTATCTTTCAAGTGGAGGAAAAGGTTATATATCTCAACTTCAGCAAACCTTTTGATAAAGTTCCCCCGATATCCTCATTAGCAAGCTCACTACACTAAATCAAATGTAGGATGGATATACACAGTTGCCTACAGAACCATATTCAGAGAGTGATGATGAATGGCTCCATTTCTAAGTGGGGAGAGGTAATAAGTGGGGTCCCCCATGGCTCATTCCTGGGTCCAGTGATCTTCAACATTGTTATTAAATGACTTGGACAAGGGAGTGCCAAATACAGGAATGACACAAAATTGGGAGGAATTGGTAATAACCCTGAAAAACTGAAACAAAGTTCAAAATGATATTATATGGATAGGCTGGAGCACTAGGCTGAAACCAACAGAATGAAATTTAATAGGGACAAGTGCAAAGTATTGCACCTAGAAAGGAGAAATGAAATGCCCAGTTATAAGGTGGGGGATACCTGACTCAACAATACTACATGTGAGAAGGATCTTGAAATTCTGGTAGATCATAAGCAGAATATGAGCCAATAGTGTGATGTGGCAACACAAAAGACAAATGCTGTTTTAGGTTGCATTAACAGAAGTGTAATTTCCAAATCCTGTGAGGTGCTCGTCCCCCTCTATTTGGCACTGGTTAGGCCTCAAATTGAGTACTGTGTTGAGTTCTGGATGCCATATTTCAAGAAAGATGCTGACAAATTGTTCATTGTTGTGCGACAAGCTGGGCTGACAAATTGCAACAAGTTCAGAGTAGAGGATGATCAGGGGTCTGGAAACCAAGCCATAGGAGAAAAGACTGAAAGAACTGGGGATATTTAGCCTGGAGAAAAGAAGACTGAGGGGCTATATATGAAAGCACTTTTCAGACATTTGAATGGTTATCATACAGATGAGGGGCAGAATCTGTTCTTGATCATCCGAGAGTGCAGAAATGCAACAATGGGCTCAAACTAAGAGAACCCAGCTTTTGACTGAGTATCATCAGGAAGAATATGAGCAGTACCAATGGGAACCATTTAAGATGTGGTGAGTGCTCCAACACTGGAGGCATTAAAAAGAGATTTGGACAACCACCAGACAGATATCCTTTGAACTGTATTCTTGCAGAGAGAAAGGGATTGGACTTGATGGCCTAGTAGTCCCCTTCCAATATCAAATTCTGTGATTTTTAAACCAAACCCTCCACATAAATAGTTCCTGAGAGTTTGTTCCTGCCAGTAATCACCCTGTTGTAATTTTCATTTCTGGTTTCTCATGGCCGAAGGGCCTTTTGTCTAGACTCTCCAATCTCTTACTGTGCAGATGGACTTGCCGAAACTGTTATCAGAAGTGCTATGATTGCAGTTGTTGCCAGTCGAGTGAAGATGAAGTGGAAATCCTGGGGCCTTTTCCAGCACAGACACCTCCCTGGTTGTAAGTTCAGATGCTGTTTCTGGAGGCCTATTTGTCTTGTTTTGGTTTTTCAGAAGAAACTCCTTGATTCAATTGACTTTAGATCCATGCTGAGACAATATCATCCTGTTGTTCCAGTAGGTGAGAATGCTAGGTAGCTAGCAGTACACAGTTAGAGTTCTTTGAGAGTCTGGTTTCTTTTGTTCGGCCATTGCCTTTCATGCTTTCAAGCTAACTACTTTGGCCAGACCTTATGTACTGTACTAACTATGTTTGCCAGATGGGATTCACCTGTTTCATCGGCCAGCAGATGCCTCTTGCTTCCTCGTGAATCTCAAGCGAGCAGAATGGCACATGGATGGGATAGATATTTTGTAGACTGACAGAGAGGCTGTTGTATGCCAAAACTAGCCGCATTTAAATGTAAATCCAATCCCTCCCAACACACTTTTCTGTGTCTATCATGGAAGTGTGGAGAGAGGAGATTGTGTAGAGCTTTTTCTCCTGTTTGATATTCTTGAAACCCAGTAGGGCCATCTATTAATAATAAAGTGGAGATTCTGGACAGATGAAAGGATGCTCTCAATAGCCAAAATATTGTTGCTTAATGTAGTAAATAGCAGTTGAGTAGGTTGATTGTATAAATGGGGATTTGGTGAGTCAACTCCTCCTCCTCCAATGGGCCTGCTCTGGTGCAATTTAGTGTACTAACCAAGAAAATTTTGGTCAGTATGTAATTAAATTATGGTACTCAACTGCCACTAGATGGGCCAACTGCCATCTAGGAAGAATTTAAAAGGTGATAACTTTATGCTTGGACATGGAAGGTAACTTGTCATGCTAACTATACAATGCTCTTGGGAATAGAGTGCGGATCACAGAGAGAATTCCTAGTTCCCTGAGCTCCTTGCCCTCTGAAGATACCGGCCACAGAGTCTTGTGAAACATCAGGAAGAAAAACTTCCAGAACACGGCCAAACAGCCTGAAAAACTCACAACAGCTATCAGATCCCAGCCGGGAAAGCCTTAGAGAATACATTAACTATATAATACCCCAACTATGAGATACAGATACACATCAGATACATATGTTTGTATCCATTCCTTTAACATGTGAGACAGTGAAGTTGCACTCACGTCTTACTGGTGAATTTCTCATAGGCATCTGGTTGGCCATGGTGAGAACATCTCTGGACCAGATAGGCTTTTCATTTGGTTCAGCATTGCTCTTATGTTCTTAAGTACTTACTGTGTGTTCATAAGTACAGAAATCCCCTGCTTATCATGGGGGATAAGGACCCGACCCAACCCATGATAAAGGAAAATCTGCGATATGCAGATACTGGGTTGGGACTGGGGGGGGGGGCTGTCTGGGGCCTCCTACACTTACCTTAGGCCTGGTGCTGCCCCCAACGGGCCTCCAACGGGCTTCCTGGGCCTGTTGGAGGTCCGGGAAGTTGTTTTGGGCAATCCAGAAGGCACTTCTGTTTCCCCCCACAATATATCGGGACCGCAGTATATGAAGTGCAAATGGTGGGGCACAACTGTACTCCTTTTTCAGACCCACCAGTAGTCTCAGAAATTTTCCACTCAGAACAACTGAGGCTTTGTCCTTTTATAAATTTATGATGAACCATTTATTTACTTATTAGATGTGTAAACCACCCACCTAGCAGCAAGGCCACTCTGGGTAGTTTACAACAATAGTATAAACAACAACACAATACAGTGGAGCAATAAACAGCAAATAAGCAATAAAACTGAATAAAATAACTAAAACATTATAACAAGTTGGATACACAATTTCATCCATAGAATCTGGGAAGTGGTGTTTTTCCTGCACTTTACGATGCTGACAACTTGTCTTTCTTGCTATGGCAAATCTAATAATGTTGATTTAGTACACATGGCAACAATGCCTTCCTGTCATTTCCTCTCTAATGTTTGCTTTCCAGCCTTGTTGAGTAAAAATTGTGGTTCTTGTTATTGCTGCTGCTCCTGTTGTTGTTTGCAAAGAGCAGCTGGAATTATTGACTTGGCATGCTCCAAAATATCTAAGAAAGACGTCACAAAAAAAAGCATTTTGTACTCCATGAGATTAAATTAAAACATTAAGTCCATTTTTATTCATGAGGTCCAACTGAGCCATGATTTTGAAAATGAAAGTATTTTCAAGTCACTCATAGCACTATTTCTGTTCCTTTGGTCTAATTGTTATTGTGTTCGCTGGCAGATATCTTTTTACGGTTTGTCTCTGCTTGAACACAATCTTCGTACACTGCATTAAATATAGTCATCATCTTGGCATATGGGACAGGATGTCAAGCCCAGAAGGCAACAAAGCTGACTGAAAAGGTCCTAGCTCAAACATTAGGATCATCTGCCCTCTTTCCCCATTTTTCATTTGTACTTCCAGGTTTCTGGTGTGATTAGGAGAGCTCACCATCGAAGATGTTCAGATTTGGAGCCTTTTCACACGACCCCTAAAATCCGCGGGCCACTTAAATTCGGATCAGAGATCTTGGGGGTTTGTCGCTGTTCCTGTGTTCCCACCCCCTCCACACTCTTGGCTGCTGGCTGCGTGAGGGGAGGGAGAAAAAAAGAAAGAAAAGAATGCCGGCTTACCTCCGTTCTGCCGGTCTCGCTCTGTTCCCGGCAGCATTCAGATCTCTTAAAGGGGCAGGGGGCAAAACAACAACAAACAGAAGCGAGGAGACCCCGGCACCCACTACGTTAGATCCGCATCAGGGATTTTTCACCCCCGGAGAGCAGGTACCTGAAAAGTGCGCTGGGAGGCGCTTAAGTCAGCATGGTCGCACTTAATTTTCTGTAAACTCCGGAGCTGGTGGGGAAACAATTTTAAGCTCCGGAGCTGGGAGCCATTTGCCGCAGAGTTTAGGGGTCGTGTGAAAAGGTTCAGACTTATTGTTCTTTGTTCTTTGGCCTCCAAGGAGGAGCAATTTTTAACTTCTTTCCTTAAATACAGGCTAGTTGGTATGCATGCAGAAGGGCCTGAGATTAAGTTGGGGATTGGGGTGCTGACTGTTGAAGCCCCAAAGGTGCAAGATAAGCTTCGTTCTCTAAGGAGTAACTGTGTTGTTCCTCTAGTGCAGTGGTTCCCACCTTTGGGTCCCCAGATGTTCTTGGACCACAACTCCCAGCTATGGGAAACGCTGCTGTAATGGTCTCTATCTAGAATGAATAAAAGTTTTGGACGAATCTCTTCATTTTGGAAAAAGGATAGAAGTTGTCTAATGATATTTTGTTTCTCTCTTTCACCTTGAATGTTAACAATACATAATACACAGGTGAAACTCAAAAATTAAGAATATTGTGGAAATGTTCATTTATTTCAGAAAGTCAAGTCAAAAGGTGAAACTAATATTAGAGATAGACTCACTACATTCAAAGCAAGATATGTCAATCCTTACTTTGGTATAATTGTGATGATTTATGAAAACCCCAAATTCACAATCTCAGAAAATTAGAATACTACATGACATCAATAACGCAAGGATTGCAAATAGAACAATATCGGAGGTCTGAAACGTATAAGCATGCATATATACTCAGTACTTAGTTTGTGCAACTTTTGCATCAATTACTGCCTCATTGTGGCATGACATGGATGCTATCAGCCTGTTGCACTGCTGAGGTGTTATGGAAGATCCGGATGCTTCAATAGCGGCCTTCAGGTCAGCTTCATTGTTTGGTCTAATGTCCCTCATCTTTTTCTTGGCAATGCCCCATAGATTCTCTATGGGATTCAGGTCAGGCGGGTTTGCTGGCCAATCAAGCACAGTAATCCCATGGTCATTGAACCAGGTTTTGGTACTTTTGGCTGTGTGGGCAGGTGCCGAGTCCTGCTGGAAAATGAAATCAGCTTCCCCATAAAGCATGTCTGTGGAAGGAAGCATGAAGTGCTCCAAAATCTCTTGATAGATGGGTGTGTTGACCCTGGACTTAATGAAGCACAGTGGACCAACACTGAATCATGGCTCCCCAAATCAACACAGACTGTGGAAACTTCACACTGGACTTCAAGCATTGTGCATTGTGTGCCTCTCCATTCTTCCTCCAGACTCTGGGTCCTTGGTTCCCAAATGAGATGCAAAAGTTGTTCTCATCAGAAAAGAGGAATTTGGACCATTGAACAACCATGTTCAGGAGTGGCTTGACAAGAGGAATATGTCATTTGAAGCCCATGTCCAGGATCCGTCTCTGTGTGGAGGCTTTTGATGCACTAACTCCAGCCTCAGTCCACTCCCTGTGAAAGTCCCCAGCACTTTTGAATGGCCCTTTCATGACAATCCTCTCCAGGCTGTGGTCATCCCTGCTGCCTGTGCACCTTTTTCTTCCCTTTCACATAACTTTCTATTGATGTGCTTTGATACAGCACTTTGGGAGCATCCCTGTGGGAATACTCCCGTGGGAAGCCCCAATCTGTGAGGCTTGGAAAGTTGCTTGCCAAATGTAGGAATTAAACCCAGGGAAGCCTTAACGTTTAAGGCTTGAGAGTAGATGTGGGAACCCAGCAGGAAAGCTTAACCAGCAAGCCCCCCCCAATGGGTTGGAAAAATAAAGACTCCGACAAGTGTTCTTCTTGGTGCAAAATGGAGCAGCTCTCCTTCTCTCCTTTATTCTTGATTCCCCCTTGATTCTCCCTTGATTCCCGATTGATTCTCCCTTGATTCTCCCTTGATTCCCCCTTGATTCTCCCTTGATTCTCCCTTGATTCTCGATTCCCGATTTATTCTCCCTTGATTCCCTCTTGATTCCCCTTTGATTCTCCCTTGATTCCCTTGATTCTCTCTTCCCCCTTGATTCCCTTTCTGCCGCACCCCAGCAAGGCTGTTTTATTGAAAATCACATGACTACAAATCCCATATGACTTTGCAGTAATTTCTTAACCAATTACAAACTTACACATCTACGTAATGCCTAAATAAAGTTACTTCTTTGTCTAAATCTTAACACACTGAGCATGAGCAGGAATGCAAACTACTGCGCATGTGTGAAATTAGCCTGGGAACCTGATGAGAAGTGAAACATAGTATCTGAGCATTGATTTAGTACAATATGCCTTTGTTAAACTGTCCTCGCTAGTTACGTGATTTCCAGCTTACATTAAATGGATGCCACAGAGGCACTGTGAGAAAGATTCGCCACATTTCACTCTTTTTGTTTTAAATTTTTTGAAGAATAGGAACACTGGGTTCGTAGTAATCAACTAACTACGATAACACAATAGTATTGGAATAAGTGAGAATATAACTATAAAGAAAAATTAACTTGTTTTTTCAACCTTCAGACTGTGCTGTAGCCAGTTTCAACCTGAAGGTGGCAGTACACTTGTCTTTGCGTGAAACCAGAAGTAGCAATTAGCAATATCAAAAATCTGACATATAGTAAATATACATTAAAGGCAGCAACTTATGATAATAATGCATACCACAATACTAAGCATAGCCTTTATGCAATTGCAGCAGTTTAAAACCAATGTCATCTCTGTTATCTAAAGTAATCTAATTTCAGTATGAGCCTTGGAAGTGTTCAGTTACCCATAATTAGCTGTTAGCTTTCAAAAATGCTTTAAAACCCCAAAAGATAGGTAATCCCTGAAACTAGCACTATATTTCTAAACCATTGTGAAACAGCAAACAGAATCTGATAGCTGGAATGTAGTTGAAGCAACACATATGCAAAAATAATAATAAGACAATTCAGTTGTGTGGTACTAGTGTTGTGAAAAAGTAAAAGCAGATTTAGGAAGTCACTTGGTGGTTGGACTCCAGCTGGAGCCATTCACTAAGGTCTCTTCACTGTTCATTTGTTCATTGAGACCAGAATAGTCTGTGATATTATGAATAAAACATGCTGAAAACAAATCTCCAGCAACAAATTTGTGATATTATGAGGCTGATAGCAAAGTAAATTCCCAGCAGCATAGCTGGTAGAAAGACAAAACTTAGTGCATTACTGATTTTTGCCAGTTGAAGCCAGACAGTAGTCTGTAGGCCTTTAGGACGGAGCTGTTGTTCAGTCCTAAAATGCAACTCAATGGAAGAATGAAACCTGCTTATGGAAAACAAGCAGCCAATTTTAAAGCAAAAAACACAAACACTTTGAAAACTACAGTACTAAAATCTACCATAAGCAAATAGGCATCTCTTTCCCCGTTTGTAAGTTCCAAAGGATGCAAAAAGGTCTTGAAAATCTCATGAGAAAACAAATTAGTGTGTGTGTCTTAGAATAAGCCAAAAGCGCAGCATTTCTGTAGAACGTTTGAAACAAAGAACAATTAACAGTATATAGATAGCTAGGCAGAATGCCAGTGAAGGAACTGTGTGATTCCCCTTATCAGGAACACAACGCCTGCCAAGAAGCTTCTGGAGTCTTGCCCAGAAACTGCTTTGAGGAAGGAAAAATTGTTAGACCCTAGAAATTAAAATGCAAAGTATGATTTCTCTGATCCTTAGAAGGAAAAAATACCTGTGAAAAAGAAAATTAAACAGAGGCAATTGTTATAAACAGCCTATTGTCCCCAGTCATTGACAGAGACATAAAAATGAAGGCAGGATGGCAAGACAAGCAGTCTCAGGTGACCTTCTGAAACGCTGATTCAATGTTTCCCTTGCAACAAGGTAGAGATCCATGGCAGTTTCACTCTGAGGCTGATTTTCTGGCAGCAAAGGAATGGAATGTTTTAGAAAAAAGTGCCTTTTCAGAACAAAGTGTGTTTTCAGGGCTAATTCACAGTTCACAGCTGGTAAGGATAGAACCGTTGATCTCTGGAACTGTTCCACGAACTTCATCCATGTAACGCAGTAATCAGGCCACCACAACGTTCAATGGGTGGAAACAATGAAGGGAGACGAGGCACGGCATGGCGACTGTATCAGTTGAGACGCCTTTTCGGAACGAAGGAAAGCAGAGCTTTTCCCATGGGGGGTTGATAGAAGCAGCTTCACCCGTGGAACAGGGGCCTTGTTTAAGCCTGGATTTCTCCTCCTCGTCATGATTACTGTTCCACATCTCATTAACCCCTTTCATTCCACCGCCACCACCGTCATCTACCTTATCAGAGTCAGTACTCACAAATCGGCACGCATGCAGAATATCAGCCAGCGAAATAGTTGAACTGCCGGAGAAAGTAGCAACAGCTAGCTTGCAGCCAGCATTAGAGTTCTCAAAGGCCAATTGTTTAATGATGCTTATACAAAGCATCCTGGGAAAGGTTATCCACACTTCCGTAGTTCCCACCTGCTCTTCAAATGCCACAATCAAGTGAGACACAAATTCAGCAACCAACTCCTTGGCACCCTGACAAATGGCAGCAAGCCCAGCAACATTAGAGTCAGTTTTGGCAGTCTTAAGAACAAATTCAGCCACATTGGAGAGTGCAGTGTCCTTTGCATAAGCGTCCTCACCCTCTTTCAGTGCTTCAGAGGGAATTGGGGCATTTTTTTCAGCGTGAGCAGGGGCAGTAGCTTGCAGGACTGGAGAAGCAAGATGCACAGGCTCGATGGCCAAGGCTGCTGCTGGAACAGCGTCAACAAAGCCAGCACTGAGCAATTTTCCATCATTTGCAATGGATAAGGCTGGAGAGGGCTCAGGCAGTGAATCTGGCAGCTGGCTTGGAAATTCAAGGGCTGGGCACGCTGGTAGTGGAGCTTTAGGAGCCTCAATTAGCCAAGATGCTGGTTTGGGAGGCAGGATGATAGGCAATGGTGATAGCAGAGACTTTATTGCCAATAAAGGATTGTCTGGAGTGGGTCCTTGAAGGCACGCACGAACCTGAAACCATGTGTGCCGGACCTTAAAATTAACTTTGGGATGATTCCGAAGGCAGTAGCCAATTTTGTCCCATTTTTGAAGATCTAACATGCCAGCTAGTGGGAACCAAGGACATATTTCAGCAATTTCTTTGGTAAGATCTTCCACCTCCTTTAGAGGAGTTTTTCGTAGCTATTCTTAGTGAGCAGATAATGCAGTTCCTGACAGAACTTTTGTTGCGGGGAGGAAACAGCATTCCCGCCCATGTTGAAACAGTATCGGTAGTCTTAAAGTACGGGATCACTCACCAATGGGATCGAAGGTACGTCTTCGATGGTGATTTGAGCGCGCTTGGGATCCTTTTGCCCGGATGAGAATGGTGAGTGATGAAAAGTAGACTCCGTAGTCTCCTGCCTGGCTCGCCAATATGTGGGAATACTCCCGTGGGAAGCCCCAATCTGTGAGGCTTGGAAAGTTGCTTGCCAAATGTAGGAATTAAACCCAGGGAAGCCTTAACGTTTAAGGCTTGAGAGTAGATGTGGGAACCCAGCAGGAAAGCTTAACCAGCAAGCCCCCCCCAATGGGTTGGAAAAATAAAGACTCCGACAAGTGTTCTTCTTGGTGCAAAATGGAGCAGCTCTCCTTCTCTCCTTTATTCTTGATTCCCCCTTGATTCTCCCTTGATTCCCGATTGATTCTCCCTTGATTCTCCCTTGATTCCCCCTTGATTCTCCCTTGATTCTCCCTTGATTCTCGATTCCCGATTTATTCTCCCTTGATTCCCTCTTGATTCCCCTTTGATTCTCCCTTGATTCCCTTGATTCTCTCTTCCCCCTTGATTCCCTTTCTGCCGCACCCCAGCAAGGCTGTTTTATTGAAAATCACATGACTACAAATCCCATATGACTTTGCAGTAATTTCTTAACCAATTACAAACTTACACATCTACGTAATGCCTAAATAAAGTTACTTCTTTGTCTAAATCTTAACACACTGAGCATGAGCAGGAATGCAAACTACTGCGCATGTGTGAAATTAGCCTGGGAACCTGATGAGAAGTGAAACATAGTATCTGAGCATTGATTTAGTACAATATGCCTTTGTTAAACTGTCCTCGCTAGTTACGTGATTTCCAGCTTACATTAAATGGATGCCACAGAGGCACTGTGAGAAAGATTCGCCACACATCCCACTTCTTTTGCAATCTGTATCTTTTGGGGCTTTCCCTCTTTATGGAGAATGTCAATGATGGTCTTCTGCACAATTGCCAGGTCAGCAGTCTTTCCCATGATTGTGATTCCTACTGAACCAGCCTGAGAGATCATTTAAAGGCCCAGGAACCCTTTGCAGGTATTATGGATTCATTAGCTGATTAGAGTAGGACACTTTGTTTCCTAGAATATTGAACCTTTTCACACTATTCTAATTTTCTGAGATTGTGAATTTGGGTTTTTCTCAAGCTATATGCCCTAATCATCACAATTATACAAAAGTAAGGCTTGACATGTCTTGCTTTGCATGTAATGCGTCTATCTCATATATTAGTTTCATCTTTTGAGTTGACTTACTGAAATAAATGAACATTTGCATGATATTCTGATTTTCCAAGTTTCACCTCTAATTGTGCCAGCAAAATGGTCTCAGGAGAATGCAGATAGTTTTGAAAACTTTTGAATATTAACATTGTTATTAATACAGTAAAACCTTGGTTTCCTAGCATAGTTTGTTACGGAACCGTGCTTGTAATCCAAAGCACTTGCATATCAAAGCAAATTTCCCCATAAGAAATAATGCAGAATCAAATGATTGGTTCTACAGCCCAAAAATATTAATATAAAATGATTACAATGCTGTAATATAATATAAAATAATAAAGGAAATACAAAATGCAAAGAAAAATGAAATAAATTAAATAAAAATGTAAATGTAAAGAAAAATAAAACAAAACCTAACCTGCACTCACCTTTGAAAACCTTCGTGGCTGGTGTGAGGGAGACAAAAGGAGGCTGTGCTTCCTGCCAGTACCCACCAACCGTCCATCTTTACTTCCTTCCTGTTCCTTCCCAGAGGGAGCGAGTTGGCATACAGCCTCATTGCTTCCCTTCCTCTCTCTGCTTTTGAGGCTGTCTGAGACAGAACGTTACAGACAGTCACCCACAATCCAGTGGGGGGGGGAGGAGAACTGCCATTGATTCACTTCTGATCTTGTGACCTGCTCCAGTGCTCGTATTGCAAGACATTGCTCACTGATCAAGGCAAAATTTAGAAGAAACGTTTTACTACAGGCATGCCCAAACTTCGGCCCTCCTGATGTTTTGGACCACAACTCCCAGAATTCTAAGCTTATATTGCCAATGTTCAAAGGACTGTGGGAGTTGCGGTCCAAAACATCTGGAGGGCCGAAGTTTGGCCATGCCTGTTTTACTACATTAGGAGTCACGGTTTTCAAGTATAGGCGAAAACAAGGGCTCTGCCTTTAGGTTTGTAGCCTAAATGATGAGGGACAAGATAGGCATGTGTGTAGGTTGATTTGTTGAGGAAGAACACAACTGATTAATGTGGTGGTTCTCTTAGAACAGTGATTCCAGATCTTGGAACCCCAGAAGTTCATAAATCAAAACTCCCCCAAAGTCTTCACCACTAACCGTGCTTGCCAGGATTTTGGGGAGTTGTAGTCCAATAAGACCTGGGGACCCAAGGTTGCGAATCACTATCTTTGATAACCCTGAGATTCCAAGGTAATTTTTGTTCCACAGGGTAAGCCATCAAAGCGAGGAGAATGATGGCATCTCTGACAACACGACAGCGAGTGAGCTGCCTCCTCAGGACGATTCACCAGACAGAAGGCGGGCCTCCACTGATACCTCCCGGTCCACTTACAGCCTCACAAGACGAATCTCAAGTATACTTCTTTTTCTTCTTGGCAATGGGGCTGTAGGGTTGCTCGGGCTGGGGTGGGCATGGGGTTGTTGGCTCCTGGGTGTCAAATATTTTTTAAAAGCCAATCATTAAATAAAATTGATTGGAGGAGTTACTCAGTGAAACCACAATATTTATTTACATTATTGCAGTAACGAGTGTCTAGCAAAGCAGCAGGCACACCTTGGTACAGCATCCCAAGAGTTTTTATTGACTAGCCCCCAATGCTGCAAACGTTCCAAACTCCCATTGGATAAGAGAAAGTGGTGTGATTTGCTCATTCTAATTTATGATTCGCTCATTCTAATTTTTAAGCATTTAAACCACCCTGCCTTCAGTCTCCACTTACAATCTAGTACTGGAATGTCTTTGTTCGGTGGATGGTACCAGCCTCCATCCATCAAAGTGTCAAGAAGGCAGGTGGGACTCCAGTGGGCTTCAAGGTAAAAAAAAAGTTCATCCTGCAAATTCAGCTTCTTTGTTCTTTGCATCAAACATATATGCATTCTGTTTATGCTCAGAGTATATTATGGAAAATGTGAAAATAACATCTTTTCATTTCTCACATGGGACAGAGTTTGCAGCTTGGTGGCAGCAGAGGAAAAACTTGATTGTGCTTGTTGGTTTTTTATTAAAAAAAATTGTCGAGTGAATGTTAAAACCTCACAAGCCAAACAGAAAAAAAGCAGCCCATTTGCTGAAATATATTATACTGTCTTTTGGATACCTCCAAGAAGGAGAGTAGAAGCCTGAAATATATGCTTAGTTGCTTGCCTGACTTATTTTTTTTTAAACAACACATTGAAGGAACTGAGATTGTTTGGCTTGGTAGAGATTGGGGTGGGATGGAAGAATGTGAAAAGACTCCTGAGATATCTGACAGGCTGTCCTGAAGAAAATTTGTTCTCTGATACTCTGGAAGAGAGGACTGGATCGAAGAACTTTAAATTATAGATCAAAGTGGGCAGTTACCCATTCCTGGACTATGGAAGCCTGCAATATCTCCCATCCCGAATAGTATTTCTGACAACAGTGAGAAGTTTTGAAAAGTTGAAGAATCCCCCTTTAAAGTCTTCTCAAGACATAGCATATTTTCCCTATGCCCCCCCTGGAGGAAACAAGGAGATTTTTTTTTAAGACAATGCTTTTCAAAACTTTTATCCACCCGCTCATTTTGTGAGTTCTGTTGTTAAAGGGTGGAACAGCAGCAAGTGGGGTGTTAAGATATGTTATAAATGAACATTAGATTTCCAGTGAATTTTAGGAAAATATTTTGACAGTAAGGGTAGTAGAGCCAGATGCCTTTAGTTTCCTCTAAAAGAGGTTAGACTCTCAGTATTCTGGGTATTTGCTGGCAATGCATTGCCAGCATCAAGCAAGACACTCAGCAAGTACTTCTCCAAAATTAAGAATTCTTTGTATTCATGGTGCACAGATATTTATAGGATTGTCGGGCTAAGAACATAAGGAAATGATGAGATCACGAGGAAAGCAACAAAGAAAATGCAAGAAAGCAACCAAGTTCCACTTGGGATGGGGCCACCTGGATTTACATTGGGTGGGACTCACATCAAGTAGATGCATTATCATTGAAAACATTGTATTCTGTATAACTATCCACCACAGTTGCTATAGTCAGGAGTAGAGATGGGCACGAATCAAAAAAATGGCATTTTGTTTGTCATTTGGAGGGTCCGTTTAGGTTTGTTTCCGTTTTTCGCGAATTTTTGCAAAAAATTCATTTTCGTTTTCGTTCGTTTCGTTACCATTTCGTTACCATTTATTTCAATTTTTTGTGATTTTTTTTTAGGATTTTAAGCAATTCACTCATATTGCAGTAATGGAAACGAAACGCATGACAAAATTTCCAGTGTTTCTGTTCGTTTCGTTTCATTTTAGAGCAAAATTCGTTTGTCGTTTCATTATGTAACGAAATGAAAAAACGGAAACGGAAACGGAAAATTGTTTGTTTTGTGCCCATCTCTAGTCAGGAGACAGAGTAAAGCCTCAGAAGATGAATTTAATAATAAGTTTGTTTGAGATAGGGTAGTAAGTTCAGCAACACCCCATTTCTTAAGATAGAAGTGGCTGATCTTTTGACATCTTGGGGGGAGGGGACGGGCTGCAGTTGGACACCCCTGGCATTCCATATCCATTCCTGTGCTCCCAGCCCAATTTAAAAAAAATAATTTTAACCCACCTTGGCTTGCAACCTGTGCAGCCTTTCCTATAGTGCCCATCATAGATCTGCTGTTGTCACTGGAGCTGGCAGCAAGGCATACCACCAGCACATAAGGAGGTGAGGATGCCCTGAGTCACTGCTGCCAGGGGTTGTCCAACAATAAGCCTTAGCTTATGAGAGTCATGGCATAGGTGCGCCATTCCCTGTTTTCCTCCAGATGGTGCAGTGTGCCCAATTGTATTGCAGCTAATTGCAGTACAACAATTGCAACTTAATCCATTGCCCTGGCACCTGAATTTTTATGCAAGCACAGCAGACATAGAAACATAAGCCCTTTGTACACGACCCCTAAACTCCGCCGCAAATGGCTCCCAGCTCCGGAGCTTAAAATTGTTTCCCCACCAGCTCCAGAGTTTACAGATAATTAACTGCGACCACGCCCACCTAAGCGCATCCCAGCGCACTTTTCAGGTACCTGCTCTCTGGAGGTGAAAATTCCTGATGCGGTTATAATGTAGTGACTGCCCGGCTCTCCTTGCTTCTGTTTGTTGTTTTTTTGCCCCCCCACCCCTTTAAGAGATCTGAATGCTGCCGGGAACAGAGCGAGACCGGCAGAACTGAGGTGAGCGGCATTCTTTTCTTCCTTTTTTTCTCCCTCCCCTCACACAGCCAGCAGCCAGGAGTGCGGAGGGGGTGGGAACGCAGGAACAGCGACAAACCCCTAAGATCTCTGGTCCGAATTTAAGTGGCCAGCGGATCTTAGGGGTCGTGTGAAAAGGGCCATATACCCTCAAAACTACAGAGGGCAGAGGGCAGCAGTTGGGATATTGTTCCGTAGACTTCAAAACTACCAGACTTACAAAAATTAACCCTCATTGTTCAGTACCACTTGCCATGAGGTTTGTTTGTCTCCCTGCCTGGAGAGCCAAAGAGGCATAATAGTTTTCTAAAATTTTGGTCATTGCCTTGAGACCTGGCAACCCTAGTTTGAGAGGACAGGGTCTTAAAAAACACCCTGTCTTTGGGTAGAGCTCAAATCAGCTGACTGCCAGTGAAGGTTACACAAATTCAAAGAAGTGTAAGTACCTGTGTACATTATGTAGGATGGGGAGCCTCTCTGTCATGGATTCATTCTGATAAATGCTGGGATTTGTAGTTTGGTGATCTAGTTTGGATTCTCAGTTGCTGTTCAAGAGAATCACAAGGGATGGGAGAGAATTATAAGTCCTTCACTGGACTACAAATCCCACTGTTCCACGAGGTGGAGCCATGGCAGTTAAAATGGAATCAAACTGCATGGTGTAAATAAACCCTAATGGCTGAATTCAAAATGAAAAATGTTCTAATGATTTGTGGTTTTATATCACATAAAATGTTACATATATAAAGCTGCCTTTGCACTATTTGCGAACATTTGCTCTTTATTCTTATGTGCAGGTCTTGAATTGAGGCGACCAAGTTCTCCCCTGGTTGATATCAAACCTATTGAGTTTGGGATTATGGGAGCCAAAAAGGAAATTGTTCAGCCAAGTATCCTGAGGAAAACCTACACTCCGGATGAGTATTTTAGGAAATTTGAACCTAGATTGTATTCCCTTGACTCCAGCATGGACGATTCGGACTCCTTGACAGATGAGGAAATCTTAGCCAAATACCAATTGGGTATGCTGCATTTTAGCACACAGTATGACTTATTGCACAATTACCTCATTGTCCGAGTTATTGAGGCAAAAGATTTGCCTCCTCCAATCTCCTATGATGGCTTGAGACAGGACATGGCGCATTCAAATCCATACGTGAAAGTCTGTCTGTTGCCGGATCAGAAAAATTCCAAGCAGACAGGAGTGAAACGCAAAACCCAAAATCCAGTGTTTGAGGAGAGGTACACCTTTGAAATCCCCTTTTTAGAAGCTCAAAGGAGGACTTTGCTCTTGACTATTGTGGATTTTGACAAGTTTTCCCGCCACTGCGTCATTGGGAAGGTGTCGATGCCTTTGAGTGACGTTGACCTAGTGAAGGGGGGACATTGGTGGAAGGCTTTGGTCCCCAGTTCTCAGGTAAAGTTTTGTTTAGAACTTGGTGCTTATTGCTGTTCTTACTACTTAAGTGCCTTAGTTGGCTTGCTTGCTTTTCCCACTACCTTCCAGCTGTAACTTAGGGCCTTTTTACCCGACCCCTAAGATCCGCTGGTCCCTTAAATTTGGACCAGAGATCTTGAGGGTTCGTTGCTGTTCCTCCGTCCCCACCCGCTCCGCACTTCTTTGTTCTGTCTGTGTGAGGGGAGGGAGGGAAAAAAAGCCTTAGACAGGGACAAAAGAATAAAGCCTTACCTCCGGTGCCGGTGGAAGTTGCTCCGACCTCCGTTTACTTCCTGGTTCCTCTTTAAGGGGCAGAGGCAAAAGAAAAACAACAGAAAGGAGCGAGGAGAGCTCAGGCACTCTCCGCATCAAAGAGCAGGTACAAGAAAAGTGCGCTGGGTCGCGCTTAGGTGGGCGGGGTCGCACTTAATTGTCTGCAAATTCCGGAGCTGGTGGGGAAACATTTTTAAGGTCCGGAGCTTGCAGCCATTTGCGGCGGAGCTTAGGGGTCGTGTATAAACGCCCTTAACCTCAGTCAGTTTGGAAAAGTTACTTTTTTGAACTATAGCTCCCAGAATCCTCTCAGCTAGCATGCCTAGTGGCCATGGAACTGTTGAAAGTATTTTTTCAGAGCTCTGGCCTTGACTGATGTTTCGTGAGTGGGCCATGTGTGTGTATTATGTGTTATTAAGTGATTTCTGACTAATGGCAATCCTAGTAGGGGTTTCAAGGTATGTGAGATATTTTAACAGTGATACCCACAGCAAACTTCCATGGTGAAGCAAGGATTTGAACCCAGGTCTCCTGATTCTTAGTCTGGCACTCTATCCATGAGACTACATTGGCTCCCAAGTGGGCCTTAGGAACACAGAACCTTAGCTGTGTTCTCATGCTCTGGCATGCTGTTTTGAAAGATACCTCTGTCCCCCCTTCTCTGGGAGCATCTGCATACCAGCAGAGGATTCTGGGAGAGTAGGAGAAGCTCACGGTGAGCAGCAAAGCAGAGGGACTTCAGCACATCGGACCAAGCTAATGGCACATGAATCTAATCCCTAAAACATCTGAAATGGACCTACAAAAGAATATCTACAGGATCCCAAAAACCATGGAGAAGGAGGCTAGGACTGTGGTAACCTGCAAGCTGTGTGCTATGTTTGTACAGTAGGAGACCTCTATCCGTGGGGAATTGGTTCTAGCCTGCCCTGTGGATACTGAAATTCACAGATAACAGCAAATGCTTCTGAGGGTGACAGTGGCAACAGGGTGGTGAGGTACCGGGGCCGAAAGCTTTCGCCCCCGACACCACCACCCCGCTGGTCATCACGGGAAGCAGGGGGGGCAAGGCTGGACAAAGATCACTGCTGATGCTGCTGGGGAAAAGAAAAACCGAGCTGCTTTGGGGCGCTCAGGGTGTCTTTTCTCCAGCCTGCCCCCTCTTCCTTTCAGCTTTCAGGTGCTTCAAAAGGAGGAGGGGAAAGGGAGCTGCAGACAGCAAAAGAAGGGAAGCTTTCCCCCTACCCAAATAGAGCAAAGAAGGGGAAAAGCTGCTCCTCTTTGATGGGTTCGGGATTGTGGAGGTCGGGGTGCAGCCGAGGTACCACACTATAACATTTAGAAGAATTACAAATGATGTCCCTTGCATTTCATGGATTGTAAAATCCAGAATTTAATTCCCTCCCTCTATATGGTGATTTCTGCATACTGAGGAGATTAACAAGATGGCAGCTCTATGGAGACAGGATGATTTGTTGCTTTGACTAGATGACAGAATTGATAGAGCAACCCATCTCAGCGAAGAGAGTATCTACACACACCTTTCTGGGTCCAAGTTAGGACAACTCTTTTTTTACATGTGGGTAAAATTGCTCCTTTTTTGGTTCATTTCCAGCATGTGTAATTGCTGGGACTGAACCAAAACAGAGTTTCCTGATTTAATTTCCAAACAGCTTTCACTTTTTAAATATCATTAGTGGTTTAAACAACAACTTAGACTCTTAATAATATTGGGAAATATTTCATAGAATCATAGAGTTGGAAGAGACCTCAAGGGCCATCCAGTCCAACCCCCTGCCATGCAGGAACCCCCATCACAGTATTTCCGACATGTCCATCCAGCCTCTGCTTAAAAACTCCAAAGAAGGAGACTCCACCACCCTTTGTGGCAGCATATTCCACTGCCGAACAGCTCTAAACGTCAGGAAGTTTTTCCTAATGTTAAAATGGAATATCTTTTCCTGTAGTTTGAAACCATTGCCCCGAGTCCTAGTCTCTGAAGCCATGGGAAACAAACCTGTTCCCTCTTCAATATGACATCCTTTCAAATATTTAAACATAGCTATCATATCCCCCCTCAGCCTTCTTTTAGAGAGGCTAAACATTCCCAGTTCCCTAAGCCGATCCTCATAAGACATTTCCTACAGACCCTCAACCCTCCTGGTCGCCCTCCTCTGCACCTGATCAAGGTTGTCAACATCCTTTTTAAACTGAGGTACACAGAACTGGACACAGTACTCCAGGTGGGGTCTGACCAGAGCAGAATAGAGTGGTGCTATCACTTCCCTTGATCTAGACACGATGGTTCTGTTGATGCAACGAAGAATCGCATTGACTTTCCTGGCTGACTCATGGAGATAAAGCTCTCATCTGAGTACTGTTGGCTGTCAATCAGGTCATCTGCTTTCTCCAACACGAACACTTTGACTTTTCTCTGATCTAGAAGTTTTAGCTTGCAACACCAATCAAGCAAGGTTCTTGGAGTTCCGATTACAAGCTGTTCTTTGACCAGGGTCTCTAGGCAATCCATTCACTTGAACAGCATACTTAACTTGTATGTTGCCACGGAATTTCTCCATAACTGTGGGATTTTGCTGGGAGAGGTCCAAGCAAACTGATCTTAGTTACAGGAAGAAACAGAAAGAGACAAGGTGCTTTTCCACCTGCCAGCTAGAGAGAAGCTCTGTGCAGATGAAAGGACAGAGAAGAACTGGCTGAGCTCCTCCCAGAGGCTTGTTTATTGCATCTACTGTTCATAAGCAGAGATTGGACCATTTTATGGAAACATTGCTTCTAATAGGGGGAAAGTGCCCTTTAGCTTTTTAGTCCTGCCTCAAAGCAAAGGTGAACAGGAAATAGGTCATTTCCCCTCAGGGATGCCATGTGGCGAAGTCAGGATGGTGTGCCTTCACTGGAACACCTCCAGGAAACATACCCCTCGAAGAATGTTTCCGACAATAGCCAGTTCAAATGTGGAGGTTAGGCAAAGACATTCTGAAAATTGGTGATCTGGATTTACTCTGCTCAGTGTAACTAAAACAAAACCAGCAGTTTTGTGTGTTCCTGACTGACTCTGGACTAGAGATGGGCACGACTCAAAAAAATGGTGTGTCGTTTGTCGTTTAGGGGGTCCGTTTCGGTTTGTTTTCATTTTTCGTGAATTTTTTTGCAAAACTTTTTGTTTTCGTTTTGTTACATAATGAAACGAAAAAACAAAAACGAAAATGAAAAATTGCTGTTTCGTTAACATTCATTACAGTTCAATGTATTTGCCGCAACAAAAACAAAATGCATGACAAAATTTCTGTTGTTTCGGTTCATTTCGTTTCATTTTGGAGACAAAATTCGTTTTTCGTTTCGTTACGTAATGTAACGAAATGAAAAAAATGAAAATGAAAAATTGCTCGTTTCGTGCCCATCTCTACTCTGGACTATAAGATGTTGTGGTGGGTCAGCAAGCATTATTGGCAAAAAGCTCGTCTGCATAAAACAGGTTGAATGCTTTGCTAATTTAGGGCATCCCTTTCCAGCTATGTTTATTTCCCGCTGTAGTGCTTCTGCCTCACTGATATCAGAGATGTTTCCAGCATCACCTTTGGTTGTGAACTGTCTTTGTATTCCTTGTGGCACACTAGCTGGTTGCAACAAGGAATTGTCAAGGTTCTCTGATTTAATGGCTTTCAGGAGTGTGTGCTGGTTTCCTTTATCTTCATTTTCGAACCTAGCCTTAGTAGTGATGTGTAATGGTAACCTGCATTCCCTTCTGATACAGGCATCTCCCCGGTGAAATTCATAATGGTTAAGGCATATGGAGTGCTCTGTCCTGTGTCTCCAGGTAAAGCTCCGGCTATGTCGAGCCTTAACCCCTGGTATCGAGTAGAGATTTCAGGCAAATGACTTCGTTTAGTTCTGGTCTTGTCTTGCCCTGTACCTCTTCTTTGACAGGTATCATAGGACTGGCAATTTTTATTTATTTATTTCCCAATTCCTGGCCAGAAGAAATTTTAGAGCTATGCTTCTCTTAGTGCATGTTATTCCTAGGTGTGCACCAAAAACACCACTATGAGCTTGCTGCAAAATCTTCCCTCTGTATTTGCTAGGTATCACTAGTTGTTTCTGGAACGAATTGCCTTGTGGAACAAATTAAATTCGTCTTACGAGGTACCACTGTACTCATATTTCCTCTCCACAGTATTAATTTTTTAAATCCTCATTAAAAGAAGTGAAGAGGGGAGAAGTGGGGCTAAGTTTCAATGAATGGGCTTGAAATTTAATCAGAATCATTTTCTGAGCTGTAATTATCAGTATCAGTTTCAGTCTCCACAGCTCCTCTGCAGCTAAGTCTGCAGCTACTCTGTTGTCTTTGTCATTATCACAGTTATTATGGGCTTCTAAAAACTGAAGGTTTTCCCTAGATTTAAACAAGCTTCTCTACCCTTTCGCGTGTCAGTTTATTTCTTGATTTAGTGTGACTGTTTCCAAACATATATTGGATTATTTCACACACTGCAGAAGATAGAGGAATTTGAAGAAGGCAAGAAGCAAGAGAAGTCAGAGGCTGTGTTGTACAAAGAGTTTGCCATCATATTGCAGGAGGAATATGTTTGGCAGGATCCCAGATTGCATTCCTGGACCAAATCCCTGAAGATGTTCTCTTTTCTGCAACATTTGAAAGACTGTTTTCATTGCTGATCCAAATATTTGGTGCCTTGAAATAATCTGGTGATGTTTTCAGCGTTTTATTCCAATGTAACATGTGTTTCTTGCAGACTTGCAGCTCATCAAGACAGACTTGCAGCTCATCATGCTTGCTCCTTGATTTAAATTACACAAAAAAAACTTTTATCATTTATCATTGGCTCCCTCTTGTGCACTTTTGTTGCAGAACGAAGTTGAGCGGGGAGAACTCTTGCTGTCACTGAACTACCTTCCTAGTGCAGGAAGACTGAATGTTGACATCATTAGAGCAAAACAGCTGCTACAGACAGATATGAGCCAAGGTTCAGGTATGCCTCTAGTCTTTTCACAAATGGTCGGTCATGCATGGTTGGTTGTGAGGTGTGCCAGAACTTCTATGTGCTTCCAACTTATTATTATTATTATTATTCAGCCGGTGTCCCTAGTATATCTTGGAAGATCTGTCATCCTTGTTCTCCATGAACTTGTCCAATCCTTTCTTAAAGCTGTCAAGGCTGACAGCTGTCACTACTTCTTCTGGCAGGGAGTTCCACAGGCCAGTGATCCTCTGGGTGAAACAGTACTTCCTCTTATTTGTTTTGAGATCTAGCACCCAAAAGTTTCATGGAGGGCCCCCTAGTTCTAGTGTTCTGCGATAGAGAAAACCGTTTTTCCTTATCTACTTTGTCCATACCGTGTATGAGTTTATAAACTTCAATCAGGTCACCTCTTTGTTGCCGTCATTCAAGAGTGAAGAGGCCCAACTGTTGAAGCCTCAGAGGGTAAGGAAGGTGTTCCAGTCCCCTAATCATTCTGGTTGCCTTCCTCTGCACTTTTTCTTTTTCCATAATATCCTTCTGGAGGTATGGTGACTAGAACAGTACACAGTACTCCAAATGGGTCCTCACCATAGATTTATAAAAAGGCAAAATGACACTTGCTAATCCCTAGCATTGAGTTTGCTTTTCTCACTGCTACGGTACACTGGGTTGACACCTACATTGAGCTATCCACCAGGACACCAAGGTCCCTTTCCTGGTTTGTTGAAGAGAGTTCAGAAGACCCCATCAGTTTATAAATGTAATTGGTTTTTTTGCCCCAATGTGCATCACTCTGCACTTGCTAATGTTGAAGCTCATTTGCCAGTGGTTTGCCAACTCCCCCAGTGTCAAGAGATCCCTCTGGAGCTCCTCACAATCTCTCTCAGTTTTTGCTACCCTGTATAATTTAGTGCCATCAGAAATTTTGGCTACCTTGTTATTTATTCCTACTTCTAGATCATTTATGAAGAGGTTGAAAAGCAAGGGTCGCAGTACTGACCCTTGGGGGACCCTACTCTTTACCTCCCTCCACTTGGAGAAGTATCCACTTAGTGCTACATTCTGTTTCCTGTCCATTAGCCAGTTGCTGATCCAGGACAAGACATGTCCCTTGATTCCATGACTGGCAAATTTATTCAAGAGCCTTCGGTGCAGGACCTTGTCAAAAGCCTTCTGAAAGTCCATATAAACAATGTCAACTGGATCTCCCTTATCCACATGGATGTTGACACTCTCAAATAATTCCAACAGATTAGTGAGGCATGATTTGCCCTTGCAGAAACCATATTGGCTTGCCTTCAGCAGTGCCTTCCCTTCTATGTGCCTATAAATTTTATCTTTTAGGATGGTTTTCATAACTTTACCTGGGACACATGTCAAACTGACCGGCCGGTAATGTTCTGGATCTCCTCTGGATCCTTTTTTGAAGATTGGTATTACATCCGCTATCTTCCAGTCATCAGGGACAATGCCTGATTTGAGGGAAATATTATTTATTCAAAGTAGAAACATATCCAAAGTAGAAATATCCAGGCAGACATTCACTCAGGAAAAGCCTGCCTGAAGAGAAAGGTCTTCACCTGTTTGCAGAACACGCAGAGCATTTCCACAGATTCTTTGTCCCAATAGTTCTGTGGCCAGAAGCCTTTCCTGTGAACAGATAAGAGCAAGGAGCCATCTTATTAGTCATATAGGCAAATTCCACTGACGGAATGGGCTGTACTCCTCTTCCATCCCCAACTTATGGAAGTTCCTGGAAGGAGTGGAATCCACCCTTCTGGTTGGGTTCTCATCTGTCCAGGGCTTTGGGAATGATACCACAGTTGTCGCCTGCCATTTTGTGTTTCATATATTGCGGTCCCGGTATATCGCGGGACCGCAGTACATTACACAAAGGGCTCTCTGGGGCAAGCTGCTTGGGCCAGTTTGAGGCCTCCTGCACTTACCCCAGGCCTGGCACTGCCCCGAATGGACCTCTGACAGGCTTCCCATGGGCTTCCTGGGCCTGCTGGAGGACCCAGAAGTGATTTCCGGTGAACCGGAAGTGACTTCCCGATTGTCGGAAACCGCTTCTGGGCCCTCCAACAGGCCTGGGAAGCCCGTCGGTGGCCCATTCGGGACAGTGTCAGGTCTCAGGTAAGTGTAGGAAGCCCCAGACAGCTTCAGTTCCGGCCCTACCCAGCATCCGCGTATCACCAAATTTCCTTTATTGCAGGTCAGGTCCCTAACCCCCATGATAAGCGGCGGATTACTATAGATACTTGGTGGTAGTCCAGGGATCACAAAGGGACATGCATTCTTTTGCATAGATCATCTGCTGCATCCTTTAATATATGCTTTTATTGCACAAGTGGCCTGATTTCTTCTTGATATTATCTCACTTCTGATTTTGAGCCCGAAAAAGACACTCCTGGCCTCAGAAGAGAAAAAAAAGGTATTTGGTCCTAGATTTCGCATTGCTCAATTGGAACTTTCCAGATTGCTTCTTCTCACTTTCTACCCCTCCCCCCCTTGCTTTCTTGCCATGATCAGGAGAGAGCAGTTCAGATTTTGTCATGGCCCTGTGAGAATGAGACCTCAGACTATTACCTTTCTGCTGCTGTAGTATTTCCTGTTGTTCCTTGAACCATTGCTTCTGTTAATTTACATTTGCTGGCTGTCCAAGAGGCAAATGTACTTGACTTTTGCTCAGCAAGTTTAATTGTTGTTCCCTGTGAAAAAAATTAAGAGGGTACAATTTGGCCTTGACTGATGAGAAACAGGCCGCATGAGTCATCTGATGATTCCACAAATGGCTGCAAAAGTGCAGCTTCTAAATGTCAAATAGAGCTGAGGCAGAATCTTTCAGAAGACATTTCATTCTGAGGACATTTATGGGGTGGTTCATTGTTTACCCGTCTTTCCTCCTCTCTCACATACAGAATGAAAGCGCTGCAGGGTTTTATTGATGTGTTCTTTGCCATTTTCCTGTCAGCTATGCCTGAGCTGATGGTGGGACATGTCATATCTTTCTGCAGCTTACTCTCTTAACACCCTACAGTCTTGGGAAAGAGAGTCCTCGGAACAGAACGGGAGAGCACTTTTGATTCTGGGAAGGGTGGGCTTTTGTCCCAGGACCAGGTCAGTGCGCTAGATAAAGTCAGAGTGATGTTGCAGTTGTGATTTCCTCCTTCGGATTCACCTCCCTGGTGGGAACATGTGGAGAAATGCAAATGCCCAAAGATGCAGGGGATCCAGAGTGGATGGGTTTAGTGAAAAAAAGGGCCATACCCTGAACTTTTCCAAACTGACTTCTGAATGAATAGGTCCTTGGTTCCCCTTTTCCAATTGCAGTGGTATAACATCCAGTTAATGACTTAATTGCTTGCAAAGATGGAACTGTGCTTGACTTCCATTCAGATCCCTTTGTAAAAATCCAGCTTGTTCATGGGTTAAAACTTGCAAAAACCAAGAAGACCTCTTGTATGAAGGCCACCATCGATCCATTCTACAATGAGTCCTTCAGCTTCAAGGTTCCACAGGAAGAACTTGAAAATGCCAGCTTAGTCTTCACAGGTACGATCTCCAGTTTCTCAGCAGCAGGTCGTAGGCTTGTTGATTGGGGTTGAAATTGATCAGTCGGCTGATCAATGATATTTTCATAAAACTAGATGTGGGGAAACTTTGTTTCAAAGAAAAGGGATCTGTTTACTTGCGCAATGCACACAATATTCAAGATGCGATGTCTATTTTCAGAAGTCTCTTGTTGTCTCTTACTGATATATCTTCTAGGTCACTGGTTTACCTTGGATCCCCACATGTTATTGAACTAAAGCTTCCAGAAGCCTTCACTGCTACCTGTGCTGGCTAAGATTTCTGGGAGCTGTAGTCAAAGAACATCTGGGGACTGTTCTTGATGAACCTTTTAAATTTGATTGCTTGTACTTTAATGAAGTTCCTGTTCTAGACAGCTCTAGTACTGTCAATCAGGGGAATACAATAGAGCTCTCAAGCAGTACATCTTAATTATCTCTCCAAACTATAGATGCTATGATACTGCAAGATAGAGACAAGGTTGTCGTAGTCGTGTTATCAATCTGCTATAAAATTGTATCAAGCTGCTATATTTGTATAGTGTAGGTCACAGGGCGGACAACATAGAACACTTAGGCTGCAGTTCAACCCCCAGGGGCTCAGATAAGCTCCCCAGCAGCTCCCCCTACATTTTGAAAAGAAATGCTTGAAAATTAATTGGGCAGAAAAAAATCTTGTACCTTCTAGCAGGTATAGAGAGCAATTTCCCACTGCTTCAAATGTATATACGGTACATATGTGTGCATGTATTTAGACATTTGAGTGTGTATGGGCCTTTTTCACTTTAATCATCTCAATGCAGCAGCCAGGCTTATATTACATTTGTATAGGGCCAAGTCAAGCATTTGGTGGGCCCTGGGCAAAAAAATATAATAGTGGGGGCCCTCTTCCTCCCCCCCAACCACTTACATCCTACTTAAATAGGTCTTGTAACATGAACAATATAATACAACATAAGTAAGACAGGCTTGCTAAGGTAATCTTGATAGCAGTGAATTAGTGAACAATCTTTGGGTAAATAAACAGACAATGTAACAATGAAAAGAAAGTTGTATGCCACTTTTTCCCATAGTTTTTTAAAAAAAAGCACATATTTCCATTAATATGCGTATTTATGAAATATAGCATGCATTTTCTTCTCTGTACAAGGATAACTTTCCTCCTTGCTTTTAGACTGAATGCTAGTCTAATAGTGAGGATTGTCAGTCTAACAGTGAGGAATCTAATACTTGGTGGTAGTGGTATAAAAAAAAGTGTTCTGCTTATATACCGCCCATACCACTACAAGTAGTCTCTGGGCGGTTTACAATTTTAATTACAGTGTGCAGGCTACACATTGCCCTCCCCCAGCAAGCTGGGTACTCATTTTACCGACCTTGGAAGGATGGAAGGCTGAGTGAACCTTGAGCCTGCTACCAGGGATTGAACCCAGGTCGTGAGCACAGTATCGTCATCATCGTATAGCCCTGGCTATATCTCTGCTTGAAAGAAAAAATATCAGAGCAACCAATAGATAGACAGAGTAACATGGCATGGTGGCAGTGAATTCCCAGCTCCAAGCACAATCTGGCTGGGATGTGGGAGTCATGGGTTTTCCCTCTCCAGCCCTCCTATCCCATCAAACCATCAGCAGGTCAATTATGATAGGGTTACCCTGGGTCTATCAGAGTGTGCGGGCTGCTAATGGCTGTTGCTGGAAGCTAGTTAGAACCTCCATAACTAGGAGCAGTGCAGAGGTAAAAAAAACAGCACAAGACTCAGGTGTTTTCCCTTCGCCACCAGAGCTATATTTACAAAATATACATACATGTGAGTACCTCTTCAGAATCAGTAGGCAAAATATCATAGTCACACAGTCCAGTAATCCTTATATGTCAGTGTCTCGTGCAATACTGACACAGCATATTGAATACTGCACATGTGCACATGGGTCACCTGGCCTGGCAAAATGACCTGGCCTGGTGAGAATGACTCAGGCCTTTTTTCTTTAGCTTAGTCATTCTCTCGTAATGCAGACAGACAATTCCATATTTGTTGCCATATACTGTACTGACAGGGTTCACTGCTGAGGCCAAAGGCCAGCAGATAGCATGAAATTCCATCCCTGTGATGGTGATTAACACTCCACAGGTTGACTAACACTTTTCTGAGTGCACTACTAAACAGCCAGTTAGGTTGGATAAAGGCAGGCTTTGGTATCTGTAGCAGTTGCCTATGGAGCCCTCCTCCCCCCATAGCTTCCATCTTGTCTACGTTCAGAGCCAAGCAGGATTATCCATATGTATTGGCATGGGAGCTGAGCTGGTGCGCTTCTGCTCAGTGGGGCCTGGGTCTGCAGCACACTGGAGTAGCATGGATTACCAGCACCTGGGGGAAGGCTGATTTTTGGTTCCCTGTGCCCCCCACCCCCACAACACCACTAATCTCAGGTTAAAAAGAGGGGTCTGTTACAAGACAGTAGGGGACATTATCTCACATGCAGAACCTGGGGATCAGCTTTTGTGAGTCAATCCTGAGTCCAGAAGAATTCATTTGTAGAGATGGGCACGAATTAAAAAATGGCGTTTCGTTTGTTGTTTGTCGTTGAGAGCTCCGTTTCGTTTCGTTTCCGTTTTTCGCGAATTTTTTGGAAAAATTTCTCTTATTTCAATTTAGCCATTATGGATTTCTTTGGAACATCAGAGAACTCTCATGGCATTTGAAGGCAGATCCCAGAGGAAGAATCAGGTTTACATCATGCATGCCACCTTCTCTAATCCTCTTGTTTTTGTCACATTCAGTCTATGGCCACAATGTGAAAAGCAGTAATGACTTCATTGGAAGAATCGTGATCGGCCAGTACTCCACAGGCTCTCCAGAATCCAAACACTGGAAAAGGATGCGCAATTCCCACCGCACCGCTGTGGAACAATGGCACAGCCTCCGCTCCCGGGCTGAATGTGACCGCGTCTCACCAGCTTCTTTGGAGGTGACGTGAGGATGAGATCAGTGACTCAGCTGGCAAATGACTGTGGAGATAGACAATTCAAGTACATAACTACCATGGAATCCAGCTTTTACTCATACATCCCATTGTTTATATTCTTGGGATCACAGATAGAAGGGCATGTGGCATCCTACTGCTTGCATAAGACACTGCATCTCACCGTAGCACTGCATGTAGGACAATGGAAACTATTCAGAATCTGAAAGGCTGTCGATGGATATATTTTAAGAATTCCTTTGTTGCCTGCTCCATTATCATCTAGTGCAGATCAGAGGCTGGTGAATGGTGGAAATTGTTGAGTCACATTGAAGCTTTTCAGTCACTTCTCCTACATCTGAACTCCACACGTCCATGAGCCATTGCATTGGAAGACGTCAGCTTGTGTGCTCTTTGGTGAATATGCAAACCAGTAGACTAGAACCTAGGACATGTGTTTTAGCAGTACAGTGTGTGGTACAGTCAGTCTTGTCTAAATCCAGTCTCTTGTTCTTGTATGAGTTTAACAAAATATAATATGCACCTCATGTCTGGGATTGAGGATGTTGGTGGAATGGGAGTGGGGTCATCATCTCTTCCTCTTTCAATCTGTCATGTTACTGTTTTATTACGTGGATCCAGTGTCTTGGCCTTAAAGAACCTCTAAGCCATGCAGTCAGACTCTGTATTCTGAAACTAGTTTACTTCCTTTTGAGTAGGCCTGTTTGAATTCAGCTAAGCACCTTTAAGAGGAGAAAGGTTAGGGATTGCAGCCTGGATGTAGAATGACATATGGAGACAGGAGTCTGGTAGTGAAATTACTGTATATGCTCCCAGAGAGGAAGGTCCATGAATGTGAGGTGAATGTGCAAGGTACTCCTCATCTAGAAGTTGTGTAGGATACCTGTGGACAAGCTTGTGTTGGATACCTGAGATGGGCAAGCTCAAGAGGCTTGGTACCAAATTTATGGACCCCATCCGGCTCCATAGGCTGCGCAGATCCATAGAATAACAATGTTCAACCTTAACTAAAGTAGGCGGGGGGGGGAGAGAATAAGAAGTACATGAAGTTTGTGTTTGTTTATTTTTTGAGGGTGGGGTGGGGACAGAAAGCCACCAATGTTTGTGCGTATTTTTAAAAATTAATTTAATTTGGGCCATTCAGGATTCAGCCCACCACCTGCTCTTTGTCTGTACAGGAATACCTTGGCTTAAGGCTAACTTGGTTTAAAAACATTTTACAAGACAAGCAAACATTTATTCTAAATTTTGCCTTGATCAACGAGCAGTGTCTTGCAATACAAGCACTGGAGCAGGTCATATTATCACAAGTGAGCCAATTGTGACTCTCCCTCCCTCCCTGCTCGATTCAGGGTTATTGTCTGTATGTGCAGGTTCGTTGAAGTTTACCAATGGATCATTTTGTAGAGGAAAATTCAGAGGCTCATTTATATTGAAATTCAACAAACTTTTATTAAACAACTCACAAACTGGATTGCTTTCTTGTCTTCTTTCTTGTGTTACAACGTTAGGTATCAACAATGACGGATTTTTAGTATTTAAAGTATTACAGGTTTCAACAAACTTTTCATCAACAAAAGGGTTATTTCTTCTCTTCAAACTTTGGGATATCGACTCCTCTCCAAACCACCATGCGGTTTCTGAAGGGTGGGAGGAAGGGCTCGTAAGGGATGATCCCACCCCCACCCAGGAATCCATCCTGGTGGGTTCGATTGTGAAGAATCCCTTATTATCCCAGTGATCCACTTATAGTTTTCTCCGGGAATTCCTTGAACTATATTAGGATAAGGGAGAGGCAATCCGGTTACCCGTCTCTTCCATTGTTCTCCCTCTAACTGCCTCCTTTCCCCCCTCCCGATCATTGAACTCCCAACCGCCTCCCTTCCTCGAGCTCCCCCTCTCGCGCTCCCTTTCTCCTGACTTCCCTGTCTATCATCTTCTCCTTGCGTTCCTTTCTGGTCTCGCAACTCCCTTATTCTACTCTCCTCTGTTTGAACCTCTTGATCCTTTATTTCTTTCATCATCGATCCTCCCACCTGAATGCCTATAGAATTCCCTCTACTCTGTTTCTTTTCCCTGATATCCCAACTTTTCCTCTCTTTGTTTTCTTCCTATTTCTTCTGAAGTTTGTACTCCTACATTTCTTATATCTTTGGCTGCTTCCTCCCATTCTTGTTTAAACATCTCCCAAACTTCTAATTGTTTCACTACAGCCACATATCCTTCCATAATTGTAACCTCTTGTTCCTTTTTTATAACCTCGTCCTTCTTGGGATCCATCCCTTCCCAGAATATTTTCCCCGGCTGTTCTTCTAACTCTTGACCCTCCTTTCCCTCGCCCAATGATCCTTGATTCATGGTACTCTCCTTCGCGGACGAACCAACATTCTGTGAATCCATCCTCTTGTCGATCTCACACTGTAATGTTCCGTCTCATGCAAGCCTCAAAAGCAGAGGGAGGAGAGAGGAAAAGAAACCAAACCACTTTTATATCAAAGCAAATTTCCCCATAAGAAATAATGGAAACTCAGATGATTCATTCTGGGGCCCCATAGTCCACATAATGTACATACAAAATGCCAAAACTCACAAAAGACGTTGGCTAGATGCCCATATCCACACCATGGTTCAGGTACCTGGCTGTGGAATCTGCTCCGCTTGGGACTAACAACTGGATTTTGGGACTAACACAACTGTATTTTTAATGTGACAATAAAAAAATGCAATTTGTAGCCCTATACCAGTGACTGTCACTCAAATTGGCCTAGATTGACAATGTGTTTTTGCCCATCCCATCATCCAAAAAAATTGGCAGTGGGGCTCTATTAAAACACCCATAAACCGGTCACAATTGGCAGGTAGCGCAAGCAGTATATTAATTTAACTGGGTCCCTCCTTCACATCGCATCTTCAAGGTGCTTAGCAGCCCTCGATTAACCATCTAGAATAGGAATTAGCTATAGGTCCAACTAAATATCAGCCCGATCACATAAAGAGGGCTTCCAATGGTTAACTAGATTCAGAAGATAAGGATGCCCAAATACCTGAAAGGCATCCCTTCCTCGGCATCGTAACATGCTGCTGGAAACTCTGATGAGGAGAGGGACCTAGAATCTATAAATTTACAAATAACACTTGCGCTATGGCACAGGCCCTCTTTTAGTTCCAGTTCCAATAAAGTTAAAGAGTTATCTACTGTTAGCAATAAATTGTGGCCCTTATTTAACGTTGTGTCACCTCATTATTTCGGTCTGGGCAGGCAATGCTCCTTGATCAAGGCAAAATGGAAAAGAAATGGTTGATCGTCTTGCAAATACTCATAGACCAAGGTACTTATAAACCAAGGTTTTACTGTACTTTAAATCCCAGTGTGTTGAACTGTTCTTGTTCCTTATTAGCAAATGGCTGGCTACTAACTCATTTTGTATAGTAAATGAATTGCATTATGTATCAGTGTTGTCTTACTCCACTGGTGGGTAAATCATACCTTTTTAGATATAGTTGGACTCAAGCTGGGCTGAAGGGAGTTGGAGTCCAACAACATCTGAAATGCCACACTTTCCCCACCTATCTTAAGTTAACCCACCTGGTCTGAGCAAATTGTATGGAAAGGTAATTAGTATTTATTGAAAGAATAGCAAGTACTACAAACTGATTCACATTGATTGCAGTGGTCCTAAGATTGTTCTGTTTTCGGTATCAGTTTTGGACTGTATTAAAGACTAATAGGATTATATGCTGCCTTGATACCCATTAATAACTGTCCTTTGTTTTATGTTGTAGGATTTGAAAATGCCTCAGCATATCTTTAACACGATGACCTTAAGTCTTAAGTTGAAAGTTTAAGACATTACCAGACTGTGTAAAGAGTTTGGACAGCATGTGGATTAAGCTGTTAAGTATTAGGAACATTGGACTGTAGCTTAAGGTAAAACAAACCGATATTAGTTAAGACAGTGCTGTGTTAGGTTTTAGACTCTGGACATAAAAGTTTTCTTGGTGGGGGCTATTTAAAGTCTGTTCTTTTACTTCAAGCCCTAGCCTTCTCCAGATTAGTCCCATGGGTTCAGGTAAGAAGGTACATGGAGATTCGGGCCTTCTTTTTTCTTCCTTTTAAGAAATCAAATATTTTTTATGTGTTAGACTCAGAAAATTTAAAATCTTCAGTAATATGATCAATAAGAAAGGGTTTAGACAGGAATGACAAATTTTAAATAAAGGTAAAACTTGGATCTAAAAGATAAAACTGGATCTAAAACTAAGGTGCAATATTACTATATGAAAATTAAGTCATTGTGGTTGTTAACGTGTTTGTAAGTAATAAACCTTATTGAAACTAAGCTGAACCAATACATCTTATCTTACAAATGGAGTATTTACATGAACTTGTTCATCAGTAGATTTATTTTAGTGTTTTGAAAAGCCTTTTTAAAAGGAGACTAATATAAATTTGTTATACCTTGGATAATGAATTTAATTCATTCTGCAAGTCAATTCGCTCACTGAAAAATTTGTTTTCCGAAATCTGTCTCATGATACCACTCCCCTGTGTCTGGCACGTTGTGGTACCCTCCTTTTAAGCCTGGAGATAACATGTATCCCCATCATGGCTTGTAACCTGTGGTGGACTTTTCCTCCAGAAATGGAAGTATGGAATTGGCCTTCTTCACCGCCTGACATACTGGGTTGACACTTTCAGTGAGCTGTCCACCAGCAAGCACCAAGTTCTCTTTTCTGATCCACCAAGAACAGCTCAGAACCCATCAGCTGATAAATAAAAAATTATTTTTTTTTGCTCCATTGTGCATTACTTGACATTTTCTTACATTGAAACATTCAGTCCATTCTCCAAGTTTGGAGAGATCCTTCTGGAGCTTTTCACAATCCCATCTGGTCATCACCGTCAAGAAAAGTTTCATCTCATTTGCAAACTTAGCCACCTCACTGTTTATCCTGGTCTTGCTATTCCTGGTCTTTAGGTCATTCATGAAGAGGTTGAAAAGCACTTTCCCCAGGATGGATCCTTGAGGAACACCGCCTTTCCCTTCCCTCTACTGTGAAAAAAAATTGCCCATTGACACCTACTATCTGTTTCCTGGTTCTCAATGAATTCTCAACCCATAGGAGGACCTGCCCTCTTATCCCCTGACTGTGGAGTTTTCTCAGCAGTCTTTGGTGAGGGATCATGTCAAACACCTTCTGAAAATCCAGATAGTCAATGCCCACTGGTTCCCGTGCATCCACATGCCTGTTGAACTTTTCAAAGAATTCTAAAAGGTTGGTGAGACAATTATAGAAGTCATGCTGACATGCCCTCAGCAAGGCTTCTTTTTCTGTGTTTTAATTTATTTTATTTATTTATTTACTTGTAAGCTTGTATCCCGCCCATCTTCCCAGCGGGAACTCTGGGCGGCTAACAGCGGTAAAAACACATAAAACAAACAATTAAAACTACAAGCAATAAGGCAGCGAAGGACAAGATGGCGACGAGCCCCCCCCCCAAAAAAAACCTAATTCACAAGGTCGCCGAAGGCCTCTCTAAAAAAGAGGGTCTTCAAGGCCTTCTTGAAGGCCGGCAGGGACGGAAGCAGGCGCAGCTCACTGGGGAGATGGTTCCAAAGTGAAGGCCCCACCACAGAGAAGGCGCAGCCTCACATGCGCATTTTCCCCGCCTCTCTGGGTGTGGCAACCCGCAGTGAGTGCACCTGAGATGATCTCATGGGTCTGGATCTGGATGCCTTTTGGGAGATGCGCTCTGCCAGGTACTCTGGTCCCAAGCCGTGGAGGGCTTTGAAAATCAAAACCAGGACCTTGAACCTGATCTGGAGGACAACGGGGAGCCAATGCAGGCGGGCCAGGACTGGGGTGATGTGCTCGTATCTACGGGCACCCACCACCAGCCTAGCTGCCGCATTTTGCACCCGCTGTAACCTCCAGACCAGGGTCAAGGGCAACCCCACGTAGAGGGCATTGCAATAGTCAATCCTCGAGATCACCAGAGCCTGCACAACTGTCCTCAGGGAGGACTCGTCAAGGTACTGGCGGATCTGGGCGATCCATCTCCAGTGCTGAAATGACATCCATTTGTGAATTTCAGTGAACTCTACGTGGCTTACACAGCATTTTTCCTCCTTGCTTTATCCCCACAACTACCCTCTGGAGTAGGTCAACAGAAGGTAATTGGCCTATAGTCACCAACATTTGAACCACTACTCCTCTATGTTTCACTGTAATTCTTCCAGACAGCTCATTTGGTTTTATCATTTAACCATCTTCCATCTGGTCAGTATGCATGTTCAGTATGACAACAATAAAAGGGAATTAGGTGCCAATGCTTGCTTATCAACTAATTCGGCTACTGTTTGTGGAATTCTGGTGTATTGTATTGTTTTGTTTGACAAAGCTGCTAATGTCGTTGGGGTGCCTCAGGGCCACAAGGTAAGCATTACTTCTTATTTTCTGCTTGTTATGAGTCGAAGTGCTTTGACCTACCTGTTATTCCCAGTCACCCCTGTAATCCCTTTCTAATAACTACTGACCTCCTGCTCTTTGCTCACCAAGCCTTGTAGTTCAAAAGATGTTAACAGTGGCAGGTGGCTTGGAGAAAAGTCTTTGTATGGGGGAGCCCAACATGGCAAACGTAACTCAAACAAATGAGAACAAGGTCACTTAACTGGAGGAATAAGTAATTTTTTCTAGTTATTTTTAAGGTTCAGATTGAGAACCTTTATTGGCATAAGAGCAATGCAAAACTATAAACATACAGTATATTGAAGGATACCCAGAGGACATTGTTAGAACTCAGTAGTCAGTAGTCTAATCTAATGTGACGCCTCTGGATAATGAGATAGATGGATCTAGCAATTATTATGGAAAGTTCCTCATTAGTGGCCCCCAGCAGGTGCTGTATTTTGCCCAAGTCATCACAAGCGGAGTGGGAACAAAGAAAAGGAGATAAGTGATGCTGGCAGAGATCCTGATACAAGGTGCAATGAAACATCATATGTTGCAATGTTTCAGCCTCTCCCTGGCCACAGGGCCACTCTCAGTTCTTTGGGCAATCCCCTGAATCTACGCTGTAACAAATTGGAAGGCACATTACACCTGGCAAGGGTGAATGTGCAGCGGTCCTGGGGGGGTTCTAGGAGATGAAGGTAATGAGGTCCCTTACTGTGGGAGAGTGGCAAACAAAAATGTAGTGGAGAGCAAACCTTGGGTGCCGCACTAAAGAGGACTTACCCCTCAATCTCCAAAACTCTAGTTTTAATGAGGTGGAATACCTGAGATGGAGGTAATGAGCGTAACAAATCTGTTGACAGCTCCAGAGTCTTGATTTTCTTAATAAATAGGGCCAGATCCTTTGGGAGAAAGTTGTCAGAAAGCATTGCTTGGAATAGGATATCCTGGACCGAAAAGAAACAAATTCTGACCCAGAATTTGAGAAAACTAAGCCAGGACAGTGCCTCAAGCCTGTGCTGGCCAGCTTCAAGCCATAGGGTTGCATATGGAACACAGCGAGGCAGACCAAGGATTCTATACAAAAACATTGATTGAATCCTTTCCATTGAGCTGTGAAATGCAGGCATCCAAATGGGGACACCGTAGAGAAGCTGTGATGCTGACTTGAGTATTGAAAATCTGCAATACTGCAGGAATGTATGAGTTGCCCCATGTAAGGAGGGAACATGGGACAGCCTGTGCTGAGAGTTTAGCTGACTTAACTGCTGACTGACAGTGTGTTGTCCAGGTGTGTCTACAATGAAAAATGACACCCAGATGCTTAAACTCTTTAACCTTCCAGATGGTATTACCATAAAGGGCCAGAGAAAGGGCTTCCATGAATTGCCAAACACCATGTTTTTGGATTTGGCAAAATTTAATTGAAGCTTGTTAGATAGCAAGTAGTCATGGCAGCTGCTGACTAATCATTTTAGGCCGGCTCTACTTTCCTAATGAATGGAGATCACGATGGCCTGTTTCCACACTTTAGGCATGACACCAGATTGATTGACAGAGGTGAATAAAGTAGAAAGAACAGGCACCTACCAGTCAAGGTAGGCTTTTAACAATTCCGGAGGAAGGGCATCAGGGTGTGGTGCCTTTCCTGATTTGAGGTGGCCTATGAGTGCTTTGATTTCACTGGTTGTGACCGGTGGGGGGAGGGGGGAGGCAATCTGGAAGATGGTCAGGTAAAAGCCTATTAGGGGACAATATGAACCCATCTAGTCCAGCTTCCTGTATCTCACAGTGGCTCCACAAAATGTGTCCGGGAGTGCATGAGACTAGACATCTCTAAACACAGAATAAAGTTAGCATGTCAAGGAGAAAGCTTCAAATAAAGTTAAATTGAAAGCTTATTTTCTTTTTGTCATGTTTGTTTTGTGTATGCAGGGTTGCTAATAATTGGTACAGAGAAGCATGCACTGACATGAGCCTCCGTGAAGCACACTAGTTTCAGTAAAATTAGTGTCTGTATCATTTTGGCAGCTCTGACTTTTTTCCTCTTTTTGTCTGTCTTGTCTATGTGTCAATATAGTTTATGTGTGGAGGAACCAGCAGTGTTGAGAAAGAGGGCAATAGCAATAATAAGCAATTTTAAGTAAAGCAAAATAAAAGTTTACATTAATAAACAACAACCTGCTTGCTTGCTTAACCAGTCAACAATATATTCTTTTTACCCCACAAATCTAGTGGCCAGGCCAATACTCTGGATGGCTTATACTACCATAATATAAATATGGAATACTGTACAATGAAAATAATGATTCAATTAAACATCAAACTAAGGAAGAAAAAAACAAATCTCTGAATATAAAATGACTAATACAGAAGATACAGAAAAGGGATGTGTGGTACCAAAAAAGCTAAGGAACTGCTGTTAGGAGAAGCTCTTCAGTTCAGCTTTATCTTATCTGGAACTGGTACATAGTTGTGCAGACAGCAAGTGCATTGGGGAAAGGGACTGTTGAATGTCATATGGGATGTGGTAAGGAGAGAGAGAGAGAGAGAGAGAGAGAGAGAGAGAGAGAGAGAGAGAGAGAGAGCAGTTGTTTGCTGGTTATGCTGTCAGAACTTTAGCCAATGGAACTTGCTGCAAGTTCACCCCTTAGGTCAGAGGAGGGAGCTGTCCATAGAGGTTCTTTACAGACGATCTATTAACCTCAGTAGCAAAGGACTGGGAGCTGAAGAGAGGCACTGGACAACCCGTTCCCTCTGCACTTCTGGAGCAACTCTCTCTGTGTCAGCGATGCTGTTCGACTGGAATTGTTATGCTGCCTTCTCTGGGATAGTTCTTATCGTTCAGGCTTTCCCTCAAACTAATATTAAAATCAGTCAAGGTGAGTTTGCCTTTTAAACATCTTTGAACGGTAATACCGTCAGCCAACCCATTTTGCATTTACACTTGCTTTCTAATTTAATGTTAATTTTAATCTTAAATATCAACTCCTGTTCCTTTCCCCCACCCCCACCCCAAGTGGGGTACTGGGCACCCAAAGTTCAGATTCACCTATGAGTTTGCAGGATTCAGGAATCTGGCTAAAAGACAACTTGCAGAGTTACATTACTTATTTAACAATTTGTCGTTTTCTCACTCAATCCGGTTCTTACAGAATGCAGTCCATTATAGTCTTAGAACTCTGCTTTGGTGAACAATCCATTTTTGGAAAGTAAGCAGCTGAAAGTGAATGAAAATTTGAAAAGTGGGTGCTTGAAAGTGGGCACCACTTGACACACACACATATATACAAAATAAGTCATTTGAGAATATACTTTATCATACTTTTATTTATCAGAGTCCTTTGGGAAAGTAGGTAATGATATAGTTTTGTTGACATGCTCCACTTTCTATTCCATATTTTGCAAACTCGACCTTTAGAGTAAAGTAACATCTTATTGCAAAACTGCTGCTACACCATGGTTCTCTTCTTTTTGGGAATACAGTGTGAATTTCATCTGTGCAAATGAGGTAGAACTTTGTCTCAGTGTTGTCTTGTCTTGTCTTGTCTTGTCTTATCTTTCTTTCTTTCTTTCTTTCTTTCTTTCTTTCTTTCTTTCTTTCTTTCTTTCTTTCTTTCCTGAATATTTTATGAAAATCAAAGACTTCTGTGCATCTGGGATGGAAATTACTGGTGATTTTAAGATTCTGAAACCAGTCGAAAGTGAAAACAATGGATTTCCCGGCCCCCACTTTTAACTAAGGATGATAGGAAAGCCAGTTTTTGTTTGCTTGTGTGTTTGAAATATGTTTACCCCACCTTCTTAAAAAAAACCTCAGTGGCTTATTAAAACACAATATTAAAAGTTAAAAAGCAGTACAGTAATACCTCGGATAAAGAGCGCCTCAGATAACAATTTTTTCAGATAACAAATGGAAATTTCCAAGTATAGGGCTGCCTCAGATAACAAATGTTTCATAATGCCTTGCAAAACATGTGTACCCTGCATGCGTTGCAGGATACATTGTTTGTGGAGGGGTGGAAGGAGTTAGAGCATTTTTTCATGGTGTTTTGGAGCCATTCTGGACATGTTTTGTTGAGGGATTTGGACCTTTCAAACTTGGTAAGAAAGGGAGCTAGCTTTTATTAATCTTTGCACTGCCTTTCTTTGCATTTTTGGCTGGAAGAGGCTGAGGTAGTCTTGCTGGTTTCATTTCTCCGTGTTTGCAGTCTTTTTTCATTGCTCTTCAGGCAAAAATGGGCTGGATTTTTCTTCCTGCTTATGTTTGTTTGTTTGCATTTTTCCCCATTGCACTTTGGGTGGGAACAGGCTTGGGTGGGAACAGGCTGGGGTAGGCTTGCTGGTTTATCTTGTCCATGTTTGCATTGCACTGCAGGGGGATGTTCTGGAGGGCGTTCCAGCACTGCAAGCCTTGAAAGTGCGTTTTATAAAGAGGTCTGGAAACACACACCCCCAGCTTTTTTGCCTTTTTTCGGCCCTCCGGAACAGATTAATCAGTTTCGGATAACAAATTTTTCAGATAACAAATTGCCTCTGAGAATGAATTAAATTTGTTATCGGAGGTACCACTGTACATTATTCAAATTTAAAATGTTAAGCAAAAGCATTACTAAAATAGGTTTAGAAGCAACAAAATGAAGAAAAATATTTTGTTCTGCTTGAGGAAGGACAACAAAGATGGGGCCATCAAATGCAACAGTGATGGTGGTGGAATCAAAAGAAAGTCCTCCCTGATTACCTGAGCACCCAGGCGGGCTCATAAAGTAGCATGGGCCCAAGCTGTTTAGGGTTTGTTGCTTAGAACCAGCACTTGAAAATTCTGCCCCAAAACAAATAGGCAGCCAGTTGGGGTTATGTGATCTATGTGACCAGCCCCAGTCAACAATCTGGCATTTGGGACCCACTGAACTTTCCAAAGGCAGCCTAAAGGTACAGGGTGTTGCAGTAATCCAGCTGGGGTGTAACAAAGACATGTGTCACTGTGGCCAGGTCAGACCTCAACAGGATAGAGTGCCAAGGTGGAATTCAGATGATCTGTGATCAAATCCTCACTGGGCCATAAAACTCACAGGGGATGGCTGGCAATAGTACCACTCCCCACAACATCTTAACATATATTGAAAATATTAGAGGTGCCACAAATCACAAGTGACATGATAGCACATAACAACAACAGACAGAATATAATGGATGGATTTACCCTAAAATTAAATTGTATTTATGCTAAATTACAATTTGGTAGCTAATCTTTTTCCTTTGTATTAGCCTGGTCTGTTTATAGGTGTGTAATGTCTTTGTTTTGAAATATTTGAATGTGCTTGTAATGGCTAATTGCAAACAAGTTCACAAATGAGCTTTTTTAGTTACTATTCCTAGGTTCCTCTGAGCTTTGATTAGAATATTCTTTTTCCTTTTAATTTGCAAATAGCATAAAAATCCTAGGGCGATTAGAATATTATTGCCCTCCTGTGAGTTGGAAGTTTAATGCCTATTTTTCCAAAGGCTTGGTTGAAGCTTGTCTTTGGCGATTTGACAAGAAAGGTGCTAATTCAGATTGGCTTGGTCTCCCTTTCTTCTCCTCACGTTTCACCTCAGCATTCCTCGAGGCACCTTCTTGTGCACTGGAACTAATCAAATTATCATTACCTGCTGAGGCAAAACGGAACAAAATATCAAGAGACCAAACCAATTACTTTGTTTTCCATCCCCATCAAAAGAGAAATGAAAACTGGAGCTTAACATTTATTATTTTAATAAATATAAAAATAATTCTAAAACCTCTGCTTTTTCCTCTATAGAAGAAAGATTAGAGCTCTATTATTATTTATTTATTTATTTATTTATATACTATCCCATTAGTGCAGTTCACTGTTCTGACCATTTCACAGGAAAAAATAACTATAACTTATATTAAATAAAACAGATAAACAAACTCTATAATCCTCCCCTTCATTGTTGGGAAAGTAACATGGTGGGGGGAGGAGAAATTTTGATGGGGGGGGGGAATGCTCCATAGGAAAACTAGTAAGGAAAGTTACTTCTTCCCCCACAATGCTATTCTAATCAATTTTACCACATCCTAATGTAGTTATATAGTCAGGTCTTGTCCATCCATGCATGCAACATTCTTCTGCTATCCATTTGATTGTATGGGGGGTACTTCTATTGGTGGGAATCATTAGGAACTTCCATCTCAGTAGATCAAGTGGATCTCAGTAGTGTTGATTCTCTTCCTTTAGAGTTCAGACGAGAAAATGGTTTTCTCTCCAATTTACAAGCATTAGATTTGTGTATCAAAGCCCAGAAAATTATTACCTCCAGTACTGTAGGTGTGAATAATCACTGTGTTCCTATCATATATCTATAACATTTAGAAGAATTACAAATGATGTCCCTTGCATTTCATGGATTGTAAAATCCAGAATTTAATTCCCTCCCTCTATATGGCGATTTCTGCTTACTGAGGAGATTAACAAGATGGCAGCTCTATGGAGACAGGATGATTTGTTACTTTGACTAGATGACAGAATTGATAGAGCAACCCATCCCAGCCAAGAGAGTTTCTACACACACCTTTCTGGGTCCAAGTTTAGGACAACTCTTTTTTTACATGTGGGTAAAATTGCTCCTTTTTTGGTTCATTTCCAGCATGTGTAATTGCTGGGACTGAACCAAAACAGAGTTTCCTGATTTAATTTCCAAACAGCTTTCACTTTTTAAATATCATTGCTGGTTTAAACAACAACTTAGACTCTTAATAATATTGGGAAATATTTCATAGAATCATAGAGTTGGAAGAGACCTCAAGGGCCATCCAGTCCAACCCCCTGCCATGCAGGAACCCCCATCACAGTATTTCCGACAGATGGCCATCCAGCCTCTGCTGAAAAACCTCCAAAGAAAGAGACTCCACTACCCTCCGTGGCAGCATATTCCACTGTTGAACAGCTCTAAACGTAGGACGTTTTTCCTAATGTTCAAATGGAATATCTTTTCCTGTAGTTTGAAACCATTGTCCCGAGTCCTAGTCTCTGAAGCCATGGAAAACAAACCTGTTCCCTCTTCAATATGACATCCTTTCAAATATTTAAACATAGCTATCAATGAACGGGCATTTCAATGAATGGGCATGAAATTTAAGCATTATCATTTTTGCTGCTCTGTGTTTTCTTCCACTGCTTTGAGGCCTAGTGAAGAGGACAGAAAAGAACCAAACACACCAACCCACATGCAAAAACAAAAGTGAAACCTTTTCCTTTTCCTTGTGACAGCAGCACCTAAAAAAATTAATGCATCTTGTTCTTGCATTGGATAGTTCAGTTTGGGCCTTTTTACACGACCCCTAAACTCTGCCGCAAATGGCTCCCAGCTCCGGAGCTTAAAATTGTTTATCCACCAGCTCCAGAGTTTACTGAAAATTAAGTGCGACCACGCCCACCTAAGCGGGTCCCAGCGCACTTTTCATGTACCTGCTCTCCAAGCGTGAAAAAGCTTGATGCGGATGTGCCGGGCTCTCCTCGCTTCTTTTTGTTGTTGTTTTTTGCCTCCCGCCCCTTTAAGAGAAGGAACCAGGAAGTGACGGGGCTCCCGGCAGCTTCCACCGGCACCGGGAGGTAAGCCTTTATTCTTTTGTCCCTTTTTTTCTCCCTCCCCTCACGCAGCCAGCAGCCAGGAAGTGCGGAGGGGTGGGGACGCATGAAGAGCGACAAACCCCTAAGATCTCTGGTCCGAATTTAAGTGACCAGCGGATCTTAGGGGTTGTGTAAAAGCGCCCTTTGTAACCTAGGACTTGCTTGTCTTCAGTGAACAGGAATCAAAATAATCTGATACTACGCATAGTTTTAGAAATGATTTGAAAAATATTAGAACACCCTTTTAAAAAGTATTTCATTCATCATGTTCAAATAAGACATTCCATAATCATTTTTCTTTTTCCAATATTTCCAATTGACTTTCGGGGGGGGGGGGAATGGAAAACATGAAAAAAACCTGTCCCACCTCCCCTCCCCCTGAATTTTTCCATTTTTTGTTCCAGGCCTTCACATCTCTAGTCCCAGGTCGTGAACAGTTATAGCTGCAGTAGAGCCATTTAAGTACCGCGCCACAAGTGAGGCACTTGTTTCTGTTTGGACTTGGTTAAAGCTTTGTGTTGATGATACGCTGCATTGTTTTTTGTGGGTTTCTGCTACTCTGTTGGATACGGTCCTACTTAGAATAGATTTATTGAAATCAACTTTGCCACAGCTATTCATGAGGAAGCCTCAATGATTTTAGTGGGTCCTCTTGTAAATGTGGTTGTCACATAACATATCTGTCAATCTTTCTGGTCTCAAAAGACCTGGGGCGGTGTGTGTGTGTGTGTGTGTGTGTGTGTGATTACATTTTTGATGGTGGTGTGAGAGGCTGTCTCAATGCTCTGCGGTCTCAAGACTCAGACACACTGAATCACTGTAAAAGCCTTATCTAATCTACTGTTGTGAAGAGTATTTATCTGTGTGCTTCCTTTTGCTTTTCCTGAAACAGTTTCCCACCCACCCATGGTGCTTCACCATCAGTACTGCCACAATGCACAGGCATGACAGCTGCTACTTATTTGTTTTGACAATGTGTGACTTTGCAGTTGTTGAGATAGAGGTGACTTCTATCTCAACCACATTTCCAAATAAGAAACCGTGGGACTGATATGTCTCTAACCGATTCTATTTCTTTTTGCCTCTCTATAGCTTTGCCAGAACCAATCCTATCCTACTCTTGTCCTCTGTTCTGGACAGAATATGAAGGTTATTGTTACAGATATTTTCCTATTAATAAAACATGGGCAGAGGCTGATCTGTATTGTGCAGAGTTTTCTGTTGGCCTCAAATCAGCCAAACTGGTGTCCATTCACAGGTAAGTAGCAAGCAATAAGTGTTGTTTTACTCAGCTATTCCGTTTTTACCAGTCCAGTAGCCTTCTCATTTCTGGCCTGTCTGGAGGTGCAACAAGGATTTTATTTTGTCAGGCTAGGAGTAGAGCTTGAAGAAGTAAATTTTCAGGGCCAGATCTCCCAGGATCCTCCAGCCACCATGTTTCAAAAAGCAACAACAACAACAAAATCAAAAAATCCCAAAATACCACCACCAATCAAAACGCGCCAGTCATCAAAAACATTATTTTGGGGACCACAATTCCAAGAACATTTAGTACAGTGACACTAACTGTACTTGCGAGGGATTTTAGTTATCCAGAAATAACTTTTTCTGCTTTCTCCACACAACATGTAACCAAGCTCAGCCAAGAGAACAGAAACATTCTCTACTTTTTGCAGCTGTGCGGCGCACAACATGTTACTTTGGATTTATACCTGTAAGACTGACTAGTTTTTATTTTTATTTTGCATGTGCTTTCTCTGTGTCTAAGCACACTTCTTCAGATGAATGGAGTGGTCATGTCTCTGGATGGTTTTATACTGTTTTTATAGTTATACTCCAACCAGGGACACAACCACTACAATAATCTGAAGAAGTGTGCTTTAGACTCACAAAAGTTTATGGAAAACAAATACCAGTTAGTTTTCTAGGTGCTCCATGACTACTCCTGCAATAAATAGTTACAACATTGCTACCTTGGGGCTTCTGTTCTACCATATTGAACGATAACCTTCGGGTAGTGTGGGCAGGGCCGGTGCTTCCATTAAGGCGAACTAGGCAGTTCCTTAGGGTGCCAAAATGGAGAGGGCGCTGGTCAGTCTGCTGTCCCCTGCCCTCCCCGCCGCCCCCCGCCTCTGGCCACTGCCGTCTGCCCCCCCACCGCCCACCAGCCGCCCGTCGCCGTCCGCCTATCGCTGCCCGTCGCTGCCCCCCGCCACCCCCGCGCCTATCGCCGCCCCCCGTGCCCATCGCCGTACACCCCTGCACCCGTTGCCGTCCCCCGCCCCCTGCCCCTGCCCCCGCCTGCCACCACACTGCCCACCCACTGCCCCCCGCTGCCCCCTACCCTGCCCACCTGCCCCACCCCCGCCCCTCACCTAGGGCACAAAAAAACCTAGCACCTGCCCTGAGTGTGGGCGACATATAAGTTGAAAGAAAGAAAGAAAGAATAATAAATAAATAAATAAATAAATAAATAAATAAATTTGTTACTATTTGTCCTTTCATAGCCCATGTCTCTGGTGAATAAAAAGTTAATATGACTTGCAGAAATATATATTTTTTGCAGCTGGGAAGAAAATGTGTTTGTATATGATTTGGTGAACAGCAGAGTGCCTGGAATACCCACAGATATCTGGATGGGACTTAATGATCTAAGACAGGTGAGAATTCTATTTATTACTGTTCTTGATATTTATTAAACAAAGCTTAGATATGTCACCAACAATAAGAAAAATAAATTGGGTAAACTGAAAGGTCACAAAACAGTGTGAAGGGAGAAAGCAAAGGATGAGATGGATGTTGAAGTTGAAGCAATGGAGTCTGTACTTAGTATTCACAGTTCTGAGATCAGAATGTGAATAGGCTTACTGTCTGATCCAGCGGAATTAGAGTCTCCAAAATTAGAGGAATCTTAGAGTTTTATCTCCCAATATTTTCATGTTCTGCAGTATTGAGATCAAGTTGCAGAAATTAAAAAATATGCTGCTGTTATGTACTGTCGTGGATTTACTTCTTAACATTTTTATAGCATTATTCATTTTCAAGACACACGCTCCCAGAATGGGCCTACAGAAAATGAAACATCCCTGGTCTATAAGCTTACATTCTAATGCCACTTAAAAGGAAATGGGAATGAGATGGAGGAGTGGGAAAGCAGTTATGGATATTTAATTCCAAATGTTATGAACCTTGCTGCGTCCCTTTTGTTGCCGTTTCCCTTTTTTTCTGATAGCCTCAGCAATAGCCATCAGTCACTGGAATGCAGGAGAGACTCTTGGCACAATGGAAAGGTCCTTGTTCATGTTCACTGCTTTTAATCCCTCTGCATAATATATGTACAGATGCTACACTGGTCAGACAACTGTTCAGACTTCCTCAACCCAGCCTGGTCAGAATATGCTGAACTACAACTTCCATAATCTTCTGGCATGCCGTCTTTGCGATAATGGGCATTGTAGTATAGTAGGGAAAACTGCAGCAGTAGTGAGGAGTACATAGAAATGGAAAGTACCATTATATTGTTTAATGATGGCTTTTATCAAGTTCTTTATTCATTCAAAATGTGGTGTTTGAGGAGAGCTTTGCACATACCATGGACTGCCAGAAAGACATAAGGGCATTTTAGATCAAGCCCAAAACTTCATTATAAGGTCTGTAGTTGCTCCCCTTTATCCCAGGTTTTGTTTGCAGTTTAATCAATGCAAATGGCAAACCACAAAAATGATAATCTATTATTGCTGGATGGCCACATCCTTCTTAATATAATGTTTAATTGTGTAATGTGAAGTCAGTTCTGACTTGCAGTGATGTCTTCTAGGATTTTTCAGTTATAGAATATTCAGAAGTGGTTTGCCCTTCCTTTCCCAAGTAGAGATGGGCACGAATCAAAAAAATTGCATTTCGTTTGTCATTTGTCGTTTGGAGGGTCCGTTTCGGTTCGTTTTCGTTTTTCGTGAATTTTAAAAAAAAAATCGTTTTCGTTTTCGTTCATTTCGTTACAATTTCATTACCATTTATTTCATTTTTTGTGATTTTTAAAAGGATTTTAAGCAATTCACTCATATTGCAGTAACGGAAACAAAACGCACGACAAAATTTCCAGTGTTTCTGTTCGTTTCATTTCAGAGACAAAATTCGTTTGTCGTTTCGTTATGTAACGAAACGAAAAAACGAAAATGGAAATGAAAAATTGTTCGTTTCGTGCCCATCTCTATTCCCAAGACTACATAGGCTGATTTTTCGCCTGGAGGCATAATGGGGAGTGTGCCTCCTGATGCCTGGCTCTGCAGTTAGATACTCCAGCTTGCTGAATTATCTAGAATTAATGCAGGGTGTGGGGCATTTTTTATTTCTCTAGAGGTCCCCCCCGTTGCCCACTACTCCCATCAACCCCGTCCAGAATAGCTGATATAGTAAGGCATTATGGGAACTGCAATCCAAAACATTTATTTGGGGGTAGGGATTTTATTTGTGTATCTTTCCCCCTTAAAATAGAGGTATGGAATCTTCAGCCCTTTAGCTATTTGGGATTGTTACTTTTACTGACATTCTTTGTTGGATATAGGTCTCCCTTTTTGCTTCCACAAATTCCTGTTTTGCGCTATTGTAGTCCATGTCAAGTCTGCAAATCTTTTAATACTATCTAGTTTCCAATCTTCCTCGACTCTTCCTCTGATCAAAGGTTGCTGTGGATTCATTTCTTTATGAATGCTAATCTACTTTTCGCATGGTATGGGCTGCCCGCCTCCTTTTTAACGATATTAAACCAGACCCCAGAGTTTCTGCCTGTCAGTCTTCTATTTTCCAGCCACTCATTTTATATGAACATCAAGTGAGAGCTGCATTGAGGGCTGTGAATCCTATTAAAGCTGCAGGCTCAGATGGGTTGCTGGGACTAGTGCTAAAGAATTGTGCTGATAAATTAGCTGGGGTCCTGACAAGGATTTTTAACTTCTCCCTTCAAATATCATGTCTGAAAGTAGCCACCATCATCCCAGTCCCAAAGAAAATAGCAATTAACTGCCTAAACAACTACAGACCGATAGCCTTAACGTCTGTAGTGATGAAATGCTTCCAAGGATTGGTTCTCAGATGCCTTAGGACAGTGGTGGTGAACCTTTTAAAGACTGAGTGCCCAAACTGCGATTCAAAACCCACTAATTTCCCCCCAAAGTGCCAATACAGCAATTTAACCTGAATACAGGTGACTGTGAAGGGGCGATGTCGGGTGCCCATAGAAAGGGCTCCGAGTGCCACCTCTGGCACCCGTGCCATAGGTTTGTCAACACTGCCTTAGGACATGCCTTCCACCAGGTTTTGAAAAATACCAGTTTGCCTACAGGAGAAACAGGTCAACAGAAGACACCATAGCTACTGCCTTCCTTTCCATAACAAGCTATTTGGAGAAAACTGGAAACTATGTCAGGATGTTTTTTGTTGATTATAGCTTGGCTTTCAATACTATCCTGCAAAGCATTCTTATTGAATGACTAGGATCTACCTCCTTCTGTCTATGACTGGATTAAGGACGTTGAGGAACTGGCCACAAATAGTGAGAGTTGGGCCTGTCACATCCACCTGTCTGAAGCTCAGCGCTGGCTCCCCACAGGGCTGTGTGATTAGTCCCTACCTGAACTCATTATACACATATGATTGTGTAACGTCTGGCCCATCCACTGTGATCATTAAGTTTGCAGATGATACCCCTGTAATGGATCTTATTACAGGTGGAGACAAAATAGCATATGGGGGTGGGAGTTCAAAAATTATCAAAAATTATAATCATGGTGCCTAGAAAACAGCTTGCACCTGAATACAGCTATCCCCTGTTTATTGCGGAGGTTAGGGACCTGACCCAACCCACAAAAAAGGAAAATTTGCAATATGCGGATGCTAGGTCGAGACTGGGGTGGGGGAGCTGTCTGGGGCCTTCTACACTTACCTTAGGCCAGTCACTGGCTTGTTGGAGGCCCCAGAAGTGGTTTCGGGTGATCCAGAAGGCACTTCCAGTTTTTCAGAAGCCACTTCCAGTTCGCCGGAAACCACTTCTGGGGCCTTCAACAGGCCAGGGAAGCCTATCGGGGCAGGGAGGCCCACTCGGGGCAGCACCAGGCCTGGGATAAGTGCAGGAGGCCTCAAACAGTCCCACACAGCTTGCCCCTAGGGGTCCTTGCCTTCATATACTGCAGTCTAGAGATGGGCACGGAACGAACAATTTTTCGTTTTCGTTTTTGGTTTTCATTTCGTTACGCAACGAAACGACAAACGAAACTTGTCCCTAAACTGAAACGAAACAAACAGAAACGCGGGGATTTTTGTCGTGCGTTTCGTTTCCGTTACAGCAATGAAGTGAGCTGCTTTAAATGCTAAAAAAAATCACTTAAAATTGGAATAAATGGTAACGAACCGGTAACGAACCGGTAACGAAACGAAAACGATTTTTTTGCAAAAAATTCACGAACAACGGAAACGAACCGAAACGGACCTCTAAACGACAAACAACAAATGAAACTCCATTTTTTCTATTCGTGCCCATCTCTACTGCTGTCCTGCAATATACTGGGACTACAATATATGAACCGCAAAATGGTGGGGGATAACTGTATTAGCAAGGCAAAAGAGGTGGTGTTAGTACTGGTGTTCCAGAAGAAGAGAGAGGCACCTGCCCCACTGTATATTAGGGGTGGTGATATATAGAGGGGTTCTTCCTTTAAATTCCTGAGAGTCCATCTCAGTGAAGATCTCACCTGGAAAACCAACACAACCCAGGTGGCCAGAAAGACCCAACAGAAACTCCATTTCCTTGGAGTCTTGTGAAAGAATATGGTGGGAACAACAACTGATGACCGCCTTTTATTGGTCCATAATAGAAAGCATCCTTTCATATGGCACCACAGTGTGGTATGTCAGTTTGACAGCCGCAGATAGAAAGATATTACAGAGGGTGGTGAGCACAGCTGAGTCCAATAGATAACATCACTAGGGATCGCTGCCATACGAGAGCAAGAAAAATTCTCAGGAATGACACCCCAGTCATTACTTCTTTACTCTCCTACCATCGAGCAGGAGATATAGAAGTTTAGCCAGGTGTACCAACAGTCTGAAAAGTAGTTTCTACCCGTGGGCTGTCAGATTTTTAAATGGAAAATAACTCCATGTCAATATAGTCTACATGTTGACAGACTTGTAGGGCCGGCGTGCTGTGTGATAAGTCTACAGGGTGCAACAAGGCTGTACGGTTGTTAGCGGGAATCATTGTGTTGGGGGGCAGGGGGTATGAGGGAGGATTAGCTAATCTCATTGTACACATGTTGTACTTTGACAATAAATTATTATTATTATTCTTTTATATCAATTATTTTTGGTTTCTTACTTTATCTGTTAGTCTGAAAATTACTTTCTGTCTTTCAAGTGCTTTCTGAGCTTTTGCAAGCTTTTATCCTATGGATTTTGTTCAAGTCCAGGTCTGTGTAACATAGTTGGTTAGTGGCAAATATTAAGAATTTAACGTACCATTTTGATATCAATTAGACCTGTTTGTGAATAGTATTTGCAGTGCTTTTATTGTTTCACTCATCAAGACTTTTAATTGATTCTGAAGTTACTTTGCCTCTTTCTAGAGCTTGCAAAGTAACATCAGAATCAATTAAAGGTCTTGATGAGTGAAACAATAAAAGCACTACAAATGTTTTCACAAACATGTCTAATTGATATCAAAATGCCAGGAGATTGTAACAATTCTCTATACCTGGTGACTCATAGTTCTGTAGTAGTAGTTCTCTAGTATTACTGTATATACTCGAGTATAAGCCTAGTTTTTCAGCCCTAATTTTGGGCTGAAAAAAGGGGTCCTCGGCTTATATGCGGGTCAATACTTTTAGCCACTGAGGCAAGCTTGGGTCAGTTGCTAAAAGTCATTTTAGATGTACGCCACTTCTCCTGACCGCCCCCATGTTTAAAATGACTTTTTAAAAGGTCATTTTAAAACAATGTTTAAAATGACTTTTAGCCACCAACTCAAGCACTTGCCTCAGTGACTAAAAGTCATTTTGAACATCACACACACACCAAGCTCACAAAGGAGGAGCTGCCAGGCCCTGCTGCATTTCCCACCCTAGGCTTATACTTGAGTCAATAAATTTTCCCAGTTTTGGGGGTTTCAATTAGGGGGCCCGGCTTATACTCGGGTCGACTTATACTCGAGTATATACGTAGTTTGAAAAGGAGTGTGATGGTTCCCCAGCTAGGACCTCTCTAAATAGTCACTCAGCCACACTACCCCCTCATGCCTACCCTGGGGTGTGTTTACCAAGGGAGGAGTCAGATATGGTGAAGGCAATGGAACCTGACTGGAACTGGATCACTCCCAAACACTACACTCCTCTCAGGCTCAGCAGAGCACTCAGGGAGTCCCAAAATTTATAAGACTAGGCCACTTAGAACAGGCCTGCCCAAAGTCCGGCCCGGGGGCCAAATCCGGCCCATCAGGCCATTCTGAGTGGCCCACGGCTGGCTGGCCGACCCCTACCTCCCCCTCCTTCACCCACACATTCCCTTGCGGTGTCCACGGCTCCCTGTGCTTCCTTTGGTCCCCACCTTCCTTCCTCGCTCCCTCCCTTGGTCCCCACCTCCCTCCCTCCCTCCCTTCCTTGTTCCCCACCTTCCTTCCTTCCTCTCTTGGTTTCCACCTTCCTCCCTTGGTCCCCACCTTCCTTTCTGCAGGTCGGGTTGCAAGGGGTCAGTGGGTGGGGGTTATGGGTCAGTGGGTGAGGCTTGCAGTGGGGTGGCAGGGTCGGGGAGCATCCGGCCCCTGACACATTCTCAGCCACCAAATCTGGCCCTCCTTACAAAAATTTTGGGCACCCCTGACTTAGAACATGCACCAGCCTTGAAAATATAGAGAGATGTCACCACACACATACAAATACTAAAAGTTCCTGGCAAAACCTGGTTTTGGTACCACAAACCCTTTGAGCCCCAAAATTCAGCTAGTTGGTTGAAGAGATTTTTATGTTTTCTTAACAGAAAGGGAAAAAAAGTGGGTAAAGGGTAAAAAGACAACAAAGGTCAACAAAGCTACAAGAAGGTTTCCAAAAACTTTGTCTCAGATTCTGTAACAAATCAGAAAAGAATAAAGTTAATCTTATCTACCTAATACTCACATACTGTTATAGATCTATATCCTCGTTATTGCAAACTTATAACCTATGAAAATGCTACAGTTTTACCAGTCAATCAAATAATCAGGATTTAGGAAATATTTCAATATATGTGATCACATTTTTACTATTAGAATGATCATAACAATATCAACTAAATATAATTTACCTTTGTATTTTACATATGTAAATTAGGAAAAATAGTTTATACTCTTGAACTATGGGAAGTAGAAGCAGTATTATAGAACGAACTATAGCGTTGATATGTGCTGTCAAGTTAGAATGGATTTATAGTGATCCTAGTAGAGTTTTCAATGTTTGAGAGGTATTTAAGGAGTGGTTTTAGAGTTTGAAGCCCCTAATGCATTTACGTGGCTGAGCTTGGATTTGAACCTTAAGGCCTGGAATGTCACTCTATCCACTACACCACATTGGGTATCAGACTATGGATGTACACAAACTAATGCAATCAATTTCTGAACAGGCAACAGTGATTGTGCAGTTATATGAAAATATGAGGGAAACCCCAATTAAACATGAGGTGAAAAAGGAGACCCTATGAATATGAAGCTGTTTGTGTTCACAAATCTTGATTGGGAACATTAGGGTATTACTATCAATGGGAAGGGATTTAATCGTCTTAGAGAAACCTGTGATGTAGTAGGTATAGCAGGTAACTCTGGAGACTGACAAAGTATGCTGGAAAAACTGAAAATCAAGGAAAGTTGGTTGAAAGCTAAGTAAACAAAAGTAATGTTCGGGAGGAAAATACGAATGGCTGGTGGCTATCATCTGGGCCAGGTAATACCATGTGGAAAATCTAATCAGAAATCAAAAGTAGTGTGTGTGTTGTGTCATTACAGTCGTGACCGACTCTTCGTGACTCCATATCCATGGAGTTTTCTTGGCAGGAATACTGGAGTGGCTTGCCAGTTCCTACTCCAGGCGCCTACAGCACCTGGTATTCCCTGGTGGTCACCCATCCAAGTACTAATGAGGGCTGACCCTGCTTAGCTTCCGAAACCAGGCGAGATCGGATGTGCTCAGGGCATCTAGGCAGAAGCCAGAAGTAGAAAGACTAATAAAATCTTGACAGTCAACCTTTGGTAAACAAAGTACTTTAAAAATAAATATGAAATTGTGAAGATAATTTTACAATCAATGTGTGTTGTCAGGAACTAATGGGAGCAGTAGTCCCAGAAGATCACCAAGTTGCTTATCCTTGTGTGATGATGATTTTTAACTCATTTGTGATTGCTTTGGCAGGAAAGCAACTATGAATGGACGGATGGCTCCTTGTATGACTACAATTACTGGGATGGTAATCAGCCTGATGATGAGATCCATTCTAAACCAGAGGATGAAGACTGTGTCCAGATCTGGTACAGATATAGCAGTGGTAAGTGAGATCAGAGGTCTCCAAGCTGCTGCCTCTTCCCATATAAAATCTCTCTGCTTTCGTAGGGAGTACCTCACTATATTATTGTTAATGTTTTTTTAATTTATTTTATTTACATTAAATTTACATCACATCTTTCCTCATGAGAGCCAAGAACTCATGAGAACACACAAACTGACACAGAGAAATAATGTTAAAATTACCAATATTTAAAATCATTAATCTACAGCAAAAAAAATTTGCAAACCTTTACATTTACAGCCAATTGCTGGGTGGGTGATGGGCCACACAGCATGCTTCACACAAAGCATGACATGCCCATTTCTGAACATGGAGTTGGAAGGGGGCTCTAAGGCCATTGAGTCCAACCCCCTCCTCATTGTAGGAATGCAAATCAAAGCCGACCTGACAGATGTCTGTGAAGATTCTCAGTCATCCAGGTGAGTTTACCGGGAAGTTGAGTCATGGCAGTTGCCATGACTCAACTTCCAGATCTGACATATGGTTGTCCAATTATATCTTGAATTCTTCCTTCATTGGAGCGCCCACCACCTCCTAATTTAATTGGCCCCATTGCCATAGTGCTCCAACAGTTAAAATGTCCAGCCTGAATCTAACTTCCTGTAGCTGGAGCACATTACTACATGTCATGTGCTCTGAAATGATGGAAAACAGATCCTGCCTCTCCTCTATATGACTCCCTTTCAAGTATTTGAAAAGTGCTATCCTATCTCACCTCAGTCTTAGACTTCGGTCCCACGTCCCTTTAAAAGCAGTTTAAATTACCAGATAAACTGTGTCTAAAAATGCCGTCCCCATGGCCACTGGGCTTTTTGAAAAAGAAAAAAGAAAAAAGAAAACCCGGTAATGCTCCCTTAAGCGAGGTTTCTGTGACTCACCTACGAGGTAAGGAATTTTTTGCCTCGCTTTGAAAATCCAGCTTTTAAGGAGGCAGACGCCGTGGGACCATGCAGATCATCCGGGTTTCTTTTTCTTTCTTTTTTTGGCTGTTCCCGGGGCCGATGGGCTGTTTTTTTTTTTTTTTTAAATTGCTTTTCACCTTCGGAGAAACAGGAAGCTCTATCCGGTCCTACAAGCATTAATTTCCCCCAGAGAAGTGGTCCATTTTTTTCAAATGCTAGCACCACCTGCTGGCCAAGGGGGCTGAACTGCACTTTAAAATAAAAAAGCAGCTTTTCACGTGAGAACACTTGTCCCACATATTAAATCACGTGATGGGACGAACAGGAAAAGCCAGACCTTCAGAAGATCAGGATCGAAACCCAGGTGTGACCACGGCCTTAGAGGAGGTTGCATAAATGCTGGTGGCAACTTCCGCTACTTAAATGAGAGACTGATTGCATTACTCTCTGTGTGGGTTACTTGAGTGTCTGTATGCCCAGGAACATGACCATCACTTAATTAAGGACCACTGATTTACAATTAAGATTTACATGATTCCACTGAAGCAAGTGTAAATCAGCAAGAGGATTCTGGCTACTATTGCCAATATGTTGTTTTTCCTCCCTGCCTTCTGTCTAAATTAGGCATCTGCCAATTGTGTTTCAAATTGCCCCATGTACAGTATCTGACTCTCCCATCCTATCCTGTTTTTCCTTTCCTTCTCTTTTCAGCTTTACGGTCTTGGAACGACAATAGCTGCAGCAAAGAATATCCATTTGTATGTAAAATTCCATCCTTGTCAGTTCATTAGCTCTCTAATCCTGGAATAAGACAGACAACTGAACTTCTGAACCACCTTGTGTGTCCTGAAATTGATCTATGGCTTTCCTCTTAGACATCCATCGTGATCGGAATAACTGTTCTAAATTTGGCTTACCAAATGCTCTGACTAGTCATGCAACAGATTTTGTTTGCATTTTGGACTGTTACTCCCAGAACCATGATGGCCTTGGGGGAATATGGAAGCTGTAGTTCAAAAACTAGATTGTCTCAAGCTATGGCAATAACTTAACCTCATCAATATAGATGGGCCCAAATATCAGTAGAGCATAGATAGATTTTATACAGTATATTTTGAAGCTGAAGGAAATCATGGGGGGGGGAACAAACCTTGCCACTTTGAACAGCGGATTTGTTATATAGCTTTCCACACTCCTAAAATGTCCCTATGTGCAAGTAGGGAATCATGTCAAGCAATGGTTCTCAACCTTAGATAACCGAGGTGTTCTTGGACTGCAGCTCCCAGAAGCCTTGGCAAGCCCAGCTAGTGGTGGCGGCTTCTAAACACTGCAGCCCAAGAACACCCAACTTACCCAAAGTTGAGAACCACTGATATAAAGAATAAGCATTTTGCACTGGAAACAGAAAGACAATTTTAGTGCTATCTCCAGGTGTCTCCTAACTCAGGCTGCAATAAAAATGAGCATTTGCATTGATAAAGTCCCATCAACATTGGATTTTCAGTAATTGTCCTCAGGAACTGTCCGGGAAGCAGTGTTATAAAAAGAGAAGTGAAACCTGAAACAAAATTTGGCAGCATTCACGTGGAGTACAAGAAGCTTCATGGATTCCAAGAAAATTATAGGTGGAGTGAGACATTAGGGGGGGGGGGGTCTAAGAAGAGAGCAGTATAGCAAAATAAACAAGCAGAATCCCATCCCTCCAGCAAACTATTCAGGTTCCTCTCCCAGAAAGAAGCAAACTACACATTTCCTGCTCTTTGAAAGGTTTCCCCACAGACACACAATTCCTTCAAAGCTCCATGCCTGAATAAACTGATCGACATGTTTTGCCTTTGTTTCTTTGTGTTGAGACCTATTTTCTGGACATCAGAAGTAGAGGAACAGGTTAAGCTAAATATTTGGAGTATTGCTTCACCTTTGGTTTGGAGTTACTAGAACACAGGAACCTTCTTGTATGCAGTATAAGATATGGAGCTGACAATGGGCATTATTCATGATACTTTAACATTGGAGCCTGACTAGTATAACACCATATTTGTGACTAGCCAAGAGAGTCTACAAGATTTTTTTCTGGAGAGAGGGATAGTAGCATAGTAGCTTCTGAGTACAGTATAATACATATACCACTGCAACTCCCTGTACTTTTTAAATTGTGTATGAGCACCTGTTTTGAGACCTGAATTCAATATAATTTAAAACTTTACAAACTGGCAAGAAAAACCTCAGAGTCTGGAATTTGGCAGCATTCATACAAGAGGCTTTGTGAACTCCAAGCAAAATGTAAGTATGCGGACTGAGACCTTATGGAGAGAAAAACCTAAGAAGAAGAGGGCAGAATGATCCAGATGAACCAAGTACTTCAGTACACTCTATTTTTGATATCACCTTTGTCTTAGCTTGGCCAATTTTGCAAGGCCTGGCCAGAAAAGGGTCTTCATGATCCAGAATAATGTTTTTCAACCAGGAAAGACTGGGAAATATATTGTAGAGGATCATAGTGGGGTGTGCATGAAGTACCTTTGGCAGGTAGTGGGAAGCAGAAATGGCTACCCTTGGTCGGAATTGGTGGTTCTAAAAGAAGCTCTCTGTTCATTTTACTTTTCACATTATGACCAGCTACTTCAATGTTGGACTTTGCAAATGCTCCTGGGTGGTTTAGGTAACGAAACTCCTGGTGGTTTAAGAGAGGAATGTTTAGATTTAGGGGGAAATACCATCCTGCCACGGCTGCCTAGATGTCCTAAGTTTATCTGATCTCAACCGATTTCGGAAACTAAGGGTCGGGCCTGGTTAGTACCTGGATGGGAGACCACCAGGGAATACCAGGTGCTGTAGGCACCTGGTGTACGAACTGGCAAATCACTCCAGTATTCCTGCCAAGAAAACTCCATGGACATGGGGTCACGAAGAGTTGGTCACAACTGTAATGACACAACACACACCATCCTGCCACAGACACTTGTGCCTGTAGCTCACGTCCTAACAGTGTTGACTGATACTGTGAAGAATCAGGGTTTTCTTCCCCTGCCTTCCAGGGCTCCTTATTTGCCACATGGAGAATTTGCAGCAGTTTATAAGAGGTGAATTGAAGAATATGATCAGGAGGTCATTTGTTCTTGCTGAAACAAAGTCACTTGCCAGTCTCATTAGGAAGTTGACCAGATCCTCCACTTCCACATAAAATGTAGTAGACATACAGTAACATTTTAGTGTTGTTTCTAATAGGAGTGTGGCATTTATTTAAAACAACTTTTAGGTACTATTGGACTGATTAGCCTTTCCTGGACATGTCCTCCAATTCTTACTTCATTGACCTTCAACTTAGAACTGGAGATCTGGAAGGGACCCTAAAGATGATCAAATCCAGCCCCTGTCAACTTCCAAACTCTGGCCCCACTGCCAGATGCCTAAACCACTGAGCTATCTAGTATACTGTATATTCTCCATAAGTTTTGGAAATGTCAAATATGTTGTGAATGTCACTACTTTTTTTCAAAAACAGAAAGGTCTCATTTATTAAAAAAAAAGAGCAACAGATTTCTTTTAGTGCTCTGCATTGCTTCTTATACTCCATTATTAATTTCTTTGAAATTTATTTGGGAGTATTGATAAGCAGTTTGGATCAAATAATTTCCAAGTGATGTTCAATAAACATAGACAACATATAAGTATACAACAGACAAGCACACAACCCCCAAATTAACTACTGCAATCTGGTTTTCGTTTTCTGAGTTTGCATGAGTTCTGCTAGAATGTGGTTCTCAATCTGAGGGTCCACAGATGTTCCTGGACTGAAACTCCCAGAAGTATTCATCCCTGGCTGAGCTGGCCAGGATTTCTGGGAGTTGCAGTCCAGGAACATCTGGGGACCCAGAGGATGAGAACCAATAGTGAGTGGAAATGTTTTGGCACCAAATATTCTTGGATTCCAACTCCCATCATTCCCAGCCAATATAACCCCAGAGGGCCACAAGGTTGCCTCCCCCATTTGTACAGATAGTCAGTTTTATATCAGTTGTATGAGAGTTGTGTTTTCGAGAATGGCTACAAATGTTTGCCTGCATTTAAAAAGAGGAAGAGGGGCATTGCTAATTGAATTGGATTAATTAACATTGGCAGCAATTGTCAGTGCTTATTTTTCTTGATTACACTATAATTGTAGCTGTACGTAATAACTGGTTTCATTTATTGCCGCTTTTTATCACAGAATGGGTAGCAGTTTGTTTTTTTTTTGGATGCAGCGTGAGGGTCCAGCAGCATTTGACTCTACCCACTAAAGTTGTGCTTAAATCATCTGTTTCAGTCAACCCACCTTAAATTGGTCGGTAAAATGAGTTCCCAGCTTGCGGGGGGGGGGGATGTGTAGCCTGAATACTGTAATTAAAACTGTAAACTGCCCAGAGACTACTTGAAGTGGTATGGGGCAGAACACTTTGCTTTGCAGAACACTTTGCTTTGCTTTGCTTTCAATATTACATCTCAGTCTGCATGAGTGTTATGCTAAGATGTTTGAAGGAGTGGGTGGCAATTACTACAGTCTTAATGATTTCACGGTGAATCAGCAAGCCAAGCACAAAAAAATTGATCAACAGCCCTATGGCTCCCTCAGCTTTCTCATATGTACAAAAGTGCTGTGTTATTTCAGGACCAATTTGAAGCAGGATTAAAGCCAAGAGAGGGTTCCCTCCCCCCCTGCTGTTTTTGACTCTTGCAGATGACTCATGCCCAGGTGCAGGGTGCAGAAAATAAAGCCAGACAGTAACATGACAAATATGGCCACAGTCTTGTTCCAGTTAGCATAGATTGCCTCTGGTGGGTTGTGAAGAAAGAGCAGAGCCACTTTGAGACTGTTTTTGATCCAAGTTCACCAAGACATATTTAATGCTTGGAGAAAACAAAATGCAACCCAAGCACACCCCCCCAGCATGAAATAAGGAATGCAAAATGGAACCTCACAGCAAAAATAAAAATAAATAAATAAAAATAATAAAATAATAAATAAATAAATAAATAAATAAATAAATAAATAAATAAATAAATAAATAAATAAATAAATAAATCTTATGAATGGAAGAAACCTCCTTGATCCTTCCAACATGTACTTTTTTTTAACTGCACCTCCCCAAATTCCTCAGCCAGTCTGAGTGGAGTTTTCTATAGTGCAAAAAGTAACATTTTCAATGGCATACTGAATTGTGCATCTTGTTATCAGAGTTGTAATCTAATTATCTCAGAGAACCCCACTAGTATGAAGGCTGCAGCTGTTCCCCACTTTTATGGACATGGATTCATAAACACACTTTTTTTATACTAATTCATTCATTTGATTTCTCTCTTGCCTTTCTCCCAAAATGGGGACTCTGGGTGAGTCACAAGATTGAAAAACAGGTATAGCTAAAAATGCTGGCACAAGAGCAATGGTACAGCCAGGGCCGGCGCTAGGTTTTTTTGCGCCCTAGGTGAGGTGGGGGGGAGGGCGCTGGCAGGGGGGCCTGGCTGCGGTGGCAGCAGCGGGCTGGTGGTGGGGGCGGGGCGGGGGACTGGTGGCGAGGGTGGCGGCAGCAGTGGGGCCGGGCGGCAGCGGGCAGGCGACGGGCGATGGGGGGACGGACGGTGGGTGGCCGGCAGTGGGGTGGCCGCCGGCGGGGGGCAGCAAGCTGGCCAGCGCCCCCTGTCCATTTTGGCGCCCTAGGCAACTGCCTAGTTCGCCTTAATGGACGCGCTGTCCCTGGATACAGCACATAACAGCAAATTGCCCCTACCTGACAAGCGATATGGGTTCCTTTTGTGCAACAGTCGGGAACAACGAGTCCAAGCACTTACTCATGAACAGGGCAATTTGCTGCTGCCACTTATGCCACTGTCGTTCAAATACCATAACTACAAAAGCAAAGCAAAGTGTTCTGCTTATATACCGCCCCATACTACTACAAGTAGTCTCTGGGCGGTTTACAATTTTAATTACAATACCATAACTACACAACAGGATCTTGGCAAACAAATAATTGCATTGAAACAAAAACATCTTTTCAAGGGATTCCCACAGCTTGGGATCAGCCACCATGAAAATTGTCTTCTGCATCCTCACAAAATGGAGAAGGAAGGTGGGACAAAGCAAAATGCATTACAATTAAACTGGCATAGCAAAACATTTAGGCTTAGCATAGGTAGAATCGCCAAGTCTGTTTCTGCCTTTTTCCACCTCCAAAAACCATTCTGCATCAGATATTTGTGGATCTTAATATTATCCTTCCAATAATAATAATAATAATAATAATAATAATAATAATAATAATAATAATAATAATAATAATAATAATAATAATAATAAAAGTTGAAGAAGAGAAGCATGCCTTGGCAAATTATGTAAAACATAGTACAGAGCCAGACTGGAGGTTAAGAACAGGGAGGTGTTTAAAGTAAAGCAAACAAAGGGTCAATACAGGAAAAAAAAATTCAAATGCAAGCTGATAGCTGGCATAATAAAGCGCTGCATGGGCAGTTCCTCAAAAAGTCAGAGGAAAAGTAGATGAGGAAAAGATCTGGTTATGGCTCACCAATGGAACACTGAAAAAAGAGACAGAAGCCCTGATTTTTGCAGCTCAAGAACAAGCTATCAGAACAAATGCAGTTAAGGCTAGAATAGAAAAATCAGCTGAGTCCCCCACATGTAGACTTTGCAAAGAGGCAGATGAAACTATCGACCATATATTGAGTTGTTGCAAGAAAATTGCTCAGATTGATTACAAACAACATCATAATGTAGTTGCTTAAAAGGTCCACTAGAATTTGTGTCAGAACTATCATCTGCCCGTAACAAAGAACTGGTGGGATCATAAGCCTGAAAAAGTGATTGAAAATGAGCATGCAAAATTACTTTGGGGCTTTCGAATACAGACAGACAGGATTTTGGAGCATAATACCCCGGATATTGTGATTGTGCAGAAGAAAAAAAAGTGTGGATCATTGATGTTGCTATACCAGGTGATAGTAGAGTCACTGAGAAACAACTTGAAAAAATTACCCGATATCAGGATCTGGAAATTGAACTTCAGAGACTCTGGCATAAATCGCTCCAGATGGTCCCAGTGGTAATCGGCACGCTGGGTGCGGTGCCTAAAGAGCTAAGCAAGTATTTAGAAGAAATTGGAGTTGACAAAGTCACCATCAGTCAGCTGCAGAAAGCCGCCTTACTGGGATCTGCTCACATAATTCGCCAATACATCACTGAATCCTAAACGCTTGGGAAGCGTTTGACTAGTGATTGGTAATACAAAATCCAGCATAGATAGCTGTGTGGTTAATAATAATAATAATGCCAACAAGCAGTTTGGAAGCATGGCACAGAAGGAGGTGTGGCACCCCTCGGCAATCAACCTCCCTCCTACCTCAAGGGCACCAATCCAAAGGTTCAAGCTTTGAAGTTAAGCTTTGGCTTGTCCTGAACCCAACCCTCACCTGCCTCACTGACTACATCTCAAGTGAAGATTACCTACCTATCGACATATTGGCTGTATACTAGACAGCTGGAAATCACTAATGGCAGTGGCCAGGTGGTGCACACGTGTCAAACCACTAAGGAATATATCAATAGGCCATCAGAACAAACCGAACAAAAATGCACACATACAAGTTTCCCGGGGACTGGGACATAAACCATAGTTACACCACTGGCCTGGTAAATTACTGTATATACCCGAATATAAGCCTAGTTTTTCAGCCCTAATTTTGGGCTGAAAAAAGGGGTCCTCGGCTTATATTCGGGTCAATACTTTTAGCCACTGAGGCAAGTTTGGGTCAGTGGCTAAAAGTCATTTTAGACATTGTGTGCCGCTTCTCATGACCCCCCCCCCCATGTTTAAAATGACTTTTTAAAAAGTCATTTTAAAACAATGTTTAAAATGACTTTTAGCCACCAACTCAAGCACTTGCCTCGGTGGCTAAAAGTCATTTTAAACATCACACACACACCCAGCTCACAAAGGAGGAGTTGCCAGCTCCTGCTGCATTTCCCACCCTAGGCTTATACTTGAGTCAATAAATTTTCCCATTTGGGGGGGTTTAAATTAGGGGCCCCGACTTATACTCGGGTCAACTTACACTCGAGTATATATGGGTATTTGATAGATCTTTACAACAATCCAACAGGTATAGCTAGGGAACATTTACCCCAGGTGGCCATGTCCTAAGATGCTCAATCTGCATCCCTGAAGGAAATAACAGGTTGGTTGTTTTTTCCAGGATTCATGAAAGTGGGTCTCACTTTCCCCTCCAGTTTTTGCCATCAGGGATGGCAAAAAACGATAGCAAAAAAGCAGCCCTTTTGTGAGACTTCTTTCAAAGCCCAATGTGCATGGCAAAATGTCATTATTTATGTATATGAACCAGCAGTGTACGTGGCTAATAGGCATGGTTTTCTTTTCCCATTTCATTCTGAAAACCACCCTGGGTTTTGCTGGAAGGTACTGATTGACCCAAGGGTACCAAGTATGCTTTGCGACCTGGGCTGGTTCAGCTCCTTTGAGGTTAAAGCAGTATAAATGCTATAAAGAGAACCAGAGTTTGAGTGGTACATTTTGACCTCCACACACAAATAAAAGTCACTGAGCATAGAAAAGTAGTGAGTAAATGAGAAGACAAGACATGAATCCCCTCTCATTGGTCCCTAAACCCATTGGTTTGCTTTGTGACAAATGAATATTTATTTATTTATTTATTTATTTATTTATTGCATTTATATCCCGCCCATCTTCCAAAAAGGAACTCTGGGCAGCTAACAATAAAACGAGATAAAAACACAAAAATTCAATGAGAGAAAAGAGGCAAAACCCAAAAGGGATGATGCAGGCGGGGAAAAAACAAACAAAACAACAACAACAATAACTTAAGAAGAAAGGTCGCCGAACCATCTCAAATCTAAGATTTACAAGATGATTATCAGCCCTGTTGCACTGTATGGCGCAGAGTCCTGGGCAACAACAATGGGTGTAGAAAGCTGCCTTCATGCCAAGGAAACACATATGCTCTGTTGGATATTGGGTGTCTCCCTACTTGACCACATCACAAATGATATTACCCGACAGCAATTATGTGTCACATCAGTTACAGAGAAGATGGTTTCACTGCTTGCCACCTAAAAAGAGATGGCTGGTGGCTACGTGGGCAATAAAGACAGAGATGGCAGGAGATTGTTGATAAGAACATTCAAATTGTCAGCCTGCACCCTGAAGACGTGGTCAATCAGGCAGTGTGGTGTTTGAGGACCTGAAGAGTCCTACAGAGACCATCCCAGTGACATCTGAAGAGACTCATTCCTGAAAGAACTTTTATTTATTTCCCCTTCTTTAAAAGTAGGCCTTGCAGTTACAATCTTTCCTGTTTATTTGATGTACCCAGCAACCAAAAATCAGCTCAGGCCAGTGGTTGGTCTCATCCGCTGAGATCACTTTGAAAATGGTACAAGGATGAGAAAATGTGTCCGCCTGAGACACCTGCAGGCTTGTTTTGAAACTAAGGAAGTGTTGTAGATGCAAGTATTGCAGCATCTTGGCATTGGACTCCTTGAAGTCATGTCCTGTCCTGAAGTGCCAGATCTGATCCTGGAGCCAAAAGGGAGAGAGACCAATTCAGATCTGGAGGTTAGTTCTGATTTCTAAAGAAATGTTTGCTTAGCCCTATCTAGCCTATACTAGATAGTTAAGGAACAAATATTTTTTTACTGGGTCAGCCTTCCTCCTCCTCCTCCTCCTCTTCCTCCTCCTCCTCCTCCTCCTCTGCCTGGCCAACCAGGCTGGCAGTGGTATACCGGGGGGGGGGGGGGACGACATTTTCAAATTGTGAGACTCTCTCTCGTTTCCATCGTCCTCCGGAAATATGACTGAAAGAAGCAGATGGTCAAGTGTTACCATTGACTTGTGTTTTTGCTTTTTTCTCTCTCTCTTTTTCCCCTTGTCCATCCCCCCCCCCACCGGCCAACCTCCAGCTCCATAACTACCCTTAACCTCTTCTGCCTCGCCATGAGGAGGGAAGGGAAAAGGATGGGTGCCCTACAGCAGTGGTGTAGCCATGCTGACAGGCACGACTCTCTCAGAAACACAAAGTGTTGGTATGCAAACATGTGTGCAAAAGCCGTGTCCCTCATAAGGAAGGTGGGGAGGGAGAGAAGGATTTCCTCCCCCTCCCCCCAAAGGTATGGGTTTAGGAAGTACATGGACACCTTTGAGTTGCCGGTGGACAGCCTGAGTGGATGCAAAACATTAAACCAGGCCTGCCCAACAGGTAGACCGCGGGCTACTGGTAGCCCGTGAAGGGTTCAAAAGTAGCCCACCGGCCATCAATACTAAAAGTGAGGGGATAAGTTCTCCACCTCTACCTCCCCCATCCCAAGGACCACCACTGGCCCAGCAAAGTTTTGGGTCTGCCAGCCCACTGTCTCAGCTGGGCAGGGTAGTTCAAGGGCCATGGCGCATTGAAATATGTTCCCTCCAGAACAGATTAAATGGTTTCAGTGCATTCCTATGGGAAGCCGCTGCCCTACTTACAAAAGTTTTTTCTTTTGAGCATGTTGTCAGAACGGATAAAATTTCGTAAGTAGAGGTTTTAGTGTAGTAGCCCTCAGGCACTTTGGGCCGGATAAAGTAGACCTTGGCCTGTTCAAAGTTGAACAGCCCTGCATTAAACAATCGGATCGGTCACGTCCTTTCACATTCTCGAGCAGAAAGGGCAAGTTTCTTTGTGGGGGGAGAGGGGGTTTCAAAGTCACTGTATTGAAGCGCCACTGTCCTCACGCCTCTGTTGGCCAACTTTCTCAAAGGCATAGGTGGAAGTCTTGTTTCGCTCTGCTTGGGAAGAAGACGACTACTTTTGCTTTGAATTTCTGGTCTTCTAGTGTCAGTTTGAAATCTTCAGTGTCTGGAGACACGTTGGAATTTCTCTTGAATGCAACTTCGTGGTTTGTGTGTTTTTATTGAAGAGGGACCACAAAGCATCACTTATTTGAGAAACATTCTAATCCTTTTGGTAAACATGCTCCCATATGAAAGCAAAGTTATTTGCCAGAGGTGGAAAACTTAATTTGGGGGTTTATAGGCACTTTAAAATTACTCTTCTTCCTCTGAGACTACGAGAAACTTAGAGCCAATGTGGTATGAGAAATGAGAGTATGAAACTAGGGCAATAATGTAAAACACGTTTAAAGTAAGCCCGGTTCAAAACTGTTGGGCTTCCTTTGGAGTAAACCTGCATAAGTTTATGTTTTTAGTGGCTTGTCAGTACACTAGAAACAACTTCTTATGAACGAAGAACATGTAGAATTCAGCTAGCCTAAGGGAAACAGTCCTAATGTGTTTCCATTTTGGAAAGTCTGTGGGCATTTGTTTAGGCACAGTTCTTTCAAGGTCCCACCAAGGCCCTTCAGTCGGGTTGAAGTCTGCACTTGAGCTGGGCCGTTGCAACACCTTGATTCTTTTCTTCTTCAGCCATTCTGTTGGCTAGTGTGCTTGGGATCATTGCCCTGTTGCATGGCCCACTATCATCCAAGGTTTAACTGTCAGACAGATGGACACATATTTGACTCTAGAATACTGTACTTTGGTATACAGAGGAAGAAGTTAATAGTCGACTCAGGGCCTTTTTACACGACCCCTAAGATCCGCTGGCCACTTAAATTCGGACCAGAGATCTTAGGGGTTCGTCGCTCTTCCTCTGTCCCCACCCCCTCCGCACTTCCTGGTTGCTGGCTGCCTGAGGGAGGGAGAAAAAAGAAAGAAAAGAATGCCGGTTTACCTCCGTTTTGTTCCGAGCAGCATTCAGATCTCTTAAAGGGGCGGGGCGCAAAGGACAAACAGAAGCCAGGAGAGCCCCGCACTCACTATCCTTACACCGGATCAAAAATTTGTCACATCCAAAAAGCAGGTACAAGAAAACTGCTCTGGGTCGTGCTGAAGTGGGCGGGGTCGCACTTAATTGTCTGCAAAGTCCGGAGCTGGTGGGTAAACATTTTTAAGGTCCGGACCTCAGTGACTGCAAGGTGCCCATGTTGGCTTCAAAACAAGCCCAAATCATCACCCCACCACTACCACACTACAGAAACAATTCCTTAGAATTCTTGTTCCTAATTCATTAAAATTTATAGCATGATTTAAAAGCCACCGTTTTAAGTGTCGAATGACAATACCTTTAACAGGTTGGTCCATATTTCCCATTATTCTAATTCATTGCTTTGAGCATTTCTATGCATTTTTTGTTATTTGTAGGGTAACTAGGGGCGTGGTGGTTCAGTGGACTAAGGCGCTGAAACAGTCAGCTGCAAAGTTGGCAGCTCGGTGGTTTGAATCCTGGGTGCCACGCAGAGGAGTGAACTCCCACTGTTAACCTCAGCTCCTGCCAACAGCAAATGCAAATAGATAAATAGGTACTGCTGTAAAAAGCAGGAAGGTAAAACTCTGTTTCCTTGCAGCCATGTCTGCCAGGTGGCCATGCACTTGCACAACACTGGCTCTTCGGCTTGAATACAGAGATGAGCACCGCCCCTAGAGTTGGACATGACTAGCATGCATGTGTGGGGGGGGAACATTTACCTTTACCTTAGGGTAACAGATTTCTAATGCCTTATGAACAATGCATATGACAAATTAATCTTATAAATTTATTGCAATTAATAACATTAAGAAATCAAGGCATGTCTTAATGTTGAAATTAATTCATAGAATCATAGAATCATAGAAACATAGAAACATAGAAGCACAGAGGTGGAAGAGACCTCAAGGGCCATCTAGTCCAACCCCCTGCCATGCAGAAACCCCATCACAATATTTCCGACAGATGGCCATCCAGACTCTGCTTAAAAACCTCCAAAGAAGGAGACTCAACCACCCTTTGTGGCAGCATATTCCACTGCCAAACAGCTCTAACTGTCATGAAGTTCTTCCTGTTGTTCAAATGGAATCTCTTTTCCTATAGTTTGAAACCATTGCCCCGAGTCCTAGTCTCTGAAGCCATGGAAAACAAACCTGTTCCCTCTTCAATATGACATCCTTTCAAATATTTAAACATAGCTATCATATCCCCCCTCAGCCTTCTTTTAGAAAGGCTAAACATTCCCAGTTCCCTAAGCTGTTCCTCATAAGACATTTCCTCCAGACCTTCAACCATCCTGTACCTGATCAAGGTTGTCAACATCCTTTTAAAATTGAGGTGCACAGAACTGGACACAGTACTCCAGGTGGGGTCTGACCAGAGCAGAATAGAGTGGTACTATCACTTCCCTCAATCTAGACACTATGGTTCTGTTGATGCAACCAAGAATTGCATTGGCTTTCCTGGGCACCGCATCACACTGCTGACTCATGTTCAATTTGTGGTCCACCAAGACTCCCAGATCCCTTTCACAGGTACTATTTTCCAGCCAAGTATCCGCCATCCTATATCTGTGCAGTTCATTCTTTTTACCTAGATGTAGCACCCTACATTTCCCTCTGTTGAAATCCATTCCGTTAGCTTTGGCCCAGCACTCTAGTCTGTCAAGGTCATTTTGGATTTTCATCCTATCCTCTACGGAATTTGCAACACCTCCCAATTTGGTATCATCTGAAAATTTAATTCGCATACTCTCTATTCCTACCTCCAAGTCATTAATAAAGATATTGAACAGCACTGGACCCAGAACAGAACCCTGGAGCACCCCACTGGTCACATGTCTCCAAGCTGAAGAGAGGCCATTTACAAATCCACCTAACAGTAGCACTATCCCACTTTCTACTAACTTCTTAGCAAGAATACCATGGGGAACCTTATTGAAGGCTTTACTGAAGTACAGATAAGCAATATCCACAGCATTCCCTTCATCCACCAGACCTGTAATTCTATCAAAGAAAGAGATCAAATAAGTCTGGCATGACTTGTTTTTAAGAAACCCATGTTAAATAATAACAGACTGCCTGTTTAATAATCTGCTCTAGGATCTTTCCAGTAATTGAAGTCAAGCTGACTGGGTGGTAATTATTTGTGTCCTCTTTTTCCCCCCTTTTGAAGATGGGGACAACATTAGCCCTCCTCCAATTGATGGGGACTTCCCCTGTTCTCCAGGACTTCTCAAAGATTATTGCCAATGGTTCTGAAATTACTTGTGCCAGTTCATCTGGCCCAGGAGACTTAAATTCATTTAATGTTTCCAGGTGTTCCTGTACTAGCTCTCTACCTATTCTATGTTGCAATCCCCATCCTACCTCATCTAATCTTTGTCCCAGCAGATCTCTTTCTTCCTTTTTGGAGAAAACGGAGGCAAAGAATTTGTTTCTCATTTAGTATTTCTAAGTTAAATAAGGACTCCAAGGTCTGAATATGAGTGGTGACAGCTCTGTGTTGCCCATAAAATATGATTCCATTCTAAATGCTTCCTTGTGTAAATACTCTGATGGAGGACACAATAGAAATGCCGGCATGAATAAATAGTGCCTTCTATACTTTGTGGAAAATTCACTAATTATTTGGAAGTTCTTGCTTTAATTAGGCATTAAGTAGTTTGCTTCCACTTGAGAAGTTTGTCAAGCTAATATTTGATAATGAGGTTGTGCTCAGAGAAGCCTCCTTGCAGCAGATTAGCAGCAATTATGGGTTTTGCCAGTATGGATGCATGGCTTTAACAGCATGTGTCCTTTGAAGTCAAGTGATTTGAACTTTAGTGGAATGCAAGTGGGCCCTTCTGCATTTCCCAGTGAAAGTGAGGATGTTGGAATGTGGGGTGACAGGAGAAAAGGAGACCAGTGTATCTCCTTACTAGGTCTGGCCCTACTTTTAGCCAGAGTGAAGTGGTTAAGTGAGGCAATAAGTTTGTGGTGTCCTAAAAGAGCATCTCACTTATCATTCTTTTTTGGTTTTTATTGTGTTTTTATTGCTGGAGGGGGGAACTGGCCTTAGTGAGTATAATTTGCTAGCCCACTTAAATAAATAAATATCACTTTATTTCCCTAGGTGGTCAACCTTTTAACTTTGGATCTTTAGTTCTTTTATTTATTTATTTATTTATTTATTTATTTATTTATTTATTTATTTATTTATTTATTGCATTTTTATACCGTCCATCTTCCAAAAGGAACTCTGGGCGGTTTACAATCGAGAATAAAACAACAATAAATGACAGATAAAAACTAATAATTAAAGAGGGGGAGACCCTCGACAAGTGGGATCACGGGTGGACAAAGAAGGAAAAAAAAATTAAATTCTCTGTGAGGCAGTGTATGCACCTATTGGATTTATTTGTGTCATGTAGTTTTACCTCAATTCCTTTGGCAAGGCCTTTGCTCTGTAATTCCAGGATGGCTTTACTGCTAATCTATGCAGCATATTTTCTTTTGGGATATTGGCTAAAAGGTTCGAATGGCTAAAAAATGGCAATATGACCTCAGCTGAAATGATTTATGTATTTATGTGCACCTGCTGCCTGCTTCACCCACCTCCCACCCCACTCCACAGACTGCTCATTCATCCAAGAAGAACTTTCTAAAAGATAAACATCCACTGAGAACAAAACTGGGGGGTTGGGTGAACATTAGCTCTGAACAAGAAAAAAGCAAGAAAGAAATTTCAACAAATCTAGTGCTGGCTAGAAATTTCTTTGCACAAGAAGAACCAAGAACAGCTGCATGGTCATTAGTGAATGACTTAATTCTAATTCTACTGAACTCTGAGTTACATTCCCGAAGATTCATTTATTCTCTTTGAAGCCTTGCACTGTAGAATGTCTTGAAATGTGATCATACTAGAACTCCTCCCAACTGAGATGGAATGAGAGATCTGATGAGACTCTTAAGTGGCCACCAAAGCAGATTTCTGTTTCCAAAATAGCAAAGCAATAAAACACAAAACAAGAATGAAAAGGTGAAAGAAACATTGGGAGATTCCCATTGCTTGTGGCTTCTCTGGCTAATGGATGTGGACAACAAGGCCTTCCCTTTAGTTCTATTTTTTATAATATATAACATCCCACCTCACCCACAGTGAACTTTCCTGGATCTACTTGCAGGAAAGCAGTCACAGGATGGCAAATCTTAGGGAATCAACACTGGATGATGATGAGGAGAAAATGATATTTTGGTCTGTGTGCTGTGTAGATATAAAGCCTAGATAGCATCATAGAGTTGGAAGAGACCTCAAAGGCCATCCAGTCCATCCCCTTCCATGCAGGAACCCTCATCACAGTATTTCCAATTCCAACAGATGGCCATCCAGCCTCTGCTTAAAAACCTCCAAAGAAGGAGATTCCACCACTGTCCGTGGCAGCATATTCCACTGCTGAACAGCTTTAACCATCATTAAGTTCTTCCTAATGTTCAAATGCAATCTCTTCCTCTAGTTTGAAACCATTGCCCCGAGTCCTAGTCTCTGAAGCCATGGAAAACAAACCTGTCTCCTCTTCGATATGACATCCTTTCAGATATTTAAACATGCCTTCTTTTTGTAAGGCTAAACATTCCAAGCTCCCTAAGCCACTCCCCATAAGACATTTTTTCCAGACCTTTAACCATCCTGGTGCACAGAACTGGACACAGTACTCTGCACACCTCAATTTAAAAAAGGATGTTGACAACCTCACATGGTCCAGGTGTGAACAGAGCAGAATAGATTGCTACTATTACTTCCCTTAATCTCTAGACACTATGGTACTGTTAATGCAACCAAGAACTGCATTGGCTTTCTTGGCAGCCACGTTACACCACTGACTCTTGTTGAATTTCTGGTCCACCCAGACTCCCAGCTCCCTTCCACATGTACTATTCTCCAGCCAGGTGTCTCCCATTCTATATGTATGCAATTCATTTTTTCTGTCTAGATGCAGGACCCTACATTTCTGTCTGTTGAAACTCATTCCATTAGCTTTGGCCTAGCACTCAAGGTCATTTTGGATTTTTATCCTTTCCTCTAGGGAATTAGCCCCCCTCCCAATTTGGTATCATCTGCAAATTTAATCAGCCTCTCTATTCCTTCATCAAAGTCATTAATAAAGATATTGAATAGTACCAGACCCAGAATAGAACCCTGGGGCACCCCGCTAGTCACCTCTCTCCATGCTGAGGAAAAGCCATTAATGATCATCCTTCGGGTATGATGAGTCAGCCAATTAAAAATCCACCTGGCAGTAGCACTATTTATCCCACATTCTACTAACTTTTTCGCAAGTATATTATGGAGAACCTTATCAAAGTGTGGGAGTTTACTGGAAAGTTCCAAAGCAAACTGACATTGATTACAGAAAGGACACACACACACACACACACACACACACACAGAGAGAGAGAGAGAGAGAGAGAGAGAGAGAGAGAGAGAGAGAGAGAGATGTCTTTTCAGCCAGCTGATCAGACACACAGACAAAGACTGTGTGAGCTCCTCCCAGAAGGATTGTTTTTATTCATCTTATCTAAGTTCATAAGCATACATTGGAGCATTAATGAAAACATTGCTTGTAACGGGTGCCCTTTAGCCCTTTTAGCTCTGCCTCAAAGCAAAGGTGAAGGGGAAATAGAAGGTCACTTCCTCGCAGATATGCCAAGGTGGCAAAGCTAGGAGTGTGTGCTCTGCACTGATAATTCCCCTGAAAAACATACCTGCAAAGAAAGGTTCCAAACATCGAAGGCCTTACTGAAATCAAGATAAGCAACATTCACAACATTCCCCTCATCCACCAGACCTGTAACTGTATCAAATAAAGGGAAATAATTAGTCTGGCATGACTTATTTTTAAGAGACTCGTGTTGACTTCTGGCAATGACAGCATTGCTTGTCAAATATTTACAGCCTGTCTGCATAATAATCTGCTCTAAAATCTTTACAGTATGCAGGCTACACATCCCCCCCACCAGCAAGCTGTGTACTCATTTTACCGACCTCGGAAGGATGGAAGGCTGAGTCAACCTTGAGCTTGCTACCTGGGATTGAACCCCAGGTTGTGAGCACAGTTTTACCTGAAATATAGGCATTTAACCAATGCACCACCAGTCATTGATATGTAACCTTATTTTTCACTAATGAGAAAAGACTGAAATAATTGGGCATGTTTAGGCTAGTGAAAAGAAGACTATATAAAAGAAGGCTATATAAAAGCACTTTTCAAAAATTAAAACGAGTGTCATACAAAGGAGAGGCAGGATCTGTTATCAGTCATATCATAGTTCAGGATGTACAACAATGAACTCAAGTAAAGAGAACTCAGGTCTTGGCTGAAAATCAGGAAAAACTTCCTAACTGTTAGAGCAGCATGCCAATGGAACCAGTTACCTCGAGAGGTGGTGAGTGCTCCAACACTGGAGGCATTCAAGAGAGATGTGGACAACCACCAGGCAGATATCCTTTGAATTGTATTCCTGCAGAGAGCAAGTGGTTGGACTTGATGACCTCATAGACTCCTTCCAACTTCACTATTCCACAGTATGATTAAGGTCTGAATAAGTCTTTATGGTCACAAAAGTAACTAAGCAAGCATACCCTGAGATTTTTCTTCAATGGGGAGACATATGTGAATTGTATTTGATATTACTTTATAATATGCTTTCTAATGTGCTTCATTCTCTTGTGTCCTTATTTTGGTAAGCCATTTTCTTCCTCTCTTTTTTCTTAATATAATGGTACCTTTACTTACGAGTTAATCCATTCCAAATGCATGCTCATTAAGTCGAACAACTCATAAGTAGAGCAGCCATATCTAAAAAATTAAAAATTAAAACAGTAAAAATATTAAAAAGCAAATAAAGCAGACCACATCTAAAATCTGTAAGACAGCAGTTAAAACACTAACGGTTATCTGCTCATAAGTAGAGCTGCTCGTAAGTCAAGGTACCACTGTATATGTATTATTTGGGCAGTGCCTCAACTGAGGCCAGATGTGCTTTCCCCTGGAAACCATTTGCCTGGCTATCCTTGCAACATAATTGAGAGAGAAAAGGTCAGAGCTCTCCAATTAAGCATATAGATTGAATTCAGGAAGTTCTAGATTCATTCCCCGCCATCTTCAGCTCCTAGTGGGAAAGGCATCTCACTAAAATCCTAGATAAGCAACATAGGTTAATGCAAAACTTGGAGGGATTACTTTTTGGACCGTCTCTCTCTGAATCTGATTCTGGGAGTTACAGTCAAAAAAGGAACTTCTATAAGCTTCAGAGTGAGTGTAGACTAGAGATGTGTTTCAGATTTGGAAAGAAATGAAGTAGGAGTACTTATCCATTTTTAACTGGTCTGTAGCAAGGAAGCCCAAGCGGTGCTTGAATTGAATCTGAGTTTTCTGGAACACTGAATTTAGCTTCAGTGGTTTGGAGGTGGAAAAAAAAAACAGAGCAGCAGTATTTGTTGCAAAAGTTTTAGGGCTGACTGACAGCTAGGGCCAGCTAATGCAGTGTGCCTTCCAGAAAGAATAGAAACTGGCAAAGAATAAAATTGCATTATTCCAAGGAAGGAAGGAAGGAAGGAAGGAAGGAAGGAAGGAAGGAAGGAATTTTGCCTGCAGACTGGAGATTAAGGAGTAGTTGAAAGGGCTAAGTTACACAAATACCCATGCAGGTGTGTGGACACAGACACACAGAACATCCAAACCCATGCCAATCAGTACCCTTAATTTTCCAATTTTAATGGTTAGTCGTTTAAAATATTTACACACACATCAGGCATCTCTGAAGTAGTTGGACAAGTGGTCTGTCTAAGGATGAAAGCAGCATTTTATTCTCCTTTTGATAAAAATGTCTCTTGCTGCTCCTCCACTTATTTTATTTTGATGTCACCTCTGCATGCTGTTTGCTATGCCTATTATTGGCAGTGTAATTTAGCAAGTAGGTGGAGAAGTGCTGCCACCTCATGGTTATATTAATGAGGGATGGGAAGGGGACATGGCTGATCATTTGTGTAAGCAAGGCTTACCTACAAGGTTTCATAGTGATTCTGCCATTGTGTCGAAAAAGAAACCAGAAACAAGGTAGCACCCATAAGAATAGCTAGTACTTTTCCCCAAATGTTTCATGTTTTGTATCATTTTGTACCATATGAGCTAGTATGGATGACTGTGAGATAGGCCTGCCTTTGACGGAGTATTCTAGCTATTTCAGATAATGGATCACACTAAAGTGGTCATTGCAAGAGGGGTCACACTGAAGTTCATTCAGTCGTGTTTTCCACCTCCACTGAGCAATCAAGTCTGAAAGGCATGGGCATAGGCTTTCCTTATAAAGGCAGAAGGCAAAAAAGGGTCAACCCAATGTGGGACATAAAACTCCCTGGGTAATCATGGGCCCAGTAGTTATCTCTTCTAGCCTGACAGGGTTGAGAAGATACAGCATGGAGGAGGAGAGCTGTATGATCATAGAGTTTGCTGGTGATAACAGATGTTACAAATTAATGACGATAACAAAGGCCAAATACTTTTAAAGAGCGCTTTTACACGTAAAATCCAAGGCAAAGGGTTCCCAGATGCAGAGCTTAAAATTGTTTTCCCACCAGCTGCACACTTTAAAAAAAATTAAGTACGACCATGCCCAAACAGCTTTTCAAAACAGTGCTTTGATGTGCATTTGGTAAGTGAGGACACAAAAAAGAGGTTCAAAAATGCTACCGTGGGGGCAGTAACTGCGCATCTAATGTCACGTGATTACTCTTGGAGAAAGTGCGCATCTTATTATCATCTGCATTTAGCGGTCATGTGATAGAGGCCAAAGACTTTATTACTCCAGTGCAGGAGCTACCTAGGATATTTTTCTCTGTGGAACAAAAAGCTTTCTCTACAGAGCTTGCAGAAGGTTTTGGGATCCTGGGGGGAGGGGGTTATTGCAGCACTTGGATCAGAACTGTGCCAGGGATCTTTAGAGTCTGGATGCAGAAGGGTTAGCTTTTAAAGGGCCTTTTTACACGACCCCTAAGATCCGCTGGCCCCTTAAATTCGGACCAGAGATCTTAGGGGTTTGTCGCTCTTCGTGCATCTCCACCCCTCCGTACTTCCTGGCTGCTGGCTGCGTGAGGGGAGGGAGGAAAAAAAGGGACAGAAGAATAAAGCCTTACCTCCCGGTGTTGGTGGATGCTGCCGGGGGAGCCCTGGTCACTTCCTGGTTCCTCTTAAAGGGGCGGGAGGCAAAAACAAAAACAAAAAGAAGCGAGGAGAGCCCAGCACATCCACATCAAATATTTTTCACCTCCCAAGAGCAGGTACAAGAAAAGTGCGCTGGGTCGCGCTTAGGTGGGCGGGGTCACACTTAATTGTCTGCAAACTCCGGAGCTGGTGGGGAAACATTTTAAAGCTCCAGAGCTTGCAGCCATTTGCAGCGGAGCTTAGGGGTCGTGAATAAACGCCCTAAGTTATTCATCCAGGTCAAGAAGCTCAGTACTTGAAATCAGCAGAGGGTTGGGGGGTTGGTTTTTTCTTTTCTTCCTTTGGACAGGAGAGAGGAAATCACCCAAGTTTCCCCCAGGATCCCTTGAGAACTAAAGAAAATATAGTAGCAAAATAGGAAAAAGCTGGTTATTTGCTGCTATTTGTGTGAACCTCTAAGGCAGCTTTTTCTGCTTAAACAGTTGAGCAGGGCTCTATCTTCCCCTCCTGTCAACTCAAGGAATATATTCCACTTCTGATGCTTCTTCACACAAAAATATAGGCCCCGATAAATTGTTTTTAATGTGTCCAAAAAGAAACAAAATATATAGAAGGGGATTTGGGTGTAAAGTAGACCCCAACACTAGCTCTCCTCCCCCACCTTTTGATTGCTCATCCCTATCTGCTTGTTGCCTGACACTATTTTTAGCTTATCATTGTCCAGGGTTTAGTTGCTTAGCAGCCACCCCTTGACTTATGTGATTTGGTTAGGATCAAAATGTGTCTAACATAGAGACTACCTGCATGACCTCTTGAATGGCCCCTGGGAAGGATATGGGAGGAACGTCACGCACATTTCAAATGTTTCTTGAAGGTTTTGTTTTTAAAAGACAGGTTTTTTTTTTCAGGCTGGAAATGAGAGGCTAAAGAACAAATAGAATGTGACAGTTTTGCTACCTTTGTAATTTCTGTTTTGGTTTCTGTAGTTTCCTGCTTAAGATCCACCATCTGCGCTCACATGCTCTGTGAGTTACATTAAACCCTCTTGAACTTGTTTGAGCCCTAGAGAGATGAAATTTTGTCAGTTGGCTTGCTACTCTTTAAAAGGGTCCTGGGCCACCAATTTGCTTAAATTCTGCATCTGCATTGGAGAAACATCTGGGGTCTTTTTCATTCTCTCATTAGCTTGTTATATCTAGGCTGAAGGGAAAAAAGGCTCAATTCACTATTAAACAATTTTCAGTTTAAGAAATTAATATACAGTACACTCATCTAGTTCACCTCTACGCAGCTCAAAGACATGCTGCAATCTTATTAGGCCAGTCCCTTTTGCTTATCTGAAGATATGCTAATAAACCATAACACAACAATACACTCAGTCAAGACCTTTAGAATTAAAAAGCAAATAAAGAAAGAAAATCAAAGTTCTTTAAAAACATTCTTACTCCTGTTCTGCCAGCAGATGTCACCACAGACTTAAATAGTCTATCTTCTTGGATCTGCTCCAGGACATTCACCTCATACAGAGTTCAATGTTTTGAGAAATTCCTGCCCTTATATCTTCATTCCCCCTAGGACAGTGTTGGCGAACATATGCCATGGGTGTCAAAGGTGGCACTCGGAGCCTGACATCTTCCCTTCATAGCCACTTGTATTCAGGTTAAATTGCTGTACTGGCACTTTGTGTGAAAAATTAGTGTCCATTCTGATCAAGTCACAGAGGCAAAACAGATAACTCAAGATGGAGTGGTGGATGGAGTGGGTCTCTAGAAAAAACTGAAATTAGTTCGGATCAGGAGATTGAGCTAAAACAGGCAGTTGATCTTAATCTACAGACAAACACAAGATTGATGCAGGATAAATCTTTGGGTATGCCAAATTCACAGAATATGATAAACACATCTACTGAAATCAGCCCTGCTATTGTGAAAGAGAGTCCTCAGGTGTCTTTCTCTCTTCTTCCTTTTGCTGCCTTATTATCTGATATATCTTTTATATTCTTTGGCACTTAAAAAAGAGAACAAGGCAAAACTAAAACAAAAAGAGCAAAGAGAAAACCTAGAGCATGTATATCCTAAAATTGATACTAATTTGTCATCAAAATCCAAGAACAGTTTTAATTAGTTTCAATCTAATTTATTGCATTAGTTAATTACTAATCAATATCCAGTTCTAAGTACAGTAAATTAGAACAACTGAGAAAGCAAATATGGACAAGAAACAGAAAAATAGCAACAATTAAAGGAAGGTCTTTCCACTTTCTTCCACTAGGTGTCAGCAGATCCAAGTTTTCTTCTATCTTCACAATGACAATTCCAGATTTTCCTTTCACAATTCCGTTTGCTTATTAGCATCCGCTCCAACACATTGGGGGTATTTACTCCCCCTGAGGTGAAGTTTATGCAAGAAAGTCAAGGCTTCTCTTCACTAATATCAAGAAGCCAATCCAGAGTTAAAAGGGGGTTCCTGCTCAACTGTGTTTCATTTGAAAGTTGGGGAAAATTTAGCAAAACTCACTAGGAATAATCAGGGCCAGATTAAAAAGAAGTAATTTTACCTAGCGGCTGCAGTCAAAGCCTCTAATGTCAAGAACGTGCCTCTTTCTTCATGGTACATAAGAAGGGCGGCTCTTTTCTTGGAATCTTCATCAATCCATTTCCGAAGTGGATTCATCCATCAATCCCTTTCCAAAGTGGGTTGAGCCGTGTGACCAGAAAAACAAATTCAAAAGTAGGCTAGGTGATACCTTTATTGGTTACTACTAAAACAAAAAAGGTAAGCTAAGCTTATTTACAACAGAGCCAAAATGAGGGTGGGAAGTGAGGTGGGCAAGGACTATGGCTGCTTTGTTTTATATCCTGGGTGTTAAACCGTATCTGGGACCTTGAAGCAGTCTTAACACCAACCCTGCCTCCTGATACCATCATCTGAGTGTATTCCATCTCACCAAAAAGACTCTCAGCGCCTGATAGACTACCTTCTCTATCAAGATTGCATTTTTGGCACAATGCTTTGATAAAGATAGCAAGTTGCTATCGGAAGCTTAGCTTCCATTTTTTTGTTCTAGTAGTGACCAATAAAGGTATCACCTAGCCTACTTTTGAATTTGTTTTTCTGGGCACATGCTCAGCCTACTTTTTTTACTTCTTAGAAGAGCATATATACAGTGGTACCTTGTATAAAGGAATTAATTTGTTCCACAGAAATTATGTTAAGCAAATTATGTTTTCCTTTATACAAATTTCCCATAGGAATGCATTGAAAACAGAGTGATCCCATTTTTAAGTTGTACAGATTCGCCCCATAGGCAATTATGTCAAGCAAATTTCCCCTATCTCCGGAATTTTTTCTGTTGTACAAATTTTATGTTATACAAACCGTTTGTTATACAAGGGTCCACTGTACTAATGTAGAAACACCTGTTGTAAATTTGGTTGATAAGGCTTTGTTATTATGTATTTATTTTAAAGTATTTTTACCCCACCTTTCTCCTTGGAAAAGAACCCAAGGCGGATTTTTAAGGGAAAGATAATTATTTTTATTACTATGCTCAAAGAGTTTTCTGGGGTAGCATTACGGGACACAGTTTTTAAATTTTCCTTAGAAAAATCCTGGTCTCGAGTTATGCAAACCGTTGGCATAGAGACATACCATCGCCACATATATTCTTATCTATTTAGTATTTAGATATATATCACCATAGTGACCCCCAGGAAAACATATAGGCTATGTTATGCAAAAGACAGGCAAAACCATCTGGCCTTGTGAATGGCACGGAGGGAATGTGCCATCTCCTGTTGCACAGCTGCAGCTCCTTTTGAAATAAGGGAGCTATAGTTGGGCTGGCTATATGTCCTAAGTTAGAGAAGACAGTTACCTATTTGAATGGCTTTTTAAAGACAACAGTCATCTACAGTTGCAAGTATGTGAACCTTTTGGAATGTCATGGTATTCTGCATTGATGTGTCATACAATGTAATCTGATCTTCCTCTAATTCAAGTGTATTGACAAATATAATGTGCCTAAAATAATAACACAACAAATTCTGATTTTTCGTGTCTTTATTGAACACACTCATTCAACATTCAAAATGCTAGTGGGAAAACTAAGTGAACCTTTGAACGGAGATCAATAAAGTCAGTTGGAGTCGGGTGTTAGCATAAATGGAGTCTTGTTAAGAAAACGAGTTTGGAGGTGTGGACTGCAGTTATGTGGACTTATAAAAACCACTCAAACCTTTTGACTTTGCTCTGCACAAGAAAAATACTGTATGTTTATGTGAACCATGCCTTGCCAAAAAGAGATTTCAGAGGATCTACGATCAAAAACTGTGGATTTACATAAAGCTGGAAAGGGTTAAAAAGTTATTTCAGAGACTTTAGGAACTCACCATTGTACAGTTAGGCAAACAATCTACAAATTGAGACACTTTGTGACCGTCACTACTCTACCAAGAAGTGGTTGCCTAGTTAAAATAACCCCAAGAGCACAAAAAAGACTCATCAATGAGGTAAAGAAACAACCCCAAGTGACAGCCAAAGATATGAAGACATAAATGGAACTGGCTAACATCTGTGTTCAGGAGTCTACACTACGTAAAACATTGAACAAGCAGGGTACCTATGGCAGGACACCACAAAGGAAGCCAGTGCTTACTAAGAAGAACATTGGCGCATGCCTGAAGTTTGCGAAAGAGCACATTGACACTCCACAGCAGCATTGGCAAAATAGAGCCTCATGGGCGCAGTGGTTAAATGGCTGTACTAGAGCTAAAACTGTGCTCACGGCCTGGGGTTCAATCCCCGGTAGCTGGTTCATGGCTGACTCAGCCTTCCATGCTATCATATTATTTCAGATTTTTTTATTTTACCTTCCTCCACCTAAAAGATTTCAGTTTGTGGTTCAACTGAGCTGTACCGTTCATAGGTCTCCTTAAAGGTGGAAAAAGTTCTGAAAATGATTTATCTTTGTCTCATTTATTTACATCACAGACACTTGACATTTTAACAGGGGTGTGTAAACTTTTTATATCCCCTGTAAATTGTTCAAAAACAACAGAGGGAATAGAAAGGGAGGAGGAGTGGCAGTATACAGTACTTGACACTTATCTGCTAACACTTTACCATTTAATATCATTCGGTTGGTTTCAGTCCAGTGCTCCGACCTATCAAGATTATTTTGAATTTATTTCTGTCTCCTGGGGTAGTAGCTATTCCACCCAATTTTGCGTCATTTCTGAATTTGGCAAACATTCCTTGCACTCCCTTGTCCGAGTCATTAATAAAAAACGTTGCGAAGCCCCAGCCCCAGGACTGGGTGTTGGAGTACCCCATTTTTGCTCTTCTAATGACATCCCTGCATTTCCTTGCTACTTGTTTCTACTCTTCCTTGGTGGCCTGGCCTTCTTTCCACTTAGGAAAGATCTTCTGCCAATAAACTTTACTCATCTTTGTTTTGAGGTTATTAAAATTGGCTTTTTAAAAAATCCTGCATAAGTCTGTGGCTACACTCTGCTTTGGCTCCTTTGAAATAAAGAATTCTAGTAGAACATAGGCCCTTTGTACATGACCCCTAAACTCCTCCGCAAATGGCTCCCAGCTCCAGAGCTTAAAATTGTTTCCCCACCAGCTCCGGAGTTTACAGATAATTAAGTGCGACCATGCCCACCTAAGCGCGTCCCAGCACACTTTTCAGGTACCTGCTCTCTGGAGGTGAAAATTCCTCATGCGGATATAAGGTAGTGACTGCCTGGCTCTCCTTGCTTCTGTTTGTTCTTTTTTTGCCCCCCGCCCCTTTAAGAGATCTGGATGCAGTGCCGGGACGGAAGAACGGAGGTGAGCGGCATTCTTCCTTTTTTTCTCCCTCCCCTCACGCAGCCAGGAGTGCGGAGGGGGTGGGAACGCAGGAACAGCGACAAACCCCTAAGATCTCTGGTCCGAATTTAAGTGGCCAGTGGATCTTAGGGGTCGTGTGAAAAGGCCCATAGTCACTCTATTGGTTAGAATCAAGTCAAGGATAGCTCGTCCTCTAGTTTCTTTATCCACTTTTTGTAGGAGGAAATTATCACACACACAAGCAAGGAATTTCTTGGAAGGGCCATGCTTGGCTGAATTTGCCTCCCAACATACATCTGGATAGTTGAAGTCTCCCATCACTACTACATCATTTTTTTAAAAAAACCATTGCAGTTTGTTTTTCAGAACTTTTCATCCGCTTCCTCTCCTTCACTGTGTGGTCAGTAATAGACTCCAACTACCATGTTCCTTTTGTTTTTCACCCCAACTACATTGATCCAGATTCTCTGAATGGGGAAGCCAATCTCCTGCTCTTGTCTTTGACATACTGTACTGCAAATAATTAAATTCCTGTGAAATTGTTGGCAAAAGCCGAAACATTTTCAAACCTTGGAGACTGGTTTGGATGCAGCATAACATCATTGCTTAGAGATGCTGTAATCTTTAGTAGCAGAGGTACAAGAAGTAACAATAGTAGCATTCGAAGGTCTGAAGAAATTGACTTGTCCGCAAAAGCTCACATTAAAATACAGCAGTTAGTCTTTAATGTGCCACAATGTTTTTGTCTTCTTTGTTTTTGTTCTGTTTTTTGCCTGACAGGCTAGCAAAGTCTAACAATATTGCCTCTTCTAAAACAGTAACATAGTTACTTTTTAATAAAAAGATAACTTATTGTTACTCTTAAAATGTTGCTTCTTTAGAGACGTCACAGGTTTTTTTTTAGTACTGTATTTCTATATTTTTAAGTGTAGTTTTTTAAAAGAAAAATGTAAATGAACCCCTACACACTAATAACACATTACTGTTTTAATAATACATACCTATTAAATACTTTAGTATTACTATTTTTTAATAAAAATCTTCAAAGCATTAAATTACCAAACACATATTTTGAGCTATGTACAGTACTTACTTTCTTGCTATGTCTTCAGGGTTGTAGCTCAATTGTGTGCTTTTTAAAAAAATCAAGAAGATTTAGAAAGACACCATTATTCACAATAAAGGTAAACTATGTAGCAATGGCCAAGTTTTACTTGTTATTTTGACAGCTCTTCCTAAACTCCAGAATGAACAAACTGTGCTATGTTCCTGTATGTATTTTGGGATGGCGCTTACAAACATGCAAAGATATGTGCTTCAGCTGATGCAATTTTAATTGAGAAATTAAATTTTGTTACATTCTGTAACAAAACTGGATAATGCTCATCGATTATGTACCTTGCTATGTTCCTCATCAGAACACCTAAAGGAAAAAGGTGCCCACTTCTCTGTATAGGCATATTTGAATGCTCAGCAGAGGCTAAAAAGTTATCCAATGCCAAATACCATAAATTTTCCAATACATTACGGTAATTTGCCCACTCATTTAATAGCTACAACTTTTTCCTTCCCTTATTTTCATTAGGTATTCCTTATTGTACACCACAAGTGGAAAGTCATGCTTCCGAAGGGCGCGGCTGGAGACCTTGTGATGGCACACTAAACACGGCCAACTCAAGACACTGCATTATTTGAACGGCACCTCTGGAAATTCTCTCAAAGGCCTTATATGCTTTCTTATCTTTCCTTTACCTTTGCCCTTCTAATGCATAAAAGCATGAAAATACAAGGCTAAGCACAGAAAGACGCGGCACTGTGTACATGCTCAGAGAACATGCAGGGTCACTTTTGAACACAATTCCCTGCTCTCAATAGAATCATACAGTTGGAAGAGACCTCAAGGGCCATCTAGTCCAACCCCCTGCCATGCAGGAACCTCCATCACAGGACTCCGGACAGATGGCCACCCAGCCTCTGCTTAAAATCTTCCAAAGAAGACTCCACCACCCAAACAGCTCTAGCTCTAGCTGTCATGAAGTTCTTCCTAATGTTCAAACGGAATATCTTTTCCTGTAGTTTGAAAGAATTGTCCCGTGTCCTAGTCTCTGAAGCCATGGAAAACAAACCAGTCCCCTCTTCAATATGATATCCTTTCAAATATTTAAACATAGCTATCATATCTCCTCTCAACCTTCTTTTTCTAAGGCTAAACATTCCCAGTCCCCTAAGCTGCTCCTTGTAAGACATCTCCTCCAGACCCTCAACCTTCCTGGTCGCCCTCCTCTGCACCCGTTCAAGATTGGCAACATCCTTTTTAAATTGAGGCGCACAGAATTGGACACAGTACTCCAGGTGGGGTCTGACCAGAACAGAATAGAGTGGTACTATCACTTTCCTTGAATATGTCTTAATTGTATTGGACTGTTATCTGTAATTAAAAAATTGTAAACCGCCCAGAGACTACTTGTAGTAGTATGGGGCGGTATATAAGCAGAACACTTTGCTTTGCTTTGCTTTACTGTTTATTGTCCCTCACTATTGTAAGCCGCCTTGAGTCCTTTTTCAAGGAGAAAGGCCAGCTAAAAATACTCTAAAATAATACAAATCAATCCAGTATTTGGCCGAATGGGTCGGGGTTAGGGTCTTGAGAGACATGTCCATGAAGATCCTCAGTCATCCAGGTGAGTTTATTTGGATGTTGAGTGGTGGCAACTGGACTTCTTTTTCTTGAGACACTGAAACGTTTCGCTGCTCATCCAAGCAGCTTCGTCAGTCTGAATTCCGTCTGGAAAGAGAGAGAGAGAGGGCCCTCTCTACATGCTCAAAAACACGCTCAGGTCCGGGTGGGCCGTCGCTTCTGAACCAGTCGGGCTCCTCGCCCACTCGGATTCCTTTCCCTTCATTTGTCTGTGAAGATGCTCAGTCATCCAGGTGAGTTTATCTGGAAGTTGAGTCATGGCTACTGGACTTCTTTTTGGAGAGAGAGAAACGTTTCGCTGCTCATCCAAACAGCTTCATCGAACAGCGAAACGTTTCTCTCTCTCCAAAAAGAAGTCCAGTAGCCATGACTCAACTTCCCAGATTCGATTTCCCTTCCTTTGGTGTCCCCGACGAAGGAAGCCCAGCCCCGCCTAGCGCTGAGGAACCGCTTCCCACCTCCCGCCTTTGGCCCTCATCGGAGCCGCGGCTCTCCCAGGATGCTCCGCGGCCACGGCAGGCAGGCAGGCAGGCAGGCAGGCAGGCAGGCAGGCAGGCAGGCAGGCAGGCTCCGCCTCCGCGCCAAGGCCCGCTCGCTCGCCTCCCCTCCCCCCCCCCCCCGGAGGGCCTGCGTTCCCGTCATGCCGCGCGGCCTGTTTCCGCCTGGAGGAAGTTGCCGCACGGCTGCGGCCAGCAGGAGGAGGAAGAGGAAGAGGAGGAGGAAGAGGAGGAGGGGGCGGAGCCTCGGCGGGAGTCAGGAGGAGAGGGCGGGGCCGTCGTCGCTGTCGCGTCGCCTTCCTCTCCCCCCCTCCCTCGTCACCCCACCCCCACCCACCCACCCCTCTTGCTGCCACTCCGTGGGAGGAGAGGAGGCCGCGAGAGCCGCGCCCGCCATCATCGCCGCCGCCGCCATCGCCGCCCCCCGTGAGGAGGGAACCCCCGAGCCCGCCGCCGGGCCTCCGTTGCTCTTCCCTCCCTTCTTCCCTTTGCCCTTAAGGGCGATTTATTGATTTATTGATTTATTTAGGGTGGTAGGGGGAGGGAGAGGGCCTTCCTTCCTTCCTTCTTTCCTTCCTTCCTCTTCTCCCCGCAGCGGGCTCGCCTTCGCCGCCGCCCTCTCCGTCCTCTTCCCCGGCCGGCCATGCCGTCCATGCCGTCGTCTCGACGGGCAAGGGAATGAGCCGCAGAGCCCCGGGGTCTCGGCTGAGCGGCGCTTCTTCTCCCTCCTCCGGCGGCGGCACCACCAGCAGGCAGTCCTATCCCCCGCGGAGCTGGAATGACTGGCAAACCAGGTGGGGCGCTTTTATTTTTTACTTTGGTTTTCTTTTATTCTTTCATTTTATTTTCCTCGCCTCCAATGCCATCTCTCGTGCGTGTGTTTCTAAGGGGGGGGGTCGTCGTCGTCGTCGTCGTCGTCGTCGTCGTACGGTTCCTTCCCCACTTTTATTATTGCTTCCTGCTCATTTTTTTTATATTTTAATTTTATATGCTTGTCTTCCCTGTTGGTTTTCATTGTTCACCACCCCCCACCCCCCACCCTCGAGTTCCTATAGGAAGATGCGGCGGTCTATATAAATGCAACAAATAATAAATTAAATTAATAAATAAATAAGCGGTCGGTCGGGCGAGGAGGCGAGGGCGCGCGGCCTAGAAGAGGAAGAGGAGGAGGAAGAGGAGGAGGAGGAGGGCGGCCAGAAGGGGACAGGGGACCGGGGGGGGGGAGCTCCCCTTCCTCCCTCCCTACCACACACACACACACACACACACACACACACACACACACACACACACACACACACACACACACACACACACACACACACACACACACACACCGCAGCACACACACACCCCCCGCCTGCCTCCGCAGCGGACTGTGTGTGTGTGCCTGCCCGTGTGCTGTGTGTGTGTGTGTGTGTGTGTGTGTGTGTGTGTGTGTGTGTTTTCTCCCCCCCCCCCCCGTCTCTGCGGCCTAGTCGTGCGAGAGAGGCGCGCCCGGGTCTGCCCCCCGCCCCCCCCCCTCGGCGCCCAGGGCGGCCCAAGCCAAGGATGGCCGAAGGCAGGCGGTCGCCCCCCCCGGGTGGTTTCGGGGAAGCCGCCTTCGCCGCGCCGCCTCTCTCTCCCCTTGCGGCCCGACGCGGAGAAAGGAAGGAAGGCGCGGGACCCGGCCGTGGGGGTGGTGGGGGTTGGGGGGAGAAGAGAGCCTCCTCCTTTCGCTGCCGCCCGCCCTCCTCCCTCCTGGTTCCTTCCCCAGGCCTGGAGAGAGAACGATTACTGGGAAAAGTGTTCTGCTTATATACCGCCCCATACCACTACAAGTAGTCTCTGGGCGGTTTACAATTTTAATTACAGTGTGCAGGCTACACATTGCCCCCCCAGCGAGCTGGGTACTCATTTTACCGACCTCGGAAGGATGGAAGGCTGAGTGAACCTTGAGCCTGCTACCGGGGATTGAACCCAGGTCGTGAGCACAGTTTTACCTGCAGTACAGGCATTTAACCACTGCGCCACGAGGCTCATTTCCTGGGAAGAAAAAAATTATTTCTAGAGGGCCTCTTGATCATTTTCTGACCCGCCACACCTCTTTTCCCTGTTTCTTCCCTCAGAGAGAGAGAGAGAGAGAAACGCATACACGTGTTTATAGATTTCGGGCGTGTGTCTGCATATGTGTGATGAACTGTGCGTGTGTCCCCGTGTTATTTGTTTCCACACACACAGACACACATAGACACAGACACAGACACACACACACACACGTGGTCTCACTTTATATATTCATACAGACATATATGCGTATGAATACATGCATGAACCTCTGCATTTCATGCATATATTCATGCGCATATATGTATGGATATATAAAGTGAGACCACGTGTGCATATATGTATGTGTGTGGATATAAAGTGAGACCACGTGTGTGTGTCTCTGTGATCTGTGTCTATCTGTGTGGAAACATCTATCTATATCTATCTATCTATCTATATCTATCTATCTATCTATCTATCTCTATGTATACTATATATAAACTTTCCTATCCCGTATCTATCTATCTATGTTTCTGGCAAATGGGATCTATCTATCTTGAATCTAATGTCTTCTCTATCCTATCTCTATGTATACAGTGCTCCCCAACCTATATAAAGGGGGGAGATGGGGGTGCTTTCCTCTGTGCCCGTTTGATCAGTTTCACTTTACTCTGTGCCAGTTTGTTCCGGGTGTGCTTGTTTCCATACTTCCTGTTTCATGGCAAATGGGACAGGTATAATATACTGTACTTTGTGCCATGAGTGTTTCTTGAATCCTAATGTCTTCTCTTTTGGCCTGTGGAGATGGAAAGAGAAAGGGAGTACAGGAAAGTAGTAGTTTGAGTAATTTAAACAATATTTGAGGAAGAAAAGTATTGGATCCTGCTGGTGTCCCTGGAATACTGTATTCTGATCTTGAGGTGATACAGTAGCAAGTTTGTGCATGATTGTATGTTTGAAACTGTAAGTATCTAGCCTGTGCACAAATGTTAATAATGGATAACACTGTGCTTCTGATGAAGTGGGTAGACTCAAGAGCCCAAAACTTTATACTGTACTCTAATAAACAGTTAAGGCATAGCAAATGTCTCAGATGCTGTGAGAATCTTTTTTGTAACACACTAATCGGGGTAACTTTCTGGTAATTTGAAAAGTTGGTGATTACTTCTTCAGACTTCTGAACGCATGTTTTTCTATTCCTTGATCCACTGGAATATTTTGAAGGAGTGGCAACAGCTTTATGTCCTGTTAATACTTTTCTACAAGGGAGAAAGTTTTGTATGGTGATGTAAGGGCTTCAGAGTGGTGCCATGACCCAACAAATGAAAAGTTGAGGTTATATTTAATTTTTTAATTGAAACTGAAAGGAAAGTATTCAAAACCACAAGTCCTCAAATGTGTTTTAAAAATTTTAACATGCTGGTAGATTTTGCTTTAAATTATTTTCTTTATTTATTGAGAAAATAGTTATTTATGGGAATGAAGAAAAATAGAACCACAGTAATTCATTAAATTTTCTAGTTTTCCCTGAATAATTTTAAATGAAGAGTGTCTTAATTTTTTTATGTATACCCTGAATATTCTGTACATCTACAGTTGTAAGCAAACTTATTCAATCCTCATTGTACATCAGGTGTATTGTCAAAATTTACAGACTTTGAGCGGTTTGCAATGAACATATCAAGCAAAAACAATTCAAATTGCTTTTGCTTGAAAGGGATCTGGGAGTCTTGGTGGACCACAAATTGAACATCAGTGATGTGGCGGCCAGGAAAGCCAATGTGATTCAACAGAAGCATAGTGTCTAGATCAAGGGAAGTGATAGTACCACTCTATTCTGCTCTGGTCAGACCCCACCTGGAGTACTGTGTCCAGTTTTGTGCACCTCAATTTAAAAAGGTTGTTGACAACCTCGAGCGGGTACAGAGAAGGGCAACCAGGATAGTTGAAGGTCTGGAAGAAATGTCTTACAGGAGTGGCTTAGGGAGCTGGGAATGTTTAGCCTTAGCTAAAGAGACTCCATGTGAACATTTGGAAGAACTTCGTGATGGTTAAAGCTGTTTGGCAGTGGAATATGCTGCCATGGGGGGTGGTGAAGTCTCCTTCTTTGGAGGTTTTTAAGCAAAGGCTGGATGGCCATCTGTCAAAAATACTGTGATGGGGTTTCCTGCATGGAATGGGGTTGGACTGTATGGTCCTTGAGGTCTCTTCCAACTCTATGATTCTGGGTTTCTATTCTGTGATTTTAAATAGCTCAACAAAACATGCTCTCAGTCAGTAGTTCCCAACCTGGGGGACGGGACCCTTTTGGGGGTTGAAGGACCATTTCACAGGGATCTCCATGAACCAACTGGTGAAGAAAAGGGCACAAATGGCTTGGGTCTGGAGGGGGAGGGCGAGGAAGGGGTGAAGTGAGTTACAGCTTGATGGGTTGGAGGAGATGGCTGAGGCTGTCTGTAGTGGGAAGTTCTCTATGACACCTGCGGCAGTGGCCTGCCAAAGGGGGCTTGTGGCCTCTTCCAAGCAGGGCAAAGAGTCACTACAACATGAGGAACTGTATTCAAGGGTTGCAACATTTGGAAGGTTGAGAACCACTGCTCTAAGTGATTTCCCAAAATTCAACAAAAATGCAACTTTTAATGAATGAATGAAATTTTATTTACGGTCAACGACCAAAAACCTTTTAATGAATTCTGAAGGCTCAAAATTATTTAACCTCCCCTGTGTAGGCTCCTCTATAACAGCACAAATAGGTGTTCTGTCATTTTCAGAATAATTTGGACTTTCTTTTCTGAACTTTAGCCCACAAAATGTTAGAAAACAAAATATTTTATTTATTTATTTATTTATTTATTTATTTATTTATTTATTTATTTATTTATTTATTTATTTAGCTTGTATGCTGCCCACTACCCAAAGGTCTCATGGTACCTCAGGAATATTTATTGGTTTGTTCAGGTAGTTTAGCACATTTTCACCTCTAGAAACCTTAAACCATATTGTGGAAATTAGCACTGAATTTCTTTGGTCAGACCATGCTGCTTGCATTGAAATGTCTGAGATAAGACAGCGGTCTTACATAGCGTAGAATGTATATACCATGGATGGTGAACCTTTTAGAGACCAAGTGCCCAAACTGCAATTCAGAACCCACTAATTATTTCACAAAGTGCCAATACAGCAATTTAACCTTAATACAGGTGGCTGAGAAGGGACGATGTCGGGTGCCCACAGAAAGGGCTCCGAGTGCCACCTTTGGCACCCGTGCCATAAGGTTCGCCAACACTGGTATATACTGTACATATTGCAGTAAACCTTGGTTTACTTAAATCACAGATTACATGGCAAACAACAAACCAAAACTTGTTTTCTTTCTTTCTTTCTTTCTTTCTTTCTTTCTTTCTTTCTTTCTTTCTTTCTTTCTTTCTTTCTTTCTTTCTTTCTTTCTTTCTTTCTTTCTTTCTTTCTTTCTTTCTTTCTTTCTTTTATTTGTCTCTTGCCCTTTTTGTGAGCTTTTGTTTCTGGGTGGGTCGCTGGGAGGACAAGCCATGGATCCAGATTTAAATATCATGATAATCCATGCTTTGAATATGACAGCAACACTCCATTGTTTCACTTTATGATTTTTGGCTGATCAGCAAACTATGGCTTGTTGTGATTGGTTTTGCAGATGAGTTTTTATACTGTATAAACATGATCTGCATGTACGAGCAGCCATGATACCCAGGTGAGTAGGCACAGTACTGTACCTTTAAAGAACAAAATTTCTGGGCGTGGAAGTTATCTGTAGATATGGTATTGCCCCTGTATCCGCTGATACACCATGCATAGATTCAGTTACCTGCAGTTGGTGATCAGTGGGGGTGATGGGGTGTTGGGGGGAAAAACTGTTGTGCTGCCTGGGTGGAGGCCCGGGCAGTGCTCCCCCCCCCAGCACCCAACCATTCCTGCTGGTCAGGTCGGTGGACTGGGCAGCAGGAGAGAGAGCGTCTTCATTTCACATGCTCCACTGAGCTGGCGGGAGAGAGAGCCTTCATGCCACCTGGTCTGCCCGAAGGTGCAGCAGCACAGCAGACCAAGTGGAGGGAAGGTGCATTCTTCTGCTACCTGGTCCGCTGACCTGCACAGTGGGAGTGGTGGGGTGCCAGCGTGGCTTTCGCCCCCAGCACTAACCCTCTCCTGTTGGGCAGATTGGCAGACCTAGCAGCTGGAAAATGCACCTTCACCCATTCCTCCATGCTCCTGCACCTTCAGGCAGCACAAGGCACTCTCTCCCACCGCCCGGTCTGGCGACCTGCCCGGTGGGAGTGGGTTAGTGTCAGGGGCAAAAGCTGCGCTGGCACCCCACCACTCCTGCTGTGCAGATCGGTCCTTCGTTGCCACCGTCACAGGGCTTTTGCCCTCCTCCCAGATAGCTGTCACCTCCAGATAGGAGCGGTCTGTTTTATCTGCAGATTTTGTTGGCCCGTAACTGCTCCCTCCATGAATTCGTGTGTGTGTGTGTGTCTTACTATATAGAGGTTTGTAACTGTGTGTAGCGTAAGAATGGGGGGTTGCTTGCAACAAACCAGGGTGGATAAAGATCAAGTTTTTTTAAAAAAAAAGCAAAAAAAAATCCCAGATTTTTTAATTAAATTGATTATTTTTATTTAAATTGATTTTTAATTTAAATTAGGTTTTTGAAAAATACTTTTTGAGGAAAAATATCTCTAAATATAGTGTTCTAGTTTGGTTGCATTATAGTCCATAGGTTATATATACATCATGAAATTAGTTTTTAATTATGTAGCATAAAGCTGTATTATTCACAATGTCATGCTCTCCCGGAGGTTTCTGATTATTTGGGGCAATTTTCCTATCTAGAACATATTATCAAAGATGCTTGCCTCTTAAGTGCTACATTTCAAGAACTTCAATGACTAGAAGGTTGTTTGGAATGTAATAGGTCTGCGCAAGGAGTAAATTTTGAGGAGGGAGGGGCAAGCAGTAAAATGAAAGTGAACGTGTTTTGAGCACAGTACTCTTGAGATCTTTTATGTGTATAGCATCCTTATGGTTATAATTTTCACTCTCTTCCTTGAGGAGAAAAAACTGTAATGGCAACCAGCCATAAAAGAGACCCAGTTTGGGAATAGACTGTCACTCTAAGCTTTTTAAAGATATTTTAACCACATCACTTAACAAACATGGATGTTTAAGCAAATACAAGTATTGTATACATAATGCTATATAATGTTATTGTTTTGGTTAAATAAATCATTTAAATTGTTATTATTAAGGTAATGATTATTTTTCTCCTTCCAGTAAAGTACAATGGTATATAACCACCAAATAAGTAATTTTCCGATATAAACTAATCTGAATAGTTGTTATTTTAAAAATGAAACCTTCATCTGGTTGTAAATATTAAAATTAAAACAACTCCAGCAAAATGAGTCTTTATGTAGAAAATCATCATTTAAATCGAGCCTTACTGACTCGTGATTTAAATCAAATCCACGCTGGCAAGCAGTAAAATGAAAGTGAAAGCTTTTCAGCACAGTACTCCACATCTTGATATCTTGATGTGTACACAGACCTGAGGGTTATTATCATATTATTTTCACTCTCTCCCAGTGTGCCTCCCTGTTGCCTTAGCAGCTGCAATGTCCCTATACCTTGATGGCAGGATTAATGCCTCCCTTTGCCTCCCTGTCACTGATGCCATGGTGGTCCTCAGGTCCTCTGGATCCCACCAGTGGGTGGTGACAGAGGTAGCCGTGATGACTGCAACTCCATGCATCCACCAAAAAGTCCATCTTATGGCTGTGTGCCTTGGAAAGTTGGGCCCTGACCAGCTGCTGCATTGAGTGCTAAACGGAGGCAAGAATTTGCTGGCTGACCGTTCTCCTCAATGTTGTTTAACTTTGAGCTCCATGAATGGCTACCTGACCTGAAAATCAGGTTCTCTCTAGGTCCGTCTCAGTGTTGCCTAGTGAATTTGATTGTCAGGAGCAGGCTGTTTGTCCAAGGGGATGAATGGGCCAAAAACAAACCAAATGATCCCCCTCAAAACAAAAAAAAAACAAAAAAAAGCCAACCACACATAGAAAAAGTTTGTTGTGACTGACAGCTTCCATGTGAAGAACTGGATTATTTTTAAATAACAAAAAAGGCTGAGCCGGGAGACTCCCCATCCAGCCAGGTGCTTGTCTAAAGTCCTCTTGAGTGCCTCCAGTTTAAGGGCAATGGGACAATGCATCTCAATGGCATATTGGCTTATGGCCTTATGTGAAATATGGCCCTTGAGGTCTCCATTGAAATGCATTGAGCCAATACATTTCAATGAAGATTGCGGGGCAGCGCTGGCCTTAAGCCAGCGCCAAGCAGCTGATTGGCGCTGGCTGGGGGAGGAATGGCTCCTGCAGCAAGGGCAGTGGTGCCTTTGCACGGGCTGCGGGAAGCTGCGGTGACGTGCTCCAACTGATTGGTGCTGGGGTGGGGAAATACCCCAGCACTAATCAGCTGGAGCCCCAGCATGTACTCTGGTCCCACGATATAGTGGGACCGCAGTACATGAACTGCGAAATGGCGGGGGGTTACTGTTTTTGTATTTTTATTTTATTTTCAACATCCCCTTTTATTTTTAGTCATGGGACAGCTAGTCAAGTGTGTATGTGTGTTCAAATTGCATTTTATTACTGTCACATTAAAACACAGAGTCAGATTCAGTTGTTAGTCCCAAGCAGAGCAGATTATGCAGCCAGGTACATAAACCATGGTGAGGACATGGGCTTCTTGCCAACTTCTTTTGTGGTCTATGGGACTACAGAACGAATCATTGAGTTTCAATTATTTCTTATGAGGAAATTTGCTTTGATATACGAGCATGAGTGCTTTGGTTTACAAGCATGTTTCCGGAATGGATTATGCTTGAAAACCAAGGTATTAGTGTATGTGGGTGCACTTGTTATGTTTCATTTGTAGGTATGTCATATGATTTATGTAGAATTTTGTGGTTTGAGACATTCTGGAACATTCTGAAACTGTCTCCTGAAAATCTGAAACTGTCTCCTGAAAATCAGAAATACTTTTCTAGCCCATTTCAGAGGCTACTCTCCTCTGAGTCAAAGTCTTGCATCAGGTATATACTGAAAATACTAAAGGCAAACTTAATTTCCCTGAAACCATTATTCTTTTCTTGCAGAACTGAAAATCCATCAGCTGACCAAGAGAATTTAAAATACTCTTCATCCAGAGAACGGAGTAGTTCTTCATCCTATGGATTACAATCTTCTAATTCAGCTGTGGTGTCCCGACATAGACATGATGATATCAGAGTCTCCGTTGATGTACAGAATGAAGAAAAAGGTTCATATATATATTTTTATGTAAAAAAATAATTGACTTATTATCTAGATTGTTGTTATAGTGCTATCTAATATATTGTATTAAAATGATGTTTGCATAATGAAGGTAAAATGATTCCACTTTATGTGGTTTTCTTAATTCATAATTTTATTTTAGTTTAAACATAAGGCTGGTAATTAGAATGCTGGGCACCCCAGATATGTAGGTATCATTGCTAAACATACATTATTTTCCATAAACATCTCATGGGTTTCCAGTCGTGTCAATACATTTTTAGGGAAGATGTCAACTAAAACAAAACTGACCATAAATACAGCAAGGTTTGATCAAAATCAGCTGGGAAAACATTCAGACCAGGCTCAGAAAGAGCTAATACATTTCCATGGCCAGTATTATATAAGGATAACCTGTTAAATTTATTCAGTTTACTAAACAGGGCTTCCAGCAAGAAGCAAAAATAATACCACAGCCTCTGCTAATAGAATGTGGAAGGTTTTATCAACAGAGCCTCAATATCCCAGAATTGTCTGGCTTTGTCCAACACTTGTAACCTACTTCTTTGTGGTTGATGACCATACTTAATACACTGTTCAGCCAGTCTAGATTTTTCAGGCTGTTATCTAATATACCGTGTATGTTCAGATAGGCTCTCAGTAATAGATCTCCCAATCTGGCAGATATAAGCAAGACCACAGCAACATGGTACTCGGTAAATGCCTGGGACTCTGAGGCCCAGATGATCTTTAATTAGGAAGACCATTTATTTGATTTTATTAATAAGATTGAAAACAGGTTTAAAATGAAGTTTGCAGGCTTCTCTTTGCTAAAACTTGTCCATAAAGGAGAAGATCACTCCGTTTATTTCTTCTTCTTCATTCTCTCTTTGTCTCACATTGCTATTGTTATAATGCAGTGTCCAGTTAATGTCCCTAGTAGAATAAAAATGTATTGTCACAACTGGAATCTTGTGACCTGTTTATGCACAGCATTTGTTGTGGCTGAGATCTTTAAATACATACTTTTATTCATAAATTGTATATTTGTTATATGGAGATGTTGGTTTGAAACAGTATTTTAAATTTCTGAACAGAATTGGTGATTAGCTAGAAGGAGAGATGTACAGTAATGTCAGCCAGAATTGTCCCTACTTATTCTTAGTACAGTGGACCCTTTTATAACAAGTGGGTTGTATAACATAAAATCTGTACAACATAAAAATTTCCAGAGATGGAGAAATTGGTTTAACAGAATCGCCTATGGGGCAAAGCCGTACAACATAAAATGGTCACGATTAGGGATTACTCCATTTTCAATGCATTCCTATGGGAAATTTGTATAAAGGGAATTTTGCTTAACAGAATTTTATTTGGAATGAATGACTTGAGTTATGAAAAATGTGAGTTATGAAAGGAAATCATTGGAAATGGGGATGCCCCATTAGGAAGTTTTTTTTTTCCAAAATAGGAAGCGTCGCCACAGCATCCATTTCCAATGATTGCCTTTCAGTACGAAACGCCACCCCGTGCATGCGGTGCATAACGTTTCTGGAACCAGGGCATCGGTTTCCAGTAATTTTCTTTTGAATTGAAAACCGATGCCCCTGTTCCAAAAATGCTACACACAGTATGCACGGGGCAGCGCTTTGTATTGAAAGGCCACCCCAATGTAGCTTTGCTCCGAAGCCGCAAAGTAGGGGAAGAGCTTCCCCACATTGATGGGTTCAGGGGAAACCCCTCAATCATCTGGCAGCTATGGAGGAGAAGTCTTCGCCTGTCGATTGATTAAGGGGTTCCCCCCCCCCCAACCCAGCAAAAGGGGGAGGGAGCTTTTCTCCTGCTTTGCTGGGTTGGGGCAGGTGCCCTGCTCAGCTTATTTTCCCTTCTCATTCTTCCCTCCTTTTTCTCTCTTCCTCTTTTTGCACTCCCTGTCTTTTTCTCCCATGTTTCCGCATTTCCAAGCTTCTCCTCCTCCTTGCACTCCCTGAAGCTTCTCTTTCTCTCTCACAGACACACACATTCACACCACAGAGGCAGGAGGAGGAAGAGGAGTGTGTGTGTGCACGTGTTCATGCATGCTGCAGCTCAGGACTGAAGCAATTCCTCCCCCGTCCATCTGATCCCTCCTTGAGTGAGGCTTCTTGTTTGTTTTAACTCTTCCTCCACCAGGAAGAATTAAAACCAGGTAAAATCCTCACTCAGGACTGACGCAATTCCCCTCACACCCCTCCATCCCATCCCTGACTGCCTGAGTGAGGCTTCTTGTTTAGGGACCCTACCGACTTGCGATGACTGAAAATCCGCGATATGCAGATGCGGGTCAGGTGGGGGGCGGGGGGGGATCAGATCCCCCACGGCGCTCACTGGGGTTGCTCCAAAACTTCTCGGAGCAGCGTGGGCAAGTGGCGTTGGGGGATCTGATTCCCCACCACCGGGAGACTTCTCGCAGCGGCGTGGTCGGGCTGCGTTGGGGGATCTGAGCCCCCGCTGCCGTCCGAGCATGCCGCCAGGAGACTTCTCACAGCTAAAGACCCTTTAAACCCGCCGGGGCTTTTCTCCTGGCTCCCAGTGGGAGGGGGAGAGAAGCCCTCGTGGGTTTGAAGGATCCTTAGCCAGCGAGCTTTGCCTCGGTGCCTAAAGACCTTTTAAATCACTGCCAATTCTCTCCCAGCTCCCAGTGGGAGGGGAAGAGAAGCAGCAGCGGTTTAAAGGTGGCGTGCTGCTGCTTCTGAGCCCCTACAGGGGCTTGGGAGAAGTCGCGCCGCACCCTTTTAAAAATCCCTTCCATTTACGAAGGCAAGTCTGCCTCCGTGAATGGAAGATATATCAAAACTGGCACGTGGTTTCTCCGGAGCCCCTGTGTGTGTGTGGGGGGGGGGTCGGGGAAGCCACACACCCTTTTAAAAATCCCTTCCATTCACGGACGCAGACTTGCTTCCGTGAATGGAAGGGATTTAAACACTGGTGCGCGGCTTCCCCAACCACCAACCCCGGGGGCTCTGGAGAAACCACGTGCCAGTTTTGATATCCCTTCCATTCTGAGCCCCCACCGCCGCCCGAATGCGCCACCCCGAGATTTCTCGCCCAGGCAGGTACTGCAATCCCACAATATAGTGGGACCGCAGTACCTGAACCGCGAAATGGCAGGGGGTGACTGTATGTTCTTACCTTCTGAACAGTAGGAGGCAGACTGGATAAGAGTATTACAATAATATAACCCCCCCCCCCCCCCCCCTGTTCTAATTGCTCCACTTCCATTATCTTTACACTCTGTTGTAATAGCTCTGAAAGTTGGACTACTTGGCTCCAGAGCCAGGCATCAGGAGTTCAGTTCTTCTCTGTGCCTCCTCAAATCATTCTTGACTTGCTCTGGAACCTTATGTGTGTTCTTAACAGTAGAGCCCCTTTATTTTCTCTTTTCTGATTCTTATTCCTTTAGTAGTTTGTTTATATGTATAACATTTTAAAAAAGCAATTTTACTGAACTGCCTCTGCACCTCCCCCCCCCCTTTCTAACAAATTTCCCATTACAATTGTATGGCCTTCTTGGCATTAATGAAGTTCTGTTCTGGCAGTGGATCTTAACTTTCACAGTCAGATAGTCATTCTCAGTGCTTACTTTGTTTGGCTGAGTGGCCTCTAGTTAGACTTGTTCAATTTGCAGAGGGTTCACCAAATTAACTTTTAAAAACTGATAAACTAGAGTGCATTTTAATCTATCCCCTTAAATTTTCAGTGTCTCTTTCCCCAGCCTGGGTGATGAATTCTGACCAAACCCTTCACTCAGTAATGAGAGATTTGAAACAATTCCCTACCTTCACCAAAATGCTAAAATAGAACAACCCAAAAGTCCTCTGAAACTGAACAGGGCAGTAATAAATGTCTACCCAAGGGGATGAAAATGCCAACACCTTTACTCCAGTCTGAAATGCTACTGGATTGACATGCTAACCCCCAGATCGTTGGCTCTATGGAGAGCTTAATCAGCATGAAGTATCCTGTTATCATCTCTGAAATTATCAACCTTGAACACATCGCAGTGAGATGAACACCTCCTTCAGCTTCTCAGTCATAGGGAGGACACCCAGAAGAATCAGTCACTGGACTCAAGCCTTTGATCCACTCCCAGAGCTCACCACTATTTAAGTGAGCCTCCAGTTCACATGACACAAACAGTATATGCATTCTGCAAAACTGGAGACACACTGTGTTCCTTTCAACAAAGGAAATTGCCCTGCCCATTTCAAGCCCACTATCTGTATCTTGGAGCTTTGGCCACTGACCTTCATGACTGAGATCCACTCATTCCAATTCAAGGTCCCCCACAATATCAGTCTTTCTACCATTCACTATACTGTACTTGGATCCCAAATGTCGAATGGACGAAGTATGTGCACCATTCTTTTGCCCAGCCAATTAATTTTACAAAAAGATGGGTTGACAGTCACTACTGGCTTGAAGACGTGTGATATTACTTGCCAGAAGCTTCCCCTCAACATCAAGGTCACACAAGTTCACTAGCTAAAACATACCAATCATGTAATCCATGACACTGGTCTACCAAGATACTGTGCAACTTCTCTCTATTTCTTAGTGAGCTGATGAGCTGCAAAGATAGCATCGGACATTCTGCATCTGCTCCACATGTTCTCTCCATTTCTCATTTCCAGTGGACCAGTGCGTCATTGTTACAGTCCACCTTTCCGGTTAGATTAATACTGAAAACACCTTGGACATCAAGACAAGCATGATTTACAACTCTTGTTACTGATGTCAAATGACACGTAGAGTCCCGTCCCCCCCCCCGCCACCACTTGTCTTTTACTTCCAGGTTAACCTCCTGTTAATTTTCTATCCCAATACTGTATTAAAAATGTTTTAGTATAAGGCATTTTAAAAATCACCCATGCCTTTATGACTTTTCAGGGACATTCTTATTCCTTCCCTAGCTGAGACAGAAATACTGCAGTGTTATATGGGATGTTAGACTGTTCATACTGTCTCTTGCAACATACTATGACCAATACATTACATCTCCATATTATGCTCTAGTATCTTCTGAAGTCTATCAAATATAGGCAAGGTTTCCTTGTCGTCCTGGAGAGTAGTGGCCAGTGGGCTTCACGGGATTCTTTCTTGGACCCAGGCTTGTTCAATAATATTTACTCAATATATGTATAATGTCATTTTTATTTTGTTGTTTTAACGTTACTTGTACACCGCCTGGAGTTGTGATTTGAATTAAACCTGGCAGTATATAAATCTATAAACAAAACAAGCAAACAACATTGTTACAAATGACTTGTATGAAGGCAGGGAGGTGGTGCACATAGTTTATCAACAAGGATTTCTGATTCTCTTTACCTTTTCTAAAATAGTACCAGCTAAATGTTCCATGTAATAGTATTGAAATGGAAAAGCTAGGACAATAAGAGTGGTTTTTGCTTAGAAACTTTGTGAGGTTGTTTCGTATTCAGTAGTCAAGGCTGCAGTCGGTGGCATGGTGGATCGCTCCTATGATTATATGACTCCAATATCTTTATCTCTAGGTGGCTACAGTGTCAATGGAGGATCTGGGGAAACTACTTATGGTCGGAAGTCGTTGGGGCAAGAGCTGAGAGTTAACAATGTGACCAATTCTGACTTTACCAGTATTCAGCATGGAAATCGTGCTTTAGTCACAAAAGACATGAGGAAAACACAGGGTATGGATTATGTCAATTTTGAAGTATCACTGCAGTGATGACAATGATTTTGTATTTTTTGTTAGATTTTTCCCTGATGACAATGATTTTATATTATTACAGTATGAACAGTTGACATTTTCCAGAGTTGATATTTGTGAATTATTAGGACATGTGAAGCCTCTTAATTAGACTATAATTTGCTATAAATTGGTTATGTCTTAAATCCAAGATGTATTGGGGCTGTTCATTGATAATGCTGACCCTTTAACACTTACTGCTTTGCAGTAAAATCCCTGTAGCAGAACAGCTCCAAGTTCTTTGTCCACTAGTTCTGAAGAAAACCTACTGGTGTATTTTGCTTTATTTATTTATTTATTTATTTATTTATTTATTTATTTATTTATTTATTTATTTATTTATTTATTTATTGTACCATCTGACCAAAGGTCAGAGTTCAGTTTTATATTTGAAAAGAAACATGCACTTTTGTGTTAATATTTCCATTTCTAGAGCGATCATTGTCTTACTCTGATGAGTCTCGACTGTCAAATCTTCTTCGGAGGATTACTCGGGAAGATGACAGAGACCGAAGACTGGCGACTGTAAAGCAATTGAAGGAATTCATTCAGCAGCCAGAGAACAAACTGGTTAAGTACTGTGGGCATGCCTTCTTTCAGCAGTCTATGAATAAGAGGATTCCTTGTGTTGGGGGTGCATCTCCTTAGTAAGAAATATGAGATACCTTACCAAGTGCCTTATTCATCTTCATCATATCACATACATCCTTTTGATTATTCCCTTCATCCACCCTTTCCTGGCCATCTTTCTCTGTAGTTAGATAGGCTAGCCATAGATGATAGGCATACTGTCCAACTCCAGCCCTGTGTTTCACACCTGCATCATATGTTGGGCTCCGTCTTGAAAGAACATTTCATAAGCATAGCCTTTGAGAGGTAACAGCACAGTGACCTGGTGGAGCAGGTCTGTATATAGGGTGCCCCTCACCCCCCACAAGTCTTCTAACCTTGACAGCGCCCATGGAGTTTAGCCACTCCTAACCATTTTCCTCTTCTTCAGCCTAGTGACTTCCCCATGGAGAAGCTTACCAAGGCACTTCTATCAAGATTTCAGTGTTTTAGCTATAGTTACCAGAGTTGTGGAATGAGTTCCTAGGGATTTCTGGTAGCTGTAGTGAAAAAAAAATCTAAATTTATTTGCCTTATCTTTATCAAAATTAATGATTAAATTTATACATCTTTTTGAACTATATTGTACCCTTATTGTGAATGGAAACTGTTTTGTATAAAGAGATAGGATTCATCTTTGTGTATCTGTGAGGATCAAGTTCACAGTTACGCTCCTGTCTTTATTATCAGGCCGTAGCATTTGATTTGACTTCTTTCTTCTTCTTCTTCTTCTTCTTCTTCTTCTTCTTCTTCTTCTTCTTCTTCTTCTTCTTCTTCTTCTTCTTCTTCTTCTTCTTCTTCTTCTTCTTCTTCTTCTTCTTCTTCTTCTTCTTCTTCTTCTTCTTCTTCTTCTCCTCCTCCTCCTCCTCCTCCTCCTCCTCCTCCTCCTCCTCCTCCTCCTCCTCCTCCTCCTCTCCTCCTTCTTCCTCTCTTCCTCCTCCTCCTTTTCTTCTTCCTTTTCTTCTTCCTCTTCTCTTCCTCCTCCTCCTCCTCCTCCTCCTCCTCCTCCTAGGCCTAGGGCAGGCATGTCTAAACTTCGGCCCTCCAGATGTTTTGGACTGCAACTCCCACAGTCCTTTACCATTGGCAATCTAAATTTAGAATTTTGGGAGCTGTGGTCCAAAACATCAGGAGGGCCAAAGTTTGGACATGCCTGGCCTAGGGTGTTCAACCAGTGTTGTTTTGGTTGTCCCCTCAGTCAGGGTCTGCTGATCTCCAGGGTGAGACTCTGCTGCCACAGAGGGTGGTGGAGTCTCCTTCTTTGGAGGTTTTTAAGCAGAGTCTGGATGGCCATCTGTTGGAAATACTGTGATGGGGTTCCTGCATGGCAGGGGGTTGGACTAGGTGTCCCTTGAAGTATCTTCCAACTCTATGATTCTATGATTCTTCTTCTGTCTATGCCAGGCAGGGGAGGGTCGGGGGGCACTCCCCTTAATGCTGAGCAGTGGCTGCAATCCCTGTTCGTCCAGGGGACTCAGTCAAGACTGAATATCTGCCTAAGGTATTACAACCAAACCCCAAAAGATAGGACATCAGAACGGGCTGGAATTTTGGGGGCATAGGAAGACTCCAAGATCAAATTGCTCATAGCCCGAACAGCTGAGAGTCTCTCCCCTTTACAGCAGCCACAGCAATCAGTGTCTGTTCCCAGTTGCCATCTTACTCCTACACAATTAAAGGATTCCAGGGATCTGAATTATATTGATGTTGATTGATACACCATAAATAATGTAGTTGTTAACTGTAAGCCATCCAGGAAAGTCTTATGTCATGAAAGACAGGATATAAGTTGTTGTAAAAGAATAACATTTCTCTCTCATTTTTGAACTACATTTTCCTTTATAATATACCATTTTAATTCTGTTTGAGGGAAGCAGATTTAGGGTTATGGACTAAACAGACAAAGCATGTATTGGAAGAGAATTTCAGAGTTAAAAGTAGAAGATGGAAAATATAGATGGAAGTCAGTTCTTCAAGTAAGAACGAAGCACTGAACTCTTAGTGAGGCCAGGTCGCTCTTGTTTTAGTGGAGTTGTTTCTTGTACAGCAGTTGGTGCCTGTAATTCATTTGGCTGATGGGTGAGGGTAGCATATTCATTTTTCTTCTGCAGTCTATGAATGCACGGAATAGGTCAAAGATACATTTGCTTTGTAACCTTAAAAGGGGGTGCTGTTTTCATCCAGGTGTTTATATAGTTAAAACAATGTATAGTTGACATATAGTCCATTGGTATCACTTATTTCCAGAGACCACTTAGTATTGGGGTGGCTAAATTTTTGAAAAATAAATAAATATAATAAATCTTAAAATATTTTATGAAGGCTCTCGTAATTATTGCTGCACAAGCATGAAGTTATATACTGTGCTCTTAGGAGGAGAAAGCATATATCTCAAGCCGGTGTCATAGATCAGGCTATCTAGTACATAGATCTTGTACTCCAAAAATGTTTATTCCACTTATAACTGACAGCAGCGGGCAGTCCATAATACATTATTGCAAACTCAGTAAACATTTTTCTGCAAGAGAAATAGTGTGGCAATCAGCAGTGTTGGTCTTTCAAATGATGAGACAATCTGAAAAAAACAGTAATATTTTTTTTCTAAGTGCTGTATATGTTGATTGTTACAGGTACTTGTTAAACAGCTGGATAATATCTTGACTGCCATACATGATGTACTAAATGAAAGGTATGTTGAAATAAGAGAGGTTTTCTTAGATTTCATTTGTCATTAAGCTTCCAGGGAACATTTCCAGTCGGGCACAGGGACTAATGTTTAGACTGCCATGGAAGAGACATACCACCATTTAAGTGAAAAACATCACATTTGTCTTGCTACTGTTTGGCTGGCCTGAGTTCTAATAATCATTTTCAGAATTCAATCTGAGAGGATGTACAAAACATCTGCTCATCAAATGAGCTTGCTCTGAGGGCAAGGTAGTTTTAGTGCAACTTGAGTGTCATCAGCATGTTTCCATTACCTGGAGGTGTGTTTTTTTTTTTTTGGTACTTGGGCTGCCCCAGGTTTTAAGGTTCTACGTTACAGTGTTTGCTTTGAGGCTTTAGATGAATATGAACAAAAGGTGCTTTATTGCATTATGTTCTCTGAATTCAGACGTTACTGAATGTTTTTGGGAGTTGATGAATGTCAGGCATGCTTGACTGCTATTACTCCTAAATAGATCTGTTAGGCTGAACTAACTAGTGTAGGTCAGAGATACACATTCATAACCCAAGGTGAACAGATTTGCCCACCTAAAACAAAACAGGCACCAAGGTAGCCTCATCTAGACTCTGAAGGCACTGTTCCTGCTCTTCTAGGTATGTCTGTGAAGATTCTCAGTCATCCAGGTGAGTTTATCTGGAAGTTGTGTCATGGCAACTGGACTTCTTTTCTTGAGAGTTTAAATAGTTTCGCTGCTCATCCAAACAGCTTTGTCAGTCTGAGGAAAGCTAGTTGCGAGTTCTCCATTTTATAGTTCACTTTGACCTTATGTCATCCTGGTCTGAAATAGGCTCATAAGATGAAAAATGGCCTGAATAGGCTCATTAGTGGACAATAGTCTCAATAGGCCATTAGGTGAACAATGGCCTAAGATGCTGAAACTCATAAAGTATGGGTTGTTAGCCTTGGTGGTGGAGGTGTGAAGCATGTTTGATTTGTATGGGTATTGTTGAAATTGCTGCCTGATAGTTGGCAGATAGACTATGCCTGAGCCCCCCCCCCCCACCTCTGTTGAGAGAAGGGTTTTCAATACTCACATGAATGACTTTCCTGACCCCTCTTTCAAACCACCTGTCTTCTCTGTCTAATATGTGTACAACCTCATCTTCGAAAGAGTGCCCTTTGTCCTTCAAGTGGAGGTGTACTGCTGATTTTGGTCCTGAGCTATTGCCCCTCCTATGTTGGGCCATCATCCTTTTTAATGCCTCTTTTGTTTCTCCAATGTAGAGGCCTGCACACTTCTTGCTGCTTTGGACTGTGTATACTATATTGCTCCTTTTGTGTATTGGTGTCAGGTCCTTTGGGTGGACGAGTCTCTGCCTTAGTGTGTTTGTGGGTTTGAAATAAACAGGGATCCTTTTAAGCTTTTCAGACACTTCAGCCATGTAGCCATTCATGTGAGTATTGAAAACCCCTCTCTCAACAGAGTTGGGGGGCTCAGGCACAGTCTATCTGATACTTATCAGGCAGTGATTTCAACAGTACCCAGATAAATCAAAAATACTTCACACCTCCACCACCAAAGCCATAGCTAACGACCCATACTTTATGGGTTTCAGCACCTTGGGCCATTTTTCACCTAATGGCCTATTGAGACTATTGTCCACCTAATGAGCCTATTCAGGCCATTGTTCATCTTATCATCCTATTTCAAACCAGGGGGACATGTCATAGTGAACTATAAGATGGAGGACTTGCAACTAGCTCTCCTCAGATTGACGAAGCTGTTTGGATGAGCAGCAAAACATTACAGTCTCTCAAGAAAAGAAGTCCAGTTGCCATGACTCAACTTCCAGAGCTCTTCTAGGTAGTATTTTGATTCCATGGGATGACAAGAAATTGGAAGCTGGTGAATAGAGGTTCAACAGAAGGCTGTGTGTACAGATTATGGCTTCTAGAACTCCCTGCTTTGCTAAACGGATCCCCGCTCATTGATGTAGAACTGCTGATGAGAATCAGAAGGGTGTAAATAGGACAGGGATGTGTGGGTAAGAACAAGTGTGAGAACAGGAAGGTGTTATATCTATGTAAGAGGTAATAAGGCTTATCCATGTCAATGATTTTTGGTGTATCTATGAGATAGAGTGTGACTGTGGATGGCACACCACATATAAGAGAGGGTAGATTTTTATTCCTTCTCTGAATACACCTTCAATCATACTATCTAGCAAGGTACTCCATGTGAATCCACGCAGGCAGCAAGTTCAAGAAGGCACTTGTGAGTATGGGGGAAGAAAGAGAGCTTCTGCCCCAAACAATGTGTTTCCACTTCTTAACATGATATTAATGGAAAGTGTTAACCTTATCATGACCATGTATGCCAGCCTTTGTTGTTAACATTGGCTAAGTGACTCCTTAACATTTGTCTCTTCTCTTCCATAAATGCAGTAGCAAATTGCTTCAAGAACTGAGACAGGAGGGCGCTTGCTGTCTTGGCCTCCTTTGTGCTTCTCTCAGCTATGAAGCGGAGAAAATCTTTAAATGGATTTTTAGCAAATTTAGCTCATCTGCTAAAGACGAAGTGAAGCTTCTCTACTTATGTGCAACTTACAAAGCACTGGAGACTGTGGGAGAGAAGAAAGCCTTTTCATCAGTAATGCAAGTAAGTAAAACAGTGACATTGGATCGCTCTGTTTTTAGTACACTGAATGGTTTTTAAAATGAACATACTGGAATGTAATGGGTATGGCATATGGTTGAAGTGATTAAATGTTTAAATATATACAGTTTTATGAAATGCATTTCACTGTACCAAGAATAGATCATAACCGTCCACTAGAATTCAAAGGGATTGATGATTGTCACATAGTCCCATGAATGTTGCAACCAAAAAAAAAAATATATGCCTGACAGGATGCCTATTGGAAAACTCATTCTGATCACACTGGTCTTCGTTTTAGTGCCTTGTAATTAGAGGTGGGTTGTTTGTATTTGTATTCTACCCTTAGGATACAAATACAAATATCAGCACCACAGATGCTGATGCAGCCCTGTACCTTCCCTGAACCAGACCAGCCACTTACTGGTTGCTGCGTGGCATACGGGGCTGTCATTATCATGGCTGCACCAATCACGGCAGCAGATTTGCAAGCTTTTCCCTGCTTCCCCACACAGCCATCCACTTCACTACGGGGACAGGATGGAGAGTTTCCTTGCTGTGCCTAATGATAGGAATATGAATGTCCCACCTCTACTTATAATACATGATACTCATTAGTCTCTGTATTTCGGGCAGAATAGAAGCCTGATTTGAGGGAAGTACATGCCTTCTGAACTTTTACTCATGTTTTAAATAACTGTCCTCTATTCATTGAAAAGACACTGAATATAAATATCTCTGAGTAATAACCAACATTGTATTTGTTTAGTGTTTCATTGGCTTTGTGTCCTTTACTCCTACAGCTTGTCATGACTAGCTTACAGTCTATTCTAGAGAATGTGGATACACCGGACTTGCTGTGCAAATGTGTCATGTGTATCCTTCATGTGTCCCGATGTTATCCTCACATTTTCAGCACTAATTTTAGGGTAAGGCCTTTCACCTCTATTGTTTTGATGAATATAGACACATTATGTATTATAGATGGGCCTTTATGGGCCCAGTGTTCTTAAACATTTTTATTTAAAAAAAAAAAAACTGGATCGGGGTGCAAGTAATGCTAATTAGATTTTCAGAAAACACAAAGTTGGGTGAAACAGTTAATACCCTAGAAAACAGAAGCAAAACTCAAAACTATATGGATAAGCTTGAGCACGGGTGAAAACAACAGAATGAAATTCAATGGGGGTAAATGCAAATTGTGGCACCTGGGAAAAAGAAACCAAATGCACAGTTACAAGATGGGGGATACTTGGTTCAGTGATATTACGAGTGAAAAGGATCTTGGAATTGTCATAGATCACAAGCTGAATATGAGCCACCATTGCAATTTGGCTACAAAAAAGGCAAATGCTATTTTAGGCTGCATTAGTAGAAACTTACTGTATATATTCGAATATAAGCCTAGTTTTTCAGCCCTAATTTTGGGCTGGAAAAAGGGGCCCTCGGCTTATCTTCGGGTCAATACTTTTAGCCACTGAGGCAAGTGCTTGGGCTGGTGAGTAAAAGTCATTTTAAACACCGTGCACCACTTCCCCTGACACCCTCCCCCATGTTGCAGGGGAGTGGCCTACAATGTTTAAAATGACTTTTTAGCCACCAACCCAAGCACTGGCCTTGGTGGCTAAAAGTCATTTTAAACATCACACATTGCCCCCCCCCCAGCTCACAAAGGAGGAGCTGCCAGGCCCTGCTGCATTTCCCACCCTAGACTTATACTTGAGTCAATAATTTTTCCCAGTTTTTGGGGGGTTAAATTAGGGCCCCCGACTTATACTCGGGTCGACTTATACTCGAGTATATACAGGTAGTTTCTAAATCCTAGTTCACCTGTATTTGGCATTGGTTAGACCAGATCTTGAGTACTGAGTACACCGTACTTGAAGAAAGATGCTGACAAACGAATAAATTCAGAGGAGGGTAAAAAGGATGATGAGGGGACTGAAATCCTAGCCCTATGAGGAAAGACTAAAAAGTGTATAATCCTAAGAAAAGGAGACTGAGGCTAGCACTTTTCAAATACTTGAAAGGCTGTCATACAGAAGAGGGACAGGACCTGTTCTCGATCATCCTTGAGAGCAGAAAACGTAACAGTGGGTTCAAGTTACAGGCTCAAGTTGAAAATCAGGAAAAACTTCCCAATAGAGCAGGTGGTAAGTGCTCTAACACTGGCAGCATTCAAGAGAAATTTAGATAGCCACTTAGCAGATATCCTTTGATTTGTATTCCTGCACTGAGCTGGGAGTTGAACTTGATAGCTTTATAGGCCACTTCCAACTTCATTGATTTTATTATTTTATTGCTTTCTAAGGACACTGTTGACATTTTAGTTGGCTGGCATATCGATCACACTCAGAAACCTTCTCTGACCCTGCTAGTGTCAGGTAAGTCTGCAAAAGTAAGTTTGTGCCACATGATGAACATATATCCATGTTTTGGTCTTCTATTGGAAGGAGAAGAGTAATTCAATACTCTACTTATTATGGAGAATTGATGTTTCTCTGAGGGTTTGACTTGAAATTTGTGAACTGTGGAATAAATAAGAAATGTTTGGCTACTTTAAATATTAGAATTTTAAATAAAATTTAAAAATATATAAAATTTAAAAATATAAAATTTCTAGTCATACAAGAACTGAGAAGTAGGAAGTAATTGAAAATGTTTCTTGGTTTTCAAGACATTATTGGGCTACAGCACCTGGCCTACCTGATCTCTGGCTGTATTGACGGGTTCATGCCAGTTCCGTTTCATCTGTGGGAAGGGTTGAGAAAGGCTGCCCTAATAAATTGAGCACATATGTTTGCCAAGTTTCTGAAACTTCATTAGTCCTGAATTATAGCATAAAATAGAACAAAATGCATTTCATACCCTGTTCCAAAAGATCCTTTGTTTTAGACACTTGCTTGGAGCTTCTCAGCTTCTTCTTTAGTACTTAATTTGTTAGTATTCATTATTGATAAGCTTGACCAGGAAGCTTCTCTTTCTCACTAGTTGATCTATTCTTTCAGCTGGATGACCACACAGTGTTCTAGCTTGCTTTTTAGAAAAATAGATTTGTTAAATTGATGGTTTCTGGGACTCAGTAGCTGAAGCATTTGAAACCCTATTCTATAATATAGGATTTATTTGAGGCCAGTAGTTTTATAAGTTTTTACATGATCTTATTTCAGAGCGAACAAACATACGTTGATCTTAACTTCTCATTGGTCTGGCACTTTCTGCAGGATGGTTACAGAGCCTGGAACCATTTTGGGTAGCTGACCTTGCATTTTCTACGACACTTTTGGGTCAGTTTCTAGAGGATATGGAAGCTTATGCTGAGGTAATAAAACATTTGTCTTGATAATTGCTGAGAACGGAGTAGGTAAGGGGTATTGTTATATATTCCAGGCCTGCCCAACAGGTAGACCGCGGGCTACCAGTAGCCTGCGAAGGGTTCAAAAGTAGCCCGCCGGCCACTAATAAAAAAGTGAGGAGATAAATTCTCCACCACTCCCTCCCCCATCATCCCAAAGACCACCACTGCCCCAGCAAACTTTTGGGTTTGCCAGGCCGCTGTCTCAGCCGAGCGGTGGAGTTCAAGGGCCATGGTGTGGTCCCCTGCTCCCCCTGCTGACCAGATGATTCAGCGTGTGCAAGGGAAGCATATGCATGGTCAGCCTTCCCATAGGAATGAATTGAAAATCAATTAATCCGTTCCGGAGGGAACAAATTTCAATGCATTCCTATGGGAAACCGCTGTTCTACTTAACAAATTTTTTTACTTACAAGCATGTACTTGGAATGGATAAAATTTGTAAGTAGAGGTGTAGTAGACCTCAGGCACTTTGGGCCAGAAAAAGTAGACCTCGGCTTGTTCAAAGTTGTACAGCCCTGATATATTCTATACTCATGTATATGTTAACTTGAGCCAGGACCCATTGGGGTGTACCACTATCATTTTGATTTAAATCAAAGCAAATCATGTTGTAGACTGCTAGTCAGTAGCACTTTATTTTAAAAACTCCAATTTGAAATAAATTCAAAATTAGATTTTTAAAATTAAAATTGAATTTTTAGTATTAAAATTAGATTTTTAAAAATGCTTTATTTGAAAAGAGAATATTATGAACACAGCAACAAAAAGTGCTGACTGTTAGCGAAAATGAGTCAAAGAAGAGTAAAGAAAGCAGGGTAATTCGGTATCAAAAAGGAAAAAGATGTAGCAAAATGAAATAAAAATTGGTGGCATTAAAATTTTTAAATAATTTGCTAATAAAAATTCATCAGCATTTAAAACTCATGAATATATGGAGAGTAATATTAATAAGAAAATACAAAAGAAAATAAAGAGAATTGATTAATTAAAAATGAAGAAGAGATGGGATTATAAGTAAATTGAAAATAGGCAAAACACTGGGTTCTGATGGGTTGGGACTAGAATTTTATAAAGCATCAAGAAACTACTTATTCTCAGAGTGAAAAATATTTAATAAGATTACTAAAGGTAGAGATCCCTCAGTCATGGAAAAAAATCAGTAATAGTGTTAATCTTAGAAGCCAGGTAAAGCACCATCAGGTAATGGAATCAGACAATTAATCAAGATGCAAAGATATTTACAGCAATTTTAGTAAAAAGATTAAATAGTTTTCTAGGAAAGTATATAAATGAAGATCAAAGTGGCTTTATTAGTTTCTGACCCAGACTGTACCAAGACTATCTAGTTTGGCTGATTAGGAAAAATGGCAGAATCAGATTCAAAACTAATACCAGAATGAAAGATTATTTAGTTCTCTAAGTCAGCCCAAATGAATCCCATGTATAAATATAAAATATCAATCTAAGACTTAAAACTGAAAATAGATTTAAGGTACAGTGGTACCTTGTATAAAGGAGTTAATTCGTTCCATATGAAATTAAGTTAAGCAAATTTTCTTTTATACAAATTTCCCATAGGAATGCTTTGAAAACAGAGTAATCCCTAATTGTGACCATTTTTATGTTGTACAGATTCACCCCATAGGCAATTCTGTTAAGCAAATTACCCCTATCTCCAGAATTGTTTATGTTGTACAGATTTTATGTTATACAAACCATTTGTTATACGAGGGTCCACTGTATCTGGAAGTTGAGTCATGGTAAGGCCTCAACTTGGTTTCATAGCACCCTGGTTTGAATAGGCTCATTAGGTGGACAGTGGCCTGGGTAGGCTCGTTAGATATACAATGGCCGGAGGTGTGTGTAAATAATGAGCCCATTCAGGCCATTGTCCACCTAACAAGCCTATTCAGACCAGGGTGTTGTGAAACCAAGGTGAACTATAAATTGGAGGCCTCTCCACTAACTTTCCCCAGACTGATGAAGCTGCTTGGATGAGTAGCAAAACATTTCAACCTCATAAGAAAATAAGTCCAGATGCCATGATTCAACTTCCAGATAACCTCACCTGGATGACTGAGATAGAATTACAGTATTATTTTCCTGTTGCTCAAAGGAAAATGAGGCTGGTAGAAGGTAGTGCTGCTTGTTAGAGAAGGACACTATTATTTCTATCCCAAATGAACACAAGAAAATGAATGCGTGTATGTGTGTATATATAGCCATTAAAACATGAAGAATTTGCAGTTCTGAATTAATACATACTGAACACTGTCTGTTTCTTCATGTAGGATCTTGGCCATGTGGCTTCTGGAGAATCAGTAGATGAAGATATTCCTCCTCCTTCTGTTTCACTGCCCAAATTGGCAGCACTGCTTCGAGTTTTCAGTACAGTAGTAAGGAGTATTGGAGAGCGCTTCAGTCCTATTAGAGGGCCACCAATTACTGACGTATATGTGGCTGATGTAAGTCTCAATATCTGTTTCATGTCACTTGCTGTTTTATTTGGTAGTTATCTATAAATTCAGCTCTTTAAAACCCCTCCTGTTTATGAATTTGAGATATTGTGCTTCTGTAGCCATAATTCAAAGTGCCAGAAAATGTCCAGAGATTGCTGCAGAATAGCATGCCTGCATTGCTAGCAGGAACAGGATGCAAAGCTTTACATAGCAAAGAGCAGCTTGAAGATTGACAACACCAACATCAACAGTCCAGATGGTCCAAAGCAGGGGTCCTCAACCTAAGGCCCGGGGGCCGGATGCGCCCCCCCCAGGGTCCTGAATCCAGCCCCCAGGACCAATTGCAGACCCCCCCACCTACCCCAAGCTTTGCAAGCAAGCCAGCCTCCGCAGCTGCTTCTATTGCTGAGGTGGTCTATGTCGTTTCCCCCACTCCCTCCACCCACCACCCAGATGATCAGCATGCTAGCTAGTGGGACAGTTCAAAGTGGGAGGGCCACGGCAAGGTCTCCCGCTCCCCCCCCCCCGCTGCCCAGATGGTCGAGGCACCAGATGCAGCCAAGCAGGGCAATTTAAGATGTCGGCCTTTTGGGGGGGGGGGACTGTGTTCCGGCCCCCAGTGGTGTCTGGGGGGTAGTGGACCGGCCCGCTGTTTGAAAACTTTGAAGACCCCTGGTCCAAAGGATACCCTCTTCTAATTACTATCATTTACACTTGTTGTAAAACAGCCCTGACAGTTACTGTGTGCTTGGGCGAGAAGTCAGATTAACTGATGAAAAAGGATTCCGTCTGGGATTTTTTCTTGTATGGTGTCACTTTGTGCATGGTAGTGGTGCTTGGGGAATCCTGTTCAACACCATGACCATTGTCTAGTGCAACAATCTATTCCATTCTGGTTGGGAGGATAATAAGGGACAATATTGTTTAAGAGGTCCTGTTGGCGGAGGGGAGCCTGTTGTTTAGTTTTATTTTATTTTATCTTTTATCTTTGTATTTTATTGCTTTATAAAATGTAATAAAAATAGTTTACTTGATTCCCAATACTACTTCACATGTACGGTGGTGCTTTGAGTTACAAATGCCCATAGTTGCCAAAAACGAAGGGAAATCCATGTGGGAATGGAAGTCTTCTGTGAAAACCTCGAGATACGAAAATTTTGCAGAAGACTTCAATTGCTAGGGTGTATTGCGCCCCATTCGATTTCGAGTTACGAAAACATCAAGATACGAAGTGTCATGAGGAACTGATTAGCATCGTAACTCGAGGCACCACTGTACAGTGGTCCCCTGCCCTTTCGCGGTTCATATACTGCGGTCCTGCTATACCGCGGGACTGCAGTACCCCGAAAGTGCTTGAGTGAAGGGGGGAGGCTTGGGGGCTTTTTAAACCTTCCCCCCGAGCCCCGGGCTCCAGCTGATTGGTGCCGGGGTGGGAAAAAAAAAGGTTTTTCTCCCCCACCCCAGCACCAATCAGCTGGAGCCCAGGGCTTGCCTCCAGAGGTATAGCACGCTGCTTCTCCCCACCCCCTCGGGGTGCTGGCAAGCGGCGCGCAATGTTTAAAAGGCTATCGGCCGCGAAGCCAAGCGCTTGGCTCTGCCGCCAAAAGTCCTTTTTAAAGATCACCCGCCGCTCACCTGCATCCCCCAGGGGTGCAAGTGAGCGGCGTGCGATGCTAAAAGGGCTTTCGGCCGCAGAGCCGAGTGCTCAGTTCTGCGGCCGAGAGCCATTTTAAAAGATTGTGCGCCGCTCACCCGCACCCCCCCAGGTGCTGGCGAGCGGCACGCAATGCTAAAAGGGTTGGGGGGGGGAACCGAGTGCTTGGCTACGCGGCCGAGAGCCCTGTTAAAATATCACGTGCCGCTCGCCTGCATCCCCCAGTGATCATGTGACTTGAAATATCCTTAGAAATGTATGTCAAGAAGCTGATAGATATTTCATGGTCATATCATTGGGACAAAGATTGATCTAATATTTATTAGTTCAGGAGGGGAAGATTTTGTCAAGTGGCGTTCTAATACTTGTAATTATCTACCACTGGTTGTGCTGGGTAGGGATTCATTCTGCTGGAATCAAAGTTTTTGGCTTATTTGATTGGGTGTTTATGGAAGAATATTGTTTTTTAAACTGAATTTGCTGGCTTTTGAATCGTGGGCACAGAACGAAAATATGGTACATCCATAAATTGGAGGTTTTTAAAGAATTGGATTTCCTGGCTTTTTTTTTTTTTAAATGGGAATTTAAATTTACATATGCTACATACAAATCCAGTCAGAAATTTCCCTCATAAAGAATGACCCACTGGTAGGCAGGCATGTCCAAACTTCGGCCCTCCTGATGTTTTGGACCACAACTCCCAGAATTCTAAGCTTAGAATTCCAGTGGCAAAGGACTGTGGGAATTGCAGTCCAAAACATCTGGCGGGCCGAAGTTTGGACATGCCTGGGCTATAGACAGTGGTTACTGGGAGAAAACAAGTGAGAATGCTGGAATGTAGCTGTAGTCCCTCTATGCCAAAATATATTGAAAGACTCTTTGAGACTTAATGAAATGATGAACCAAAGGCTTGAGGAGGTGTCAGGAAATGTTACTGGAGCCAAACCCGGCCTCCAGACACCACTACGCAAAGATCCTCTACCACACTATCACAGAAAAGTAGAAAAGACATAAAACTCAAAGTTATAGTAAAAACAATGCAAAGCAAGGCAAAAAGTTTCAGCTTAATGTCAGCAGTTTCAGGAAAGCAACCTTAGAAAATAATGAAAGCTAAGTTATTTTCTCACTATGGACTACAAAACCCATTGTCAGTACATATCTGCAATAACTAATTCTGTTACAATGTAGCCGTGCGGTAATGCTCTTTCTAACACTGAACGCACATACAGTGGTACCTTGCATAAAGGAATTAATTCGTTCCAAATAAAATTATGTTAAGCAAATTTTCCTTTATACAAATTCCCATAGGAATGCACTGAAAACAGAGTGATCCCATTTTATGTTGTACGGATTCTCCCCATAGGCGATTCTGTTAAGCAAATTTCCCCTATCTCCGGAATTTTTATGTTGTACAAATTTTGTTATACAAGCTGTTTGTTATACAAGGGTCCACTGTACTATAATACCTCGTAAGACAAATGCCTGACAATGCAATTTCTGGGGATAGGAAAAACTCGTAAGATAAGTTTTTCCTTCCTCTTTGCCTTCATCTTACGAGGTGCCATTGATCCTCACCAAGACTGGACTCTTTGCAAGGGAACATCCCAGGCTGGCTGAGGATCACTGGGTCCCTGCTCTGCCCACCAAATTGGTGGGTGAAACAGGGACCCATTGATCTTTGCCTAGCCCGTGCGGCTCGGAAAGGAAGCAGCAGTGGCAATCTGCCGCTGCCGTTTGCCTTCCAAGCCTCTTGGACTGGGCGAAGATCTGATCGCTGTGTCGGGCAGGCAGTTTTCAAAGAGCTACAGCCGATAACACCTCGGCTGCAGCCCTTTGAAAACACTAGCCCGCCATAGCGAGCTGTGCACAGAGCCCTTGGCGAAAGCGGGGCAGCACCTTGTAAGCACACAAGAGGCTGCCTTGCTTTCCTTACGGGCCATGCACAGAGGTTTAAGTAAGGTAAGGATTTTTCCATATAATGTGTAAAGATGAGATACCGTATATACTTGAGTATAAGTCGACCCATGTATAAGTCGAGGCCCCTAATTTAACCCCCCCAAAACTGGGGAAACGTATTGATTCGAGTATAAGTCTAGGGTGGGAAATGCAGCAGGGCCTGGCAGCTTCTCCTTTGTGAGCTGGGGGAGTGGTGTGTGATGTTTAAAATGACTTTTAGCCACTGATGCAAGTGCTTGGGTCAGTGGCTAAAAGTCATTTTAAACATCGGGCACCACTCCCCCGTGATGCAAAGGAGGGTCACGAGAAGCGGCACACAATGTTTAAAATGACTTTTAGCCACCGACCCAAGTACTTGCCTCAGTGGCTAAAAGTATTGACCCGCATATAAGCTGAGGGCCCCTTTTTCCAGCCCAAAATTAGGGCTGAAAAACTAGGCTTATATTTGAGTATATACAGTATATACTATCTGATTCCACTTACATAGTGGGACATGTGTTCTTTATGTTTTATTCCTTCCTATTTCAAACTTCTTTAAAATGGCGGCATTACTATTTCACTAATTTAAAAGTGTTGGTTAAGTGGAAGGGCGTTAGATGTGTGTGAGGTTTCAGCCTGATTTCAGAAGTCGATACACATGATTCCCCTGCTTTGTTCTGTACAGGTTCTGTACAGGGTACTGAGATGTGTGACAGCGGCTAGTCAAGTCTTCTTTTCTGAGGCCGTGTTGACAGCTGCCAATGAGTGTGTCGGCGTCCTGCTTGGTAGTCTGGATCCCAGTATAAGTATACGATTTGACACAGTAATCTCTTATGGATTAGATCAACTGAAAAATTGTCAGATTTGTGGTACGGATTATATCATCTCTGTGCTGGTCTTATTGATGCTGGTACGTACCACACTCAATATCTCAATTACAAAGTATATTAATGCTCATTTAGAAACCTAAATATTGAACCAATTTCTAAGTGTACTGCGGAGACTTAAATTAATAATTTATTTAAATTTTGGTTATTTTGTCATTTTTATTGACTTAAAGAAATTGCTTAAAGCTTGCCATCCAGTTTCCTATAAACACAAATTAGGAAAAAAATCACTTATTTAAATGGGTTCTGTGGAAAAAATTAGGAAAAGTATCTCTTTTAGTATGTGCTTTATAAATGACAGTATAATTGATAAAACATGATGTTTTGAAAAAATTAATATCTCTCCTAAAAGTCACTGAGATTAAGTGGTAAAATGGTTACTGTCAGATTATCTAGTTGCATATTGTAGTAGGCAGCCTAGCTCATTGTCCGTCTATATTTTTCAAAAATGTGTTTTATGTGGGAATTTTGCTTGCATTGGTATTTTCAGCACATTGAGTTAACAGAGGAAGGTATTAAGACGGGCATGAGAACCAAAGTGACAACCTGATTCTCATAAAAGTGTAAAATAAAAGTGTAATGACAAAGTACTTGTTTTTGGTTTAGATTGTTGAACAAATAAATACAAAACTTCCATCATCATTTATAGAGAAATTGTTTATGCCAAACTCTAAATTGCTTGAGCTCCGGTTCCACAAGGAAAAGGAGGTAAGCAATATTTTGTTAATCTTATGAGACAGAGATCTAGATGCATCTTCAGAGCGTGTACATGTTAATGTTAACTTAAATTTTAAGATAAAAATACCCTTTTTGTTATAAATGAATTGGTATGGAAAAACTGTTGTGCATACCCAGTGCCCAGGTTCGTATACACTTTGCAGATTTGTTTCACTAGAAGAGTCTACCCACTGAAATAAATGGGATGTCCATTAATAGTGACTAATTAATAATAACAATCACGTGCTGTCAAAGTCAATTCTGACTTGTGGAACTTTTCAGGATTTTCCAAGATGAGAATACTCAGAAGTGGTCCACTGTTCCTACCCTCTGGGGCACCCATGGACTGTGTAGCTTACTCAAGGCCACACAGGCTGGCTTTAATCTTAGGGGGCCCAGTGGGGAATCAAACTCTGAACCTCTGGCTTTGTAGCCAGATATCTAAAACACTGAGCTATCCAGCCAGCTAATGGTGACTAATCCATCCTATTAATTTTCATTCTCACTAGGACTAATGTTATTGATTTATTACATACAATTATGCCTTGAATTACGAATGCCTTATACAACGAAAAACTTGAGTTACGAAAGGAAATCCACTGGTATAGGCAAATTTCTAATTATGAAAAAAGGTGAGATTTTTTTTTTGAACTGGGAAAAAATTAATTAATAGTTATTCAAGGCATTCATAGGGGAAGCCTGTCCCAGCCCAGCAAAGCAAGGGAAGAGCTTCCCCCCTTTGCTGGGTTGGCAGGAAACCCCCTCAATAAAGCTGTCAACATTAGTTGGCTGTCGGCCGGCAGGCAGCCAGGTGATTTTGACAAATCAGCAGCCACAGTGCTTTTTCCTTCAGGGTGTGCCGGAAAGCGGGGGGTTGGATTAGATGGCCCTTGAGGTCTCTTCCAACTCTATGATTCTATTATTCTATGAACTGCTTTTTGCATTGCTCATGGGGATCTTGTAAAAGCAGATCCTTGCTGTTATGATCCAGCCGGTGGTGGTGGTGGTGGTGGTGGTGGTCGTGGTGGTGGTCGTGGTCATGGCAGGGGCAACTTGCCGCTCCCCCCCCATCATAGCAGCAAGGATCTGCTTTTAAAAGATCCCTGCCTGCAATGCAAACAGACCTTGCGGCATGGTGAGTGTTTTTTAAAAGCCAAGCAGCGACGAGTGGTGCTGGTGGGGTTGGAAGAGAGAAGAGCCTGGGCAGGCTTGGAGACTTGGTGTTCTTTTTGGAGTAGAGGGATGAAGGGAGGAGAGGAAGCCTTGGGTGGAAGGGAGTCAAAACACAGCCAGAAGGGAACTGTGGGGATCCTAGCCTAGGAGCCCCCGGGGCAACCCTGTCCCCTTGTGTGCAGAAACAGAAGAGGGAGGGACTGTGGTGCTGGTGGTGGCTAAGCCATGTTTCGGCTCCCTTCCACCCGAGGCTTCATCTCTTCCCTTCCCCCCTTTGCCTCAAAAAGAACACTAGCCCACCAAGCCTGCCTGGGGACTTCTCTTTTCTCCAACCCCCCCCCCCACTCCTAGCTGCTTGGTGGGCTGGTGTCGGATTCTGCCTCCCCCCCCCCTTCGTCACCCACTTTTTGGGTGCCTTCAAGCAGCTCCTCTGTCGTCCTCTTCCTCTCCCCTCCCCTGGCTAAGGCTTTGTGATTGTCAACCCTTGCTCAGTCAGGACTGCCAGCTTCGTGCTGCTACAGGGGTTGAGAATCGCCTAGCTTTAGCCAGGGGAGAGGAGGAGGAGGAGGAAGCAGGCAATGCAGGTGCCCCTTGAAGGTACCCGAAAAGTGGGTGACAAAGGTGGCGGGAGAGGCAAGATCACAGCATGTGGTTGGAGCCACAATGCTCTGATTTTAAAACACTGGCACACACCCTGCAAAAAGCAGGCTGTGTGCACGGGTGATCATTTTTTTAAAAAAAAAAAGTTTGCACAGCCTGCCTTTTGCAGGGCACATGGCAGTGTTTTAAAATCAGATCCTTGCCACTCCTGCCCCCTCAGGTTGGAGCAGCAAGGTTCTGATTTTTAAAAGTGTACAACCTGCCTTTTGTAGTCCACACACGCCTCTGCCACCCAGCTGTTTTTGACAGCTTGAGCTGTGGTAAGGGCCCGTGACTTTACTCCAGCTGCCAGATCTCACTTCAGGCAATGGACTGCAGCGAGATCCAGTGGCTGGAGTAAAGCCACAGTTCCCCCTTTCCACTAGCCGCTGGATCTTAATGCAGCTGTTGGTCCCAGCTAGTCGAGGGCAGGCGCCCACGCATTCGACCCTCGCCTGGCTGAGAAAGAGCTGTCAAAATCAGCTGTATGATGGTGGGGAGGGGGGCAATGCTTTACTCCTGCTCTCTGGTCTGGCTACAGCCAAATGGCTGCAGCGAGACCGGGCATCAGGAGTAAAGTGGCTGGACACGGCTCACCACTGCCACACAGCTGATGTTGACAGCTCATTAAGGGGGTTTCCTGGCAACCCAGCAAAGCAGGGGAAGGTCTTCCCTTGCTTTCCTGGGTCCCCCATAGGGAATGCATTGAAAGCCTATTGTAGTCCGTTCCAAAGGATCCTAAGGGAAAATGCATTTTGAACAACAAAAAAATTGAATTACGAAACCTCCATTGGAACGAATTAATTTTGGAATTCAAGGCATCACTGTATATGTTCCTTTCCACAAAAAACAAAAAACAAAAAAAAAACCAAACAGCAGTACCAATAAAATTAATTCAATTGGTAAGTTACTCTAATCACTAAAATTAGACAATAAAATTGTTAAAATCAATGAACATCAAAACGTTTTAAAGGGCCTGTTTGAAGACATCAGTAAAAGGACCATTTCTTTCTCTTTCCAAGGTGGTTGCGTCAGCACATGGTGTGTATCAAGCAGTATTGAGCTTAAAGAACATTCCTGTTTTGGAAACAGGCCTACAGGCTGATTGTTGGAGAAATGGCATGTGCCTTGAACAGTCTTCTTCGTAGTCTGCACCAGTCAGAAGCTTGTTGTGAAATTCTACATGATGCTTTCAAGAACCATTCCTTTGATGTGGCTAATGCAAAATTTGTTGTTATATTTGATCTTAGTGCCCTAACAACAATTGGAAATGCAAAAAACTCATTAATTGGAGTGAGTATTAGTGCCTGATGAGTTTGAATGTCCTATTATATTTTAAAACTTTCAGTAAGTGTTGAAGATGTAAATGCCATTTTTGTGCTATGTGTATCGCTAAGTTATTTACTGAGTGTTGAAAGTCATTCACTGTATAGCATTGAGAGACGGTGACTATACATGTTCTTATATAGATTGGGAAAATCTCACTAGATTGGTATGGTCACTTAAAAGACTTCATCTACTAAACTAAGATTTAGTGAGATTTAGATTAATCGAATTTGTGTGATGTGTTAGAATCATGAAATTTTAGAGGTGGAAGGAGTCTATAAAGCCATCAGGTTCATTCACTTTTTTATATTGTCCCCCCCCCCCCCGCCAGAGGAGCAGTTTGTGTGTTGTTTGAGGTAGGATTGAGAAAAAGGGCAAATGTGTACAGTTAATTGGTGCATTTCCCATGACAGAAACAAGTGCACATATGGTTGAAATATGTAGCAATGTGTAGCCTGCACACTGTAATTAAAAATTGTAAAACCGCCCAGAGACTACTTAAAGTGGTATGGGGCGGTATATAAGCAGAACACTTTGCTTTGCTTTGAACTGCAGCTTCCATAGTACAGCAGAATAAAGGAGATTTTTTTTCCTGAAAAATGTCTTTTAATCTTTAGCTCAGTTGTAGCATGTATTGTTTTCTTCATTGGATAAGAGTTGCAGGAACTCATAACCAATTTGCTTTTTAGTTACTAAACCATAGTAGGAGCAATAGTGCAAATTTCACAAAAGCTTTGTTCTTTATAATTGCTTTGGCAGATGTGGGCTTTGTCTCCAACGGTGTTTGCACTACTGAGCAAAGACTTGATGGTAGCACATGGTGACATAGCTGTACACTTTCCTGCTGTCCAGTATGCAGTACTCTACACCCTCTATTCACATTGTACCAGGTGAGAAGGCATTCATTACATATAACAAAAAAACGATAAAATAATAGCTATATATGATACCAACCCGTATCTGCTGATAGTAGTTATCCGCAGTTGGCGATCAACAGGCAGTGGGGTGTTAGAAGCGAAAGCTGTGTCACACTGCATGGGCAGTGGACTGGGCAGCACTTTTGTCCCCAGCACCCCACCACTCCCACTGGGCAAGTCGGCGGACCGGGCAGCAGGAGAGAGTGACTTCATGCTGCCCGTCCCACCTGAAGGTACAGTGGTGTGGCAGACTGGGTGGAGTGAAGGTGTGCTCTTACGCCACCCGGTCTGTTGACCTGCGCAGCAGGAGTGGGTTAATGCTGAAGGTGAAAGCCGTACAGCATGGCTTTTTACCCCGGCAGTCCACCATTCCTGCGGGGCATGTTGGCAGCCCTTTGTCCTCTCCAATGTGTAGGGAGTGTCTGGGGTGAAAGCTTTTGACCCTGGCACCCCACCACCCCTGTCACCCTTATCAGTGGATTTTGGTATCCCCAGAGTGGCCCGGAACCTATTCCCCGCAGATCCGGGAGTCCTACTGTATCAATTCAGGAACCATTGCCTTTTGTTGTTTTAGTTGAATGTGTTGTTTGTGTAGTTGGCTGGTTTACCTTTCTATGCTTTTGCTGTAGTCATTCATTTTTGCGGATTGTCCCAATATGGTAGAGGTTTTGTTGAAAGATACAGTGGTACCTTGTATAAAGGAATTAATTCATTCCAAATGAAATTATGTTAAGCAAATTTTCTTTTATACAAATTTCCCATAGGGATGCATTGAAAATGGAGTAATCCCATTTTTATATTGTACGGATTTTCCCCATAGGCAATTCTGTTAAGCAAATTTCCCCTATCTCTGGAATATTTTATGTTGTACACATTTTATGTTATACAAACTGTTATACAAGGGTCCACTGTACTTTTTATAATGTACTAAGGCTTTAGTTTTCAATCTTGGTGTTTTCCAAGCACAGTTCCTAGAAATCCTGGCCACCACAGCCAGTGGTGAAGGGTTCTGGGAGTTTTAGTCCAAGAATATATCTGGGGATCCAGGGTTGGGAACCACTGTGCTAAGGAATATATTTTGGCTGGCATCCTCTAGTTCCATTAAGTGAAATGAGATATTGAGGCCTTCACACGCATTTTGAAAGCTGGGGGGGGGGGGGGGGGTAGGGGGATTGGGCATCTTGGAATCTTTTTAGCCAGTCATTTCTCAGGAAACGGGGGCTTATACTGGCTTTAAATAACAGAAGAATTTGTGCAGAAGAATTTGTGGTGGCAGGGTGTGCAGGCTGAATAGAAAGGTGTAGCAGTAGGCATTGAAGCATAATGAAGGAGTTATTTGAGAAAAAAATAAGCTTTAGTATTTAGTATTACAATACTTTTACATTATAAAAATAAAGCAAACCTGTTGGAAGCCGATGTGTTTGGTAGTTGCTAAACATGATTTTTTTCATTGCTGTCTAGGCATGACCATTTCATATCTAGCAGCCTAAGCTCCTCCTCTCCCTCCTTGTTTGATGGGGCTGTCATTAGCACTGTAACAACAGCAACGAAGAAACATTTCTCTATCATATTAAATCTGCTGGGACTGCTACTTAAGAAGGATAATCTTACACATGATACTAGGTAATTTGTCTCCTTTTAGTCAAAGGTTGATTAGCACTAATATAGTACTGTACTGGAGAATGTTTATATGTACGATGTTTATGTTTCTCATAGCATGCTATGGCGTTGGTTGTGTTTATAAGCAACTTCTGGCGTTATTGTATATACCTGAGCAGCATTCCCTGTAAGATACGTGTGTGAGTGCACAGAGCTTAAATAGGTGCTGTGCAGCCACCCTCGAAGTAAATGCCTATTCACTTCTGGGTTTCAGCTGAAATCCTTGGCACACGTGTGCACACAGAGACAGGCAAGGCTCCCACGCAGTGGAAGGGGAAAAAAATTAGAGAACAGTTGTAGCAGAGAACTCCAGAGCAGCTAATGTAATATAGAACTTCCAGAATCTGTATTTTAATGAAGGAACAAATCTCATTGAAGTAAGTTGGATTTGTATCCCACTGTGTGCATAAAATTGCAGCCTTGATTGATAAGTAATACACATTACTGCTAATCCATGCTGATATGAGTTGAAGGTTGTGTGTGAGAGAGGGAGACAGTGTGTGTGTTTATAATTTTAGGGCTTGTACATAATCTTCAATCCTTTGTAGTACATGTGAACCTAAAGCCATTTTGTGGGTTGGATAGATGTGTCACATGTAACAAAAATAAAAATTTTGTTTTACTTTTCTAGGAAGCTACTAATGACCTGGGCTTTGGAAGTGGCTGTCCTTATGAAAAAATCAGAGACATATGCGCCATTGTTCTCTCTCCCATCTTTTCATAAATTTTGCAAAGGACTTCTAGCAAACAGTGAGTGTCTTGTTCTTTCATTCTCTAACATAAGAAATGAAACTAGTTTTGTTTGCTTTGACTATGGGTACAATCACTCCTTCTTTCAGCCCAGTCTTAGATCTTGTAATTTAAATTATAAATTCTAGATGCCATTCTCTATTGCAGATAAAATACCAGACCCTAGAATGTTACTTTACAGACTTGTCTATTTTATTATTATTTAGTAAATTTGTTTCATCTCAGTACAGATTTCTGACCTGACCATAGTAGGTGGTACATCTATGAGCAAACCCAGCATGACTCTTAAAATGAATTCTGAAGTAGGTCTACACCTGGCACCTTTGAAATATCCCAGATATCTGCCCCAAAGAGCATTTAGGCCATTGGTTTAGATGTACAGACAGATATTGCAGGGTTTATCACAGTTCTTCTTTCAGATATAACAAAAAATGTTGAGCACCTTTAGCTGGACTATAAGCCTTTAATTTAATATTTGATAAATGTGAATACTAAGAGGATATTTAAGATGGACTTCTCCTCCAGGAATCTGGCCAATCCCCTTTTGAAGGCATCCAGGCCAGATCCTGTGGTAGGGAGTTCCACAGACGTACAACACGCTGGGTGAAAAAATATTTTCTTTTGTCTGTTCTCACTCTCCCAGCCCTCAATTTGAGTGTATGACCCCTAGTTCTGGTATTTTGTGAGAAGAAGAGCGTCCCTATATCCACTGTACTCATGCCTCGCGTTACTTTGTATGTCTCAATTACTTCTGAATAAACCAACCTCAAATATTAAGATGCTTCTTCGTCTTGCTTTATAATGCATCCATCCAAATGCCAGACCTCTCTTTTAGCTAATTGTAATGGCTTTTGATCAATAATACTAATTGGGGCAAATTGTATAACATGTAGTTCCATAGTCACAAAGGAAACAACAACAAAAAATTAAGACGGTCAATGTGTATTTCAGTTGAACTCTGAAAAATATTTTTGTTTAGAGAGTAAGGTTGCCAGCCTAATCAACTTACCTTATGCTGATCGATCAAACTATCATGCTTTGGTAAGAAACTCTCTATAGTTTTCTTACCCAGTTTGTGAGGACAGTGGCTGAAACCTCGAGTGGGTGCAGAGGAGGGCAACCAGGATGGTTGAGGGTCTGGAGGAAATGTCTTATGAGGAACGGCTTAGGGAACTGGGAATGTTTAGCCTCTCTAAAAGAAGACTGAGAGGGGATATGATAGCTATGTTTAAATACATAAAAGGATGTCATATTGAAGAGGGAACGTGTTTGTTTTCCATGGCTTCAGAGACTAGGACCCGGGGCAATGGTTTCAAACCACAGGAAAAGAGATTCCATTTGAACATTAGGAAGAACTTCATGACAGAGCTATTCGGCAGTGGAATATGCTGCCGTGGAGGGTGGTTGAGTCTCCTTCTTTGGAGGTTTTTAAGCAGAGGCTGGATGGCCATCTGTCGGAAATATTGTGATGGGGGTTCCTGCATGGCAGGGGGTTGGACTAGATGGCCCTTGAGGTCTCTTCCAACTCTATGATTCTATGATTCTTTGAATTCAGTAGCACTGAGACCTACCCACTGGAATTTACAGAGGAGTTGATTCACCAAATCCTCACCAATTCAGTGGGCTTCCTCTGTTTGCTACTTACTAACAGAATTTACCAAATTTCAGTGATTGTGTCAAATCTTGCCTTGAAACTGATGAAGGCAATGTAGAACCTCTGTTTCATTTCATATACACAACAAAATTAATCAGGAGCAATACAAATACGGATTTTTGTCTGAAAACTGCTGGAACCCTTCCTCTAACATTTCAAGGAGAAATATGCAGTAAAGTTTAGAAACGGTGGCTAATGGGTATAGGAGTAGTTAAGGCTCTTTTTTATCTTTTTTGTAAATGAGGCAGTGATGCTTAGCTCTCAGCCTTTTGCTGTCTTCCATGTATGGTTTGTATGAAAGAATAACTTTACAAAGTTGTGTATCTAGTAATTTCATCTCATTTTATAAGGGTCATCCTTTTTCTACATGCTTTGTTTACTGATTGCCCTGTCATAATTCCTTTAACTGATTAAACAAACCTCTGGCTGATAAGGCAAATGAAACAGTTTTGATAGATTTGCGGGTTTGCACTAAATAAAGATCCGAATGTGTCATGGATTTCCTATCTTGTCGACTTACAGCCCTTCTTGTGAAGAGAGTAAACAACATATTGTTAGTACTGATATTTATTGATGTGAAATTCAGGGAAGGAGGGAGAATAGAATTTCTCATCATCTTTTATTTTAAATGGCTTGTAATGCTGGATGACTTGTAATGACTTTAAATGACTTGTAATGCTGGATCTAGCTGCCTAGATGCCCTAAGCACATCCGATCTCGCCTGATTTTGGAAGCTAAGCAGGGTCGGCCCTGGTTAGTACTTGGATGGGAGACCACCAGGGAATACCAGGTGCTGTAGGCAACTGGAGTAGGAACTGCCAAAACCACTCCAGTATTCCTGCCAAGAAAACTCCATGGACTTGGGGTCACGAAGGGTCGGTCACGACTATAACGACACAACACACACAGACAATGCTGGAGAGCATGTTACTATTCTACTATTAGTTACTATACTATTCTTATAGAATGTTTATTTTCTTTTCATCCAATACACAGCGGTTCTGGAAGATGTTAATATTTGTCTTCAGGCATGTAGTAGTCTTCATGCTTTATCATCTTCTCTACCAGATGACTTACTGCAAAGGTACTGTTTTCATTTTTTTTTCTGTTTCCAAGGCAAATGCTGTATTAAAATTTGTTTGTACTCCTAAGTAATTTATATTTATTTCATCACAGATGTGTCGATGTGTGCCGTGTTCAGTTAGTTCACAGTGCGGCTCGCATCCGGCAAGCTTTTGGGAAACTGTTGAAGTCTATTCCCTTAGATGTAGTGCTAAGGTAAGTAGTGGAAATATGTAATAAGGAATAACGTTAATTTTCATAAAAGTAGTTATGGCATTATACTGGCCTCGTGGCGCAGTGGTTAAATGCCTGTACTGCAGGTAAAACTGTGCTCACGGCCTGGGTTCAATCCCTGGTAGCAGGCTCAAGGTTCACTCAGCCTTCCATCCTTCCGAGGTCGGTAAAATGAGTACCCAGCTTGCTGGGGGGGGGGGGCGACGACAATGTGTAGCCTGCACACTGTAATTAAAAATTGTAAACCGCCCAGAGATTACTTGTAGTGGTATGGGGTGGTATATAAGCAGAACACTTTGCTTTTGCTTTGCTTTATACTGTAGTGATCTTTTCAGAAAGTCAGTCTGAACATCGAAAGATTAAGGTAAAAATTAAAAAATATAGAGACAACAGGCGATTGATTGTATCCATGGTTATATTGACCTTGCAAATAAGCAACAGGGAGCCTTCCTGCTCTTCCCACCCCTCAGCCTCCCAGATCAAGAGTGCATTATATATTGGGATAGCTATAGAAGCAGAAGATTATTTGGAATTGTGCAACGTATATTCTGTCACTCATTCCTATTCATTTTTTGGCTCTGCCACACCACAGAATCTCCCAGAGTTTAGTGAATGTCTGATAACAGCACCCACACATCCTTGTACTTCTTGGCATCATGGAGATGTTTGTTGAGGGAACTGTGCCAGGTTGTTACTGTCCTCTGACAGTCCTTGGAGTACTGTAATACCGTGTGGGGGCCTTGTACATAGCCCTAGGTCAGGCATACCCAAACTTGGGCCCTCCTGATGTTTTGGACCACTACTCCCAGAATTCCAAGCCTGTATTTCCAATGGCAAAGGACTCTGGGAGTTGTGGTCCAAAACATTTGAGCACTTGTGAGGCTATTGAATATATTGTCCTGCTGCCTACTTCAGGGTTGCCACTTTCTGGAAAGTCAGAAAAATGGAAAAGGGTCAGGCAAAGTCAAGAGAATTGGTCTAAAGTCAGAGAAATTGTGATTAAAATATATAATTTCAAACTTTATTACTGCAGTTTCAAAACCATTAAGTTTTGTAATGTGGCTTCAGAGAAACTAACTATAAATTTTGTAATGTGGCTTCAGAGAAACTATTTTAGATAGAACGTTATTTAATTTTTAAAGATAAAGGTAAAGGATCCCCCCTGCACATGCGTGCTAGTTGTGCCTGACTCTAGGGGCGGTGCTCATCTCCGTATTCTAGCTGAAGAGCCAGTGTTGTGCAAGTCCATGGCCATGTGGTTGACGTGGCTGCAAGGAAACACTGTTTTACCTTCCCGCTATTTACAGCTGTACCTGCTTATCTACCTGCCTTTACATGCTTTCAAACTGCTAGGTTGGCAGGAGCTGGGGTTATCAGCAAGAACCCACTCCACTGCGTGGCACCCGGAATTCGAACCGCTAAGCTGCCGACTTTGTAGCTGACAGTTGTCAGTGCTCTAGCCTGCTGAGCCACCATGGCCCATATTTAATTTTTAGTGTACCTTTAAAACAATAACAAAAATGTTATGTCATTTGTTAGTATTCAGAGTTTACTTGAATTGAAGTATGTATCTTGCTGTAATTTTTGGTGCAATTGTGGAACAAATGTTGCTGCAGTTAATGTTGAAAGAGAGTTTATTCATTCTCTCCCCAGTGTTTTTGCTGCATATTCAGCACATGTGCTTGTGAAAGTGGAGTACTCCTCCTCGATAAAACACAGTTTTATCGAGGAGGTTCCACATAGATGTGTAATCAAAGGGGGTTATATTCTTCAACTTGTTTATGTACCGTGTTTCCCCGAAAATAAGACACTGTCTTATATTTATTTTTTCTCAAGAAAATACACTAGGGATTATTATCAGGGGATGTCTTATTTTCGGGCAATCTTCCCTCGCGAAGGAGCGAGCAACAGGCAAGTTCGCCATGCCCATCACTAGGTCTTATTATCAGGGTAGAGCTTATATTTAACAAATGCATTAAAATCCTGCTAGGGCTTATTTTTTGGGTAGGTCTTAATTTTCGGGGAAACAGGGTATGCGTGTATGTACCGTATGGATTGATTGATTGATTTTTTTGCAGCAACCACCACCACACAGAAATACAGGAAATCTCCTTAGCCATACGAAGTCACATGAGCAGAGCACCCAGCAATACATTTCATCCACAAGATTTCTCTGACATCATTAGTTTTATCCTGTATGGGAGCTCCCACAGAACAGGGTGAGGACATTTTTTGGATTTCAAAAATAATTTATTTATATATTACCGTATATACTCGAGTATAAGTCGACCCGAGTATAAATCGGGGCCCCTAATTTAAATCCAAAAAACTGGGAAAATTTATTGACTCAAGTATAAGCCTAGGGTGGGAAATGCAGCACGGCCTGGCAACTCCTCCTTTGTGAGCTGTGTGTGTGTGTGATGTTTAAAATGACTTTTAGCCACCGAGGCAAGTGCTTGAGTTGGTGGCTAAAAGTCATTTTAAACATTGTTTTAAAATGACCTTTTAAAAAGTCATTTTAAACATGGGGGGTCATGAGAAGTGGCACACAATGTTTAAAATGACTTTTAGCCACTGACCCAAGCTTGCCTCAGTGGCTAAAAGTATTGACCCGCATATAAGCCGAGGACCCCCTTTTTTCAGCCCAAAATTAGGGCTGAAAAACTAGGCTTATACTCGAGTATATATAGTATTTTGAAAAAGGTGATAGTGTTGCTTTGGCAAGCAGTTGCCTTGATATTTTTGTAAACCTTTTAGTATAATAAATAATAAAATCCTGCAAATGTACCATAGTTGCTACCTTGAGGTTCAGATGGGCACAGTGGTTAAAATCTGTTTGTTCTAATGTAGCACAAAGTTATGCCTGGGCATTATGCCATTGGATTGTCTAATCATTTATGACTCTTATGTGACTTGCATGTTGAAGTGCTTTGTCAATAGCATTTCCTCTCTCCTGCGATTTTCTGTACCAATTCTGCAGCTTCTTTACTGTGCCCGTGCAACAGGATTTCGGCCAATTCATTGTGTCAAGTGCAAGACAGTGGTACTGATGGTTCTTTATGAGCAGCTTTTAATTTTCTTTTAAACTAAATCAGCACGAGAAAGCTTAACAGCAGATCTATTTTTTTATTTTTGGAAACACAGTGATGTGATAATTTCTGTTAGTCTCATAATACTCTTGTGCCAGATGGAATAAAGAACTTGGATGGTTTTAACTGCTCAGATTGGCTGAAAATTTCTCCCAGGTCATTACTATTATTTTTAGGTTGCCAGTAGGAGATTTTTCACATCAACTGTGTTTCAGAAGTCACATAACATCAAAGTGTGTGAGAGAGTTTTTTGGTTAATATACTGTTTCCCCCTTAGATGCAGTTGCACAGAGATGATTAGAACTTTTACTTAATTACAAATTGGCGTTATCTACCTAGACTGGTTCATCTTCTAAGTATAGCACTAGTTTCCTAGGGTGGCATCCAGGTATCTGTAGGAAGCTTGCAAGCAGGATGTGGTGCAGTTACCACTCAGCTTCTGGAGTTTCTTTGCAACTGGTATTGCAAAGTAAAAGAAGATAACTTCATAGATTCTCATTCCTCAATGACTGGCTTCCTCGCTGAGTCATAGCTAAAATAAAGCATAAAGTCTGCGCATAATGTTAAAACAGATATTGAAAAATGAAGGAAAGGGTTTTAATGTCTTCCTTGGAGCTGCAATGAAAGAAAATGAGAGCTGACAAACCTGATGCTCATTCATATTATGCTAAACCATGTGATTGTAACATTTGAATGCAGCCAAGGTAATGTAGGTAGACCTTTGGTTTATGATAGACAGTCGTAATTACACATAGCTGCTTATTGTAGACTTACACGTCTCACCCTTCATTCCAGGAAAAATATCATTAAAATAAATGTAGAAAAAAATAGTTATATCTCTCTCTTAATGTCTGGGTTTTTTTCCAGGAAAGAGAGCTGGTTAGAAAGGCTATTTTATAGTTGCCAAAGACTGGATAAACGTGACCAATCAAGTATTCCACGCAATTTGTTGAAAACCGAAGCTATTCTCTGGCAGTGGGCTATGTGGGAAGCAGCCCAATTTACTGTCCTTTCAAAGTTGCGAACACCACTGGGCAGAGCTCAGGACACATTTCAGACAATTGAAGGTAACCTTAAACCTCTTGTGTATTTTTGAAAGGATTTCTAATTACTTCTATCAGAAAAGTATATTAAACAAGAAAATCCCAATTTGGTGGAAGGCAAAATAAATTTTTACTCAGATAAAAATGCAGTAATACCTTGGTTATTAGCATAATTCATTCTTGTAAACCAAAACACTCTTCTATAAAAGCAAAGTTCCATAAGAAATAATGGAAACTCAGATGATTTGTTTTGGGGTCTCATAGACCACATACTGTACACACAAAATGCCAAAACTGACAAATGAATTTGGCTAGAAGTCCACGTACACGCCATGGTTTTAGGTACCTGGCTGCAGATTCTGCTCTGCTTGGGACTAACAACTGGATTTTACTCTGTGTTTTTATGTGACAGTAATAAAGTGCAAGTTTTAGCCATATGCACACTTGACTAGCTGCCCCATGAGTTGAAATGGCTTGAAAAAATAAAGGATGTTGAAAACAAATTAATTAAAATATAAATATAACGAAAAATAAAACCCTAACCTGCACTCTTCTTTGAAAATGTTCCTGGCTGGTGCAAGGAAGATCTCTATTCCTCTCCTCCCTCTGCTTTGGAGGCTGCCTGAGACAGAATGTTCCAATCACCTACAGTCCAGCAGGAGGAAGGAGGGAGGGAGGGAGAGCCACCATTGGCTGATTTGTGATCATGTGACCTGCTCCAGTGCTTGTATATCAAGACTCCAGTCCTTTTGTATATCAAGACAATTTAGAAGAAATGTTTGCTTGTCTCGCAAAACACTGTCAAACAAAGTCACTTTTAAACCAAGGTATTCCTGTAGACGAGGGCTGTCCAACTTTGAACAGCCCGTGGGCTCCTTTTGCCTGCTGCACGTCCCCACGGGCTCCTTTCTGAAGCACGTGTGCACGCACACACTCCTCGCCGCTACTCCCCCCCCACCCTGCCCCCCAAGGTTCCTGGTGCTGGTGGTGGCGGCGACAGAGCTCTGCCCACCCACCCATCCAGATTTCCAGTGATGGCGGCAGCAGCAGTGGAGCCAGTGGCAAGGAGGGAGAAAATTGAAAATAAAACTTACCACCCCAATGCCCAGGCACCCTCTGGGGGGATGGAATGGGGTGGGGACTTTGAATCTCCCGCTTAGGTCCCATTTGGCGGATCGGGACCTGGCCGGGAAATTCAAAGTCCTCACCACACCCCTCCAGAGGGTGCCTGGCCCAGCAGTAGGGAAACCCCTCCCCACCGCTGGCCAGGCATTCTCCGGAGGCCTGACATTTTATTTATTTATTTATTTATTTATTTATTTATTTATTTATTTATTTATTCAACTTGTATGCCGCCCACTACCCAAAGGTCTCTGCGTTGTTTTTTTAATTTATTCAACTTACTGCCGCCGATGCCTGCCACCTTCTTCCCCACCGCCGCCACCACGGGCCAGTCAGGCACTCTCAAGAGGGGTGAGGTGGGGACTTTGAGTTTCCTACTCAGGTCCCAGGCGGCAAACCGGGACCTGGCCAGGAAATTCAAAGTCCTCACCTCACCCCTCTGGAGTGTCCCTGGCGCGGCTGTAGGGAAAAAAAAAAACCCCTGCCGCCAGCCAGGCACTCTCTGGAGGGTTCAGGTGAGGAGTTTGAATTTCCCAGCCAAGTCCCCATCTTCCTCCCAGGCCCTGAGTGGGAAATTCAGAGTCCCCACCTCACCCCTCTTGAGAGTGCCTGGCTGGCCCGTGGTGGCAGCGGTGGGGAAGAAGGCGGCAGGCATCGGCGGCGGTAAGTTTTGTTTTTAATCCCCCCCTTGCCCCTCCCCACTGATCATCAACCGTGGATAACTGAATCCGCGGTTGTTGATCAATTGGGGGGGGGGGCAGCAAGGAGGGGCTGGAATTAAAAATAAAACTTACCACTGCCGATATCCACAATTAGTTAATAAGCAGATAAGGGGGTTGTGCTATATATACTGACTGAAATCCTAGTTTGCCGCTTTGTGGGTACGATAATGGTGTCATCACTGGCAAATTGCTGCTGATTAAAGGGATGTCACCACTGATTAAATGTGATTTTGGGGTACATGTGACTTATAATAGAGTTGTGATCACTATGAAATCACCAAAGGAAACGTTTAATAAGTAACACTTTTCTGTTCCCGTTGCTGTCATTGCTGTTGCTCATCTGGGTCTGTGCAACAGGATTTCAACCAGCTGAACTGAGAGGAAATTTTCGCAGTTGTGGCAATATAAAATTTAATATTTAATGTGGAATTAAGGTAGACTTGCATCAAATATATTAGTCCCACATCTGGTGCCTTGATATGTTCCGAATGTGTATTTCTAGGCATCATTAGAAGTCTTGCAGCCCACACGTTAAATCCTGATCAAGATGTTAGCCAGTGGACTACAGCAGACAATGATGAAGGTCATAGTAGCAACCAGTTGAGACTGGTTCTGCTTTTGCAGTATTTGGAGAACTTGGAGAAACTGATGTACAATGCTTATGAAGGATGTGCCAACGCACTTACATCTCCACCCAAGGTTTGTGCTTGTGGCAGTAATTCTGTAGTGTTACATTGCTGATGCAAACTGTTGTGGGACAGGCTCACTCTCTGTGTAGCAATCGCATTGTGGGTCAGTGAGCAGTACTGGCAAATTGCAGTACTGGCAAGCTAAATTGGCCAGTTGTTTCAAGATCACCTGGGATCATCTCAGATGTGACATACACTGTTAATTTTGCCTGTGTTATGTTTTTGTTTATTTTCATTACTTTTTTTAACATATTTTATTGAATTTTCTAAACATAAAAAGTTAAAACAAATAAATTACTTATGTGTTGCTGTGTTACATAGTTCAAATACAAGTACTGTATATACTCGAATATAAGCCTAGTTTTTCAGCCCTAATTTTGGGCTGAAAAAAGGGGTCCTCGACTTATATGCGGGTCAATACTTTTAGCCACTGAGGCAAGTACTTGGGTCGGTGGCTAAAAGTCATTTTAAACATTGTGTGCCATTTCTCATGACCCCCCTCTGCATCACAGGGGAGCAGTGCACGATGTTTAAAATGACTTTTAGCCACCGACCCAAGCACTTGCCTCAGTGGCTAAATTTAAACATCACACACCACTCCCCCAGCTCACAAAGGAGGAGCTGCCAGGCCCTGCTGCATTTCCCACCCTAGGCTTATACTCGAGTCAATACATTTCCCCAGTTTTGGGGGGTTAAATTAGGGGCCTCGACTTATACTCGGTTCGACTTATACTCGAGTATATAAGGGGTATTTCCCCAATATTTCAGCCCAAGTGCTTGGAGTATTCCACATTTACATGTTTCTTTTCCATCATTGTATTTATCATTACTTATCTCCATCTTCAACTAGTACAAAAAGTGAAAATAACAAAGTGTAGTATTAAGCTATCCTGTTTAATCTTAATTCTTCATTTTACTAAGCACTTTAAAGTCTATTTGTCTAGCTCAATATATGATAGGCATACATTTATATCGGTTTTCATGTAGTACAAAGGGTGAAGATAGTAAGTTTGACTTAACATAGCCTATCTAATCTATAAGATTAACTAAATAATAAACATCACTAACCCATTATATTTTATCTATTCACCTAAGTTCTATCAATTTTCAAATATATCAATATGTCTGAGACTAATACTTAATGGGCAATTTAAAAAAGAGAGTTATATCTCGGTCTCTCAGTTCATAATACATTTAAAATTGTCTATTCTTGGCTAGTATATTCCTCTTGGAGGTCAGACAGATTAACATTTCAGGATGGTAATCTCACTCCCTTTTCCATTTTCACATCTTAATATTTGTTTAAGATTTTAGGGATGGTCCAGATACAAAAAGCCGATTTCTGCATTAGAGTGGCCTGTCTGGTTTGGTAAATATACAGTTAGCTTGGCAATAGTCTTAAACTAGTCTATTACAGAACACATTTCCATTCACTGGTTTCCATTGCAATCCATTGTAGTCCATTAATAACCAATAATAGGTAATAGGTGGTGTGTCTCCAATATTTATTTTCATTACTTTTATTTATAACACAGACATACACGAGAACTTCAGAGTTCTATTTTATTGGAGGCTTCTGTCATGTTATTATAGAATTTATTGAACTTAAGGATGCTGTCCTTCACATTTCCTGCTTGCCATCCTTATGGCAAATCTACTCTCCATGATGGAGTGGGTGGGTATGTCAATAGGATCTGAGGGGCACATGAAGTGGATAGACCTTTAGGCAGCTTTGCTGCTTATTTTATTTACCTGTATATACTTGAGTATAAGTCGACCCGAGTATAAGTCGAGGCCCCTAATTTAACCCCCCAAAACTGGGGAAACGTATTGACTCGAGTATAAGCCTAGGGTGGGAAATGCAGCAGGGTCTGGCAGCTCCTCCTTTGTAAGCTGGGGGAGTGGTGTGTGATGTTTAAAATGACTTTTAGCCACTGACCCAAGCACTTGCCAGGCCCTGCTGCATTTCCCACCCTAGACTCCCCTGTGATGCAGAGGGAGGTCATGAGAAGCGGCACGCAATGTTAAAAATGACTTTTAGCCACCGGCCCAAGCACTTGCCTCAGTGGCTAAAAGTATTGACCCGCATATAAGCCGAGGGCCCCCTTTTTCAGCCCAAAATTAAGGCTGAAAAACTAGGCTTATATTCGAGTATATACAGTATTTATTTTTGCATTTTTATACTGCTCCCATTTCCCGAAGGGAACTCTGGGCGGTTCACACAAAAAGGTTAAAAACAAGAACATTAGTAAAAAATATAGGAGGTATTAGGCAAGAGGCATAAAACTTGACAATAAGAAAAAAAGAAACACCTTCGTACAATCCTAGCAATCGCCAAAGGCGTCCCTGAACAGCCAGGTTTTAAGGGCTTTCTTGAAGGCTGCCAGTGAGGGAGCCTGGCGTATCTCGCTGGGAAGTTTGTTTTGTCTTTACTGTCATACTTCATAAATTGTGATGACGTCCTAATCGTTTGTTTGATTGGTTTTTACTTTGCCCATTTGTTGTGGTTCTCTCCCCTCCCCTTTTGAAGATTGTTGGTATCTTAGAATTGTTATGGTAAATCAATGTAGCAGATGCCATTCTGCAGCGTAGCTATGTTTTACTGAAACAATAAAACCCAAATGAGATTTCCCCCCCTCTCTGTTTATTAAGGTTATCAGGACATTCTTCTATACTAATCGCCAGACTTGCCAAGATTGGCTAACTCGAATTCGACTTTCCATCATGCGTGTCGGGCTTTTGGCTGGACAGCCAGCAGTGACTGTCAGGCATGGTTTTGATTTGTTGACGGAAATGAAGACTGGCAGTATGTCTCAGGTATAGCATTTCCATACCGTTCCCCAAAACTGCAGAATTAATGAATGAATGTGTAAATGGGTTAATTTTTAGGCAACTAATCATTTGCTTATCTGTTTCTATTTCTTCCACCCACTGCAAAATGTGTAAAGGGAAGGATCAAAAATAATCTATTGTAGGGATCCCCCATACTCTGATAAAGCAAAATAAAGCAAAGTGTTCTGCTTATATACCGCCCCATACCATTTCAAGTAGTCTCTGGGCGGTTTACAGTTTAATTACAGTATGCAGGCTACTAATTGCTTCCCCCCCCCCCGCAAGCTGGGTACTCATTTTACCGACCCTGGAAGGCTGGAAGGCTGAGTGAAGCTTGAGCTGGCTACCTGGGATTGAACCCCAGGTCATGTGCACAGTTTTACCTGCAGTACAGGCATTTAACCGCTGTGCCATGAGGCTCCTCAATAATTCATATTGTTGCAAGTACACTATTACTACAGAAGAAAAACTTGTCCTTCTTAAATCCAATGTTCCCTGTTTCAAGTCTTGGGATCCTGAAAAGATGAATGCAAAGTCCATGCGAATATAAGTGGGTTAGGGCGATATTTTCTCACGCAAAGCTATGAACTGATTTCTCCCTTCTCTAATTAGCAGGGAAATGAATTAGAAGTGATTATCATGATGGTGGTGGAAGCCCTTTGTGACCTTCATTGTCCTGAAGCAATCCAAGGCCTATCTGTCTGGTCCTCTGCTGTGGTTGGGAAAAGTCTCAACTGGATTAATTCTGTTGCTCAGCAAGCTGAAGGGCGGTGAGTTAGTCCATGTATGAGACCTTCTCTGTTTTAGATTTCCTTTCACTGGAGTACAGTTTTACTCAGGGGTAGCATGTTTGTTTATTTATTTATTTATTTATTTATTTATTTATTTATTTATTTACCTACCTACCTACCTACCTACCTACCTACCTACCTACCTACCTACCTACCTACCTACCTACCTACCTACCTACCTACCAGATTTTTTTTTAGCCGCCCCACTACCAAGAGGTCTCTGCCCGGAGATGTTCCTTTTTTATGAACCAAAGTGCAGTTTATTGTGGTTAATAATGCAGCAACAGACACGTTACAAAACTGTAGAAATCAGATAGAAAGGGGGCCTTGTACTAGCATTTGTTGTCTTCTTTTCCCTTCTGCATCCGACGGCTTAGCCTCAGCTACTGGATGCTGCATTTCTAGCTGATAGAAATAAAAAAGAGTACTGTTGGGTAGAATGGCAAGAAATTGTACAGGAGCAGTAGTTACTGCTTGAGCAATAATAAAATAATGTGGGATGGGTAAGCAGCAGCATAGAGAAGGCAAGGCAAAGCATATTTCGCTGATTCAGCGTCGTTTTTTTATGCCAATCTTTGCTGAAGAAGTTGACACAGCATACATTAGACTGAGCTAAAATGAGAGCCAAATTCTAACACTATAGAGCTTTTTTTTAAAGAAACGGTTTACATCCCTGGGATGTAGCTTCCATTTCCATTTCTGGTTGTAAGAACAGTTTTTGAAAAGGAATTTCTTCAATGTCATGGCAATGAGGGTTTCCCTAACTCCTGATGTTTAAATCTTTTAAAGGTTTGAAAAGGCGGCTGTTGAATACCAGGAACATCTTTGTGCCATGACAGGAGCAGATTGGTGTGTCACAGGGTTTGATAAGTCTGTCCTGAAATTGGCCAATTCATCCACCAGCAATAATGCTAGCCCAAAACATGCTTTAAATGGTAGGTATTGCTAAAGATGGGTTGGGCTGGTTTTTAGACAGGGCATGGCTAACTGCTTACCAGTTTGCTTCACTAGTGCACCCCATGACTGGTTGAGATATGAGATGTGGCTTTGTACCAAATGCCTCTCTTTATTTCATCCAGTTGGAGTGACTGTAGGAGGCTATGAGGAGGTGTGTTCCTTTGCTGGGGATAGACCCAGGAGACAACCCCTCCAGCTTCTTACCATGCAAGATGCACCCCTGCCCACCCCCTGCTTTAATGCCAACACCTGTGATAATAGCCTGTTACGTTTTGTGCCCTTTACCAAAAGGACAGTTTGAATGGATAGAAAACAGTATGGAGTTTTTAAACTCTTTTCAGGAAAGTACTCAAAGAAACAGGAGGCCATATAATGAAGAATCATAGAATCATAGAGTCGGAAGAGACCTTCAAGGGCCATCTAGTCCAACCCCCTGCCATGCAGGAACCCCCAGCACAATATTTCCGACAGATGGCCATCCAGCCTCTGCTTAAAAACCTCCAAAGAAGAAGACTCCACCACCCTTTGTGGCAGCATATTCCACTGCCAAACAGGTCTAACTGTCATGAAGTTCTTCCTAATGTTCAAATGGAATCTCTTTTCCTGTAGTTTGGAACCATTGCCCCGAGTCCTAGTCTCTGAAGACATGGAAAACAAACCTGTTCCCTCTTCAATATGACATCCTTTCAAATATTTAAACATAGCTATCATATCCCCCCTCAGCCTTCTTTTAGAGAGGCTAAACATCCCCAGTTCCCTAAGCCGTTCCTCATAAGACATTTCCTCCAGACCCTCAACCATCCGGGTCGCCCTCCTCTGCCCAGCACCTGTTTACCATCTTGAAACACTCTTCTCCCTGATCCCACGTATGGCTAGGACAGGCATGCCCAAACTTCGGCCCTCCAGATGTTTTGGACCGCAGCTCCCACAGTCCTTTGCCATTGCAATCTAAGCTTAGCATTCTGGGAGTTGTGGTCCAAAACATCAGGAGGGCCGAAGTTTGGGCAGGCATGGGCTAGGAGAAGCACAGATTCTTTCTGAGCCTGTTATAGTCAAGATTCTTAAAAAGAGACCTTGTCAGGACTCTAATATTTAAACCTTTCCTTTGACAGGGGATTCTCGAAAAACAGTGCTGACTAAGCCAAGCGAGTCTTCACCCGAGGTCATAAATTATTTGGGCAACAAAGCCTGTGAGTGCTACGTTGCGATTGCTGACTGGTCTGCTGTGCAAGCATGGCAGAATGCAGTCCATGACCTGAAAAAAACCGCAAGCAATGCTTCAGTCAGTTTAAAAGCAGATTTTAACTATATCAAGTAAGTGTTGATTTCTGAAATCTTGCTGTAAAAATATGTTTCTGCCTTCTGGATGTGCTGGAAGGGGGAAAGAAAGAACAACAGTAAACAAACAAACTACAACAGACAAATGGTAAAGCTGAAAGCATAATATGACAATTATCTTCTTTAAGATCTCTGATGATTGGGCAGTTTCAGTTAGAATAACCTGTACAGTGTGTTTTAAGAAACCTAATCCTGGGATAAAAGTGATTGGGAAGATGCTATTGCTCCTGGAGAGGATGCAGTCTTCGTTTCAATTTTGGCCACGGAAGCCTTGTAGGGAGATTACAGATGCCATTTTCCAGTTTTCTTTTCTAAAGTATATCTCTAATAGCACTATTAAAGGGTATATTTTTTCATCTTTGTAGTATTCTGTTGAATAGTTTTTTCCCGAATAACCCAAATTTGCTGCCAGACAATAATGGACAATGCTAAGTTGCATTCTGAAGAGCAGCAGTAGAGAGGGATCTTGAGTTGCACCTGAGTGAATGCAAGTGCTTTAGGGCCTGGTGATTGTGACCTTGTAATTTTGGCTTGTAATTCATTGGATCATTGGACCCTTTGGGGGGGCAGACTTGGGTTTACATAGATAACAGAATTTTTAAAAATACAAGAAAAGCTGTCAGTCCCTTTATCAAATAATGAATACACTGTGACACAAATCTCATCATCCCCAACCACCTTGCCCTTGGTATTATACAGGGCTGTGGAGTCGGTAGATAAATGTTCCGACTCAAACTCCAACTCCCCGACTCCGACTCCTCTGTATTAATATGCGAATGTATTTTATACATTCCTTGAAGGAAAGAAATGACAGCAGTTTTTCCAGTGGTTTACAGCTTCAGTCTTGAACTATTGACCCTCCATTCCCTTCACTTATACAAGTGTCTCTAGTCCTGCAAAATACATATTTACTTAATCCCTTATCAGTGAGAGGCTAGGTAACCCATGGGCGCTGCGTAACAGCAGAACACAACACCATGGAAAGTATAAGTATTGCCGCTCCTAATTGTGCATTGCGTGCTATATAGTGAAGCACATGAAAAGCATGCTTCTTCACGGTCACTTAATGTGTTCGTTTTGCGGTTACGTGAGGCACTGCATGCATTGGTCTTTATTCTTACAGTAGAGAAGTCATTAATTATAACTTTTAGTGAATTGGGACATTTAAACTTGCTTTTTTTAAAAATTCCAATCTAAATTTAGTAGGAGTCGGAGTTGGTGCATTGTTTGCCGACTCTGACTCCGACTCCAGGTACCCAAAATTTCCTCCGACTCCTCGACTCCAACTCCGACTCCACAGCCCTGGTATTATGGGAGCAATTCATCAACATATAGAGAACCATACGTAAAATCATTAAAGCATTCCTTTCAAATGTGATTGGTGTATAGGTCTCTTTCAGTTGTAATTTTATGATAATAAGATAAAATAAAAATGCACTTAAACTGTGTTTCAGGTCTCTAAGTAGCTTTGGATCTGGAGAACTTACAGAATGTACAGAACAGCTGGAATTACTTCCAGGAGAAGACATCAACCTACTTATTGGAGGAATAAAAGAAAAAATAGGTATGTCAAAACCTGCTAAATGCATGGAAGATCTTTAAGGGGTTAAGTTTGATGTTTGTGTTTTGTGCTTAGATATGGTTGATCTTTATGTATTTGGAGTTGGAAAGCAGCATGACAGTAAGCGATATCAGAAGGTGTTGATTTATTTATTTATTTATTTATTTATTTATTTATTTATTTATTTATTTATTTATTTATATTTGCATCCCACCCATCTGACCTAAAAGGTCACAACAATAAATTATATTGTATAAAGGAATTAATTCGTTCCAAATGAAATTGTTAAGCAAATTTTCCTTTATACAAATTTCCAATAGGAATGCATTGAAAACAGAGTAATCCCTAATTGCGACCATTTTATGTTGTACAGATTCGCCCCATAGATGATTCTCTTAAGCAAATTTCCCCTACCTCCGGAATTTTTTATGTTGTACAGATTTTATGTTATACAAACCATTTGTTATACGTGGGTCCACTGTACAAGAACAAGTAACAAAAGAGAGCATAATCAAAGCAAGAAATTATACAATCAAAGAGCAAGAAACATGATAATGATAGTAAAGTACAGCAGAAGCATCACAGTTTTTAAAAATGATACATTGATATATGTTAATAACTTCTTCAGATATGAAGAAGCTTCTTCCTAGCATGCTGTCTCCTGATCCAAGAGAACTTCAGAAAGCAATTGAGGTTCAGTTATTGAGAAGCTCAATCTGTCTTGCAACAGCTATCAGTCATGTGGAACAGGAACAAAAATGGCAACCTATCACTGAGTAAGTGTTACAAATCTTAATGAACCCACTTTAAAGATGGCTTGTGTGCTTTTAGGATGCTCTCTATTTAAGTAACATAGAAGAGGTCCTGCCCCTTGGTTTATGGAAATCCACACTTTCTTCCTACCTCAAGACAATCAGTGCTATCTACTCTGCCCTGTTCCTTGCATTTGGGGCTTTATCACTCTGATATCTTAGGCCAGACCTTGTTGGGGAAACCTGTGGGGACTTGGTGAGTCAGATGCTCCATATGTTCCACTAATTTAAAAGACGTGCTCTAGTTTTGACTTGGTATGCTAAGTAAAAGGAATCCAGCCACTGTTAATTTTTTTTTAAGTTATGCAAATGAACTTTGCAAGATTCTCTCTCTCTTAAATGTTAAAGCCCCAATCCTGTGCAAAAAATAAAATAAAATCTGCACAAAGGCGGTTTTACAATGGTCCCCCTCTCCAGTGGACTGTCTTTGAATAATGGGTTTCATGGCCAATTTCACAAGTGTTCAGCTACTGTAAATAAGCAAATTATTGAGTTAGAGAACTGCCTGTACAGGTGGTCTTGTGCTTGAGGTTCTGTTGGCATACTCATGTTGTAAACTGCTATGCTGAGCAACAGGATTTTAGCATCTTGTTATTTTTTTCTCTAATATTGCATACCTAAGCACATCCGATCTCACCTGATTTTGGAAGCTAAGCAGGGTCAGCCCTGGTTAGTACTTGGATGGGAGACCTCCAAGGAATGCCAGGTGCTGTAGGTCCCTGGAGTAGGAACTGGCAAACCACTCCAGTATTCCTGCCAAGAAAACTCCATGGATATGGAGTCACGAAGAGTCGGTCACGACTGTAATGACACAACGCGCGCACACACACATAAACTGCCTATGCTAAAAAGTAGTGTTGTGTAACTGAATTGTAGATTTGCCAAAATCCTGTTGAGTAGTGTCCTTGCAAAAGGCAGATTGCATAATTCACTGCCTTCTTGCTGGTAATCAGCAAGTCCCCATTTGGATTTTAAGGTGTGTCCCAAGCCTGGACTGGCATGTACTGATAATTCCAAGCAGAGATTTGTAATTAGTAGTTAGGGGCCATTGTGGGTTACACTCTTTGCCTGCCACAGACATAAAGTAGCCCCCCGTCCTCTATATCACAATCCCGCTATATTATAGTATCCACCGCCAACGCCCCTACTGCTGTCTCTGCCTACCCTGCCTAGCTGCTGCAAGGGAAAAGCGGCCCCTGGAAAGAGTAACAGGGCTGGTGGCGGAATGGCTGTCCCCTCCCCAACCTCAACCTAAGCCAGAGCCTCCGGAGCAAAGGAGGGTGAGCCCACTGCCAGCTCCTAGGCTTCCCCAGAGCTCAATGGGCGGCCCAAGTGCTGTCACCTGCCACCCAAAGGCCTCACGTTGTGTATTGCACACACAAGGCAGCAAGACCAAATCTGTCGACCAGATGGGGTGCCCAGGGGGGCATAACAGCTTTAAGCAGTAGCAGAACCGGAGGAACCTCTTGGCCTCCTTCGAGGTGCTCACGGTCTGCCTCCCTTCGCGAGAAGGCGCTGGAGGCGAGGGGCAGCAGCCCTGGAAAAGCAATAGGTAGTAGCTGCTTTGGTCTTCTTGTGGCTATGGTAGGCAGAAGGCTCTTTGGCACAGATAGGCTACTCACCCAGGGGACTGGTGCACTCCTGTCTCAGCTGCCGTCCCTGACACCCCCACCCCTCCGTTATTGCCACCTCCTTCCCTGCCACCCTCGCTATAGCGGGTCCCGCCACCACTCCCTCGTGCAGGGGTGATGGCGTCCGTGTGTCGCAGATTTCTGTTTATCGCTGGTTGATTAGGATCATAATCCCCGCAATAAATGGGGCACTAATGTAGCCTAAATGTTTCTTGACTCCTGCGACGTTTTGTTTCAGGAACCTGGTAAAATACCTGAAGCAGACTTCACGAATTGCCATTGGACCTTTGAGACTTGCCACCTTGACAGTATCTCAGTCTTTGCCGGTATTAAGTACGCTGCAGCTGTATTGTTCATCTGCTTTGGAAAATACGGTGTCAAATAGACTTTCCTCAGAGGTACTTTTCGATACATGTTCTGCTTATATACCACCCCATAGCACTTCAAGCACTCTCTGGGCGGTTTACAATTTTAAATTATGCAGGCTACACATTGACCCCCTCCCCCAGCAAGCTGGGTGGAAAACATATAAGAATGTGCATTTATTTATTTGGATTTTTATTGCCCCAGCCTTTCTCCTTGAAAAAGGACATAAGGTGGCTTACAGTAATGAAGGATAATATACAGTCCAGTACAACAGTACAATTAAGACATAATTGATGCAGAGTGCCTTTCCCATCCTCATCCTTCAATCCTTAATTGTCATGCGGTGTCAGACAAAATCAAGAAACCTTAGTACTGTACAACATTTCTGAAATAAATAGCAACTTAGTTATTTACATTGGTCCCCCGCCCATTCGCGGTTCATATACTGCAGTCCTGCTATATCACGGGACCATGGTATATGAAAAAAGGCCCCCTGGGGTAAGGGGGGGAAGGCCTGTTTCAGACCTTACTTACTTACCCCAGGACTGGCGTTGCCCCTAATGGGCCTGTGAGGGCCTTCCTGGGCCTTCTAGAAGCCCCAAAAGGGCCTCCCTGCGAACTGGAAGTCACTTCTGGAGCACCTGAAATCTTTTCTGAGGCCTCCAGGGCCTTTCTAGGCCTGTCGGAGGCCTCAGAAATGATTTCTGGTGCTCCGGAAGTGACTTCTAGTTTACTGGAAGTCACTTCCAGTTCACAGAGAGTCCCTAACCCCCACGATAGGCCGGGGTGTGTGTGTCACTACGTATTGCTTTCTGGTTATAGCCAGGATGCATAAAACTATGACAGAGATGTAGTGAGCTCGGGAAGCCTTAAATTTTTCTCTATTGCAGTGGGTCATCCAAGAACAGGTTGCTTCCCCTACCACCCCAGAAAGGCAGAAGTTGTGGCACCTAGATACTAGGTCTATGCACTGAGACTCCATGCCAGTTTTTATCTTCCCTTTAGCCAAGATTGGAGCTTCCTTTACATTATCATTAATAAAATATCTGCAGTATATTAATAGGCAAAAAGACAGTGGCATCTAGATTATATGTACTGTATTTTGAGATTGCCCCCAGAATCTGTATAGAAGTGTTTTTCTTAGGCAGTTTGAAGGGAAAAGTGGACTTACCGTCCTATTAAGTATTCAATGTCTGTACTTTTTAACAGGACTGTCTCATCCCTCTGTTCAGTGAAGCACTGCGTTCATGCAAGCAACATGATGTAAGACCATGGATGCAAGCACTACGATATACTATGTACCAAAATCAATTGATGGAAAAACTGAAAGGTATACATATACATGAAACCAGAACACCTCTCTCTTCTACTTTTAATGGCATGTTGATCTTCAGCAGTATTCCCTCGAATTTTTATCTTGGCTGCGGGGGAATCTTGTCCGTCTGTGTGCAGGGGATGAGGTTTCAATCGAAAACCAGAAGTAAACAGGTATTAACTCTGGCTGCCATTGTGTGGCACTGATGGAGCTCGGTGATAACTCGCACCTTAGAGGGAACATTGGCCTTCAGGTTATATTTGTTTCCCATAGTCTGTGATGTCATCTTTTAATTTTTATTATATATTTTATTTGTGGGAGTATGTAGACCCATAATTTTCCAGACTGCAGTAAAATGACCTTGAGATAAGAATGGAAGAACAAGTTTAATCAGAGCAGGGTACTTAGAATTCAAATGAGGGATGTCAATCTGTACTGGTTTCATTGTTCTAGACAAAGCTAGAACAAAATAAAAAGCAGCACAGCTCAGGAGTATCTTAAAGAGTAGCTTTTATATCTCAATGTAAGCTTTCATAGATTAATAGTTTTGTCAGGAATTATAAGGGGACAGTGGCATTACTGGCACAAATAATTAAAATGCTGAATTGCATGACCTGGATAGTTTTATTCTTGCTGTGATGAAGGCAGTGGAACTTTTCTGCTAAGGACTGCTCTTGGATTTGTCTGTCCATCCTTCTGTCTGTCTATCAATCTATCGATCGATCGATCAATCTCCTTGAAAACAACCCAAAGTGGCTTACATCATTAAAAAAATAATATTTAAAGGTAAAAACACCTATGTTAAAAAGGAATTAAACAAATATTATATTAAAATGGTACTAAAAGATATTTAAGAGAAAAGAGCACTACAGTCCATTTAAAAATCATAGAATCATAGAATCATAGAGTTGGAAGAGACCTCAAGGGCCATCTAGTCCAACCCCCTGCCATGCAGGAACCCCATCACAATATTTGTCGGAAATATTGTGATGGGGTTCCTGCATGGCAGGGGGTTGGACTAGATGGCCCTTGAGGTCTCTTCCAACTCTATGATTCTATGATTTTTAAATGGCTTGTAGTGCTCTTTTCTCTTAAATATCTTTTAGTACGATTTTAATATAATATTTGTTTAATTCCTTTTTAAATCCCAATCAAAATTCTATGCCTCTTCTGCAAAAATTCTGTTAATATTGGCAAGAGTTCTCACATTTGCCGGAATGGTGGTTGTGCGATTGGCAAAAAACTGATAAGTAGTGATAGGCAAAAACCAGCGTTTCAGTTACGCAGTCAGCACAACGGGCGTTCTGTGGTTACGGCATTCCCTGCCCCGCCTCGTTTGGGTTCTGCCTCTGATTGGATGCCCAGCAGAGGAGGCGGGGCTTGGACTTGTGTCAGAACTGCAGAATACCTGTTGGGCAATCACTGACTGAACCAGCACAAGCCAATGAACCAAAGGCTTTTGCCAATTTCTAATAGTACGTTCTGCCCCCTTGTGAGGACTTCTGAAAATCAGAAGGTTTGAACTGGTTATTTGTGTCTTTTTGCTTAATTTTCCATTTATGCTTTGTTTCTGTTCTTTACTTCACAAAGAGAAAACATAATAGTTTTGCCTAGATCAGTGGTTCTCAGCCTGTGGGTCCCCAGATGTTCCTGGACTGCAATTCCCAGAAACCCCTTCCAGCACAGCAAGTGGTGGAGGCTTCTGGGAGTTGCAGTCCAGGAACATCTGGGGACCCACAGGTTGAGAACCACTGGCCTAGATCCTTTCCCCCCAGTAATTGTGGAAACCTTAGTGAAAAGTAAAACATTCCACAGGGGTCAGCAGTTTCTTGAAAGTGTGTGTCATTGAGAGAGAGAGCAGTTTTAAGAGAGTACGTCCTGTTTCTTTGTACATGTTTTTAAAGTTTCCAAATGTGCTTTCTTAAAGAAGCAGTGCATGTAGGTCCTATTGAAGCCTCATTGCTCTGGGGATGTCACAAATGAATTTCTTCTTTGACTTAACACTGTTGACTGTATGCACTTCGCAGAGCAGAGCATTCCAATTCGAAGTCATTTGATGGAATTGGGATTGACGGCTGCAAAATTTGCTAGAAAACGCGGAAATATTGCCCTGGCCACACGACTACTTGCTCATTGCAGTGAAATCCACCTTGAAAAAACAACATCCGCTCAAGATTTAGTCCAATACTTTAAGAAACTGTCAGCACCAATTCAAATGGATGAAAAATGGGGCCCTGAGCTGGAAATTGAAAAAACCAAATTGTTATATACAGCTGGTGAGTATTATTTGTACGGTCGTTTTTAAAAAGAATCAACTCACTTTTTTTTGAAATCAGAAATTAACATGCTTTGTTCAAGGTTTATGCTTTTTTATTTTATTTATTTTATATGACATAACTATAGTGTATGACTTCACAAAGACAGCATAAATGAAATGTATGCAGTGTAAAAACTAAAAAGAATAATTTCTAAGATTTTTAAAAACATGCAGGACAAATAATTAATGATTGATTTTCAAAAGTGGTTTCCCAGGAGAGCATGGCTAGGTTGGGAACGGGTTACATGTAAGAAATACAGTCCATGTATAGGTGGAAACAGTAGTGCAGTTCTCCTGATACAGTTTTTGTTGACTGAACCAAAATTTAGCAGGGACCTAAGTATAAGTCGAGGCCCCTAATTTAACCCCCAAAAACTGGGGAGACGTATTGACTCGAGTATAAGCCTAGGGTGGGAAATGCAGCAGGGCCTGGCAGCTCCTCCTTTGTGAGCTGGGGGAGTGGTGTGTGATGTTTAAAATGACTTTTAGCCACTGACCCAAGCACTTGCCAGGCCCTGCCATTTCCCACCCTGCTGCATTTCCCACCCTAGACTCCCCCAAAATGTGATGCAGAGGGGGGTCATGATTTTGAAAAAGTATTGTGTTACTTTGGCAGAGCAGTTGCCTTGATATTTTTGTAAACCTTTTAGTATAATAAATAATAAAATCCTGCAAATGGCACACACTGTTTTTAAATGTAGCACTTTTAGCCACCGACCCAAGTACTTGCCTCAGTGGCTAAAAGCATTGACCCTTTTAAACATATAAGTCGCGAGGGCCCCAGTTTTTTAATTTCAGCCCAAAATTAGGGCTGAAAAAGAACTTGGATGGTTTTAACTGCTCAGATTGGCTAGGCTTATATTTTTAGGTTGCGAGTATATACAGTAATTCTTTTCAGCCAATATTCCAGGTTTTTCACTTTTTTGTTTTTAAATATTGTAAGCTACATTGGATCCTCCTTCTTTAATTTTTTTTTTAAAAAAATAAGATACTGCACCCACTGCCACACCCACCCACCCACAATAAATCAGTTATAAACAATAAAAACCCACACAGTAAATATATCACATGTCATTGCTTTTTAACATAATACATAGTTCCATAAATCAGCACAAGTGGCTGGGAGGTTGCTAAGAGAATCCGTATGGTTATTACAATACAGAATAAAAGGAAACCAGATTTTATAAAATGAGTCTGTACTGGAATTCTGGTACCTCAGAGTTGAGTGGGCAGTGAGTTTTTCCATCAAAGCTAATTTCCATACCTGAGATTGTCAAACATTCATTGAAATTTCTGCAGATGTCTTCCAGCATTGTTTATCCAACTGCCACACACAAACAAAAAATAATAATTAGCTCTTTATGGTACAGTGAAGCATTGGGATCTAAAAATAAGTGCATTATCCCAATGCTAGACTTACAATCATACTTTGTGCTGCTATATTTCTGTTTTCCTCAAACACTTTAATCTAGAAATTATATATTCTAGGGCAGTGCCACCAGGAATGTAAATATGTGCCAGTTTTTTTACAGCCTCACCAGCAGTTTTATTCCAACTTTTTATTTATATTATTTAGTTTCACTTTGAGGCAATGCTGTCTTACCATAGCTGTGATCAGTTTAAAAGTTTTCCTGCTCTACAGCTTTTACCTTTGGTCCTCTTGAGAAAAAAAATCAGGACAGCAAGACTGTAAACGTGCAAGCAAACAAACAGTAGTGGGCTGTAACAGTAGTTCTGAAACTGACTTTTCAGATTCAAAATCTGCAATGCTGCTTAAAATAGTATCTTTCTCTGCTTTTCAGGCCAGTCAGTGCACGCAATGGAAATGCTGAGCTCGTGCGCCATATGCTTTTGCAAGTCTGCCAAAGCCGAATATGCCGTAGCAAAGTCTATTCTTACATTAGCTAAATGGATCCAAGCTGAATGGAAAGAGATTTCAGGACAGCTAAAGCAAGTCTACAGAGCACGGCAACAACAAAATCTTGCTGGTCTTTCCACATTATCTAAAAACATTTATAATTTGATTGAGCTACCATCTGTCAACACCAATGAAGAAGATTATCCCAGGATTGAAAGTGAATCCACAGGTACATCTGTGTACATGTTTGATATGACAGCTCTATGACATTCAACAAGAAGTAGTTTTTATTCTGTAAATAAATTTAATGTTCAAGAAATGTTGGAATATTTAAATTGTGTACTGCTTGCATGTCTACTGGTGTTTACATTAAAAAGCAGTGGTGTTTAGATTGAATCAAAATCCTATTGTGTTTTAATGGATCTGTTATAAATACTGTATAACTACCCGTATATACTCGAGTATAAGTCGACCCGAGTATAAGTCGGGGCCCCTAATTTAAACCCAAAAAACTGGGAAAATTTATTGACTCGATTATAAGCCTAGGGTTGGAAATGCAGCAGGGCCTGGCAACTCCTCCTTTGTGAGCTGGGTGTGTGGGTGTGATGTTTAAAATGACTTTTAGTCACCGAGGCAAGTGCTTGAGTTGGTGGCTAAAAGTCATTTTAAACATGGGGGTCATGAGAAGTGGCGCACAATGTTTAAAATGACTTTTAGCCACTGACCCAAACTTGCCTCAGTGGCTAAAAATATTGACCCGAATATAAGCCGAGGACCCCTTTTTCACCCCAAAATTAGGGCTGAAAAACTAGGTTTATATTCGAGTATATACAGTAAGTCTGTAAAATGCTCAGTATACTTAAAATGAAGATATACAATTTAAGTTAATCTCTCAGCCAACTAGAATTCTGCCCCTGAATAGAGAGTATAAGGTTCACTGAAGAGTGGTGATTGCCTACCTTCTGACTTTTATCACTTAAGGCAGAGGTGCTACAAGAAAAAATGTGCTTGAAAAAATTCCTATTTAGAAGACAGATTATAAGATAAATTTCTAACATTGTCGATTCAAACTGGGCCCACCAACATCTGGTAGAAATGGGTGGGTGGAAAGTAGATGGGTGGGTGGAAAGTAGATGTGTTAGTTCATCATTGGAGCCAAACAAGAGATTAACACAACATGTAACATTTGAAATAACCGCTCTGTTTTTTTATTTTCTCACTACAGTAAACATTGGTGTGGGAGAACCTGACTTTATTTTGGGGCAGCTCTACCATCTCTCTTCAGCACAAGCACCTGAAGTGGCTAAATCGTGGGCAGCACTTGCCAGTTGGGCTTACAGATGGGGCCGAAAGGTAGTTGATAATGCCAGGTAAATCTTGCACCTGAGATACAAAGTGTATGTCATATATGTTTTAAAGATGCCCTAAGCACATCCGATCTCTCCTGATTTCGGAAGCTAAGCAGGGTCGGCCCTGGTTTAGTCCTTGGATGGGAGACCACCAGGGAAGACCAGGTGCTGAAGGCGCCTGGAGTAGGAACTGGCAAACCACTCCAGTGTTCCTGCCAAGAGAACTCCATGGACATGGGGTCACAAAGAGTCGGTCACGACTGTAATGACACAACACAAAAGTATCTTAAGTAAGTTATTTTCAACCTGAATAATCTCTGAACCTCGATAGAGAAAATTGTATTTGCTTATCAATTTCTGGGTATGGGGCAGGGGAATAAAGCGTAAGAATTTTAATAAGTCAGTTTTATGATCCTTTGGGGGGGGGGAGAGACTTCTTCTGAGAATTCCTAAAACCTGTTACAAAGAACATGTAACATTGTAAGTCATCCTTCTACTTCAGTGTTACACTGTTGTATCATGGTTTTCCCATGAACCCTTTGTTGATATAGTTGAGTTTCATAGATTCATAAAGGAGTAACTACGATATCCTTTTACAGGTCTGTCAAATGGTTCTGTCTTTCTACTCTTAAACCGCTTATTCTTCCAAACACTGTTATATTTGTCTATTCAGAAATGTGAAGATCTTAAAGAATGTGGGAGTTAGATCAAATACTGAGTCACTTGATAGTTTAAAAATTACTTAAACAGCTGTATAACAAAGACAGAATCATCATTAGGCAAAAAAAAAAAAAAGGTTTCTTGACTTACTCAAGAAACACATAAATTAGGCATTTTGACCAGCCTTCGAATTGCGTACCTTCTGTGGATTTTGTTGTTGATGCAAAGAATAAATATTAAAAGTGGAGCGAGGATATGTGAGCACTATGTTTATTATTCACTTTTTGAAGAGTTAAAATATGTGGTGTTACAGTCAGGGTGGTGTCCGTCTGCTGTCAAGGGAGAAATCTGAAGTTCAAAGCCTGCTTCCAGAAAATATTACAGAAGAAGACAAAGAGAAAATTTACGGCATTCTTGGCCAAGCGGTGTGCCGACCGGCTGGGATTCAGGTTGGTACAAATGAATTGGAATGTTTGCAGGTGAAGGTTTACTGAAATCTCTAGGTAGGTTTTAAAAAGTATATTTTTTTCATATAAACAGAGCTCACTACAGAAAAGGACTCTGATTGTCATTGGCTAAGTACTGTGATCCTAAAGAGATAGGGTTAATCGGGAAAGTACGAAAAAGAAAGATTTAGATGAACCAAGGACTTTGGAAAACAAGAGACTGGAATGTAAAAAAAAATGAGATGGCGGGGAGGGGGAACAGTAGAGTAGAGTAAAGGAGAATGGGGAGTAAGTGAACGAAAAAGCAAAAATAGGAGATGTAGCCCATATTTTGCTGCTGCTTTTAAATGGATGGATTGATGAATTACATTTACAGTGGAGCCTTGTACAACAGTTTGTATAACATAAAATTTGTACAACATAAAATATTCCATAGATAGGGGAAATTTGCTTAACAGAGTCAACTATGGGGCAAATCCGTACAACATAAAAATAAGATTACTCCATTTTCAATGCATTCCTATGAGAAATGTGTATAAAGGAAAATTTGCTTAACAGAATTTCATTTGGAATGAATTAATTCCTTTATACAAGGTACCACTGTATATCCCACTGATCTAGAAATGAACATTATAATGATCATTGTCTTAAAAGCATTGCAATCAATGGTGGCAGAAAGGTGTTTTTAAGTTGTAAAGAAAGCTGAGGGAAAAGATGGGTACATGCATTCTAATTTGCTGAGAAATGTGCTAGACTAAAGGTAACATTGACTCAAACATGTCATTTGGAACAGCAGCTGCTGTTTTAATTTTACTGTCAAGCTGCAGACTTGCACCAAGATCCTAAAATACATTCTCAAATACTGTATAGTGCCACATTACCTGTTCCCTAGCAGCCCTCTGGGGTACCAAAAACCTGTTCCAGAGGATTTACTGGTCTTCCGGAGCAGAATTTTTAGAGTGTCCAGGGGTGTGTGTGAGAAAAAACAACAACAATTCTGGTGGAAATTGGAAATGCAATTGATGTATTATAGTGGATATGTTCTTTTAATATTCTTTTATATCATCTTACTATTTTTCATATTTTTTTCTTCAGCCATCTATAAGTCACTTTGCATTTACAGAAATAAGAGAAAATGTAATTCTTCCTTCATGATTTGCATTTAGGATGAAGACATAACCTTTCAGATTTCAGAGAATGAAGATAATGAGGAGGATGATATGGTTGATGTTATCTGGCGCCAGTTGTTGGCAAGCTGTCCCTGGCTTTCAGACCTTGAAGAAAATGCAACTGAGGGCCTAATCAAAGTGTGGCGAAAAGTAGTTGACAGAATCTTCAGTCTTTATAAACTTTCATGCAGTGCCTATTTTACTTTCCTTAAACTCAATGCTGGGCAGGTAAGCTGTACATTGCAATTTTAGTTATTTTAGTTTTAGGGGTGCTATGAGAGCAGCCATGTGGTCAGTGGAATTGTTTATTTGTTCATGCATAGGTTCCTCTAGATGAAGATGATCCCAGACTGCATCTAAGAAACATTTCAGAGCAGAGCACTGATGATGTGATTGTCATGGCAACCTTGAGGTTACTGAGGCTGCTTGTGAAACATGCAGGAGAACTCAGGCAGTATCTAGAACATGGGCTGGAGACCACACCTACAGCGCCGTGGAGAGGTATCAAATCTTTTGCCATCTAGTATTTTGTGGAAGTAACTGCCGGCATATTGTGGACAAAAAAAAAATATCTGTATCTAAACTAAGATTTAAGCTGGCATTCTGTTTTGTTCCCCACTAACTGTTGTGGAGTTTATATTTTTATTTCTTCATTGTGGCCTCCGTGAAGCCACGGTGCTCGGGTGTGCATGTCCGAGGGTCTTTGGAACCTTCTATAGCTTTAAGAAAAAGCAATGACCGTTAGCTCCACCCCCTCCATTGTGCATCTATTAGCATGCCTGATTTCCACCTTCTCAGTTCCCTTTAACCACCATTTGGGTAGCATCTAGGAACCAAATTTTTATTTCTGTTTCTAATTTTTTTGTCTTTATTTTACCTTTACTCTTATTTTCTCTTGTTACTGTTCACAGCGTTTTATGGCCCACCAAGGGCTATTCAAAAACTGTGTTCACTATGGGGGGGGGAATTCCCCTCATGGACAGACACTCTTCTTTTGCCTCGGAGAGTCTCATAAAGCAAACTGTTGTCCACATTGTTGTCTTTTTAACTTTAAAAAACTGGAGACATCACTTAAATACTTTCCTCCTGGAAAAATCTCTTCACGCGTCTGTAGACATGGACTCTGAAACCGATAAAGGTACATCACCTTCAGTACCGACAACAGTTGTAGCTTTTTTGATACAGAATATCTCCACTAAGAAATCAAAAACCTCTTTGATTCTGAAAGCTAAACATTCTAAAAAATTGAGGGATGACACCTCTTCAAAGTCAAAAAAAGGAGAAATCTACCACTCCAGTTGATCTAGTTTGTGTTGGAGATTTGCCCCCTCAGCTTTCTCCTTAACGGTCAATGACGCAGGATACCAATCTGTTTTTTTTCTCCTCTGAATATGCACTCCGAATCGGACTCTGATTCTGATACGGAATTGATACCGATGCCACCTCACGTCTCCAATCTCAAGGGCTTTTTCACCAATATCCTCTTCAGGGATCAATGCCATCTGAGATTGTGTCTGCTCCTTCCCTAGGACAGACTATGTTAACTCAACAACAAGCTCTTCCTCAGCAGTTGACTTAACTTTCTGTTGCTCCTGACAACAGTGCCTCTTCTTCAATGCTGGTCTTGACCTTGCTTTTAACTCATGAGACCCCATCGATGCCGATGGCCACAGTACAGGAGCAGTCGACTGTCCACAGTCGAAAACGTTGACATGGATCGACCTTGAAGTCAACTTTCAAGATCTCCAAGGTAGATGTCTTGGCATCAAAAGCTTCCACATCTTCCCGACAACAGTATCAGTACTGACATCTACCGCATTGGCCTCAACCTCTGTATTGTCAACCTTGTTACCGACTACGGCCTTCCCCAGCTTTGGTACTGACCACACTTCCAACTCCAACTAACCCTATGTTCTTCAGTTTGATGGCAATCGGTAGTTTGTTTGTGACTCTCAGCAACCATAGGACCCCCATACCGATGCTTCTCCTGACTAACAACTCTTCAGGCTAACATACTCTTCAGACAACTCCAATTTGGACGAGGACAGATTTTGGGTGCCTTCCACTCCCGATTCCGATGTTGAGAAAAAGAGTCCACCATCCTCACATTCTATTCGAAACTATGCTAATTTTGTGTTGAAAATGGCAGAAGCTTTGGACATTCCTATACACCATCCTGCTCCAAAGCACTCTGATCGCTTATATGATGAAATCGATTCTGATGCTACAGCACCAGTCCATCTTGGGGTGATTCTCTCCTTCCTGTCTATAGCGAAGGAGTCTTCACAAAAACTCTCTTCTCCCTCAGAATCTAGACGTATTGAAAATGTATACAGAGTTTTTGACGAAGCACCTTTTCTCTATAAACATCTTCATCCGAACTCTGTTATACTGGCTGCTTCCCAAGTACTGTACATTCTCGCAACAAGCAAGTACCTATCCTACCCTCTAAAGAAGACGGGAAATTGGATTATTTAGGAAAACATATGTATGCTGCCTCATCTCTAGTTTTCAAAATGGCAAATTATCAGGGTGCCATGGGTGCCTTCCAGAGAGTACTCCTCAACACCGTGCACTCTTTATTTCAACACCTACCGGACCATCTCCAACAGGAAGCATTCCCTCCTACATGATGAATCCATGGCTGTGGCAGCTCAACATATGTGTTCCGCCTGCCATGCCTCCAACTCTGCTTCCCGATCTATGCAAATGGCAGTCACGCTTCGCCGCCACTCGTGGCTACGTTCAACTGGCCTTTCAGATGATTCTAAAAATCAAATTGAATTCTTACCATTTGAGGGGGATGGCTTGTTCCATAACAAAACAGATGAGATTATGGATGACCTGCAGAAAAAACAGAAAGCAGCAAAACGGTTGAACCTTCTTCCTCAGAGACAACAATGCTTTTTTTCGTCCTCAATGGAAGAAACACTTCTCAGATTCTTACAATAGGCAACAACCTAAGGATAGGCAATTTCTTGTTCATCTTCTTCCACCCACACCTGATGTAAAAAATAAAAGAATCAGCAACACAGGTTCTCGTGTCATTAGGACCGCCGCTCTAAGGACTTCTAAATGGCTAAACCTTTCAAAACCCCATTTGTTTCCATACTTACTGGCGTGGGAATTGATGACCAGGGACAAATGGGTCCTGACAATTATCGCACAGGGTTACTCCCTAGAATTCCATACCACTCCACCAGTGGAAGAACTCTTGATCACCACCCCATCTGAAGCCCTCATTCAGGAAGTCACTTCACTCCTTGCCAAACTTGCAATTCATCCAGTCTCCCCTTCCCAAATTCCGGAAGGTTACTATTCTCGGTACTTCTGCTTAAAAACCTTCAAAGAAGGAGATTCCACAACCTTCCATGGCAACATATTCCACTGCTGAACAGTTCTAACCGTCAGGAAGTTCTTCCTAATGTTCAGATGGAATATATTTTCCTATAGTTTGAAACCATTGCGAGTCCTAGTTTCTGAAGCCATGGAAAACAAGCCAGCCCCCTCCTCAATATGACATCCTTTGAAATATTTAAACATGGCTATCTTATCCCCCCTCAGTCTTCTTTTTGTAAGAATAAACATTCCCAGATCCCTAAGCCACTCCTTGTAAGACATATGTTCCAGACTTTTAACCATCCTGGTAGCCCTCCTCTGGACCCGCTCGAGGTTGTCAACATCCATTTTGAATTGAGGAGCGCAGAACTGGACACGGTACTTCAGGTGGGGTCTGACCAGAGCAGAATAGAGTGGTACTATCACTTCCCTTAATCTAGACACTATGCTTCTGCGGATGCAACCAATAATTGCATTGGCTTTCTTGGCTGCTGCATCACAGTGCTGGCTCATGTTCAATTTGTGGTCCACCCAGACATCCAGATCCCTTTCACAGGTACTATTCTCCAGCCAGGAGTCTCCCATCCTATATCTATGCAATTCATTTTTTTCTGATTCAATGCAGGACCCTACATTTTTCTCTATTGCAACTCATTCTATTTGTTTTGGCCCAGCACTCTAATCTGTCAAGGTCAGTCTGGATTTTTATCCTCTCCCCTAGGGAATTAGCCACTCCTCCCAACTTGGTATCATCTGCAAATTTGATCAGTCTATTCTCTCTTCCTTCCTCCAAGTAATTAATAAAGATGTTGAATAGCATGGGGGCCAGAACAGAACCTTGGGGCACCCCACTGGTCACCCTTCTCCATCCTGAGGAGAAGCCATTTGCGATCATTGACGATCAGTCAACCAATTACAAATCCACATAACAACAGCATTATCAATCCCACATTCTACTAACTTCTTTGCAAGGATGTCATTCAGAACCTTAACAAAGGCCTTACTGAGATCAAGATAAACAACATCCACAGCATTCCCCTCGTCTACCAGGCCTGTGACTATCAAAGAAAGAGATCAAATTAGTCTGGTATGACTTGTCTTTGATAAAGCCATTTTGGGTTCTAGTAATGACGGCATTGCTTGTTAAATAATTGCAGACTGTCTGCTTAATAATCTATTCTAGAATCTTTCCAGGTATAGACGTCAAAATGAAAACTAAGGAAATGATGGGGTCTCTGCGTAGCAAAGATAACCAAGCTACTTATGTGAAACTAACAATGTAATAAACTGTCATTCTCTACTATTCTGGTTAAGAAACATAAAAATGCTAATGTGTGCTGTTTTTATTATTATGAAGGTATAATTCCTCAACTCTTCTCACGATTGAATCACCCTGAAGTATATGTTCGTCAGAGTATTTGTAACCTTCTGTGCCGGGTAGCACAAGATTCTCCGCATCTCATATTGTATCCTGCAATAGTAGGGACAATATCTCTTAGCAGTGAATCGCAGGCCTCAGGTATGTATGTTGTTTGAGTTTCCATTTCTATTGCTTTTCTTTAATACAAAACCCAGTATTTTTCCTTTGTATAAGACTATATTTTTTCTAAATGGAAAAATATGGTATTTGTCTTTTGCATTAACTAACCTTTAAAAAATTTGTTTCCAAAAGAATAAATATACTGTATACACTCGAGTATAAGTCGACCCAATTATAAGTCGAGGCCCCTAATTTAACCCCCAAAAACTGAGGAAACGTATTGACTCGAGTATAAGTCTAGGGTGGGAAATGCAGCAGGCAGCTCCTCCTTTGTGAGCTGGGGGAGTGGTGTGTGATGTTTAAAATAACTTTTAGCCACTGATGCAAGTGCTTGGGTCAGTGGCTAAAAGTCATTTTAAACATTGTGTGCCGCTCCCCTGTGATGCAGAGGAGGGTCATGAGAAGCGGCATGCAATGTTTAAAATGACTTTTAGCCACAGATGACTTGCCTCAGTGGCTAAAAGTATTGACCCGAATATAAGCCGAGGGCCCCTTTTTTTCAGCCCAAAATTAGGGCTGAAAAACTAGGCTTATATTTGAGTATATACAGTAATAGTGGCATTTCTTCTATGGCCTCTAAACTTCACAGTTTTCTCACTGAAAAATGTTTTTCCCTGTTTATATATATATATATATATATATATATATATATATTCGTATATATTCATATATATATATATATGCATGTTAGAGTTGGCCTCTGGTTTCTGTTCTCGTTATTAGGGTTGTTTTGCTATTTCAGAGGTCACTTGTCATCTTCAGGCTGGTGTTTATTTTTTTTCTTCTTGAGAGAGAGGGATACATAAGGCCCCATTGTGCAAATAGGACTCCAGTCACAGTATGAATCCAAGCTGCAGAGAATTAAAAAGCCAGAAGAATTGTGGGGTTTAATTTGGGATAATACAATTACTTGCAGTACTTCCAGTTTGTAGGCATGAGGAATATGGCTTATGTAGCCAAAAGAATGCCACCGAACATTAAAGGAAGGTTTATCAGTATGCTCAGAAGAGCCGTGTGTTTTAAAGCAGTAGCAAAAAGCAAACAAAAAACGTTATAAGAGAACTTTTTGAAAAAAATGGCTGAGAGAGGTTGTTTTGCTTCCTTGAATTAACTTACTTCATGGTTTTGGCAGTGGGACTAAAAAGCCATTTGCTTTGAGGGCAAGGGGAATGCAGTATCATGAAGAAGGCAAAAGTTGATTGAAAGCAGCAATAAATTAAAACATTCTGCTCGTCCCACTTCTAAAATATATCGTTCCCAGCTCACCATTTAGGTTTTGGTAATTTAAATGTTTAATTGAAAACACTTAGCATTTACTTAACTATTTTACCAGTTAGACTTTCTTTTTTCCCCTTTTTTTTTTTAATACCGCCCGTCTTCCGAAGGAACTCCGGGCGGCGAACAAGCATGGGGCTCCATGTTTCTGCTATTTGCCTGTTTCAATCATGGCTGTATAATCCTATGGACCTAAAGCTATTTCATCGTAGGATATGAAACTTTTGGTTATGTGTGTTAAATCACATCTGTCCTACATTTATGCTATTGATATGTGATATTATGTATTTATGTATTATTATTTATATATTTATGTATTTATTTATTTTTAGAGCTTGTATACCACCCGTCTTCCGAACGGAACTCTGGGCGGTTCACAACAAAAAAACAGACAATAAACCAAATTATATACTACATCGTAATAAAAACAACAAGTTCAATTAAACATAAAAGATAAAAATCGATAGCAGGAAGACTAAGATGACCTCCCCTCCAAAAAAACCTTAACAGTCACCAAACGCCTCCCAAAAAAACAAGGCCTTCAAAGCTTTTTTGAAGGCTGGCAGGGACTCTGCAAGGCGCAACTCACACAGGAGATGCTTCCATAGGGCGGGCCCAGCCACAGAGAAGGCTCAGCCCCGGGTGACCGTTTTCCGAGTCTCCCTGGTTGTGGCCACCCGACGTGAGTGCGCCTGCGACATTCTGGTAGGTTGGGCCTCAGTTGATCTCTGAGACATATGCTCTGCCAGGTTTTCTGGTCCCAAGCCATGGAAGGTTTTATAAATTAAAACCAAGACCTTGAATCTTATTCGGGACGTAACGGGTAGCCAATGCAGGTGGGCCAGTACTGGGGTGATGTGGTCATATCGACCCACACCCGCCACCAGTCTGGCCGCAGCATTTTGCACCCGCTGAAGTCGCCAAACAAGAGTCAAGGGCAATCCCATGTAGAGGGTGTTGCAATAATCTAGTCTCGAGATCACCAGCACTTGCACAACAGTTCTCAGGAAGTCCCCGTCAAGGTATGGACGAATCTGTGCGATCTGTCGGAGATGGAAGAAAGCGGTCCTGGACATGGCGGCCACCTGGGCCTCCATAGAAAGAGCCGGGTCCAGGACCACACCCAGATTCCGGACACTATCCGCCAGCCGGAGGGGAACACCCTCCAGGCTAGGGAGAGGGCCTCCATATCCTGAAGAGGAAGACCCAAAGAACATAACCTCGGTCTTCTCAGGGTTGAGTTTGAGCCTGTTGGTCCTGGTCCATTCCATGACTGCATCCAGGCACTGGTCGAGGGTCTGAACAGCCTCAACTGCAGAGGTGGGAAAGGAGATGTAGAGCTGCGTGTCATCAGCGTACTGATGACAGCAGACTCCAAATCTCCTAATGACCTCAGCCAACAGCCTCACATAGATGTTGAACAGCATGGGAGAGAGGGACGACCCCTGCAGAACCCCACATGGGAGTATCCATGGGGCAGACAACTCCCCCCCCCCAATCTGCACACACTGGGGATGGTTCTCCAAGAAGGATCGGAACCAACTGAGCACAATGCCTCCGATACCTATCTCGGAAAGCCGATCCAGCAGGATTTGAAGTCCGGCAACTCCTAGTCTGTTTCATACATGAATTTAATTCATGATTTAACTGGTCAGTCTTTTTATGGGGCTATATAATTTTGAGGGTTTATATAAAAAACAGCATCTGATAGGCTGTTGAAATCTGAACTAACAGAAATGAACATCTTTTCTTACAACCTAGGCAGCAAATTCCCTTCAGCGATACCTACCTTTTTAGGTAACATTCAAGGTGAAGAATTGTTGGGTAGCGAGTGTGATGAGGGAAGCCCTCCAGCATCTCAAGAGAGCATTAAGGATGAGCCAAAAATGGGTTTAAACGAGGACCAAGCAATGATGCAAGACTGCTATAGCAAAATTGTTGAAAAGTTGTCCACCGCGAATCCAACAATGGTATTGCAGGTATAGTGGCTGCCAGTTCCGTCTCATTTATGATAATTTTATCTGTAAGAGTATGGCTGAATCTAGTGTTAGATGAAGCTAGGATAGACTCACTAAAATTAGTAATAGTAAAAACAGAAATATTGATGTGCCTTAAAAGTGTATTTTATTGTGAGCTGTGTAGTGCTGAATTTTAAGCCACATCTGCGGCTGTACAGTAACTTATCCACTTATGTTGATACTACCCTAGGTTCAGATGCTTGTGGCAGAACTGCGCAGAGTCACTGTTCTTTGGGATGAACTTTGGCTGGGAGTGCTTCTGCAACAGCACATGTATGTCCTTAGACGGATTCAACAGCTAGAAGATGAAGTAAAGAGAGTTCAGAACAACAACACTCTACGCAAGTGAGTTCTTCTTTGAAGTGGCATAGCGATATGTGCTGTGCATGGGTATTTTTTTCTTCTAAAAAAATCATGGTTGCATAGCTGACTTTAAGGGTCATCTGGCTCAGCCTCAACTTCTATGATAAGTGGCTATCAGTCCTCTGTTTGAAGCCTCTGAGAGTATCCCACTGTCATACAAAATGCTACTACTGTGGCCCCCCACCATTTTGCGATTCATATACTGCAGTCCCAGTGTATCGTGGGACCACAGTATAGGAAAGTCAGCCCCCCCCCCCTGGGGTAAGCTGCTTGGGCCTGTTTGAGGTCTCCTGCACTTACCCCAGGCCTGGTGTTGCCCCGAACGGGCCTCCCAACAGGCTTCCTGGGCCTGTCGGAGGCCCCAGAAATGGTTTCCGGCCAACCAGAAGTCACTTCTGGATCACCGGAAGTCAATTCTGGGGCCTCCAACAGTCTTCCCAGGCCTGACAGAGATCCCAGAAGTGGTTTCCAGATCACCCGAAACCATTTCTGGGACCTCCAACAAGTCTGCCAATGCCCGTCGGAGGCCCGTTCAGGGCAGCGCCAGGCCTCAGGTAAGTGTAGGAAAGGCAAGAGATCACCCCCAGTCCCAACCCGACCCAGCATATCGCGGATTTTCAATTATCACGGGTCGGGTTGGGTCCCTAACCCCCGTGATAGACGGCAGGTTACTGCATTCATTCATTCATTCATTAAAAATATTGTTACCCCACCTTTCTCCTTAAGACGGGACCCTAGGCAGCTTGCATTATTAATAAAACAACAATTTAAAACGTAGAGATTACTTTACATTATGTTGCTTTAGGAACATAAAATATGACTATGAACGATTTGACTTGTCATAAAATTATCACAACTAGCATATTAAAGTATAGCATATCCAAACAATTATTACAAACAGAATTTACTTTTTAAATAATATTTATTTGTAATTTTAAGTAACAAACGGAGTAACAGTATCCTGAACTGTTTACTAGCTTATGTGGAACAAAAAAAACCCTCTACAAAACAATATTTAAAAATCCAGAATTGACAATTATTCATATTTCCTTTCCATAGTATTAAGTAAAAATAAAATGAAAACCTCATTCTCATAAAAAGAATTGAAGAGGGGGGAATGTAAAGAAGGGAGTGGGACTAAGTTTCAATTGTATTTTTAGAAATGATTTGGAAAATATTTGAACACTCCTTGGGTCCTTTTCCAAAGGGAAAGGCGGGGTAAAAATACTCTAAAATAAATAAAATAAAACATTCCCTAATCATTTTTCTATTTTTTCTATTTTTTTTTATTTTTTAGGGGAAAAAAAACCCAAAATGGCTTCAGGAAAAAAGCAAAAAAAATTCTTTCTGTTTTTTTTCCTATTCCCCCCCCCCCAGGCTTTCACATCTTTATTTAAACCTAAATCCAGTAGGTATACCAATACTAAAAAAGATCAAACAAATGCTTCACTAAAAGACAGTTTTAAAAAAAAGCAACACCAAAAGCACATTCAAAGCAATAAGACACGTTCATCCATTAAAAAATGCCTATGTAAATGTTAGCTTTGTTTCCATTTGTTTTGAATTTTTGTGTTTTATATTTTGATGCCCAGTCATTCTTAAGTAGAGGGGTGGTTCTGAAACATATACCCGTATATACTCAAGTGTAAGTCGACTCAAGTATAAGTCGAGGCCCCTAATTTAACCCCCCAAAACTGGGGAAACGTATTGACTCGAGTATAAGCCTAGGGTGGGAAATGCAGCAGGGCCTGGCAGCTCCTCCTTTGTGAGCTGGGGGAGTGGTGTGTGATGTTTAAAATGACTTTTAGCCACTGACCCAAGCACTTGCCAGGCCCTGCTGCATTTCCCACCCTAGACTCCCCTGTGATGCAGAGGGGGGGGTTCATGAGAAGCGGCACACACTGTTTAAAATGACTTTTAGCCACCGACCCAAACACTTGCCTCAGTGGCTAAAAGTATTGACCCGCATATAAGCCGAGGGCCCCTTTTTTCAGCCCAAAATTAGGGCTGAAAAACTAGGCTTACATTCGAGTATATGCAGTAAATGAATAAAGAAATGTTACTCATCACGTTGCATGGTGAAAAGACTGAGGTGGAATGAAACACAACTTTTCTCCCCAACCTTTCTATATTTTAAGAGAGGAAAAAATAGCGATAATGCGTGAAAAGCACACAGCCTTGATGAAACCTATTGTATTTGCCTTGGAGCATGTTCGGAGCATCACTGCAGCGCCTGCTGAAACACCTCATGAGAAGTGGTTTCAGGATAACTATGGCGATGCCATTGAGAATGCCTTGGAGAAACTGAAGAACCCATCCAATCCTGCCAAACCTGGAAGCAGCTGGATTCCTTTTAAAGAGGTCTGCCATTTCTAGTTTCCTGTGAATCAGTTAAAGTTAGTTATGTCTCCCATATGTGAATAAAAACACACTTCTGCTTTTGTAGTTCAAATTGCTGGCAAATTAGTTCTAACTTAGAAACATTTTGTGGTTAGCATCCTGCCTGGGTTGCAGAGAACTTAGAAAAAAAATAATACAACATAGTCTAGAAATAACTGACATTTTCCCTGTTCTCATCTTTATGTGCATGTGGGTGAATGCGGAGGTATGTACAGTATATCTAAAACACCTAAAAAAATAGTTCAAGAAGTTCTCAAAGGAACTTTATACTTTGAAAATAGTTAAATTGCTGACATATCTGAAATAGTTTCTTTTCACTAAAGTCATTTGGGTTGGACCTCATCTTAAATGTTCTGTTTTTAAAAAACAGGTTATGCTCAATCTTCAGCAGAGAGCCCAGAAGCGTGCTAGTTATATCCTGCGTCTTGAAGAAATCAGTCCCTGGCTTGCTGCCATGACCAACACTGAAATAGCACTCCCTGGAGAAGTGTCTGCTAGAGACACAGTCACAATTCATAGTGTGGGGAGTACTATTACAATTCTTCCTACGAAAACCAAACCTAAAAAACTTCTTTTTCTGGGTTCAGATGGAAAAAGCTACCCATATCTTTTCAAAGGTAAATATTTTGCAAGATCTTGTAACTGAAACAGAAGAAAGGGGTTTGTTTGTTTGTTTGTTTGTTTGTTTGTTTGTTTGAGAATAGAATAAGTTTAAATCTTTGTGTGTTTTTCCATTACTCTACATCTGTTAACACTCCCTGGACAAAATTATTTTTACACAGTCTGTGAAGATTCTTAGTCATCCAGTTGAGTTTATCTGGAAGGTTAGTCATGGCAACTGGACTTCTTTTCTTGAGAGATTGAATCATTTCATTGCTCATCCAAGCAGCTTTGTCAGTCTGAGGAAGGTTAGTGGTGAGTCTTCCATTGTTTAGTTCACCTTCATTTCACATCACCCTGGTCTGAATAGGACAGTGGACTGAATAGGTTCATAAAGAAGACAACACCCTCACCGCAAAATGCAGCCTCAACCCAGACCAGATATGTCTTTGTCTGAACACCACATATTTCATGTACAGAGGGGACTTCTACAAACTGAAGCATGGTTGTGCCATGGGTTCCCCAGTGTCACCCATTGTTGTTAAGCAGCACATAAAAGAAGTGGATGAGAAGGCACTCGACACTGTTGAGTGCCTTCTTTTCCACTTCTTTCATGTACTGCTTAACAACACCTTCCTACGGACGACACTACCCCACTGGTTTAGGTATGTAGATGACACCTGGGTGAAAATCAAGACAAAGGAAGTACAGGCCTTTACAGACCACATCAATGCGGTGGACTCAAATATTAAGTTCACTAGGGAGGTCATTCAAGACAACAGGCTGGGCTTTCCTGGATTGTGCAGCCATCATCACACCCATCCGTGGCCTGGGAGTAGAAGTTTACAGGAAACCCACCCACACAGATACTGGACTCCCACCATCCATTACAGCACAAATTAGGAGTCCTCAGGACCCTAAAACACAGAGCAGAGAGTATCCCCACCTCCACAGAAGTTAAGAAGAAGGAACACAGGCACCTGAAGATAGTGCTTAAGGCCTTTGGATATCCAGAGTGGGCCTTTAACAAGACAGAGTCCCAACTCAGAAGAACAGTGGATCAGCCTGAGACACAGAATCTACAGACTCTGCATGGATGAAGTGTCTGAAAAGCTTAAAAGGATTTTTGACAAATGCCACATCCCAGTTTACTTCAAACTTACAAACACACTAAGGCAGAGACTCATCCACCCAAAGGACCCGACACCACAACACGATAGGAGCAATATAGTATATGCGGTAAAATGCAGTGGAGGAGTGTGCAGACTTCTACATTGGGGAAACGAAACAGCCATTAGAATCATAGACTCATAGAGTTGGAAGAGACCTCAAGGGCCATCTAGTCCAACCCCCTGCCATGCAGGAACCCCATCACAATGTTTTTGACAGATGGCCATCCAGCCTCTGCTTGAAAACCTCCAAAGAAGGAGACTCCACCACCCTTTGTGGCAGCATATTCCACTGCCGAACAGCTCTAACTGTCATGAAGTTCTTCCTAATGTTCAAATGGAATCTCTTTTCCTGTAGTTTGAAACCATTGCCCCAAGTCCTAGTCTCTGAAGCCATGGAAAACAAATATGTTCCCTCTTCAATATGACATCCTTTCATCCTGTCTTGTAGTACAGCTGTGTATGTTATAATTTCAATAACAATAATAAATATAATAAATATATAAACATAGCTATCATATCCCCCCTCAGCCTTCTTTTAGAGAGGCTAAACATTCCCAGTTCCCCAAGCCGTTCCTCATAGGACATTTCCTCCAGACCCTCAACCATCGTGGTCGCCCTCCTCTGCACCCGCTCGAGGTTGTCAACATCCTTTTTAAACTGAGGCGCACAGAACTGGAGACAGGACTCCAGGTGGGGCCTGACCTCCTTACACAGGAGGATGGCCCAACATAGGAGGGGCAACCACTCAGGACGAGAATCAGCCATGGACCTCCATTTGAAGGACAAAGGGCACTCGTTCAAAGATGAGGATGTACGCATACTAGAGAAGATAGGTAGTTTGAGAGATGAGTCAAGGAAGCCATTCAAAAGAGGTGGGGGTCTCAGACACAATCTGTCGGCTACTTATCAAGCAGCCCTTTCATCAATCCCCAGACAAATCAGAAGCACTTCAGACCTCCACCAGCAAGAGCATAGGTAACAAGCCATACTTACTGGGTGTTGGGTAAGGTTGCATAGGTGGGCCTTTCACGCACCCTAGGCCATTATCCACCTAACCAGCCTATTCAGATCATGGGTCCACTTATGAACCTTTTCAGGTTATTGTCGACTTAACAAGTCTATTCAGACCAGGGTGATGTGAAATCAAGGTGAACTATAAAATGGAGGACTCGCCACTAACTTTCCTCAGATGGACGAAAATGCTTGGATGATTCAGTTTCTCAAGAAAAGAAGTCCAGTTGCCATGACTCAACTTCCAGATATTTTTGCACAGCTAAACCATATATGGCTGATGATATCATCAGCTGTGGCAATTCTTTTATCCTTCCCCCCTTTTTTTCTTTTTGAAAATAAAACATTTCTGCACTCCCCCCAAAGGTCCCAAGGAATCCAGTTCTCCATGTTGGAGGCATGGGATTGGGGTTGACTTTTATTTCCAATTATTGGTGCCACTGGTAACACCAGCCTTGTAGTTGTAAAATTTGGAAGGTAAAAACTCTCCTGCCCTCTCATTGTGGCTTAGCTGCATGAATAGGATTTCATCTACTGTGGCAGAGCTGTACAAAACACCCTTTCACTTTGTGAGCGGAGTGTGTGATGTTTAAAATAACTTTTAGCCACTGATGCAAGTGCTTGGGTCAGTGGCTAAAAGTCATTTTAAACATCGTGTGCCACTCCACTGTGATGCAGAGGGGGGGGGGTCATGAGAAGCGGCATGCAATGTTTAAAATGACTTTTAGCCACAGATGACTTGCCTCATTGGCTAAAAGCATTGACCCGAATATAAGCCGAGGGCCCCTTTTTTTCAGCCCAAAATTAGGGCTGAAAAACTAGGCTTATATTTGAGTAATTCTTCATTTGTGTTATAACTCTCTGTTTATTGACTTTTTCCTATAGGACTGGAGGACCTGCATCTTGATGAACGGATAATGCAGTTCTTATCCATCGTCAACACCATGTTTGCTACAATCAATCGGCAAGAGACACCTCGTTTCCATGCCAGGCATTACTCTGTTACACCACTTGGAACAAGATCAGGCTTGATTCAGTGGGTGGATGGAGCCACCCCTTTATTTGGACTTTATAAAAGATGGCAGCAACGGGAAGCTGCTTTACAAGCACAAAAGGTATATTTTATTTAGCCTGACACCACGGCGGAATTATACTGTGGGTAATTCTCCCAGTAAAGTTTATAGTAATTAATTTATTGCATATTGTCAACTCATCTCCAACTTATGGCAGTCTTTTCTGTAGTTTTCTATAATGTGGGTCTATGGTGTTTTTTTTTAAATATGGTTTTCTGTGGTATACAGTCCTCGAGTGCCCCCTTTTTCTGGAAGAAAAGATATCTGCAGCCAGATATCTAAATGACGGATCTCTCCAGCTGGCTCGTATTTACTAAGGCAAAGTAAAACCTCTGACAGAATTAGAAATGTAATTCTCATCAGTTTTTACTCAGCCTTAATAAAGAAATATATATGCTAATCCCTTATAGCGAATGACTTTTTCACGGATGATTAGGGGGCTGAAAGAACTGGGCATGTTTAGGCTTGAGGAAAAAAAGAGTAAAGGGAGATCTGATAGCATTTTAAAAATACTGTATATACTCGAATATAAGCCTAGTTTTTCAGCCCTAATTTTGGGTCGAAAAAAGGGGTCCTCGGCTTATATTCGGGTCAATACTTTTAGCCACTGAGGCAAGTTCGGGTCGGTGGCTAAAAGTCATTTTAAACATTGTGCTCCACTTCTCCTGACCCTCCCCCCATGCTTAAAATGACTTTTTTAAAAGTCATTTTAAAACAATGTTTAAAATGACTTTTAGCCACCAACTCAAGCACTTGCCTCGATGGCTAAAAGTCATTTTAAACATCACACACACACACACAGCTCACAAAGGAGGAGTAGCCAGGCCCTGCTGCATTTCCCACCCTAGGATTATACTTGAGTCAATAAATTTTCCCAGTTTTTTGGGTTTAAATTAGGGCCCCCGACTTATACTCGGGTCGACTTATACTCAGGTATATATGGGTACATGAAAGGCTGCCATATAGAGTTGGGGGCAGGATCTGTTCTCGAGCTGCAGGGCGGCAGGGGAGGATTCATGGTGGCAGTGGCACTGAGGAGGAGGAGCCGCTGTTGCTGCCATGCCTGTGAGAGGAACATTAAATAAATAAAAAAAAGAAAGTAACAGACAGCTTTTTCTAGAGAAAAGTAAAGGTTGTATTTTCTGCCAGTAAATGTTAGAAACGGAGAGGGAGGGGGGGGCAGGAAGAGAGAGAATGAGATTTGTTACCAGGATTCTGTGCTGAATTCAATGGGCAAGAGTTGTTAGAAGAATTGAATTCGCTCAGTGTGGAAATGAAGCTGAGAAAAAGGAGCCCGTGCCACCGCCTACCCGCCCATCTGCCATGTATAAGATCCTCAATTTTTAGCTTAACAATTTTAGGAAAAAAAATAGTGTTTTATAGATGGAAAAAATACAGTAATTCTAATATTCTAAACAAAAATATTCCTCATGTTATCTGGGTATGCAATTGATATTTAACCATCTCTAATTTTAGGCTCAGGATTCCTATCAGACTCCTCAAAATCCCGGAATAGTACCTAGACCTAGTGAATTGTACTATAGTAAAATTGGACCCGCGCTAAAGGCAGTTGGACTTAGCTTGGATCTCTCCCGTCGAGATTGGCCGTTAAATGTGATGAAATCTGTTTTAGAAGAATTGATGGAAGCAACACCACCCAATCTTCTCGCCAAAGAACTTTGGTCATCGTGTACAACACCTGATGAGTGGTGGAGGGTGACACAGGTAGGAAGAGGCCTCACAAAATATGTGTGGGTTTGTTTTGAGTGAATGTATGTTTTATTGTTCCTTATTTTGCGCATGCCTCCTGCTTTCTATCTACATACACTGATTGGTGTGTTCTGTTTTCAAAAATTCCAAGATAGCATGACTGTCTTGTAGTACAGCTCTGTATGTTATAATTTCAGTCGTAAAGATGGTAGCAGAATACCTTGGTTTATGAGCATGGTTTACCTTGCCTTCATTCCAGAAACATGCTTATGAAGCAAAACACTCTTATATCAAAACAGATTTCCCCATAAGAAATGATAGAAACTAGGGACAGGCATGAAACGGGAAAAAAGTGTTTCGTTTTGTTCTGTTTTGTCCCCCTGCATTTTGTTTCATATCGTAACGAAATTTTTTTAAAAAAAAATTCATTACTTGTGAAACAAAACAAAATGAATCCCCCCCAGCACCAGCGCTCTAGCTGGTGTGGTGGGGGATTCAAACACCTCCTTGCTACCAACTCCCAGCTGATCGAGCTGTCAAAAGATCCCAGCTGTTAGGTGGGCGGCTAGGGAGAAGAGCAGGCTGGCAGAAGTAAATTCCCTGCCTGACTTGCTCCTTTCTCAAGGCTCTAGAGCAGTGATTCTCAACCTTTGGGTCCCCAGATGTTCCTGAACTGCAACTCCCAGAAACCCCTTCCAGCACAGGGAGTGGTGGAGGCTTCTGGGAATTATAGTCCAGGAACATCTGGGGGACCCACAGCTTGAGAACCACTACTCTAGAGTCTAGCCCACCACCCGGGTAGTGGGCTGGAGACTTTTCAAAATGTATCAAGGGAATTTTTTAAAGGCTCCAGCTGAAGCCAAGGCACCAGCTTGAGCCTTTTATAAATGTCCCACCCACAGCCCGGCTAGACCCTCCAAAGAGAAAAGCTGCTGCAGCAGCAGCAAGAGGGAAGGAAAGTTTGGGAGGCAAGCTCATAGAAATTTTTTCGCTTCCCCCCTTGCTTGGTTGGTTCCTCTCTCCCTCTCAGTTGCTCTTTTGCACCCTCCCCCCTCTCTCTGTCACACACAGTCACTCTCTCTCTTACACACACATCACACTCCTCCCTTCCTCCCTCCTCCTCTCTCTCTCTTCCTCTTCCTCTTTTACTCTCAGTGCTCTTTGTCTCATTCAGGGTAGCATTGACGTCAGCACTGCCTTCTCAGCCCCCTGCTGAGCTAATTCCCCGTCACTTTCCAGCTGTCTCCCTTGCTTTAAGGGAGATCTGGCAGCAGCTTCCTGGTTTGGATGAAATGAACCGAAAACATGATTTCTGTTCAGTTCATAACAAAACGCTGTCTGACGTTTCGTTTCGTGACCTTACGAAATGACGAAACAGTGTGTCATTTTTCGTAAAGTGCCCGTCCCTAATAGAAACTCAGATGACTCGTTCTGGGGCCCCATAGACCATACTGTAAAAGCAAAAGCGGTTTACAATTTGAATTACAGTGTGCAGGCTACACATTGCCCCCCCCCCAGCAAGCTGGGTACTCATTTTACCAACCTCGGAAGGCTGGAAGGCTGAGTGAACCTTGAGCCTGATACCTGGGATTGAACCCCAGGTCTTGAGCACAGTTTTACCTGCAGTACAGGCATTTAACCACTGCGCCACAAGGCTCAGTCTGTACACACAAAATGCCAAGACTCGCCAAAGAAGTAGGCTAGCAGTCCACCTCTACACCATGGTTGAGGTGACTGTGGAATCTGCTGTGCTTGGGACTAAGAACTGGATTTTACTCTGGGTTTTTAATGTGACAATAATCAAAAGCAATTTGCGGCCCTATATACACTTGACTCGCTGCCCCATGACTAAAACTGGTTTGAAAAATGTTGAAAACAAATTAATTAAAAATATAAATACAAAGAAAAATAAAACCCTAATCTGCACTCTCCTTTGAAAATGTTCCTGGCTGGTGCAAGGGAGCCCCTCAGTTCATCTCTCCTCCCTCTGCTTTGGAGGCTGCCTGAGACAGAACATTCCAGACAGTCACCTGCAATCCAGCAAGGGGAGGGAGGGAGGGAGAGGCACCATTGGCTCACTTGTGATCATGTGACCTGCTCTGGTGCTCATATTGCAGGACGTTGTTCATTGATTGATCATAAATGATTGCTTGTCTTGCAAATCACTCATAAACCAAGGTATTACTGTATCTTGTTTGCAGGGGGCATAGAGGCGGGTCACATAGGTATTGATATTCATACCCTCTATTTTCATACTTCTGATTGTTATTTAAACAATGGGAGAAACAAAAATGTACATCTGGAGTTCTCCCCAGCTGCTGTCTTTTGCTTTATATAAGAGAACATGAGTTCTACATGTAATCCATTCACTGACATTGTTGCTTCATCATGGTTTTACATTTCTCTCAACTGGTAAGAAAACAAACACATGCTCTTATTTTTCCTCCTAAGTCTTATGCAAGATCCACTGCGGTTATGTCTATGGTTGGCTACATCATCGGCCTTGGAGACAGACATCTGGATAATGTTCTTATAGATATGACTACTGGGGAAGTAGTTCACATAGATTATAATGTTTGCTTTGAAAAAGGGAAAAGCCTTCGAGTGCCAGAAAAAGTTCCATTCCGGATGACACAAAACATTGAAACGGCATTTGGAGTAACAGGAGTAGAAGGAGTGTTCAGACTTTCTTGTGAACAGGTAAGCTGCGCAACATAAACTTATACTGATCTGAATCCCTATGTATCTTATTACCAGTGGCTTTTTAATACGGCAGTTACTTGCCAAGAAGACACGTCTGGTCCCAGTACAATCTTTTTTGAATTTTCATAAATACTTCTCAGTGTTTGTTAATTTCAAGTGCATAATTAATACAATAAATATATTTCAAAAATAGGTTCTGCACATAATGCGGCGAGGACGGGAAACTTTGTTGACCTTACTTGAAGCATTTGTTTATGACCCCCTTGTGGACTGGACTGCAGGAGGAGAAGCAGGGTTTGCTGGAGCCGTGTATGGCGGAGGTGGGCAACAAGCTGAAAACAAGCAAAGCAAGAGAGAGATGGAAAGAGATATCACGCGCAGCCTTTTCTCTTCCAGAGTAGCAGAAATAAAGGTGTGCTCAGTCCCTTTTTAAATGTTGATGTTTGACAGTCTTTAATTTATTACTGTTTATACTCGAATATAAGCCTAGTTTTTCAGCCCTAATTTTGGGGTGAAAAAAGGGGTCCTCGGCTTATATTCGGGTCAATACCTTTAGCCACTGAGGCAAGTTTGGGTCGGTGGCTAAAAGTCATTTTAAACATTGTGCGCCACTTCTCCTGACCCCCCATGTTTAAAATGACAATGTTTAAAATGACTTTTAGCCACCAACTCAATCACTTGCCTCGGTGGCTAAAAGTCATTTTAAACATCACACACATACCCAGCTCACAAAGGAGGAGTTGCCAGGCCCTGCTGCATTTTCCCACCGTAGGCTTATACTTGAGTCAATAAATTTTCCCAGTTTTTTGGGTTTAAATTAGGGCCCCCGACTTATACTCGGGTCGACTTATACTCGAGTATATATGGGTATTTCCTAGAAGTAATGTGTAAGTCAGTTATACGAGTGATTCTAGGCAGAACGAAGCACTCTGGTGGTCTAGTACCTATTTATCCAAAGAGAATGAGGGACAGATGGCTAAAAGTTGTCCCATGATTTAGTGCTCTCATCAACCATTAGATATGAGGTAATCAGCTCAGTCAGCCCTCCACTCCATCCCTGCTGCTGATGAATTCCAGGCCTGTCGCAAGTAAATTCCAACCTATCCAAGACTGGATCATGGAGGAAGTGGCAGACCTAGCCTGTATTACAGAAATCTGGATGGGCACAGAGGAAGGGCATTCCCTCGACTTGATGTGCTCACCTGGATCGTTGATCCAGCACCAGGGTAGACTGGAGGGACAGTATGTGTGTGTGTGGGGGGGTGGGGGTGGCAGTTGTATATCAAAACATCTTGGCTGCTGTCAGGCTCTCGGTGTTGGTGACATCTGGTCTAGAGGCCCTCGCCACTCTCCCCCACAGAGAGCTTAGACCCACTAAGATGATTCACCGGGGCAGACTACTGCTGTGGATATTGCTTATCTTGATTTCAGTAAGGCCTTCCATAAGGTTCCCCATAACATCATTGCAAAGAAGTTAATAGCATGTGGGATAGATAATGCTACTGTTAGGTGGATTTGTAAATGGTTGACTGATTGTATGCAAAGTGTGATCGTAAATGGCTTCTCCTCAGCATGGAGAGGGGTGACTAGTGGGGGTTCTGGGTCCAGAGCTATTCAACATCTTTAGTAATGACTTGGACAAAGGAATAGATGAAATCTATTTGCAGATGATACCAAATTGGGAGAGGTGGCTAATTCCCTAGAGCAGTGGCAAACCTATGGCATGGGTGCCAATGGTGGCACTCGGAGTCACCTTCAACCTTGTCAGATTTGAGTGCTGGGCCAAAGCAAATGGAATGAGTTTCAACAGACAGAAATGTAGGGTCCTGCATCTAAGCAGAAAAAAATGAATTGCATAGATAAAGGATGAGACTCTGGACTGGAGAATAGTAACTGTGAAAGGGATCTGGGAGTCTGGGTGGACCACAAATTGAACATGAGCCAGCAGTGTGATGCGGTAGACAAGAAAGTCAATGCAATTATTGGTTGCATCAACAGAAGCATAGTTTCTAGAGCAGGGGAGGTGATAGTACCACTCTATCCTGCTCTGGTCAGACCCTACCTGGAGTACTGTTTCCATTTCTGCCCACTTCAATTTAAAATGATATTAACAACCGTGAGTGGGTCCAGAGGAGGACAACCAGGATGGTTAAAGGTCTGGAATATATATCTTACGGAGAGTGGCTTAGGGAGCTGGGAATGTTTAACCTTACAAAAAGGTTGAGAGGGGATATGATAGTCATGTTTAAATATTTGAAAGGATGTCATATCAAAGAGGGGGCTGGCTTGTTTTCCATGGCTTCAGAGACTAGGACTCGCAATGGTTTCAAACTATAGGAAAAGAGATTCCATTTGAACATTCGGAAGAACTTCCTGATGGTTAGAGCTGTTCAGCAGTGGAATATACTGCCACGGAAGGTGGTGGAATCTCCTTCTTTGGAGGTTTTTAAGCAGAGGATGGGTGGCCACCTGACGACAGTACTTTGATGGGGATTCCTGCATGGCAGGGGGTTGGACTGGATGGCCCTTGAGGTCAATCACAAAGATGTGCTAGCTGTTGACCCCTTATGGGTCATCATGAGTTTGGACACTGGGGTGGGTCAAAAGAAATATTGACGTTCCAAATGTCATGGTCAGATGGGCGATCCATCTGCTTAAAGCAGGTTTCAGAAAGGGGTATGCATACTCTGGCTAGTTTTCATATTTAATATCTGGTAGTGATTGATATCTCAGTATTTTTTTAGAAACAGCCTGATGAAGATGGTCAAAAGCAGGCCTATATTTGTGAATTTTTTAAAGGTCGCATACTGGTAGAATCCACTCTTGCATTAATATTGTTTAGAAGGACCACACAACCTTTTCCTCTTTCCTGTGTCCCTTACTTAACGTAATATTTGTTTACAGGTCAACTGGTTTAAGAACAGAGATGAAATGATGGCAGTACTACCTAAACTGGATAGCAGTTTAGGAGAATATTTAAATTTACAAGAACAGTTGACAGAAGTTGAGAAATTGCAAGGCAAGCTATTAGAAGAGAGTGACTATCTGGAAGGAGCAGAAGAAGGGGATCACCCATCTCATACACTACAGCACAGGTACTGAAGTTGATGCTTTTCAATATTTCAGTGCATTTCAAAACATGTTATCAAACTGTTAACAAGCCATTAGATTAATTTCATAACAGAAGTTTGAGCACTCATTCTACAATTCAGAGCCCATATTTTAAAAATACCCTATTCAATATTATCAGATTTAGCCTGCTAGAGTACTGTCAGCATTGCGGTGCAGTAATATGCTTTACGTTAAGGTAAACAGGGACTTTCTAGTCGTTTACAGAAGCTGAATAAATAAGAAAAACCATACTACATGCATAGAACACTAGTAACTAGTAATACAGTGAAAAATCCAAATTAAGAGTGCTGAAGATAGCAGAGGTGTGTTCAAAATTGTTGCTCTTTCTTCAGACTACATCGGGTTTATTTTTAAAAGCAGTGTATTCCATATATCAAATATGCTAGAGTTTCTTACATACATGTCTATAGAAATTTGGAGTTGAATAACATATTCATATGAGATTCGAACTTCCTTTTAATGCAGGTACTCTGATCACACTCAGCTGCAATCTCAGCAGAGAGCTGTACAAGAAGCAATCCAGGTGAAACTGAATGAATTTGATCAATGGATATCTCATTATCAAGCTGCTTTCAATAATTTGGAAGCAACTCAACTTGCAAGTCTGCTCCAGGAAATTAGTACCCAGATGGATCTTGGTATGGAATAGTCAAGCATTTACCCTCTGTCCCCTGCTAACCCTCTGTTAGTTGAATCTGTCATGGTAGGATGAGGGTCATTAAAAAAGAAATTGGTTGATTTATGTTGTGTTTTAGTCTCTGTGTGGTTTTCCATATTGATTGCATTGTTCGTTATTTTAGATTCAAACTCAAAACTATGGCACTATTGCCACAGCCACCTGCTGAAGGCCTTATTCTGTAGAAGGCTGTGAACTTAAGTGGCCTGATGCTGTGCCAGTGATTATGGGCAGCAGTAGCTATGGACTTGTTCTGTTCAAGCAATAACCATACTTCCTGAATTTATGTTGTAACATTTGTGGATTTGAACATGCTCTGTTTTCTTAATGATTCATTTCAAAGGCCCTCCAAGTTACGTACCTGCAACAGCTTTCCTTCAGAATGCTGGCCAGGCCCATTTGATCAGTCAGTGTGAGCAGTTAGAAGGAGAGGTCGGTGCTTTACTTCAGCAGAGGCGATCCGTTCTACGTGGATGTCTCGAGCAACTGCACAATTATGCTACTGTAGCTCTTCAGTACCCCAAGACGGTGTTTCAGAAACACCGTGTTGAACAGTGGAAGACTTGGATGGAAGAACTCATAGTTAACATGACAATAGAACATTGTCAAGAACTTTACCGGAAGTAAGTTGATTTAGTGATTGTGTGAAATAGTATAACCTCCTAATGTAACTTGGCTTTCATAACAATAAGGTATTATTGTATCTTTAAATTTTGAATGTCCATGAGGAATCTTTATATTTCACTTCTGCCTTGAGTTTGCATTGCAAAGATTACAGTCATGTTTAAGGGTAGGAAAAACATAACAGGAAACAAGTAATATGCTTTAAAAGTTTTTTGAACTTTCTGAGCCCATATTAGTCTGGCTGCTGTTAATATGTGAACCATTAAAGCTACACCGACTGATGATGAGATAATCGCAAAAATATTAGAATGAAAGTAAATTTGCACAAATCTGGAATTTATTTTATGATTGGTTAAAATACAAATACAAAAAAGGAGGTGAATTATAAGTATAAGATAAGACATACTTAAAGATTAAAATATAGATGGAACAATTTTCCAATGATATATATAACCATGTAAATATATGTATTCTGGTCTCTTTACATATTACTTTTCTTTGTTCTACTTTCTGATATCTCTGTCTTCTTCATTCTTATTTCTTTATCTCTTTTTTCTTCCTTTTTTCTTTTCTTTTTCTTTCCTTCTCCTTTTTCTTCTTTTCTTCTTTCCTCTCTTCCTTATTCAAATACTCACCATTTATGTTTAATGGTTATTGTTTGGAACTGTATAAATTGTATAAATGTTTATTTGCTTTGTGAGATACCAGTATAAATAAAAATTCAAAAAGAAAAGAAAAAAAGTTTTTTGAACTCTACTTTTTCCTCAGGTATGAAATTCAGTATGCTCCTCAGCCTCCTCCAGCTGCGTGCCAGTTTATAACGACTACAGAAATGACGTTGCAGCGATACGCAGCAGATATAAACAGCAGGCTTATCCGACAAGTTGAACGTTTAAAGCAAGAAGCGGTCACTGTACCTGTGTGTGAGGAGCAGCTGAAAGAAATCGAGCGTTGCATTAAGGTCTTCCTTCATGAAAATGGGGAAGAAGGTTCACTGAGCTTAGCAAGTGTTATCATCTCTGCTCTGTGTACTCTGACCAGGTGAGATGCTTGCGAAATTTGCCACACTTGATGAATTGTTTTTAATTTTGACGCTCCCTCAGAAATACCCGTATATACTCGAGTATAAGTCGACCCAAGTAGAACTCGGGGCCCCTAATTTAAACCCCCCAAAATGGGAAAATTTATTGACTCAAGTATAAGCCTAGGGTGGGAAATGCAGCAGGGCCTGGCTACTCCTCCTTTGTGAGCTGGGTGTGTGTGTGATGTTTAAAATGACTTTTAGCCACCGAGGCAAGTGCTTGAGTTGGTGGCTAAAAGTCATTTTAAACATTGTTTTAAAATGACTTTTTAAAATGTCATTTTAAACATGGGGGGTTTCAGGAGAAGTGGCGCACAATGTTTAAAAGGACTTTTAGCCACCGACCCAAACTTGCCTCAGTGGCTAAATGTATTGACCCGAATATAAGCCGAGGACCCCTTTTTTCAGCCCAAAATTAGGGCTGAAAAACTAGGCTTATATTCGAGTATATACAATATATTTTCAGAAGGGTTCCTTTTGTATCAATTTTGCTTGTTACATTACAGTTCACTAACATGTTGCATCTAGGAATTGAACATTGTGTTTTCAAATGTCTTAAAGAGTCTTGATAAAGATTTGGGATATATAAAATGGAAAATAAATCTCCTATTTATTGACCAACTAACTTTTTCATCTAGGCGTAACCTAATGATGGAAGGCGCTGCGTCTAGTGCTGGAGAACAGCTGGTAGATCTGACTTCAAGAGATGGAGCCTGGTTCTTGGAGGAGTTGTGTAGCATGAGTGGGAATGTTACTTGTCTCGTGCAGTTACTGAAGCAGTGTCATCTGGTCCCGCAAGATCTAGATATTCCCAACCCTGTTGAAGCATCAGAAGCTATTCACTTAGCTAATGGAGTATACATATCACTTCAGGTGAAATGTCTCTACAGTATTCTTAATAATTCTGTGTTATAGTAAAGCCCCTCTTTGTGGTAAAATATAGTACAGTGGACCCTTGTATAACAAACAGCTTGTATAATATAAAATTTGTACAACATTAAAAATTCCGGAGATGGGGGAAATTTGCTTAACATAATTGCCTATGGAGAAAATCCGTACAACATAAAAATGGGATCACTCCATTTTCAATGCATTCCTATGGGAATTTGTATAAAGGAAATTTTGCTTAACATAATTTCATTTGGAACTAATTAATTCCTTTATACAAGGTACCACTGTATTACTTTCTAATTTCATGAATCTTTTGAAGGAATTTTTCTGTACTTAGTAAAGAGAAGGTGAAAACACTTGATAGCAGACAGTATAGTACTGTAGCCGATGACCTCTTAACTCCCTAAATAGGGTTTTGTTCACTGTGTACCTGATAAGACAACACTTTTGAAAATTTCTCAATTAAAGCAGAAAAGCACCCCAAACTAAGGTGCTTTATTTGTTTTCTTACTTTCTCTCCTCTCATCCCACGTTATCCTTTGAAAACCAAATAGAGGCATAGTAGCAAAGAAGGCTGGCTATTTTGCATATCATGCTTTACCACGCTTTCTCCGCTTATCCCCTACTTGTGTTTAACTGTTTTTAAAAAAATTCAATTGCCTTATAGGCATTAGTATTTCTTATGTTGTGAACCGCCCGGAGTTCCTTCGGGAAGACGGGCGGTATATAAGTTCAATAAATGCATATCATTGATATGTTTGTTTTTTCAAACAGGAACTGAATTCAAATTTCCGTCAGATCATTTTCCCAGAAGCTCTTAGATGCTTAATGAAAGGGGAATACACCTTGGAAAGCATGCTGAACGAACTGGATAGCCTCATTGAACAAATTACTGATGTACCTTTGCAAACCCTGGTTGAGTCTCTTCAAGCTTATTTAAGAAACGCAGCCATGGGTCTTGAGGAAGAAACACATTCCCACTATATTGATGTTGCAAGGTAAATGTCCTGTAGACATAATTTAGTTTACTTTTATTTCCCTGTGTCTTGATGGATGAAGGTTTATTGATAGGAAGCAGATCCATAGAAGAATGATAATATACCGTATATACTCGAGTATAAGTCGACCCGAGTATAAGTCAGGGCCCCTAATTTAAACCCAAAAAACTGGGAAATTTTTATTGACTCGAGTATAAGCCTAGGGTGGGAAATGCAGCAGGGCCTGGCAGCTCCTCCTTTGTGAGCTGGGGGAGTGGTGTGTGATGTTTAAAATGTGCTTGGGTCAGTGGCTAGAAGTCATTTTAAACATCATGCACCGCTCCCCTGTGATGCAGAGGGGGGTCATGAGAAGCGGCACACAATGTTTAAAATGACTTTTAGCCACTGACCCAAGCACTTGCCTCAGTGGCTAAAAGTATTGACCCGAATATAAACCGAGGGCCCCTTTTTTCAGCCCAAAATTAGGGCTGAAAAACTAGGCTTATATTCGAGTATATACAGTAAATTATAATTGTGAATGAGATGTAAATCTAAGCTAAAGACAGGGTTTAAACCATATTCACCCTAGTCTAACTTTCTGGAGCCTGTGAGGTAAGTAGGATTTAAAAAGTAACCTCAGGTCACCTGGTTTAGGTAGCTAGCATGGTCAGTGGTACTGATGTCTCCTGAGAGATCCAGTAGAACCGAGAACACGCCTTCCTTGCAAAGGTCCCATTTCTTGAAAGTGTGAGCAAAGCCATCTTTCAGAGAATGTTGATTTAGATGCCAGACTGAAAAGGATCCATTAAAATGACACTGAAATGATAAATGATAAGCATGGGCTATAATTTTGGAGTAAAATATGAATTTAGGGAAGCAAGTAAAAGGAATCTTGGAAGAAAGCAGTTGCAGCGTCTGAAAACACATTGATATTAGATGCTCCTGTGAGTGAAATAATATTCTTTTGTAATCAGTGGGTAATTCTTGCACGTGCAGGTAACTATCTACCTAGTTTGTCAATTGTTTCTTGACCTAAGCTGATTTAGTAATTTATTTCAAAACAATTGTGAGAATTCCCCTTGGTTTTATAGAGGAGATGTGCTTCTACGATGATCTCTGATGATCCCATCAAAATCTGAATGCTTCCTCCTTATTAAGAATACTTATTATTTTTAAATGTAATTGTATTCGGGATGCACTTAAGGCTGCAGCCTTGTGAAACTTAAATGATAGCATATTGTTAGATTTGCTTCGGAACAGAAATACTGTATATACTCGAATATAAGCCTAGTTTTTCAGCCTTAATTTTGGGCTGAAAAAAGGGGCCCTCGGCTTATATGCGGGTCAGTACTTTTAGCCACTGAGGCAAGTGCTTGGATCGGTGGCTAAAAGTCATTTTAAACAGTGCGTGCTGCTTCTCATGACCCCCCTCTGCATCACAGGGGAGTCTAGGGTGGGAAATGCAGCAGGGCCTGGCAAGTGCTTGGGTCATTGGCTAAAAGTCATTTTAAACATCACACACCACTCCCCCAGATTACAAAGGAGGAGCTGCCAGGCCCTGCTGCATTTCCCACCCTAGGCTTATACTCGAGTCAATACGTTTTCCCAGTTTTGGGGGGCTTAAATTAGGGGCCTCGGCTTATACTCGGGTCGACTTATACTTGAGTATATACGGGTAGGTAGAATTGATTTGTATAACTCATACATTTCTTAAAGAGAGCAACAGTCCTACTTGTGTCCATCTTTAGGTCTTGAATTACCAAGTAACTCTTAACTATACTGTCTGTTTGTTTCTTTAGGATGCTTCATGCTCAGTATGCCGAACTCATTCAGCCAAGGAATGGATCAGTGGACGAAACACCCAAAATGTCAGCTGGCCAGATGCTGTTGGTAGCCTTTGACGGAATGTTCGCCCAAGTGGAAACCGCATTTGGCTTGTTAGTTGAAAAGGTATATATTTTATTTTAAAACTAACATTGACAGTGACACCTTTAGAAGGCAAGCAAGCTAACTGTTTATGTAATTTTAATTCAGCTCAACAAGATGGAAGTTCCCGTTGCTTGGCGCAAAATAGACATAATCAGGGAAGCCCGCAGTACCCAAGCGAACTTTTTTGATGACGATAGCAATCGGCAAATTTTGGAAGAGATTTTCTTTTTGAAAAGGCTGCAAACAATAAAGGAATTTTTCAGACTCTGTGGTACTTTTTCTAAAACTCTTGCAGGTAAATGCAATTTATTCTCAGATGTTTTACCTCACAGTGTGTTCAGCTAAAGGGCAGATAAATTTCTGAATAATAATAGCTGGTTGGGTGAAAAACAGAATTGGCTGAAATTAGTGATATGTCACAACTAGAGTAGGTCCGTTGAATCAATGAAACTTAAAAAGGAGAAGAATAATCAAATCCTCACTTATTCAGTGAAGCTACTTTAATTGCGACACAATGAGGTTTCAGTCTGAAACTTCATCTTGTAACCCACTGTGCCAGTGGAGTGTAAAATTATGTTATTGGTATATAGATATACTTGGTTTGGCTAGAAACAGGCATTGCAAGAAGGCATTATTGTGCTATTAAGAAAAAATATTGGGGTAAAGTTGCAAGACACATGAATTAGATTACAGTGGTACCTTGTATAAAGGAATTAATTTGTTCCAAATGAAATTCTGTTAAGCAAATTTTCCTTTGTACAAATTTTCCATAGAAATACATTGCAAATGGATTAATCCGTAATTGCGACCATTTTTCTGTTGTAGTGATTCATCTCATAGGCAATTCTGTTTACGCGATTTCCCCCTCTCTCCGGAATTTTTTTTCCTTTAAGCGGATTTCCTGTTAAACACACCACTTGTATGTCTTTCCTCTAATAAGCTCAGGGAATTGCACATGACAATCCAGTAAGGTGAGGCAAGATTGAGAGAGAGAATGATAAAACTAATGTCATGACATAGTGCTGGTTTCTTCTGACCTGAAACAATTATAATTGCTGCATCTCACTAGCTGTTAAAATGGGATGTATAGTTACACCACAAAGAACATGGACCTAACCTGTTTGCCTCTTGCAAAATGTCACTTAACTCATGCTGTCATTCCTCCACCATTTGGAGATACAAGCAGTAGAGAAGGATCTTTAGATACTTGTTCTAACAGTGCAGTGAAGCTAATACCATCAGCTCCCCACTTCAATTTAACATCCCAGTCCTACCTGGGAAGCCTGCTTTTTTTCTGACTTACCTAACATGTCCCGAAGCGCGCAGAGCCTATTCACTTGCCAGATGTAATTCCTTCCCCTCTGCGCTATTGTCGGGTATGTTCAATGGAATCCCTTACTCCCAGAGAATCTGACCATGTCAAATTAATGTCGTTGAAACGCTTGAACACATATTTCATTGCCCAATTCACGATGCACTTCGTAAGAAATATCTATCCTCGATCCTCAATAGAATGCCAGGGTGGGAAGACTTGGTTAAGCTTAGGTTTCTTCTCTCTATGCAAGTCACCTCTTATTTGGATGAGGCGGCCTCATTGGCCTCTGAGATTATAGCAGCACGAGGATCTGGGCTTTCCTATTCCCCACCTCATTGACTTGAGTAGCTAATGTATATATTAGAATCATTGCCGGTTCCGTGTTTGATTTCCTCCTTGCTGTACCTTATTTTCTCTCGTTGTGTTGTTTTATTTTGTTTTAATGCCAGTAAAGGTTGATTCGATTCAATTTGCTTTGATTTGATTTGATACTTGTTCTAATTCTTTGTGATCTTTTTATAAAGGTATAAGTTCAGTTGAAGATCAAAACACTGTGAATGGACCAATGTCAATGGTCAATGTGAAGACACTATATCGGAATTCTTGCTTTAGTGAAGATCAAATGGCTAAACCAATCAAAGCATTCACAGCCGACTTTGTACGCCAACTTTTAATTGGCCTTCCAAATCAAGCACTGGGACTTACACTGTGCAGTTTCATTAGTGCTCTGGGTGTGGATATAATTGCTCAAGTAGAAGCAAAGGACTTTGGGGCTGAAAGCAAAGTCTCTGTGGATGATTTATGCAAAAAGGCAGTCGAACACAATATCCAAATTGGCAAATATTCACAATTGGTTATGAACAGAGCAACAGTGTTAGCCAGTTCATATGATACGGCTTGGAAGAAGCATGACCTTGTACGGAGATTGGAAACCAGTATTTCCTCTTGTAAGACAAGCCTTCAGAGAGTACAGCTGCATATTGCTATGTTCCAGGTAAGTCACAAATTCATCTTGGAATATTTCTTGTACGGTATATGTGAAAGAGCAGATGAATTCCTAATTGGTGTTTTGGGACATGTCTACCTCAAAGAGAGAACTTGTTTTTCACACATGAAGTTGCCTCTTGAAGTTTAATGTATAACATTATGCATTCAGTAGTAGTAATTTCGCAGTCATCTCAAGTGTTTTATATCTTGTATTCTCAAAAGAATGGAGCAACTGAAGATGAAAGAATAATCTACCATCACCTGGTGAGTTTCAGAGCATGGCGAGGGTAGAGAAGGATGCGTATAGCTGTCTGCAATTCTGTGGATGCATTATAGTTGTTTTCCACTGCCATTCTAATTACAATACCATAAATTATTGGGTAGGAAAGGATTTGCTTCTCTCAAAATAGCACTTGTAGTGTACCTTAAGTTGTGTATTTATCATGTGGTAAATGGTATTCCTCACTAAGTGAGACATGTTGAATTAACCATTTGGTTACAATTGCGTATGTGTGTGTTACTGAGACTGTGGATTGCTGGACTTATTCATTTCTGCACCATTCCTTACCTTTGAACTCTATTGCCTTCCTTTTTTTCTTTCAAAAGTGGCAGCATGAAGACCTCCTCATTAATCGCCCACAAGCCATGACGGTCACTCCTCCACCTCGCTCTGCAATTCTAGCCAGCATGAAGAAGAAACTTCATACCCTCGGCCAAATTGAAGCTTCAATTGCAGCCGTTCAGGTTAGTTTCTTCCATGGAGAAGCCATGGGATACACTGAGAAAGGTATGTCTCTTATATATTGAATACACAGAAACCAAGTAACTGGTTTACTTGGAATTTGAGAATAGTGATTTCCTCAATTCAGTTGTTGCTGCACACTTGAAACTGCAGAGGGGAAAAAGAACCTCCAAGTACCTAATTTTGGGGCAACCCTTCCTCATAAATGCAAAAAACTGCTGCATGCTGGTACTAGGTACAGTGGTCCCTTGTATAACAAACAGCTTGTATAACATAAAATTTGTACAACACAAAAAATTCTGGAGATAGGGGAAATTTGCTTAACATAATCGCCTATGGGGAAAATCTGTACAACATAAAAATGGGATCACTCCGTTTTCAATGCATTCCTATGGGGATTTGTATAAAGGAAAATTTGCTTAACATAATTTCATTTGGAACAAATTAATTCCTTTATACAAGGTACCACTGTACTGCCTACCACTGTTTGAGCCAATGCCCCCAGCTTTCTGAACTGCAAGTTGCATTTCAGAAAGCCTGGAAATGTTCCCTGTTGAAAACATGCTGGTCTGTGTTCCTTACCATATTGCAAAGATCTCATTTTGCACAGGCCCAGTGTAAATACAAATGGTAGGTTTTTCATTTTCATTCTGTTTTATTTACTCAGGAGAAATTGGCAGCACTGGAAGCAAGTATAGAACAGCGTTTGAAATGGGCAGGTGGAGCTAATCCAGCATTAGCACCAGTTCTTCAAGATTTTGATGCCACAATAGCTGAAAGAAGAAATCTTGTCCTCAAAGAGAGCCAAAGAGCCAACCAGGTACTTCTGGATGATATCATGAGGTTAGGTAACACATTTTGTTACCTAAAGCTAGACATCTAACAAAAGTTTGCCAAATATGGTGGTGCATCCGAATGGTATTGGCCACATCTTGGGAATTTATATGTTCATACTGTGCTAGTATGAAGTCCAGTGGTACCTCGGATAACAACTGCCCCGGATAACGAATAATTCGGATAACTGCAAATTTCCGGGTATAGGGCTGCCTCTGATAACGAATTTTCCCTATGGGCTGCCTTGGATAACGCATCGCAATTCCTAGGTATAGGTCTGCCTTGGAGAACGAATTTTCTCTATGGGCTGCCTTGGATAACGAATCTTCCTCTGGGCTGCCTTGGATAACGAATTTTCCCTATGGACTGCCTCAGATAATGAATTTCCAGCATGCATCAGTAAAAAAGTTATCCCAGGTGAAATTGCATCTGTACCTTTAAAGTGCACTTTTTAAAGGTTTTGAGCAAAAAACCAGGTGTCTGTGCCTTTTTCCTAGGCTCCAGAACGGATTAAACGGTTTCCCATTCATTCCTATGGGAAACTGCTTTTCGGATAACGACGTGTTTCAGATAACAACTAATCGCGGAGAACGAATTACCGTCGTTATCCGAGGCACCACTGTATTTGTGTTTTACATCTTTTAATATTGTCTTTGGACTATCTATAATAAAAATGAAAAACAAAATCTTGTGATGTTTTTAAGAGTAACAGATTTATTGCAGTGTGAAATTTCATGGATGGTTCTTCAAAAACATCTGAACAATCATGCGGTCAAAATTGAAGGGGCTGTATCTCACAGGTGTAGCAGGGCGAACAGTGTGTTTTCCCTGAATGGTTCAACACATGGCATTTCATTTAAAGGACTGCCTCTCAGATGAGTTTGATAAATAGTCTAAAGGTGGTCCAGGGCAGCTTCCTTGTAATTTAGGATATTGTGATTTCTAGAGGCAATATTCTTATATAACATTCAGTGCATTTTAAAAAGAAATAAATCTGAATAATAGCTGTTGTGAGTTTTTTGGGCTGTTTGGCTGTGTTCTGAAAGTTTTTCTTCTAGTACTAAAAACTACAGCCTGCAAAAGATCAAAGTTCAATGATTCCCAACCATCCACAAGCACCGGGGATCAGTTCACACAATAGAACAGCTAACAGCACCTGTTAACTACAAAGACAGACTGCTGCCACCCCTGATTGCAATGAAACTTCTTAATCCCTCCATCACAATAAAATGATTAACACCTATTCTCCTGCATAGGATAAGTTTCCTCTTTCCCATAACTTTAAAACCACACAGTCTCACTCACTCTATACCCCAGAGCACAGAGAGAACTCCTAGTTCCCTGAGGTCCTTGCCCTCTGAAGATGGTGGCCACAGAGTCTGGTGAAACATCAGGAAGAAAAACTTCCAGAACATGGCCAAACAGCTCAAAAACTCACAACAGCTATCATATCCCAGCCATGAAAGCCTTTGAGAATAAATCTGAAGAACCTAACATGTGTATATCATTGACCCGTTTTGTTCCCTGTCTTCCTTTCCAGGTTACTTTCCTCTGTAGCAACATCATTCATTTTGAAAGCTTACGTACCAGAACAGCAGAAGCCTTAAACCTTGATGCTGCCTTGTTTGAACTTGCAAACGTTGCCAACAAATGTGTTCTTTTGCATCACAGTTCAACAGCTCAGTTTCTGAATTGGAACTTCGTTTAATTCACAGAGTGGTAAGTGGTTTTTAGGAAGGGGCAAGAGGAGCAGGAAAAAAAGACAACTACCTTTATAAGAAATTATATGTTTGAACTAAAAAAAGTGGGTTGAGCCGTGTGACCAGAAAAACAAATCCAAAAGTAGGCTAGGTGATACGTTTATTGGCCACTACTAAAACAAAAAATGTAAGCTAAGCTTTCGATAGGAACTTATCTTTATCAAAGCATTGTGCCAAAAATGCAATCTTGATAGAGGAGGTAGTCTATCAGGCGCTGAGAATCTTTTTGGTGAGATGGAATACACCCAGATGATGGTATCAGGAGGCAGGGTTGGTGTTAAGACTGCTTCAAAGTCCCAGATACGGTTTAACACCCAGGATATAAAACGAAAGCAGCCATAGTCCTTGCCCACCTCCCTTCCCACCCTCAATTTGCCTCTATCGATTGTCCAAATTTTTTATAGTATCTATAGCTACATTATTTATCCTAGATCAGTGGTGGCAAATCTTCAGCACTCCAGATGTTTTGGACCACAGCTCCTAGAATTTATTTAAACCTTTATTGCCAGTGTCAAGGAACTGTGAGATCTGTGGTCCAAAACATCTGGAGTGCCAAAAGTTCGCCACCACTGTCCTAGTTAGTAAATCTATAGACCCATATATAATCTATTTGTGGATATGACTTATGTACAGGTAAATAATATGAATATTTTATCTCTTCTCTCAACTCCCTCCAAACATCCTTACAATCTGTTTTTCCAAAATAGTTTTTTACCGCCTCTTCTTTCAAAATTTTTCTTATCCTTAGCAACATCCATAATCAGGTTGAAGTCTCCTTCCATAATGACATGTCCCTTCCTTTCTTACCTAATTTATCTAACACCTCTCTCAAAAAAACTCTTGATTCTCATTTGGCCCATACAAATTTACCAGTGTGTGGTATTCTCCTTTTATTTTCCTTTGTATTAATAGCATCCTACCCTGATTATAATTTTCTACTTTTAATCTTTCTATTTCACACATTTGGATATCAGTTTAGCTACCCCTATGGACTTGGATGTGGTGAATAAATTTTCATACACACCAATCCATTTACATTTATGCTCATTCTTCCCATCTTTGTTCTGTTGAGTTTCTTGCAAAAAAAAAACTATTTCAGCTTGACTTTTATTTAACATGGCTTGAGCTTTAGCCCTTTTTACAACTGAACCTAGGCTTTTCACCTAGGCCTGTTATCTCCTGTACTGGCAATTCTTTTTCCTCCCCCTCTAATGCCTCCTCTTCACTTGCCTTCTTCATATATATATGACTCCTGTTTCTTTTTTTGTAACAATTTCACAGTCGGTCATTATATCCCAAGCTTCTTGGACTGATTTAGCTTTGTATGACGTCCCTTTGTGTGTTTGTGTGTGTCTATATGATCCCATAGACCACGTATAACTTTGTGTGATTGCATTGACAATATGTTTTCAATCTTAGTTTCCATCACTCATAACTTTTACATGGAATGTTACTCTCTTTTTAACTGCTCGCATTCTCTTGTAGCTGTAAAGGTAATGGTGTCTTTTAATGCTGTAAGATGTCTCTCAATTCACTATTCTCAATACTTTAATATGTCTTAATTGTACTGGACTGTATATTATCCCTCATTACAATAAGCCGCCTTGGGTCCTTTTCCAAGTAGAAAGGCAGGGTAAAAATACTCCAAAATAAAAAAGTGAAAAATTACAAAACATACTGCTCCAATAAATCACCAGTGTCCTAGAGCTCAAAAAAAAATCAGTGTCCAGCAGGTGGAGCTCTACTTCTCTTGAAGTACAGTAGGACCCCCATATCCACTGATCCATTATCCACTGATTCAGTTATCCACGGTTGGCAGAGGAAAACAATTAAATAATTCAGTGGCCACAAAGCAAGCTACTGTCTCAAAACAGCAGTCATAAAGCAAGCTACTGTCAGGAAACAGCAGTTTGGAGGTGGGCGGGCAGGTGTTCTCTCTTATCCATGGTTTTCATTATTCATGGAAAGGCCTGGAACCAATCCCCATTGGATAACAGGGTCCTACTGTACTACAATATCCAGCTATCCGCCATCTCAGAGCGCCATTTTATCTAAAAAATAGCCTTCGGGGACTCCACACTATATTTCCTTCCCTTTCTTAAAGTTCCTTCCTTAAAACAAATCACTGCTTCAACAATCTTCCCAGACCAAAAGTAATACATGCAGGCCCATCCAGGTGCACAGCTTTTAATCAGAGAGAAAAAGAAAAATTTCCCAGCCCCTTCGCCATTCATCACTTGCACAGATCAAGTCGAAAAGAAACAAAAAATATATCCAATTAAGCAAGTATACTAGCAACCTTGGAACTCGAAAGCTAACTAAATTCCTTTTTCATAATGTCCATAGCCTCCCATCATCATACATTCACTTTGCTCCCTTTGACACAAAATCTATCGCTGCCACTGCTGCTGTGAGCAGGGGCAGCTGAAAAGCTTATCAAAACAGCTTCCAAACATTTATAGTTAGTGTCTTTTACTCAGCTGAATCTCTGAATAATTCTTTGTTTTCTGCTCTGATACTGCTTCATTGCAGGAGCTTAGGATTTTCCGTGCTACTTGGCCATCTTGCAAGCCACACACCCCAAACCATTTTTTTCTAACCATAACTTAACACCTAAATCATGTAAAGGTGAACTCTTGGTTTATTCCTCCTGATCAGTGTCTTTCATTTTCCATCTGCTCAGCACAGTGACTTGTGGGTATAAACCAGTGACGAAGTTTGTAATTTGAGACAGTATATGAAACATACGAGAAGCCATAGTTTGCAAATGTAGTTCAAGTAGATTTCTGGCTGATAGCAACCCAACCTTTTTGCCAGTTCATACTGCAGATTCTTTTTAAATCATGATTTGCAGCGATGTCTGGATTGAGTTAATACAAATTATAGTGACATGAAATAGTTGTTTCAGAATTGAATCAGGTTTGGTGGTTTTGCAGTATTAGTACTATGAGGCTTTAAATACATTTGTTGGTTTTATTTACTAAGAAGCTTAGGGGCCATTTATTAGGATATCCTTTCTTGTGTTTCTAAGAACACGTGGATAAATGTTAGGTTGGTTTCTTGTAATTTGATGATGCATGCTGAGCTTTTTGCCTGGATGGGGAAAGTGAATCTGATCTTACTGCAAATTAGTTTAAGTATTTTGACTAACAGTTGAAAACGTTCATCATATTAGGGCACCAACCTTGATCATCCCATTGGTAGTTCAGAATGGCTTACGTTGGCTCAGAAGCAACTGACACAGGACACGTCTACCCAGAGGACTGCGCAGACAGAGAAAGAACAGCAGATAGAAACTGTGTGTGAAACCATTCAGAATCTGGTTGATAGTATTAAAACTGTCCTCACCGGACACAACAGACAGCTTGGGGATGTGAAACATTTGCTGAAAGCTATGGCAAAGGTAATATTCTCAGTATTCATGTATATAGAAATTCAAGATGAAACCTTGCGTTTTTGGGAGACTCCCTGAACTTGTAAGGAGATGCACCATTTCTCATGCCTTCTCCCAAGCTTTGTAATTCCATGCAACATTTTGTATATCAAACTTAATAATGACTGGTTGATCAGACTACTGGGCATCCGTTTAACTTCCACAAACTGCAGGAGACATACCGTATAAGCACAGATGCATACACCCCCACCCCACCACATTGCATCCCTTTTATTTGCCCAGCAAAGTACAAAATGTGCTTGCATCTAGAGCGGTCCAGGTCTCTTTGAAAAGACGACATCACAACTAAATCTCTAAACAGTAGACAAAAACCTACTGAGAAGCTAACTTGCTCCAGGAAAAGTACTGCAAATAGATATATGAAAACAAATTGTGCAGAAATGATAGTTCTATCTAAAAATATGTCTGAATAAGTTAGCTTAATATTTCCTGGAGCAGGTGTGGAAAATACTGGCCCTCCAGATGTTTATTGCCAACATCTCTCACTATCCCTTACCATTGGCTATACTAGATGTGGGGCCAAACATTTGCAAGACTTTAGTCACCCCACTGCTGTCCCTTGAGGAAGAGGCAGCATATAAGTTGTTGGGAAGAATTTTTTGTATGCATCTCCAACAATGTGGCAAAAGAATCAAATTGTTGCACAGCATTGCAGGATCTAAACAATAATGCGTTCATGCATTCTTCGGTATTTCGGCACATATGCACTGAGCTTGGAAAGGGCGAACTGGCCTTTTTGCTGGCAGCTGCCCTGTCCACCTAAGAAGCAACATTCTTGCCATTGGACAGTCCCCTTTAAAAGATAAATAACAATATTGTAATGAATGTTACTTTATTATACATTATAACATTCATTATAAGTTAATGACTGTTACTTTATTACAGGATGAAGAAGCAGCTCTGGCAGATGGTGAAGATGTCCCGTATGAAAATAGTGTTAGACAGTTCTTGGGTGAATATAAATTATGGCAAGACAATATCCAGACAGTTCTGTTTACATTAGTTCAGGCTATGGGACACATCCGCAGTCAGGAACATACCGAAATGCTGCAAGAAATTATTCCAATCATGAAAGAACTAAGAACTCAGAGTCAGAGGTAAGCAGACATTCTATTCATTTTGTATAGTACACAAAAATGAAAATAAGCTTATTATTAACGACAATGTTTTAGATATCTAAAAACAGATATGATTAATAGAAAACATTTTAATGCAGACTTTTTTCCCCCTTGGGCGTTCCTAGTCGTAATCAGTATGTTAACAGTTTGCTTATTTTTTCCTAGTGTCTACAACAATCTAGTGAGTTTTGCATCACCCTTAATCACGGATACACCAAACGAATGCTCAAGTCCAACATCATCTGCTACATGTCAACCAACATTTGCTGCAGGTACAGCATGGTCTGTGTTGAATATCCCCTTCAGCCTTTCCCCACCCTGTTTTCCTCCATAGGCTTTGGGCACCAGCCACGCCCTCAGCTCACATGAGTATTGGTGAGGGATCAAAGAAACTGGACTTGTAAATACTAGGAGATCACAAAAGTCCTCATTTTCCTTATAACAGCAGACGTCTGCTCCTGAATTTTGTCCTTATTTCTGGAAAGACAAAGGTGTTAATCCCCACACTGAGGGAAGTTGAGTTTCACATAACTTGTAGATAGGCTTATCATCCATAATGACTAAAATCTTCCCTGGTTTAGCAGGAATCTTCCTTTGGTGGAAAGCTATCACTCTGCCTGAAGTTTATCCTTAGGGAAATAACAAGAGACCGTTAACCTATCTGGTGCTATTGAATCTATCATCTGTTCTTCTATAACTGTCTGGTTTAGTTCTGCGACTAAGCACGACAGATATAGACTTCAAAGGATAATTGGAACGGCAGAAAAATTATTGCTACTAATCTGCCATCTATTGTGGAATTGTATACCACACAAGCTAAAAAGAGGGCGATGAAAATATATACAGATTCCACACATCCTGGACATAACCTGTTTCAATTGTTACCCTCAAGGCGACGTTTTAGGGCATTGCACACTCGGACAACTAGATATAAAGATAGTTTCTTTCCAGGTGCTATCAAACTGTTGAATAATTAATTTTTACTTCTCTTCTTCCTTTTTAAATAATAGGTTATATTGTATTGTTGTACTGTGTTTTTATTGTTGACTATCTGATTCTTATATTTCCTTTTATATGGAGAGCATATTTTACCAAAACAAATTCTGGGGGTGTCCAACCACACTTGGCCAATAAAAGTATTCTGATTCTGATTCTGATTCTGATTCATGAAGAGCATTTTTAGTAACCACTCTTGAACTGAAGTCATTTTTACAATAATGTTTATACATAAGGTTATTTTGTGGCTACAGTTCCTTTAAATGCCTAACAAAAAAAGAGGAAATTTTGTGGTAGAGATCTGCAGTAAAATTAAAAGAAAACAACTTCTTTCTATTCTGTTTTGACACTAGACAAGGCAGATTAAGGCAGGATGATGACTCATGGAATGTTAACCTGCTTTCATGGCTTGTGATGGGTGCTGGTAGAGGAGTTTGCATTGTCCTTATCTAGGCAGAAGGCCTGGAATCACTAATTTTCACCAGTACCTTGTTTTGATTATAAAATATAACATTCTGTTTGCATTCCTTATATACTTATATATATAAGTATATTGCATTCCTTATATACTTATATATATATTTGCATTCCTTATATACTGTTTGCATTCCTTATATACTGTTTGCATTCCTTATATACTTATATATATAAGTATATTTGCATTCCTTATATACCTGTACTGCAAGTAAAACTGTGCTCACGACCTGGGTTCAATCCCCGGTAGCAGGCTCAAGGTTCACTCAGCCTTCCATCCTTCCGAGGTCGGTAAAATGAGTACCCAGCTTGCTGGGGGGGGGGCAATGTGTAGCCTGCACTCTGTAATTAAAATTGTAAACCGCCCAGAGACTACTTGTAGTAGTATGGGGCGGTATATAAGCAGAACACTTTACTGTACTTCTCCTTTACTGTGAAAAAAAGCCTTATGACACTCAATATTTTCTTAAATTTAAATTTCTTGAATTGATAGCAGTCCGTAGCAATACAGGGCAGAAGACTCAGCCAGAGGTCATGTCGCAAAATACCAGAAAGCTAATTCCGAAAAACCTTGCACCATCGGCAGATACTCCTCCAGGCACTATTACAGGAGCTGGAAAGAGTGTTATCTCTAGCCCTAAAAAGGCCATTAGAGACCCTAAAACAGGAAAAGGTATGAACCAAATAAAATTGTCTTAGAACATCCTATTTTCTAACAAGCTGGTTGCATCTACTTGCTTTGCATCAAAAATAACTGAATGTGTTTTTCCCCCTCCCCTTTAAGCTGTGCAAGAGCGGAATTCATATGCAGTAAGTGTGTGGAAACGTGTCAAAGCCAAGTTAGAGGGTCGGGACTTGGATCCCAACAGGAGAATGTCTGTTGCTGAACAGGTAATTTCGTGAACAAAAATCCATACTTTTTTGGGGGTTTTTGCTAAATTTACTGTACTTCACCCAAAGAAAGCTTTGTTTCAGATAACAGTATTATTTCAGTTGGAGACCAATATACAGTGATGCCTTGGATTACGAATGACTTGAATTACGAAGGAAGTTCCCAAGCTGTCAAAATCACGTCGCCATGGTGCTTTTTTCTTTGTAATGCAAGCTTTTTGTAATTCACAGTCCATTTTCCTTCGGCGTGCCCAGAAAGCAGGCAGGCAGCGGGAGAAGACACGGACCCCAATCCCTGCCTGCTTTTGGAGGACACTGAAGGAAAAAGCACTGCTTCCCCCCCCCCTCACCCCCATAGACAGCAAAAGCCCTTACCTGCCTTTGGGAAAGGGCTTTTGCTGGCTGCCCTGACCCAGCAGGGGGGTGAGTGGTGGTGAGTGGTGGAGTTACCCGCCACCCGCTAATCCCCCTGCTGGGTCAGGGCATTTGGGAGCCAGCAGCCTCGACCCAGCAAGGATGTTCAAAAGACCCACATCTGCACGCCACGCAAAGAGGATGCTGCGGACGTGGCTCTTTCAAAAAATCGTGCAGGCTGTGCATGGGGGTGTTTTCGATCACCACGTGTACAGCCTGCTCTTTGCATGGCACACGCCCCTGTTTTAAAATCATATCCTTGCCACTCCTCTCCACCACCACCCATCCCCGCCAGGGTCAAAGCAGCAAAAATCTGATTTTAAAATGGGCACAGAAACAGGAGGCCATATAATGAAGAATCATAGAGTCGTCGGAAGAGACCTCAAGGGCCATCTAGTCCAACCCCCTGCCATGCAGGAACCCCATCACAATACAGTATTTCTGACAGATGGCCATCCAGCCTCTGCTTAAAAACCACCAAAAAAGGAAACTCCACCACCCTCTGTGGCAGCATATTCCAATGCCGAACTACGCTAACGGTAATGAAGTTCTTCCTAATGTTCAAATGGAATCTCTTTTCCTGTAGTTTGAAACCATTGCCCGGAGTCCTAGTCTCTGAAGCCATGGAAAACAAACCTGTTCGCTCTTCAATATGACATCCTTTCAAATATTTAAACATAGCTTTCATATCCCCCCTCAGCCTTCTTTTAGAGAGGCTAAACATTCCCAGTTCCCTAAGCCGTTCCTCATAAGACATTTCCTCCAGACCTTCAACCATCCTGGTCGCCCTCCTCTGCACCCGCTCAAGGTTGTCAACATCCTTTTTAAACTGAGGCGCACAGAAGTGGATACAGTACTCCAGGTGGGGTCTGACCAGAGCAGAGTGGTGCTATCACTTCCTTTGATTTAGACACTATGGTTCTGTTGATGCAACCAAGAATTGCATTGGCTTTCCTGGCCGCTGCATCACACTGCTGACTCATGTTCAATTTGTGGTTCTGCTGGTTATGTTCAACTAAGAACAAAGGATGGCTTATGGAATCTGAACCTGATTACTATAATTTTTGTAATCATTCTCAAAACGGTGATAATGGGGGAGGATTTATTTGAGGTGTCATATTTTTCCTTCAACCTATGTTTGAATTTACAAATGGTTTAGGACATGTTTATGATGATGACAAAGAATAGGTTGCAGGGGAAAATGTAAAAATATTTAAAATGTTTACAACATTGTTTTTTTTTTTGCTAAAACTTTTTGTAGTGTAGATGTTTAATAAATAGGGTTTGCTGATTCGGTTTCTAGTGAGGGGAGTCTTAAACATATCGGTGCGGATGCAATCTGAAACGCTAACGTCTTTATAAATTGCACTTTTCATAGGTTGACTTTGTGATTAAGGAAGCAACTAATCTAGATAACTTGGCTCAGCTGTATGAAGGTTGGACAGCCTGGGTATGAACAGGAAGATGGCAGGTCAATCTGGTTCAGCGAGGTCAGACATCCAGCGGAATCAACTCGGCCTCAGGCACCAGAGTCGGTGGCGATGCCTTTCTGGGGCAAACCTAGGCAATCTGGGTGCACTGGGAAAGTGAGTCCTGCAGAGTAGCTGCACTCAGGGATACGCTAAACACAATGGTCTGGAACCCCCCCAGGGTCAAGGATGAAAGCTCACCGCCTGAACAACACGGCTGTCTTTCTGTCGCAGAGAACTGCTAATGTGTCAGGGCGCAAAAAATAGCTGCAGAGAGGAAATTGGGAATGCTACAGAGACCGCAGAGTGATTTGGAACCGCGTTTCCACCTGACCCTGTGAACAATCCAGGAAATACCGAACCCGAAAAAGGGGGGCCGTGGAGAAATCTCAGCAGAGGAAGATTTGAGAGATTTGAGTTTCTTGAGTCGCTCTTGTTGCTTGGCAACAATGCTGGTGGAGTTGACCAGTTAGTGCAAAGTAAAAAAATAATAATAAAAAAATATGCTACACAAGATGAACTTCAGAAATGGACTGAAATGCAAAGAGCAGTACATCAGCCATGTCGGAAGAACCCTCTGAAAAGAGAGATTTTTTTAAAAAAAATCCTGCTTCTGGTTTATTCTTGTAGTTTAGCTATATTTCTAGTATGTTTTAATTTTCAATCCTTGTGTTTTCACTGTTCAGTAAGGTTAACCTTTCTTCTGTTTGCAAAATCAAATTTCCAAAAGCACAGGTAATGCTGAACCTTTGAGCCTTTGAGTTGGAGTGATCAAATGCAAATTGTTATTTTTCTGTTTGTTTTAAAGTGATTTGCGTGCTTGAGATTCTATCATGTACAGTTTCTCCAGATTCACTGTACAATTAAAAGTACTGAATCTGAAAAGGCATTTGATCTCATCTACATCTCCCTCTGCTTGCAATGTGTGGTCCTTTTTGTAATTCCATATTCTTCCTCCAAAGCTCATTCTATTGCAATTTGCTGTAGTTTCTTTTGTAATTGTAGCTACTCCAGTGTAATCTTTACCTTTTACCAAAAAAAATCCTACAATTAATATATCCAAGTAGACTTTTACATTGTTGGTGACAGAAAAAAAATCAATAAAGTGAAGTTCTAGAAGGTAATTTCATGCTGTTTGATTCACTTCAAAACTTGATCTGTAAATTATAGTGTGTATCAGTTCAGCCTGGGAACTCGAAAGAGACAAAGATAAAGCTGAAATAGAATTTTGTTTTTGTTTGTTTTTTCTTCAAGTGAAATTTGTATAAAGATTCACGTGAATTTCGCTTTCCAGATGACTTCTCATAGATGGTGTTCAGTAATGCATTCAGAAGTGAATTTCTCAATACATTTTCTAAAATCTACCTTCCAGTCTTGGTTGGTGGGTATGAGAGAAGATGCTATCAAAGTGGCACTTGAACCCTGTCTGTTTCCATATGTTTTCAGTGTTTTAGTTGCCTATTAGTTAAAATGTTCATTAAGAGCCTGTTTTGGCTTTGCCCTTGGAAAGGACAGGCTACTTCTTGAGTCGTGCAGAATACAACTTACTTATTGATGCTGTTAAGATAGACTCTATCTGATTCCAATATTTTGGAATGAATTTGTGAGGCAAAGGATGCCACTATAGACATAAGGACATGTAATGTAATGCGTTTCCTATAAAATTATCCCATAGTATCTTACCAATGTTTTGAGTATTTAAATCTTTTTCAACCATTATATCAAGCCTCCATCTAATAGCAAGCTTAGATCTTTTTTCAAAAGATCTGTATATATTGGCTACCTAATATATATGGAGTCCCTGCACAAGGAAAAGAAACGGTTACTCCAGCATTTCATAATATGGAAAGAACTATTAAAACAAGCAGCTGGATGCCTTTATCTGCATGTGTTGTGGCTATCTTTAATTTTGATTACTTCATTTACCTGACTGGGTGCACTTACTTGTAAGTAAAAGCATCCCACTCTATGATTCTTGAACCTTTTGCCGTGTATTTTAAGAGGGAAAACAGGAAACTTGATGTTCAGTGGAATTCAACTAAAGCAAAAGTAATGCTGTCAATGAGTATGCTTTTATTTTCCTTCCCATATGAAACATCCTTACAGAATAACCTGAGTTAACATACAGTTAGAACAAGATGGTTACATGTTTTGTTTTGTGGATGTTGGGGTTGGGGTTGGGCTACATCAGTATTATACTTTTATTCAGAAACGGAATATCAATGGAGGGGTTTTTTTACTGCCTAATGTATTAAAGTTCAAAAATTTGTTTGTATTCTTAATTCTTTGTACAGCATTCACATATTTAATAGCAAAGCTGAGAATACTGTGTGCTTACTGTGAAAGTGGGGTTTACAGTATCCTGTATCAAGGGTGTGTAACCTCTGCTTATGCATTTAACAATTCTTTTTTCTGGAAACATTACACAGAAAATTAGTGTTGATATCCAAAACTGATTTGCCCAATATTTTAGTATGTATTTTTCATGAGACAACACTGAAGAAATGACGCTTGGCTACAATGTAAAGCAGTGAGTATACAGCTTGTATAACAGTGCAAATGTGCTGTCCCCCTGAAAATAATGCAACACACAGCCATAAATGTCTAAACCACTAAAGTGACAATGTCCAAATTGGGCACAAAGTGTCAATATTTTGTGTGGCCACCATTATTTTCCAGCACTGCCTTATCCCTCTTGGGCATAGAGTTCACCAGAGCTTCACATATTGCCACTGGAGTCCTCTTCCTCTCTTCCGTAACAATATTACAGATCTGGTGGATGTTAGAGACCGTGTGCACCTCCACCTTTCATTTCAAAATGCCCCACAGATGCTCAGTAGGGTTTAGGTTTGGAGACATGCTTGGCCAGTCCATCACCTTTACCCTCAGCTTCATTAGCGAGGCAGTGGTCATTTTGGTGGTGTGTTTGGATTTGTTATGTTAGAATACTGCCCTGCAGCCCAGTCTTCAAAAGGGGGGGGGATCATGCTCTGCTTCAGTATGTCACAGTACATGTTGGCACTCATGGCTCCCTCCATGAACTGTAGCTCCCCAGTGCCGGCAGCACTCATTCATCCCCAGACCATGACACTCCCGCCACCATGCTTGACTGTAGGCATGACAGACTTGTCTTTGTACTCCCTGGTTGCCACCACACACGCTTGACATCATCTGAAACAAATAAGTTTATCTTGGTCTCATTGAACCACAGGACATGATTACAGAAATCCATGTCCTTAGTCTGCTTGTCTGCAGCAAACCATATGGGGGGGTTTCTTGTGCGTCATCTATAGATGAGTCTTCCTTCTGGAATGACAGCCCTGCAGACCAATGTAGTGTGCAGTGTATGATCTGAGCACTGACGGGGTGACCCCCACCGCCAACCCACACGTTCAACCTCAGCAACAATGCTGAGCATGGGCACTCATCTTCTTTGGTTGACCCTGGTGAAGCCTGTTCTGAGTGGAACCTGCCCTGTTAAACCACTGTATGGTCTTGGTCACCATGCTGCAACTCAGTTGCAGGATCTTGGCCATCTGCTTCTAGCCTAGGCCCTAGGCCATCTTTATGTAGAGCAGTGGTTCTCAACCTGTGGGTCCCCAGATGTTCCTGGACTGCAACTCCCAGAAACCCCTTCCAGCATAGCTAGTGGTGGAGGCTTCTGGGAGTTACAGTCCAGCAACATCCGGGGACCCACAGATTGAGAACCACTGATGTAGAGCAACAATTTGTTTTGTCAGATCCTCAGATAGTTCGTTACCATGAGGTGCCATGTGGAAGTTCAAGTGACTAATACGAGAGAGGAGGAGCAGTAACACCTGCTCTCCCTTCACACCTGAGACCTTGTGACACTAACGGGTCTCATGACACCAGGGGGGGAAAACGGCTACTTGGCCCAATTTGGACATTGTCTCTTAGGGGGTGTACTCACTTTTGTTGCCAGTGCTTTAGACATGTCTTTGTGTGGCGTTACTTTGAGGGGACAGCACATTTACACTGTTATACAAGCTGTATACCCATTGCTTTACATTGTAGCCAAGTGTAATTTCTTCAGTGATGTCACATGAAAAGATATACTAAAATATTTATGAAATGTGAGGGGTGTACTTGCTTCTGTGATGTACTGTATCTTTCTCTCCCCCCACCCCTCACCCCAAGCATCCTCTTCTGTGGTGCAAAAACCCTACTCTGGAACAGACTTTTTTTTACTGTTGGAGGAAAGAGCATTACTGATTCTGGAGAAGATGGAAGAGCCTAGTAATATGTACTCTGGATCCTGTCCTGTGTACATACTTCCTTGTGTTTTGGATGCTGTGCCAGTATCATTCAATGACGTCTCTAGTATCATTTTGAAGCACAGCTTAGAATTCCTCTGCAGGAAAGATTTTGCATTACTTTTAGGCAACATGTACATTTGTCAGATTGCCACCTTTACGTCTGTATCAAAACAAATGGACTTAGCTATTAAATGCAATTTGAGAAGTTGCTCCTATTATTTTCACTATAAAAGTTCACTTTTATATACACTTAAACATTACATTAAATTCATTAAAAACAGAAGGACTAAAAATGAGCTGTCAGCTTGCTTCTCTTTTTTGTTTGGTTCTACCTTCCGTTTCCTGCCTAGTCCGAATCCTTGTTTCCCTTTATATCACGACATCGTTTATGCCAGAGTTTGAAGGTATTGTCAAACCATAGCTTTGGATGCAAAGGGCAAATCATAGTTGTCTGATGTAGATCTACATGGAAATAAAGCAGAATCATTCCTTGGCTAATGTGCTTGAACTATACACAGATAATTCTAATGGGTACTGGGACTCACCTGGAAAACACACACACACACACACACACACACACACACACACACACACACACACACACACACACACACACACCTTGTATAAACACATTAATTCGTTCCAAATGAACACACACAAGCAAACACACACACACACACAAATTCCCATACACATGCATTGAAAACAGAGTGACACACACTGTTGCACGGACACTCCCACAGGCGATTATGTGAAGCAAATTTCCCCTATCTCAAGAATAGTTATGGACTGAATTGTTATGTTGTACAAATTTTATGTTATACAAGCTATTTGTTATACAAGGCTCTACTGTGTGTGTGTGTGTGTGTGTGTGTGTGTGTGTGTGTGTGTGTGTGTAGATGCCCACGGTGAGCAGCCAGAATATCAGGTTTCCCAGACCAACAATAATTTAGCTCCCAAATATTTTAAGGCCTAAACGCAACACCTAGAGAGAGGATTTTAGAATTTTAGTCTTGGGGCCAAAACCAGAGACTTGACTGTTATATTTTTCATTCATCTAGTTAGATAAAATTATGTTTACTGTATCATCTGTATGCCCTCTGTGATAAATCTGTTGTATAATCCAGCATGCTACGGGAACTGCTTAGCATTACAGGAATTTACTTAAAAGTTCTTTTAGAGTTATTCCTTCTAGTATCTGGAAAGTTTATTTCCAAGTTTTTTTCCCACTTGGCTGTTTTAACATTTTCTATACCCAGTGTAAAATCATGCTTTTCTGGGTAAACAAAATGCTTAAAATACCGTGCTTGAGTCTATTGCTACTTGTGTCTGTGTGTGTATGGTTACAGTCGTGACCGATCCTTTGTGACCCCATGTCCATGGAGTTTTCTTGGCAGGAGTACTGGAGCAGTTCCTACTCCGGGCGCCTACAATACCTGGTATTCCCTGGTGGTCTCCCATCCAAGTACTGACCCTGCTTAGCTCCGAGATCAGGCGCTTTTAGCCGTCCTCTTTTCCTTTTGCCTTCAATCTTTCCCAACATCAGGGATGTTTCCAAGGACTCCTCTCTCCTCATGAGGTGGCCAAAGTACTGGAGCCTCAGCTTCAAAATCTGTCCTTCCAGTAAACATTCGGGGTTGATTTCTTTCAGGATGGATAGGTTTGATCTCCTTGCAGTCCAGGGGACTCTCAAGACTCTCCTCCAGCACCACAGTGCAAAAGCATCAATTCTGCGGCGATCAGCCTTCTTTATAGTCCATCTTTCACTTCCATACATCACTACTGGAAAAACCATAGCTTTGACTATCCTGACCTTAGTTGACAAAGGGATGTCTCTGCTCTTTAGGATGCTACCTAGGTTTGCCATTGTTTTCCTCCCAAGAAGCAGGCGTCTTTTTATTTCGTTGCTCCAGTCGCCATCTGCAGTCATCAAGGAGCCCAAGAAAATAAACTCTGTCATTGCCTCTATTTCTTCCCCTTCTTTTTGCCAGGAGGTGATGGGACCAGTGGCCAAAGTACTGGAGCCTCAGCTTCAAAATCTGTCCTTCCAGTGAACATTCGGGGTTGATTTCTTTCAGGATGGATAGATTGAATCTCCTTGCAGTCCAGGGGACTCTCAAGACTCTCCTCCAGCACCACAGCTCAAAAGCATGGATTCTGTGGCAATCAGCCTTCTTGATAGTCCAGCTTTCACTTCCATACATCACTACTGGAAAAACCATAGCTTTGACTATCTGGACCTTAATTGACAAAGGGATGTCTCTGCTCTTTAGGATGCTATCTGGGTTTAGCCTTGGCTAAAGGGAGCTAAATAACGCCCCCCTCTCCCCTCCCCCCCTCCCCTCCCCTCCCCTTACTTTCGTTATCTTTCTCCCCACCCCCCACCCCCCTTAAACCGAAAGAGAGGCACCGAAGACAACAGGTGCCTATTGGTTGAAATTCAAACGAGCGGTCCTGAGTGGCATTTCTCCGCCTTCGTGTTATTGGTGAGCGGTTGGTCCCGCCCACGGGGGGGGGGAAGAAAGGGTGGGAGGAGCCAGGGCAGAGTTTATAAAAGCCGAAGAGGAAGCGGAGGGAATGGCTGGACGAGGCGGGAGGCAGCAGCGAGGCGGTGGAGAGGAGTCGTTATAAAGCGGTTGGAGGCAGCAGGAAGGCCAGCCGAATCCCCCTCAGAGGAGGAGGAGGAGGGGGCGGAGGAGGAGGGGGCGCGGAGCTAGGCCCTGCTTTGGGAAGCGAGAGGAATAACGCCGCGTACAAAATGGCGGAGGGCGACAACCGGAGCACCAACCAGCTGGTGGGTGAGGGCGGAGGCGGAACGAAGCGGGCCCGGGTGGCGCGCCGGTGAGGGGGTTCCAGAGAGGCGCCGACGGGGTGTGTGTGTGTGTGTGTGTGTGTGTGGTGGGTGTGTGTGTGTGTGTGTGTGTGTGTGTGTGTCAGTGTGTGTGTGTGTGTGTGTGTGTGTGTGTGTGTGTTGTGTGTGTGTGAGGAAACTCGTGTGTGAGTGTGTGGTGGAGGACTCGGTATATATATAGTGGGGGGGCCTCCACGGGCCCCAAGCCTTGGGTCAGGCGGCGGGTGGGTGGGGGGGTGGGAGGAGGCGCTCCCTTTGCGGCCCCCCCCGAGTCCCAGGGGTTTCAGGGAGGAGGAGGAGGAGGAGGAGGAGGACTCGGTGCCCCCCCCTGTCAGCCCCCCCCCCCCCCCAGGGGTTGGGTCGGGGGCGGGGGGGGCGGCGGAGGAGGAGGAGGGAGGTCTTCTCCCCTTCAGCCCCCCCCGTCCCAGGGGTTTGGGTCTTGGGGGGGGGGTGGGAGGAGGAGGAGGGTGGCGGGCTCGGCGAAGGGCTCCCGAGGGCGGACCCCCCCTTCCCCTCACAAGTGAGCCCAGGGCAGAAGAAGGCGTCCTCCTCCTCCTCCTCCTCCTCCTCCTCCTGAGGCGCCCCTCGGGGTTCAGGGCCTTGGGGGGTGGGGTGGGGACGAGATGGTTTTGTGGCCTACCAGCCCCTGAGAGAGAGAGAGAGAGAGAGAGAGAAAACACGGAGGTTTCGCCATGCACACGCCTGAAACACGCGTCGGTGGCGGCGGCCCCCGCCAAAGTCCAGCCAGGTTGGGTTTCCGGGAGCGAAAAGCCCGCCCGATCCTGTGGGGCCTGAAAGCTGTTTATCGCCCCTCAAACCCTGCTGAGAGCAGTACCTTATGGATGTAGGGAGTTCATGGTTTCATGCTTTTTATATAAAAAATGTACTAGCCCCTTCCCCCCCCCCGAACTCTATGCGTGCGCATGTATGTGCATGTTCACAAACATACATACAGGAAGTATTGCCCTGTTTCCCCGAAAATAAGACATCCCCTGAAAATAAGGCCTACTTACTTACAGTTTTTGCCTCTGGCTGAAAAAATAAGCCCTCCCCCCCCCCGAAAATAAGGCCTCCCTGATAATAAGATAATAAAGATGTACCATATTCTTCTTCATGGAAAAATAAGACATCCCCCTGATAATAAGACCTAGTGCATCTTTAGGAGCAAAAAATAATATAAGACACTGTCTTATTTTCGGGGAAACACAGTACTTATTATGTGCCTACATTTAGGCATCTGGCTGCCTATGTAGATACGAGAATTCATTCTTCACCGTGCCTCTGCGACAGGGGCTGGACTCTGGACTCGATGAACCATGGGACCCTGTGGATAGCGGGCGGCATACAAGTTATATAAAATAAATAAATAAATAAATAAAATATGCATGCACAAACGGAGAAAGGTAGGAGACATCTCATGTGCCAAATAAGGGACTTTTAGTGCCATGTATTTCGAGTGCAGCAAGACTCTGCTGATGAAGTGGAAGTTCAAATATTTAAAGTTTAAATATTTAACATGGGTTACTTTTAACTCCACTTGCCGTATATATTGTCACTGATATAGAATGTGAGGTCTACCAATGGTCAGTGGGTGTCAAGGTTCCTTCTAAGGCACACGTGTGTGCGTATTTTCTCCCCTATACAGCTGCAACTGTTTTTGTTCAGGTCTAACAGAACCCGTGCAAAAGAGGAAGCATGCATACCCAGGAGAGGGAGCCCCACACAGAGGGACTGAGAATTACAAGGCATAGCGAGCTTAGTTTCTCACCAAGTGGTACATCCAGAAGTTTCTACCCAAGCAAAACTGCTTGTGTTACATTTACTGGTCCCTCCAGCATTATTCTGCATTGCCATCTTCTTGGTATGAGAAACATCAGACTGGCATGGCTTGCTTCCTTTGGTGATCTGCGCAAGAACAAACAGGACATTTTGTCTTGTCAACAGAGCTGCAGGGTTTTCAAGGGTAGGCAAATGATAGGTCAAACACACTGCATTGCACAAGAGGTTGCTGACCAAGACTTTGGTAATTATATTGTACTTTTGTGTGACTTTTTGAAATACAAAACACTTCTAGTATCCACCACTCTTGCTCGGTATTTAACAATTGATTTCAAATATCAAGACATTTGTTCTCATATTTTTCTATTAAACAATAAATAAAAATAATTTCCTACATGAAGTTCTAAGTCATGGTCCGGAAGGTGGAGGAGGCAACAAGAGGAACAGCTATTTTAGATCTGATCTTAACCAATAGGGATCATTAGGTAGAAGTGACCATGCTTTTTTGGAATTTTTATACAGTAGGAAGTGTGATTCCTACTGAACCAGCCTGAGAGACCATTTAAAGCAGTGGTATCCAAACTTTTTGCAAGGAGGGCCAGATTTGGTGAAGTAAACATGTGTGGGGGTCGACCATTCAGCCGCATTTGGCCCCCGGCCCGGAATTTGGACAAGTCTCTATTACATGCAAGGAGGTGGGGAGGATGCTGCAGCAATGGAGCTGGGGTGGGTAGGCTGGGCAGGTGGCTGGGGGTGGGGGTGGACAGAGACAGGGAGGGCAGGCAAACCATAAAACTGCAAGCTAACGCCTCCATCCAGTATGGGGAGGGGCCAGCTGGCGGGGATGCGAGACAGGCTGAGTTGGTGGGAGAAAAAGCTGCGGGCTACTCAGAATTTGAAAACGGGCCGCATTTGGCCCCCAGGCCTGACTTTGGACATGCCTGATTTAAAGGCTCAGGAGCCCTTTGCAGGTATTATGGATTCATTAGCTGATAAAAGTTGGACACTTTGAACCTACAATATTCAAACTTTTCACACTAATCTAATTTTCCGAGATTGAGAATTTGGGTTTTCATACGCTGTATGCCATAATCATCACAATTATACCAAAGTAAAGCTTGACGAATCTCGCTTTGCATGTAATGAGTCTTATCTCATATTAGTTTCACCTTTTGGGTTAACTTACTGAAATAAATGAACATTTGCACAATATTCTCATTTTTTGAGTTTTACCTATACTATTATTAAACCAGGGAGGTCTCATCTTGTAACTACATGTGGTTTCTTTTTCCTAGGTGTAGATTTTTGCACTTATCCCAGTTAAATTTCATTCTGTTGTTTTCAGTCTAAGCAAAAATATAAATCTATTTATGTATTATATTTTTATCCCACCCTGCTGGCCACAAAGTCACTTTGGGCAACTAACAACATATCAGTAACATTAACCATGACACATAATGTGAAATCAAAATGAAATAATTATAATTTAAAAAGATGTAAAAGAAATCATATTTGTATTAAACATTACATATTATAGAATCATAAGAGTTGGAAGAGACCTCAAGGGCCATCTAGTCCAACCCCCTGCCATGCAGGAACCCCCATCACAGGACTCCCGACAGATGGCCATCCAGCCTATGCTAGATTGGATAGAAAATAGTTTTAGCTGGGGATTGTTGTTAGGATTGTAGTAGTTCTGGAAAGACCAGCCTATAGAGCCATGTTTTTAACAAATGGGAGAGAGATTCTCAAGAGGTATAAAATTACTGTCGGCGTTGATTTTATTCTTTTCTAAAAAGCTGAGGCTTGATGTGTTTCCGCTGGTATAAATAAGTATGCCTATAATAAGATCAAGACTTCTGGTATAGATTAATGACTGCATTTAAGATACATACAGTACCAAGTCTTGAGAATTTTAGCTTCTCATCCTTGGCCATATGCCATTATTTCAAGTTGTTTTGAGAGTTCTTCAGCCATTTATTTTACTGTTTTTTCTGTTTTGAATATTTTTGTTTTATAAGTCTTTATCATAAGCAGCTTCTTAGTTTTTACAATTGAAAAACGTAAAACATTTTTAAAATAAGAAATGTCCTATGTCATTAGATGAAACAGAATAGTAAAATATTGAATATTGCAAAGTTTTAATGTAATGTCTCATGAGCAAAATATTCCTCCTTTGAATACACTTTTCAGCTGTAGGAGAAAATATTAGAAATTAATGTGTTCCTACTTAGAAGGGTTCAATGTTTTTAGTCTAATAGTACTGCTATAAACATTTTTGTAGTTTGATTAGAGATAAGAGGGTATTTTTATCTATTTATTAGATTTGTATCAATGGTTTAGATAACTGCAGAGCCAGAGGTTGGGAGTTTGATTATCCACTGTGCCTCCTTGATGGGGTCTGGATTTGATTATCCATAGGGTCGTTTCCAACTCTGCAGTTTTAAGATTCTTACCTTTCTCTCAGGGAAGGATCTTAAGGTAGAATATGCATGCATATTGAAAAGCTATAAATTAAAATATTAATGGCCTTGTGTCCTTTCAGGGAGAAAGGTGGGATAGAAATATTTTTAAAATAATAAAATGATAACACATCAACAGTATTAAAATGATGTGTTGTATTTATTATGTGAAGGTCCTACTTCAATTAAGAGAACTGCAGAAGTCAGAAAAAGAACAAAAAGACCAAGAAATATTATTTAAAGTAGTGGTTCTCAATCTCTGACTCTGTATGTTCTGGAATTCAAGTACAGTATCTGAATTCCTGGCTAATAGTCATGCTGGCTTCGATTTCAAAACGTTGATCTAAAGCAAACTAAGGAACCAAGTGCTGGTTTAGGTACCCTGAACTGTATACAGTAGTTGTGTTTTCTGCATGTTTCTCTTGTGTTAAGCACGTTTTTAAATGATTTTGTTCTCACAGGCTGCAGAAACAGCTAACTTGGAAGAGCAATTGCAAGGATGGGGTGAAGTGATTCTGCTTACTGACAAAATCCTTCGCTGGGAAAAAGCATGGTTTCCACCTGCCACCATTGCTGTAGTTTCCTTTGTTTTTCTGTAAGCTATTTTAGAGGAAATTACTTAAACATTTTGTCTTATCAAGTTTTTTGTAGCTGAATCCATAAATTGCCTTTGAGGAACGAATGTAGTGTTGCACTGTACAAAAGGTACAGGAAAATGTTTTATGCAGCTGGAAATACTGTGCTGCTATAGAAACCACTGATGTATTGATAGTTTCGGTACAGTTTGTGTTGATTTGCTTTTAGAAAAGGCACTGTTAACTGAAAAAAAGTAAATTGTGAAAATAGAAACAGCTGTTGAGAGCTCTGAAATTTGGAGCAGTGGTAAGAAATGGATATGATGGCAACATGACAAAGATACTGATTAATATTCTACCAGAGGTAGAAACACAGTGGGTTTATTTATACTAAGAACAGGCCTTTTAATCCCCTTTCTTCAAGATTCAGTAATTCCATGTGCCCCTGCTTCCTCCAATATTGATATCGGTGTGTTAACAGTACAGTGGTACCCTGTCTTAACAATACGTCCAACTTAGGAAAATTCCAACTCGTGAGTGGAAATCAAATTACAAATTATTTGACTTACGATTGATTTTTATACAGTAAGAGGTGGGGTTTATATGGGGTGGATGGGGTGGGTAGGGCAGGGGAAGGAGGAGCAAGAGCAGGAGGACTAATTCCGCCTCTCCCCCTATTGCCTTCCTCTCTAGAAATCTTGGCGAGCCCGGCTGCTTTTAACCCTATCCATGCATGCTCGCACAGTTTTGGTGGGTTGAAAGGGAGGCTCACCTCTCTTCCAACCCACCCGAGCCACATGAACATGTACACCAGGCCTGCCCAAAGTCTGGCCCGGGGGGCCAAATCTGGCCCTTCAGGCCATTCTGAGTGGCCCATGGCTAGCTGGCCCACCCCTCCCTCCCCCTCCTTCGCCCCATGTACGCTAACACTGACACTTGCAGTGGGGTGGCAGGGTTGGGGAGCAACTGGCCCCTGACACATTCTCAGCCACCAAATCTGGCCCTCCTTACAAAAAGTTTGGGCACCTCTGATGTACACGTCCCAGGGATCTTCTGGGACGTGGGCATGGTCATGCAGCTCGGGTGGGTTGAAAGGGAAGCGGCGGTGCAGCATCGCTACCGCCACTTCCCTGCCAATCCCCCAGGGCTGCCTGAAGATCAACGGGTCTGTGTTCTGCTCACCAATTTGGTGGGTAGAGCACAGACCCATTGATCTTCAGGCAGCCCAGGCACTTTCCTTTGCAAGGCACTCAGGCTGCCCGAAAGATCTCCCTCAGTCAAAGGCAGGGAGAAGGCTGCTCTCCACACACACACACACAACCAATTTTCACAGTCCGCTGTATCGCAGGACTGGGGAAAGCAGCCTTAGGCTGCCCTTGATTGAGGGAGGTTGGCACAGCCTTCCCATTGGAATGCATTGAAATCCATTCCCTCCAGAACAGATTAATTGATTTTCGATGCATTCCTATGGGAATCCACTGTTCGATGTATGAGTAGTTAGACTTCCAAGGATACCCTCGGAATGAATTAATCTCGTAAGTTGGGGTACCACTGTATTTCTTTAGTGTCCTAAAGTGGAATATTAAACATTAATTATAGGTACTTATTTAATATGTCTGGTGTGCACCCCCGCTCCCCCAGTTTGGTGCTTTTTATATGCCAGTGTCTTGTCTTATTTGGGATTAGCAAAGAAGCTGCCAGAACTGCTTCATAAACATTATATATGTCCTAAAAGAATTTGTATAATGCCGATTTTTAAAATGCTAATTAATCTTCTCACTATTAATATGTTTTGTAAGGAAATGTAAAATCATCTTTGGGTGTTTTCATCCATTACTGTTATTCCCTTTGTTAGCCTGAAAAAGCAAAATTCATTATTGCATTTTAGTGCTTCAGACAGAGTACTAAAAATCTTTATGACCAGTGGTCCTGGTGACTGGAGATGGTGGAAGCCGTATTCCACCACATAGGGAAGGAGAAGGTTATCATAGTTCATGCCTAATTTCCTTTGAATGTGATGTATTCTTCAATGCTGAGTGCAATCTCTCGCCCTCCCCCCCGCTCTCTTAACCCCCCTTTTTCCCTTTTGCTGTCATCCTGCACTTTTGTTAGACTGCTGAAGATTTCCACTGCATAAGCTAAATTGGTACATTACAAAATGGTCCTAGATATGCACGTGTGATTAATTTACTATACATTGATGTTTGTAAATCTCATCATGGTTTATTTTTAAGTGTTGTGAATCAAATGGTATCTGAATAAAAATACTTCTCCTTTTTTAACAGGATGATCTACTATGTGGATCCATCTGTTCTTTCAGGTCTTTCTTTCTTCATTATGTTGCTTTGTTTGGCTGACTATCTTGTACCTGCCCTTGCTCCTAGAATTTTTGGCTCCAGTAAATGGTATGTTTATGAGGATTTAATTCATTTTTATTTTAGCCCCTTAAGTTGTACATTTGAGAATATGTGCCCTTTGAGCTGTGTACATGAGCTCCCTAAATAATACCAATTAGTACTTCAAATTGAATGATGTAGATTAGGACAGATTTGGGTACTTCAGGAACCTGGCTATAGCACTGTTACGATCTGCCTTTCATATCTTCCCTGGTACATTTGGCCACGCACCTCCTCAGCGTCCGTCCGGTCTTCTCGCTTCCCACAAGGCATGCAGGTACGCCGATCCGTAGAGAGGGATTGAGCCGCTCGGTGGGTCCTTTTGTCCCGGTTTCTTTGCTCTGAACTTCCTGCTGGGGCCGGAGCAAGGCACAAGAAAAAAGAGGAAGCAGATACATGAAATTGGGGGAACCAACACGGAGAGAGAGGGCACATCTATTTATTTTTCCCGCTGGGGATCAAGAGGCAAGAAAAATATGTCAAGAGAGCATCTGTTTATGACACAGAGAGAGAAAGAGCACACGAAGCGCCTCTTTTGGCTTTGTAGTAAGAAGGAAAAGGTTGGATCAAAATATAAAATATCCCCATACACAGATGGCTGGAAACATACATGCATACATTTTAAATATTGCATTCTTTTTCTTGTTTTTTTTCCCACTACAAAAAAATATGTGCAGTGTGCATAAGAATTTGTTCATATTTTTTTAAAACTCTAGTCTGGCCTCCAACAGTGTCTGAGGGACCTTGAACTGGCCTGCTGTTTTAAAAGTTTGAGGACCCCTGCACTTGGGCATGGAGTTCACCAGAGCATTACAGATTCACACTGGAGTCCTTGTCCACTCTTCCATGACAACATCATAGCTGGTGGATGTTAGAGATCATGCGCACCTCCACCTTCCATTTCAGGATGCCCCACAGATGCTCAATAGGATTTAGGTCTGGAGACATGTTTGGCCAGTCCCTCACCTTTACCCTCGGCTTCTTTAGTGCCCCAGACCAGGAAACTCCCACCACTCCGCTTGACTGTAGGCACAACTTACTTGTCTTTGTACTCTTCACCTGGTTGCCATCACACACGCTTGTATCAAATAAGTTTATCTTGGTCAAATAAGTGTATCTTGGTCTTATCGGACCACAGGACATGGTTCCAGAAATCCATGTCCTTAGTCTGCTTGTCTGCAGCAAACCGTATGCGGGCTTTCTTGTTTATCATCTATCGATGAGGATTCCTTCTGGAAAGACAGCCCTGCAGACCAATTTGATGCAGTGTGCAGCGTATGGTGTGAGCACTGACCGCTGACCCCCACCCCACCCCTTCAGCCTCTGCAGCCATGCTGGCAGCACTCATACATCTGTTTCCCAAAGCCAACCTCTGGATATGACGCTGAGCACGGGCACTCAGCTTCTGTGGTCGACCACGGCAAGGCCTGTTCTGAGTGGAACCTGTTCAGTTAAACTGCTGTATGGTCTTGGCCACCATGCTGCAGCTCAGTTTTAGGGTCTGAAACTGAGCTGCAGCAATCTGCTTATAGGAGGGGCATCTAAACTTTTTGCAAGGAGGGCCAGATTTGGTGAGGTGAAAATATGTGGGGGCCGACCATTCAGCCACATTTGGCCTCCGGGCTGGACTTTAGAGAAGCCTGTAGGGCATGCAAGGAATCGGGAGGGCGCTGCAGCAACGGAGCTGGGGTTGGGTAGGCTGGGCAGGTGGCTGGTGGGACGGATGGAGGGAGGGAGGGCAGGCAAACTCTAAAACTGCAAGCTGATGTCTCCATCCGGTATGGGGAGGGGCCAGCTGGCAGGGATGTGTGACGGGCTGAACTGGCAGGGAGAAGAGGCTGCAGGCCACTCGAAAATTGAAAACGGGCCGTGTCTGGCCTGGGCCATCTTTATGTGGAGCAACAATTTGTTTTGTCAGATCCTCAGATAGTTCCATAAGGTGTGATGTAGAAGTTCAAGTGACTAGTATGAGAGAATGAGAGCGATAACACCTACTCTCTCTTCACACCAGAGACCTTGTATCATTAATGTGTCTCATGACACCAGGGAGGGAAAATGACTACTTGAGCCCAATTTGGAAATTGTCACTTGGAGTGTACTCACATTTGCTGCCCGTGGTTTAGACATTACTGGCTGTGTGTTGTGTTATTTTGAGGGGGACAGCACATTTACACTGTTATACAAGCTGTATACCCATTGCTTTACATTGTAGCCAAGTGTAATTTCTTCAGTGATGTCACATGAAAAGATACACTAAAATATTTACAAAACATGGGGTAGTACTCGGTTCTGTGATACAGGGAATCGGGAGACAGTGTTGACACCTTCAAGGTTTTGGATGACATCCTTCCCACCACATACTCAACAGGCAAGGCTCATGCATAGCAGGACCAAAAATCAGTGTCAACGTTGTATATGATGTACAGTATATGTATTTGTAGATATTTACATGTATGTGTATACCAAATTTACAAATACTGAATTTTAAGCTATCAAGGGGTGTGGGCTGTAAATAAATGATTTGAAATGTTGCACAATTACCGTAGTTTTAGCAGATATTGTGATATCTAGATAATTTTTTGCTTAATATACTTTCCTTAAAGGACTACTGAACAACAGCAACGATTCCACGAAATCTGTAGCAACATGGTGAAGACACGGCGCAAGATAGTTGGCTGGTGGAAACTTCTTCAACTTGTGGTGAGTGGGGGAAAAAGTGGTTGTTGTTTATAAAATTTTTTTCTCTCCCAAAGCAAGTGCCGGTGAGTGGGCATGGAAACGTCTATTCACATTTAAAGAAGAAAAACCTAAAATGGTAATTTATTTTATGTATGGCAAATAATAATTTTTTTATTAAAACTAGTGTTATTTTAGCTTCACTGAATTCTGAATGGCATTGACAGTTACAGGATTGCAGTAAAAGTCACATACCATCTCAATAGATTTCAGTATACTGTACTGTGGTATTTTTACATGAAGATGTTTTTTTCTTCCTCTACAGCAGTTTGAAACATTTCTTTTGTAATATTCAGAGTAGTAGTTGTGGCAGCATGTGAATGGCCTCTCTGGCTATATTAGGAAGCTCACCAAAACTGTGAGTTGCCTGCCACTAATAATCTAGGTCAGTGATGACGAACCTTTTAGAGACCGAGTGCCCAAAGTGCCATTCAAAACCCACTATTTTTTGCAAAGTGCCAATACATCAATTTAACCTGAATACAAGTGGCTGTGAAGGGGTGATGTCAGGTGCCCACAGAAAGGGCTCCAAGTGCCACCTTTGGCACCTGTGCCATAGGTTCGCCAACACTGATCTAGGTTGTGGTCCCAATCATATTTTTTAAAGACCAGGTTCTAGTAAAGAGAATGCATTATATTGCTGTGTGTTTGCACACAAAGGATTAGGATGCTGATTAGCCATGAATTTTAACAGCAGCAGTAGAAACATTTACCAAGGAGATTTGACATTTTCATTCCTGTAGAAACTGTTTTAAGGCCACTATCTGGTTTATTTTCTTCTAGTACTTCATGACAATGCTGTGTTCACTGGCTATGATTGCTTGGATAGGACAACAGGTTCATAACCTCTTCCTCACCTACCTTATTGGTAAGCAATATGCAAGCAAATGGTACAGAGAATGTATTGCTGTGTTGTCCCATGCTAATAAGTGGGGACAGTTGTTGGGAATTGATTTAAATACAGCACAAATAAATGAGCAAATAACTAAAGTATGAATTTCATTTAACTGAATATTGTTATTAATGATAAACTTAACTTGTGATATTTTTAAAGGGTTTGACAAACAAAAATACCTTTTGGGGAGTGTTTATTGGCTATGTATTTCTTAAAGGGAAGGCCATGTGCTGTCAAATGAATTAATGAGATTTTGGAATGGGGGCATCATAAAGGAAACAAATACAGCAGCTCTTCAAAGGTCCAAGTGGAGGAAGTGACTTGTTTGTGTTTATATTCAGTTTTTTATTTGTTTGGGTTTGTATTTATGTATTTTTATTTAAAAAAAATTAAAAATGCAAGTATGGGGAACAAACTTAAAATATCATCACTGATGTTAATTTTTCTTTGTTTTGTTTTCAGTGAGCTGCTTCTTGATGTTTCCTGGATTGAACAAGCATGGAATAATTTCAAAATATTTTGGGATGGCAAACAGAGAGGTCAACAAACTTATTAAGTACAGAGAGAAAAAAAATGAGTGAAACTTGCCTTGGTAATCCACTCCATAGTATATAATTTGTATCCTGGGAACAAGTCATTGAGTCGTCGTGTGTCTAGTTCAGTTCAGTTCTGAACTCAACTAAACTATTGTGTGTTTAATAGTATAGAAGTGCTTATTTCAGTCATTGCCTTTTAACTTTTAAGCGGGGCTTGCTCTTTTGCAGCTTAAATAGGACCTGTGTGATTCCGTAGTCACACAGTAATGCATTCTGTTAACATGGACCGTCATTTTTGCAGAAAATGCAACTAGCAACCTCATAATGTAATAGGATTGTTCATTAGTAATAATAGATTGTGGTGAACAAATATTTGTGTGAAGATGTCTTGCTGCTGTCTTTGGTGGAAAAACACCAACTTAAATCCTTCATTCCTGTAAAGTATTTTGAAGACTTACTGGACTGTGTGTAGATTGACTTTATGATAGCTTCCAATTTTAATTGATAAACTTTTTGTGAAACTTTTGTGGGCCATGGAAACAGGACTCCTAAATTATTGCATCCAAGTTGTCACGAGCTTTGTAATGCATCTTAATTACACTGAAGCTGTATGGAAAACTGAGGTTAGGATGGATAGGCAGTTCACTTTCTTGGTTCTGTTATTTAAATTACTGTTGTTTTGATGTTGAGCAACTTGTCTTACATTTTTATTATGGTCTGCATACAAAATTATGTAGAATATTTGATGTCTCTGTCTTGTCAACAAATCTATCTGGAGTTATTTGTGTTTTCTAAATGCTATTTAGTTTTTATTACTTTTCTTAAGAAAGACAGTTGTAACTTGTTAAAAATACAAGCATCTTAAATTTGTGTTGAAAAGACAAGTAGTTGTCTTGTAAATGTATAAGCAGTGTTATTACCAGTCGAAAAATATGGACTTGAGAAACCTTGAAGTTTTTTGTTATTTTTCAGACATTCTGAATATTTGGCAAAAGATACACAATGAAATCTGGTGCTTTTATTGCCTTTTAGGTGGTAGCTTAGTGTTATTCTAACCTGCCAAAATAGGTTTGTTAGTGTTTTTTATTCAATATTGCAATCTGTTTTTTTTCTGGGGGAGGGGCAGTTTAACTATTCTTGCCTTGATTGATCTTGCTTATGGCCCAGAAGGCAATAATTGTGTTAGCACCTTATAATAGAATATGCTGTAGAAGTATCTGATAAGATCTAAATGTGTAACAATACCTGAATGGTGATAAAATAATTAAGTGGCCCATATCACCAACGAGGAGTAATGTTTTCCATTCAATTTAAATATATTTTAAAATATGTTTATTCTTTGTGCTGGCTATAAACAAAAGGGGCAATCTGTATTTGAAAAATAGAATAAGACAAGACATACTTGAATAAGCAATTTAGTTTTGGAAGATATACTTGATTATTCCAATAATAAAAATAACTTTTTCTGTACTGAAAACACAGTCTAAATTAAAATGGAATGGTTTGGGTAGCTGAACAATTCTAGCTGGCACACAAAAGCCAAATCCTATTGGTTAGTTATGCAGTAGCCTGAATTCCATTGGTGAATTACTGCCAGGTAATAATTTGTCACTTTTATCCTTCATCGCTTGAGCACCAGTACAATTTATACCATTGCAATTATGCCAGTATCATTCTAGCAAAAGATCCAGAATTCTTCAGCATACTGTATTAGTTGTATATGCTATCATTGTTAGATCTTTTCTTGCTAAATATGATAGATATGTGACACCTCAAACTCAGAATGGCTTGTTTTTCCCAAACTAATTAAGAACGACCTTCACATCACAGAGCAATCTCTTTGATCTTTTGCTTTATCAAAATACATCTCGAAGCCTACAAATTTCTGGAACGGCTAGTGAAAAAGCTAGTGCAAACTCTGCTGGGGATTCAGAAAACACTGCTAAATTACCAAGTCACTAACCCATGTCGCATTAAACTGTTTGTGAATACTAACCTGGGCATCACTGCAGCAAATATTTTTACCTTTCATGTGCAGGGATGCAGTGTGATATGTGAAGGATTCAGTGCCGTGATAAGGGAGGATGTATATAGGCTGAGAAGGGAAATAAATGTTATGTATTTGCAAATTGGATATAAAATTAATGCTTTCATTTGACTGCACTGGTTTGTAATGTAGATGATAAATGTATCATGAAAGCTGAAAGCTGAATAAAAAGTTAACAGAGGAAATAAATGACACTGCAGCTTCATTGAGTGAATAGGCAAGGTGCCCGACTCCCTCTTTGCGCCATTACTCCAACAGTCAAGTTCTGGCATCTAAGATCACCAGTGATATTTTCAAATGTTTAAAACTCAAAGGTTGCTGCTGAGACTTTGAGGCTCCCCTCAGTTTCCCCCCACTGTGCCTTTAACTGGCAGCAACTTTTCTGCTCTCTGACTTTTAGAACAAATGTCTGCTTGGTTGGTTATCATGTACCAACTCTCATGAATCAACTCGGAAAGAAGAAAATGTTCCATTTGAGACTTTCCTTTATCTTTTTCTAAATAGTTGGGTTACCACTCTTCAGTTTTCTTTGGTAAGCTTGTTGTACCTTAGATAAATAGGCAGAGGAGCTAAATATCTTCCTCTTCACATCACCTAAATTAGGTGGGCATCTGTGGCAATTTATGTGTTCTTAACCTAAAGCGCCGAATGGAGCTTTGTGTAATTGTGTGACAGAGCACAGGTAATTGTGTGAGGGATTATGGGAGCTTTAGTCCCAAGATGTATCATTTTTTCAGTGCAGTGGCTCCATCCTGCAGACTTTTCTATCCCTAATTTGGCCGGAAGATTGCTATTGACATTTCGGTGGAAAAAATGCATCAGAACCATATGACTAGAAATGGTTCAGGCAAGACTTGATGACAGAAGGCAGTAACAGTGATCAGTGACAATTTGGCTTGTTGAGGATAGCTTTGTCCTTATGCTTTCCCAGTTGGACTGGTATTTCTTTGCAGATTTCCCTTTTTAGGTAGCTCCTGCCCTTAACGCAGCATTTATGCATATAAAGCCTGTTGCCTTGCACAAAGCGGTGGGTCTTCTTTCATGATGCTTTCAATTGTTACAAAGGATGCCAGCCCCTTACTGCAAATTCTGGATGGCCAACAGACACCCCCCCCCAATACATTCTAAGGTTCAGGGTGATATGCAGCAGTAGGAAGTAATTCTGCTTCAAAAACCTGGAATTATCTTGGGCCATATACTTATAGAAGCTAGCATGAATATGAAAGGAAATCCAGCTTAAACCAAATAGACTTCTGTGTGAATCTGTAATTTAACAGTGGAATGCTCATCTGGGACGTTGTGTGTCAAATTAGTACAATAGTCACTTGGTGCTGATTAGAGTAGCACTTGCATCACTAGGGAAGCTGATATGTAATCAAGGTGGAGGTGTCACTAGTTATGGAAGTTGTTCCTTTTTACCACAAAGTAATGGCATGTGGAAATCAGATACTAATGCTTAGCTAATGTTGCTGAACTAACAAAACAGTAAAGCCTTTTAAGTTTCCAAGAACTGGTACCTGAATTTGACAGTGCCACATGACACTGCAGTTGGGACCAGAAGGAAAAACTTCTACTTACAGCAAAATTCCATCCAGAACAGAAAAGTAGTACACCAGTCCCAGCTGATTACAAGGCCCGCTTTATCTGATGTGACCTCTTGATTAAACTGGTAGAATATGGCAAAGTTGTTTAAATAACAAGCAAATTTTGGAAAAGGCAGGAATACTATTGATTAATGCTACATCTTAACATAATTTCATAAATATGCTTAGGGACCTAAAGAAACGTTTGTATGCAATTTTTGTAGATCTCACAGTTCCGTTTGAGAAAAGAAATTGAGAAATGCTGTAAGTCATGTTTGGGAACTCCAATATCAAGAGAAGATTCTTTGCTCTTATGAATGCTAATACATACATGAGAGTTGGCCTCAATGGTCAGGTGGCAGATCTAATTTCAACTTCTAGGGGAGTATGGCAGGGTTGTTTATTAGCTCTTGTTCTTTTTAATATTTATATAAAGAATTTTTTTAGCCATGTAACCAGTGAACTAGATAACAATGAATTAAGCGGTTGAGCTCAGTAATGTAACATGTTAACATTTCCATAAAACATGATGCTTGTTGAATACTAAGCAAACATTTTATTTCTTCTTTACCCAGAGTCTCTGAAGGAATGTATTGAAGCGATTACGTGCCAGTTGTAAACTAACATACTGCGTAGTTCATTCTGCTCTGTAGGTTCCTGCCAGAACTATTTTTATCTGTGTTATTATCAGCAGGAAGGATTATTACATTATTAGGGGCCACACTTTTTTTCCTCACACCATAACTTTGCCAAAACAGCCCCAACCTTCTAGACCAATGCTTCTCAACCTGTGAGTCCCCAGATGTTCCTGGCCTACAATTCCCAGAAATCCCTTCCAGCACAGCAAGTGGTGGAGGCTTCTGGGAGTTGCAGTCCAGGAACATCTGGGGACCCACAGGTTGAGAACCACTGTTCTAGACCCTTTCCTGCTACAGAGGCGACTGGCCAATCGTTTTCATGCGTCCTCCATTTTTGAAGCCGTTTCAGAGAGTTTAAAAGCCATGAGGCCGTGGCTTGGCGGGGAAGACCAAGGCTCCTGAGAGGTAGGGAGCGAGGCCAAAGGGGGACGTGGACCCTGCGCATCCGCCAGGCCTCTCCCCTCTCTCATAACAAGACGCTTTCATTTCAAGCCGCTGTCCAAACAACCGGCTCCCTTGAGCCGCCTTCTTTTCGGAAGCCTTTGGGTTGCTATTGGATACCAAGAGCGCCGGAAGTTTGCTTTCCCGAAGGCCCGCCTTTTCTTCGGCGTCGCCAACGTAGAGATTAAAAATGGTGCGGAGTGATTTATACCAGCACCTTCCGGAACCGATTAAACGTGGCTTCGCGGAAGCGGTTTGCGGAAGCGGCTTCACGCAGAGGTAGTTCTGCAAAGGCCACTTCTCGCCCCAAGGGAACAAAGTGACTTTGGCGGAGGATTGGATGCAGAAAGTCCCATCAATAACAATAGGGTTATAAAGCAAGACGGTGGTGAGAGTAGCGTACTTGCAACCTTCCTGTGGCGTTGTCCTGGACCGGTTATCTCTCACGAATGGACCAAGGGCTGAGTGGTTAGCGCAGCGCGGTCTTGCAGAACAATTCGTTTGCAATATTGGATGGCCGTATTGTGGACAAGTGGGGGAGCTTTTGACTCTCCGGATGAGGTAGTTAAAACCCATCCCCATGTGGCTGACGATAATGGGTTATGGGGATTGTAGTCCACAATGTCTAAAGAGCCGCACATTTCCTACTTGTGGTTTAGTAGATGGTGTGGGGAATTGGAACCCCAGAAGCTTGTTTTTCTACTAATGCACAGAATACACCCCCCCCCTTCCTCCCACCACGGTTGAAGCTGAAGCAGTCATCTGTAGCCCAGAGCAACTCAAGACTTCACAGGACTGTCTTGATGCTAAAATTCAGGGGGAAAATAACAGTTCCTGGTGGTGTTTCGGGCTGCTTCGACATTATGAATATCATTGACAGCTCTCGACGTAATGGGTTCAGGGGAAAGGAGCGTTTGCCTGATCATTAGGGACAAAGTTTTGACAGAGCTGCCAGCTGCCTAGGAGAGTGATTAAAGTTTTAAACAGCTGCAAAAAGGTCTCCTGTTAAGAATCTTTCAACGGAGGATATCCTACTATGGATTTGATGACTTGAGAATCCCTCCTTAAAAAAAAAAAAAGCATACAGTCATGCAGGTTTTTGGAGTGCATCTCCTAGAATTCCACAGAGCTCTGTGGGGAATTTTAGGAATTTCCAGCCCAAAACGCACCTTCACATTTATCACTATGGCTGAACTGCAGTAGGTCCTATCTAGCGTAAGCCCATTGAATCAGTGAAACGAATGGAGGAATTGACTCGCCATATCCCCACTGATTCTATTCTGCTACAGTAAAAAAGAGGATTGGAACCCTGCAGCCATTAAAACCAAAGCAAAGCTAGACTATGGTATTCTACTACACTGCAGCCTATGAATGCAACGTCAGGCAGAGTGGAGCTACGACGGATATGGATGTTTTCCCAGTGGGGAAAAAAAAACTTCTCCTTGCTAAACGCCCCACAAATAGCAAAGTTCTGTTGAGACCCAAATCACTTGCACGCAGGCAAAGTTGCATGGTACTTAAAATGTGCTAAAACTCGAAAAAACTTTATTTTATTATTGCCTGTAGTAAATAAGAGCTCCGTCATGAACTCCTGCCCATACTACTGTACTACTACCCACCCTTTCGTGGCGGACACACTGCTATTTAGTTACAGCTGCGTCCAACGTAACATTGAAAAAAAAAAGCCCACATTTCCCATTGGTTTCTGCAGCCCTCCCTTTCGCCATAAAGCAGAGGCACCGTCAACGAACCGGACGTTTAGCCTCCTCTCTCAATTTCAGTTGTGTCAGTCTCTATGGGTGTTTTAAGCCGCCAATGAGAACAGGCTACCACGAAGAGGGCGGGGAGACGTCGCGGGCGAGATCTCGCGAGATTCCCGTCCGTCGGCCTTACACAGCCTCGATTTCCCATAATACAGCCCGCGCGCCCGCCCACCTTCCTTTTTCCGCCATCTTGCTGCCCTGGTGAGTAGCGAGGGACGCTCGGTCCCGGGAACCATCCGCCGTGTATCGGACCCATCCCGTGCTCGTGGCTCGGACTCAGGCCGGTCCCTGAAAGCCGGGACTCCCCTCAACCCGTCGAGCCGTCTCAGAGGCGGCGGCGTTCGTCGTGGCTCCCGCGGTGGCTGTTAAAACAGGGGCCGGGAGGCGGCGGAGGCGGGCGGCGCGGGGGGGAGTGGGCTGCTGGGAAGAGCCGCGTCTGCTGGGTCTGTTGGCGGCGGGGCCGGAGAAAGAGGCAGGGAGAAGCCTTGGCCTCGCAGGGAGAAGCGGGGGTGGGTGGGTGGGTGGAGAGAGACGGCGTGTTTGGCCGGGGTGTTTTTTTTTTGGGGGGGGGGTCTTTCCCGAAGGCGTGTTTCGGTGCAAATATATATATATATATATATATATATATATATATATATATATATATATATATATATATATATATATATATATATATATATATATATATATATATATATATATATATATATATATATATATAGTGGTCCCTTGTATAAAGGAATCAGTTCGTCCCAAATGAAATTATGTTAAGCCAATTTATACAAATTCTCATAGGAATGCATTGAAAACAGAGTGATCCCATTTTTATGTTGTACGGATTCTCCCCATAGGCGATTACGTTAAGCAAATTTCCCCTATCTCCGGAATTTTTTATGTTGTACAAATTTTATGTTATACAAGCTGTTTGTTATACAAGGGTCCGCTGTATATATACTCACCCTGCGGCTGTAAGGAACTCAATTTTTCCAATTTCTGTATACGGTGGTACCTTGTATAAAGGAATTAATTTGTTCCAAATGAAATTATGTTAAGCCAATTTTCCTTTATACAAATTTCCCATAGGAATGCATTGAAAACAGAGTGATGCCATTTTTATGTTGTACGGATTTGCCCCATAGGCGAGTATGTTAAGCAAATTTCCCCTATCTCCAAAAAAATTTATGTTGTACAAATTTTATGTTATGCAAACCATTTGTTATACAAGGATCCACTGTATTGTATATTTTAATTTCTCGGGAGGTCAACAGAATTTTAAGTACATTTGCTTCTTTCTGATAATACATATCAGATCACCAGACAAGTAGCCAAATTTTGTGCCGCTGCAAGAAGGACTGGCAAACCTTTTAAATAGAGGTTATGACAAATAACACTTTTATCTTGCAGGTCGGTGACTATACTTACTCTTAGTCTATGATTAACTTACTAAAGTTATATTTCTTAATCCATATCTATGACTTTTGATCAAAATTTTTAAGGCCCAACTCATAAGAAGTTAAAATGGAAGTGTACAATGTGGTTGTGTTTGCAGCAGGCTGTGTGTATGTTCTTTTTGGTCTTCCACTGTAAATAAAATTTGTTGTTACTATACCTGGCGGCCACTTTATGCTCAGAAGTTGATGCCACTCCACATGGTGTGTGATGCTGTTTACTACACTTCCCATCCCTACTAGCCAGCGTTACCAGTGGCGAGGAATCATGGGTGTTATAGTCTAGCGAGATCCGAATTATTTAATGGCACAGAGATAAGTATAACAAAGGGGATAACAGAGGTGGGTGCAGGAGTGGGTGATCGTGGCACCTCAGCTTTGTTTTGTTGTCAAGGGGTGGGGATAGTCTTTAAAGTTCAGGCATGTGCTGCTGCACTTTTAAAGCAATCCTTGGGGCATTGAACTTAAAAAGTTGGAGGTTCTCTGTTGTGCAACAAATTCTGTTGTGTCCCAATTTATTTAAAAACCACTATGGCTGATAACATAATCAGGCATACACAGTGTAAATTCTAATACTGGATTTCAGCTCACAAGATAAAGCTATGTTAGTGTGAACTTTTTGTAACCGTTGTGTTTGTATTTTAAGGCTTGTCACAGGTGAGCTGGTTATCTAATTTTTTTGACTGAATTCAAATTTTACAATTGCATCCGCAGGAACACCAGGTGACAGCTTTTTAGTCTGTTAGAATTACTGTCAAATATAAAGACACAGGTTTGGTCTTTTTCTCCGAAGATGATAAAACCCACAAACACTCTGACACGCCAAATAAATGACACACTTTAAGTAATTTTTGCCTCTCATATAAATGTTTATTTCCACAGGCATAATGGTGCGCATGAATGTTCTGGCAGATGCTCTAAAAAGCATCAATAATGCGGAGGAGCGTGGAAAACGCCAAGTTCTCATTAGACCGTGCTCAAAAGTGATCGTCCGGTTCTTAACTGTGATGATGAAGCATGGTAAGTCACATAAGAAACCCATTAAAAAAGCTGTCTAGAATAGATTGCAAATTTTGTCTATGTTGAAGCAGCAATTCCTTGACTGTGGCAGATGCTGATGATTATAGGATATTGAGCTGCCTAGATGCCCTAAGCACATCCGAGCTCACCTGATTTCGGAAGCTAAGCAGGGTCGGCCCTGGTTAGTACTTGCATGGGAGACCACCAGGGAATACCAGGTGCTGCAGGCGCCTGGAGTAGGAACTGGCAAGCCACTCCAGTACTCTTGCCAGGAAAACTCCATGGACATGGGGTCACAAAGAATCGGTCATGACTGTAATGACACAACACACACATAGGATATTGAGAATTAAACATGGATTGGCAGTGACCTGTAAAGCTTGAAATTAAAAGTGGTTTTACTAGAGGTAGCCCTCATGTTCTTTGCTTTTCCAGGTAAACTGATGGGAACAAGTGGCTAGTTTGTTATCTAAATGGATTTGCTTCTACAAATAATGCATATGAATAGTAATGGTGTGCAAGTTTGTCTTTTGGATGTCATTTCCTAGAGTTCGCCAGGCAGCATGGTTAGCCCTAGTGAATAGTGATTTTGATTACCAAACTTGTGCCCATTTTCGCTCAAGGAGTATGAAGATAAGTCTTTTTTTTTAAATTTCGGATTAATCAGTTGTTGAGCTGGAATGCTCCTCTCCGTGTGTCCCCCCCCCCTTTCTTTTGAGAAAAGCCTCCAGGACTGAGAACTTAGTTTGTAGGGGGAAGGCTAGTAATTAACTTTTTATTGCACAGAATTGTTGACCTCTGGATTAACAATATTTAACAATAAAAGCAGTAAAGAAAAAATAAAGCAATAAAAAACCCAAAGTATTGCCATAGCATGTATGTAAAGTATTTATAAAATACTTTTTCTCTAGGAATCCTGATGTTTTGCATTCTTAGGCTGTAAGTAGTGCCGTGCAAAGCACATGTTTAACTGAAATCCACGAGCACAACTTATGCCATATATTTTATAATAAAATAAAACGGTAAACAAATCAGAGTATTTCCCTAACATGTGTAACATGTAATAAAGAGGGCTTGCAGGGGATACATATTTAGAATCTTGTGGCTTTTAAATTTAATAGTATACACTCACTGTATAGGCTGCAATGTAAAAGAGATTATTGAAGGCTGGGAGAGTAAGAACAGACAAAAGAAAATATTTTTTCACCCAGCGTGTTAGTCTGTGGAACTCCTTGCCATAGGATGTGGTGATGGCATCTGGCCTGGATGCCTTCAAAAGGGGATTGGACAGATTCCTGGAGGAAAAGTCCATCCCAGGTTACAAACCATGATGGAGATGTGTAATCGCCAGGCTTAAAACCGGGGTACTTCAAGGGCCAGATGCAGGGGAGTGGTATCAGGAGACAGATATCTAGTCTCGTATGCTCCCAGAGGCATTTGTTGGGGCCACTGTGAGATACAGGAAGCTGGACTAGATGGGCCTTTGGCCTGATCCAGCATGGTTCTTCTTATGTTCTTATGTTATGTACTGAAAAAGAAGTATGCGATGGATTTGCAAACATAAATTTAAGTAAACCAAACAAGTCTTGTATTTGATATTTTTAAAATTGTAGCAGGTCTCAAGGTGTTTCGACCCGAGTTTGTATTAATATTGTTTCTTCGGTCATACTGTAGTTCACACTGCAGAGTACTAAAATTTCTTCCATTTTTAGAGGAGGGTTAAAATGAATTAAATTATATCTATGCAGTTGCCATTTGCAGTCCTACATTGAGATGGGGATGAATAAAGAAACCAAATCAAAATATTCAGTGAATTATTTCATTTAATGTTCATCCCTTCATACAGAAAGGGATTATTCGTCCCTTTGTCCCATGCCCCCTCGATAAAACACCTACCTTAACCGAAGCACCCCCAAGTGTCAGGGCCATGATGACTACAGGGATGGAAAAGATGGTTACCTGGTTTTCCCCTAGGGCTTAAAGCCGTGATAGTGAACCTTCAGCACTCCCTATGTTTTGGAGCAGAATTCTGAGCCTAGATTGCCAATGACAGAGGACTGTGGGAGTTGTGGCCCAAAACATTTGGAGTGCGAAGTTTCGCCACCACTGAGTGCCTAAGGGAAACTGGATTGTCCTTTTCTAAAAATATGGCAGTGGCTTCACATACGGCAAATAGAAGCCACCCTCAGCTGTCGCTGCTTTGACATGGGCTGTCTTTAAAAACAACAACAACCCGGTTTGTCAGTTCATGGAGGGAGGTTCCCACTTAAAATAAAATGTCTAGTCTAGCAGCTAATAAGAGGAAATGGGTGTCTTTGCTCTCCGATAGGTTATGGAGTTTTCATTCTTGGTTTGGTGATTGAACTGTCTAAAGATGTGACGACACTGAGTGCTTTTCTTCAATCCATAGGTTACATAGGTGAATTTGAGATCATTGATGATCACAGAGCTGGGAAGATTGTTGTCAATCTCACGGGCAGACTTAACAAGGTAGGATTTGACTTCTACTCAAGTTACTGAATTCTGTTAGAATTGAATCATAAAGTATATAACTGTCAAAGATACCTAAATTGGTATGATATTTAGGGGGGAAATTTTGCATCTGGGAACTTACTTTAACTTGGACAAAGTGATTGATTTGTAACCAGAATTTCAGTCTGAAGATGACACAGTGAAGCAGAAATATATATATGATTGTGATACTTGACCATGTGCATCTTAAGATTACATTGGGGGGTAGGGTATCTACATGACCTCCATTCAAACTTTTCAGGACCAATTTTTGCAGGCACCAAAAATCTTCTCGTCTTCCAAAGAGAGCCTCCAGAAGTAAGGGTATCTCCTAATATACATACAGTATATATTTAAAGTAATGAAGTTTAAGAAGATTCAGCAGCTATCCAACAACCATCATATCAGTGCTTTATTGCAAGAACACTTGTTTCAAGTATGTTTTTGAGATAAAAAAATTTTTTTACTCTTGTTATTTACAGTAGAAACATAAAGGACACTTGTGCAATGTGCCCTCTAATTTTTGGCCCTAGTGTGCAAGACTCTGTCCTGTGTGTGTGACACCCCCATGTGTGGGTTGTGTTACAACCAGAACAAAAATGGTTGCTGGTGGGGGGGCATGGGGGTAGAAAAGCCCTGAATGGAGGGGGACAGAGGTGCCTGCACCCTAGAGAGAACCTTGCTCTTGTTTTACCCTGTTTATTTTATTGTTCATTTATTTATTTGATTTATATATCACACCATCTTCTACCAGTACCACCCTGGGCGGTTTTCAAAATATCGGCATGAGTAATAACCTATACAGTATCTATACATAAAACAAACATTATAAAACCATAAATCAAAACCAAAAAAAACCTAATAAAAATCAAAACCACCGTAAAGTCAAGACAGAGGCGGTATGAACTAACACAAACGGATCGGCAGCAGTGGTGGTCTGTAATCGGTGAAAGCCTTTCTGAATAGCCAGGTCTTCCGCTGTTTTTAAAGGCCTGCAGCATAGGGGCCTGGCAGATCTCTTAAGGGGACCTGGTTCCACAGACAAAACCCAATTCCTAGTGGCCGTTTTACAGGGTACCCTCGGCGTCAGCACTCTCGGATGACCTGCTTAAGAAGAGTGGGTGTTATTCTAACAGATAGTGAGGTCTATTCTAACAGATAGTGAGGTCCTAAACCGTTTAGGGCAGAGGTGCCCAAACTTTTTGTAAGGAGGGCCAAATTTGGTGGCTGAGAATGTGTCAGGGGCCGGTTGCTCCCCGACCCTGCCACCCCACCGCAAGCCCCACCCACTGACCCATAAGCCCCGCCTGCTGACCCCTTGCAACCACACCCGCAGGAAGGAAGGCGGGGACCAAGGGAGGGAGGGAGGAAGGTGGAAACCAAGAGGAAGGAAGGAAGGTGGGGACCAAGGGAGCTTCAAAAGGTTGCGCGCCTGGTCACAAGGTTCCCGGTGGCCCGCGCGCCACCCCCCCGTACGCGCGCCCAGCCTCACAAGCTTCCTGGTGGTGTCAGTGTTGGTGGAAGATTTTTTTTAAAAAAAACGGGGCGAAGGAGGGGGAGGGAGGGGCAGGCCAGGCAGCCGCGGGCCACTCAGAATGGCCTGATGGGCCGGATTTGGCCCCCCGGCCGGACTTTGGGCAGGCCTGGTTTAGGGCTTCGTATGTTAGCATCAGAGTCTTGAAGTCAATGCGGTAACAGATCGGGAGCCAGCACAGTGCAGCCAGTGTCAGAGGTAATACTGTATACTGATGTCTTTTTGTACGCATTACTAATCTGGCTACAGTTTTCTGCACTAGCTGCAGCCTCTACATTAACTTCAAAGGCAGCCCCACGTAGAGAGCCCTGCAGTAGTCTAATCTCGATACTATATGTGCATGGACCAATGTAGTGAGGACCCCAGGGTGAAGGAAGGCATGCAGCTGTGTGATCCGCCATAGTTGGTAGCGGGCGCTGGGTCCAATAAAACCTCCAGGCGGCGCACCTCATCCTGTGGGGACAGAGTCACACACACACAGCTCGAAACTAAAGGAAGCTTCCCAGCCCGCCTACACCTGATGTTTCCACCCGGAGGACCTCCGTCTTGCCTGGGTTCAACCTCAGTCCATTCACTCTCATTCATTCCAGAACAGTATCCAGGCATGAAACGGCATCCACTGCAGATGGAAGAAAGGAGATATAGAGCTGGGTGTCATCAGCATACGGATGACAGGAAACCCCAGACCTCCTGATGACTTTACCCTGCAGCAATCTCATATAGATATTAAAGAGCATAAAATAACCCTAAAATATACAGCAGTACCTTGTAAGACAAATGCCCCTTAATATGAAAGCCTTAAAAGACGAATGGAATTTCCGGGAATAGGTTTTCCTATGGGATGCCTTACACGGCGAATTCAATGCAATCCTATGGGAACTGTTTTAAACCATGTTTTGTTTTTGTAGTATTTTGTAAAATGAATCGACCCGTAGAATGAATTAAATTCGTCTTAAGAGGCACCACTATTAGTTTTTCAGGTACCATGTTTCTTTGCTGGCTTTCATTTGGCATAAAGTTTTTATGTGTAAAAGTTAAACAAAATCAGAATAGAAACTTTAATTTTGAATAGTTAAGGTATATTGCTTCCTTTGGAGGTGGAATTTAGTTGATATAATATTCTTAACTTTTAGCTGGCAGCTCTGTGCTTCTAACAACCTTCATTTGGGGGTTATTTATTAGGTAATGCCAGGAAAGTGCTGGAGCAGTGTTTCCTCAAGCTTTGGGTCGGGACCCCCATGGCAGAAACAAAATGTTTTCTGGGGAGTTGCAGTTCACCTTATACTCCACGTGTTGTAGTCTTTGTGAAATAATTTCCTTGATGTGATGGAGCTGGCTATTGAAGTTAGCATGTATGAAAGAGAAGTATGTAAGTGTGTAAGAGAATTCGGCCATCTGGGTGAGGACAAAAGCCTGTACTTTCTGAGAAGGGATGGCTTTACGTCATTAAAAATGCTTTTTTATGCAGACGTGATGGTAGTGGTTTTGCAAGTTACTAGGCTATTATAAACGGGGTGTGTGACTCAAAAAGGGTTTCGGAACCACTGCTAGAAAGTCTTGCCTTTATATAAGGTTTATTTTATATACGTGGGCATGGGCAAATTTTTGTTGCACTTTCTGCCTAAATCAAGCACTGTAATTTCTAACCACCATCAGTGCTAATCCTTTTCCATTGTAAAAGCCAGTGGTATATTGACAAGCTTGGTATTGCCAGAAGGTGACCTACAAGATGCCTTTGTGTGATGGGACCCAACTGAGTGGCCCCCACTGCTGTCCTTTACACACCTAGAGAAGCAGGAGGACACTTGGCATTCCCTTGCCTGCAGCACGGCAGGGTTTGCAACTTGGGCTATGCCTGGTCACAACTCTTCAGCTTTCCAACGGTCTCCACCTTGTCTCCCAGGTTTGGAACTGAGGAGGGCTCATGAATTGCTGCCTAATTAGGGTCATCACTCCAGGATGAGGAAAGACTAGAAGAAATGGTCATGCTTAGCCTTGAGAAATTGAGACTGAGGGGAGACATAGCACTTGAAAGGCTGTCGTACAGAGGAGGGGTAGGATCTGTTTTGATCAACCCAGAGTGCAGGACCAGCAAAAGTGGCCACAAGTTACACAAATCAAGTTTTTTGATTTCATGAAAAACTTCCTGTTACCGCAGTACAACAATGGAACCAGTTATCTCAAGTTATACTTGCTGTAGCCAGAGTCTCTTAGAAATCCAAGCCTATCTTCCTTTTTCTTACATTAAATTTTTGGCCAACTGCTTTTGCTAGATGTGTTCATTACAAAGGCGTTTCAAAAAGAATTGTTGTACTAAAGACATATAATAATTGACATATAATATGGATATGCTTTTGGTCCTTCTCAAATGCTTCCAGATAGAAGGTCCTCAGAACTGGTTTACTACTCCCTCATTGTAGTGGTGGTCTGGGACCAACAAGTATGCCCAGGCTCACATAGGCTTCTCCCAGAAAATGCAGTGAGGAGTTCAACTCCTGTCCCCTATCCCCACGGCAAGATGCTCCATTTCATCATCTAAGGACATAGTGGAAGATACAGGAACATCTAAGTTCAAAGTGGGTCGTGTGCCCTCTGACAATTTTTTGTGGGGCCCCAGTCCCATCAGGTTGCATTCCTGGGTATGGAAAAGTAACCCCCCACCTCCTGAAATTGCCCAACCTGTGTCCAGATCACATCTTGGCCCTGGGGACATAAGCAGCGTAGTGCCTTGGACACAATTTTTAGTGAAGTTCTTGCATTTTACAGAGGGTGCAGTTTTTCTAGGCCTTTGTCCTGCTTTACATTCAGTGTTGAAATGGCGGTATCACACAGCTGCTAATTTCTCATTGTGTGTTGTTAGCCATATCCCTGGCGTGTTACTTACTGTTAAATAATGTGTTTAAAGTCGTATAGTTGAACTGAGATCTGACGAACGTAGTGCTTGAAACTTGACAGGAAAAACTTGAGTCGGCCTGTTTTATTTGTTTAGACGTCTTCTTTCCTGTGTTATATTGTGGAAAATTCTACGGCATAAATGCTAGCAGTAGCACAGGCAGAAAAAAATAAACACCTCCTTCCTTTGTTCAACAGTGTGGTGTGATCAGTCCCAGATTTGATGTCCAGCTCAAGGATTTGGAAAAGTGGCAGAACAACCTGTTGCCCTCACGTCAGTTTGGGTAAGTATCCTCTTTGCACAGTCAGGTTGCTGGAAAAATAAACAGTTTTAAAAACAACATTAAATGCATATGGATAACACACAGCTAAGGAAAGGTCTGGGTTGCATGGTCATTATTTTATGTTCACAGCCATTGCTTCTTGCCCTTCATGTATTAAATTCTGAGACTGAGCTTGAAAAGCTGTTTTTCTGAAAGAAAAACTTCCAGAACCAGCAGCTGCAAGCATTGCTGGCTGGATGCAAGACTCTGGGAGTCTTTTCCCTTCAGCAGTGCTGGGGTTATGGGTTCTGACCCCCCCCCAGTAAAAAAGCAGAAATAAAGCCTCTTTCAGAGGGGGGCAATGGGGTTGCAATCTCTCTTCTTCCCCTTCCTGCATATGGAGCAGCACACTGCCGTGATCCCCCCCCCACATCAGCCTCCCGACATGCTCCACCTGTGCAGCTGTCTAAAGTCTCATTTCTCAGCCAAAGAGGTGAATAGCAGAACAATATTTATTGAATATGTATTTATTTAAATATTTATTTAATTATTGAGAAAGCCAAATATAACCAAAAGCACCTATGCGATTCAAGGGTAACTTTGCCTAACTAGGACACATTAGTCATTATTTTCTGTAGAAATTAGTTTCATAGTGGGAATACTTTATTTTTCCATACTCATTACATAGTTGTCTTTGTCAAATTTAACTTTGCGCTTAGCTTGTACAATTTTTGTTTGATTTCTATTAAAGTGAATTTGAAATCTCTTGGGAAAACGGAAAAAATGAAACAAATATTGACAAGTTATTTTCTTTTCATAGCTACATTGTGTTGACCACTTCAGCTGGCATCATGGACCATGAGGAAGCCAGGCGAAAACACACAGGAGGAAAAATCCTAGGATTCTTTTTCTAAACTTGTAAAAAACAGGCATACTAATAAATTGTTCAAATGGACTTTTTGCAGCAAGTGTCTTAAGGGTTAATCTTTGTTCTGTCAGTTACTTTAAGCTACATCAGAATCTTAAATGTTTTCCTGCATTTTACTTTCTACTATAAAGAGAGCTGTTTATAGTAGACACTAGCTCTACTGTATTCTTTTAAAAATGGCTCCAATTGTCTCATAAGCCTCACTGCTTGTGTGGAGGAAGCTGTCATGATTGTGTAGTAAAACAGTTTTGGAAGAATGATGTGGAAAGCAAGTCTTTAACTTGTCTCCTACAAACTCTGTGCACTTTCAGTCCTTTATGGTAACAGTTAAGTGTTTCAGAAGAAGAGGCTGCTAGGGACTGAAGCTCAGATGCTCCTGAACGGTCAGGGACAATTGCCTGTGAATGGCCGATGAATATGTGGCATTAATTTAGTCCTGAAAAATTAGTTCAAATGAGATGAGGCCTTCCACAGATTTGGTCTGTGCTAAACAGACACAATCTCATCAGGTTTTAGGAACTACACAAGATTGATTATTATACGGGTAAGAGGTCCTGGAGACCCGGTGTGTAGCAACTTACAGGGGTCAGCTAGGATTGGGTTGGAATCCCTGCTCAAACATATATTCTTCCTGGGGTCTAGACATTGGTTCCACTTTGAAGGCACATGACAACAGGAGGTCCCAGGGGTTCTCATCTTAAGACTAGAGAAGAATTGTGCCTGAAATCTTGAAGAGAGAGAGAGAGCCATCCAGATGTGGCAGTATGGAAATTGTACTTTAGAGCATTTGGAGTTCCCTAGGGGGTTATGTAGTTGTAGTCCAGAACATTTAGAGGATTATTCACCCCCCCTTCCCTCACATAGTTCTTTGGTCAGCATCATATAACAAACTGCAGTAGAACCCCCGTATGGGAGTGATGGTGGCACTGGGTGCTGGGGGCAAAAGCTATCCCCCTGACCCCCTCCAAAAGCTGGGCAGTGCAAAGGGCTGCCAGTCTGCTCAGCTGGGGTGGTGGGGTAACAGGCGAGGTGCACCTTCGTGCCACCCAAAGGTGAAGTGAACGCGCACTCTCCCACCACCTGGTCCGCCGATCTGCCCAGCAGAAGTGGTGGAGTGCTGGACCCCACCGGCCTACCACTCATTGATTGCCAGCCATGGATAACAGACCTGCAGGTGGCAAATCAGCAGATACGGGGATGGTACTTTACAACAAAGAACAGAGCCTTCAGGGTAGATTGTGTGTTATACAAATCCAATTAATAATAAGTAACAAAAGACCATTGGGCCAGCTAGAGGTTTGTATGTAGTATGATATGGTATGGCAAACTATTACCGGCATTGACTAGCAGGCATATACATTTAAAAAAAACACAGAAAATCTGATAAAATGCAACATAGCAGTATCATCTAAATGCAGCTATCACAGTGAATAAGCCTTGCTAAACAGCTGGGTTCGCCTCAGTTGCAGGGAGTAGCAAATTTTTATTTCTACTGCACAAAAGCTTGGCCACAGCAATAGTAGTGTCTCACTTAACCAAGAGTAAAACCATGACATAAAATTCTCTGGGTTGTCATTGAAATTGTAGCAGATAAATCAATGTAAGATGATTCACGTTGTATCTGTGTTACCCCTCCATCTCAAAGGCACATTTAAATCAAAATCACATCCTGGAACATTGCAGCCTGGGCTTCTAAAATAGCGGAATTTTCTTTAAGGAATATATTGAGAATTCTGAAATTGTATTTCAAGAGACCTGGTCACAACACGTGCTTACACTATGCATTCGTCTCATATACCCTTGAAGGGATCCCTAGTAATAAGCAATTGAGGGCTACGTGTCATGGTATCTTAACAAATTCATGTAATCAACATTGGTTCTATTAGCAATATCGCCATTGCTGTAATTTTTAAATTCAAATTTCTGTGCTCTATTGTTAGTTGATATTTATATGCCATCTCAGCAATCATGAGTTACACTGTTGGGTGTTTAGTAGTAGGCATAAGAGGATTATGGTAGAACGTGGCAGTTGTAGTTTTTTTTGTCACACAGCAATCATATGACTTGGCATGTGACAAGAAATGCAAATAGTGACTTCTTAAGTGATGCCTATTTGCTGATGAACTGACACTGTTAAATTCATGCCAGTGTAAATATTCTCTTGATTTCTGATGAGAGACTCACAGGACATGTGAGCTCAAGGTTGTCATAAATCTGATAAGACTTGGTGGCACATAATACAGTACACACAATGCATATGAAAATCATTCTGTTGCTTTTGTTTTTTTTTAAGTGTACAATAAGTTAGCCAACCATACCCTCAGTTTCTTGTTGGCTCTGCCTCTCATATTTTGACATGCATCCCTATCACATTCAAAACAATTTTTGATGTTGTTTAGTGATGTAACAAGGCGGGACCAACTAACTAGGACTCTCGGTAGGTATCTAGAAGCAAATCTACGGCAACTGTGAGGAAATTAAATTGTACCATCTCCAGGCCCGTCCTTTTTTAAAAAACAAGTATAAACTTTATCTTCTGGTGCAACACAACATTCTCCCTCTTTCCCCCCACCCCTGCTAAGGCTATTTATTTATTTATTTATTTATTTATTTATTTATTTATTTATTTATTTATTTATTTATTTATCTTATATCCCGCCCATCTTCCCAGGAGGGAACTCTGGGCGGCTTACAATAAAACCGAATAAAACCAAGTAAAACAAACAGGCTTGGCGATTGATCGTTGGCCCGGGAAAAGGAGGAGAGGGAAGCGTACGACTGAGGTGCTGCTTGGGAAAAAAATCCCATTGAAATTTTTTTTGCCTGCTTAATAAATGCTATCCACATGCTGTGTGGTTTGCACAGGAGAACTTTAACTGGAAAAGAGAGCAACAAAGAGGGCATGAGAAGGAGAGATTCTTCTTCCCCTCCCTCCCTGTTCCCCCAGGATCTGCCCCCCCCCTTGCTAGGTGGGTATCTTCTCCCTATGTATTAAAACAAATGAAGTATTGCAGGACCCCAAACCCTGCTAGTTTCTGAGATTCAATACACTATAAAGATGCAGTTCTAAAAGCAGCCAGAGGATAGAGCTCTTTTGCCTTGTAATGCTAAAGAAGTAGTAATTTGGACAAAGGCATTTGCAGAATGTGTAATGTTCTTTTCAAGCAAAAAACTGTAAAGAATGTTTGAGCACTGGAAGGGCTAAAAAGTTTGTATTGGCATTAGCATTCATGGACTTCAGCCCTACTTAATCAGATGAATGAAGTGGGCTTCAGTCAATCAAAGCAGGTAGCAAACCAAATAAAATGCATTTGCCTTTAAATGCCAGAAAACTATTGTTTTGGGTGAAGAGCACCTGTGGCCAGCTCAGGATGTTTTGCTACCTGAGACACTGGCTGCTTTCACATGACCCCTAAAATCCGCTGCAAAATGCTTGCAGATGCGTAGCATAAAAATTGTTTTCCCACCAGCAGCGGACTTTTAAAAAAAATAAAGTAAGACCACGCCCACTTAACCATTTAAGTGACAGGTCTAGAAAGGTAAAATCCTTGTTGCTGTTCCTTGTTGCTGCTTTAAAGCATTGCATGCCTGGCCCTCCTCCACTTTTTGTTTGTATTTGTTGCCCCCCCCCCTTTTAACAGACAGGAATGCTAACAGGCTTCCTGTCCTGGAACAATTAGCTGTTGCCTACAGCAGGCGGAGGTGAGCCTGCATTTTTTTTCTCCCTCCCCTCACCACAGACAGAAGCAATAGAATCAGAGTGCAGGAGGGTGGGAACACAGGAACGAGGACAAAACCCACGTTCGGGGGATCTGCATTTAAGTTGCCAGCGGATTTTAGGTGTTGTGTGTAAGCAGCCAAAGGGCTAGATTCATTCTCCAACCCTCATTACAGAAGCAAGCTGGACTTCAACATTGGTCATGCATTTGAGGTCAGTAAGGTTACTTGAAGGGTTGTACGGCAGGCCCTTTGATGGGGCTTCCCTGCATGTTTGGTTTCTCTAGGTGTCTTGGGTACCATTTTATAGCCCAACAAATAAATGAATCAAGAACTGCTAAAATTTATCAATTCGTGTTTGTTGAGGGTATCTGTCAGGACCCTGCCTGCCACAGAACTTGACTCTGAGGGGTTAACTGGTGAAGAGCTGCTGGAAGAGGCTTGCAGCTGGAGTCAACAAGCAGCTGGGTCTGATGACTCAGCTGAAAACATATCTCTGCCTCCTAGAAGGGCCATGAGCAGGATTCTGTAAAACATGCTACCAGGATAGCTAGAGAAAGAGGCTTTGATTCTAGATGGAGAATCAGGTCGGATAGCCTTGAGTACTAGCAGAAGCCTTCCCAGGAGTAAGAGCGTGTTCCCTCTTTTGGAATATAGCTGGCAAGCTCACCTTGAGCTCTCTATGGGAGCAACATCACTTGAACTTGCGACCACGTTCCTGCCTGTTCCTAACTCTGTTTTGCTTTGACTTCGGACTGGTTTCCTTGACAACGGGTTGATCTATTCCCTTCGGCTTTGCATCTGGCTTCCATGAAACACCATTCTGGTGTTGACCTGGACTGGTAATTACTGTGGTTTAAATTTTGTTATTTATCTGGCACCTGATTGTTGGCAAAGAACTTGAACTTGCTTGATTCTTCACCAAAGACATTGGCAAAGTACTGAATTCTGTTTGTGTGTGTATTCTGTGTGCGGGGCTTGACAGTATCAATTTATATGAATAGAAATTGACAAATGAGTGATTTTGAATGAATTATGCCATTCATTTTTAAATTCAAGCTCATCTATACTTAGTGTATTTACTGATACCTTGTTTGTTTACCTCAACTGTTCTTGAATATGATTATCTGTTGGACGCAGCCACTTGCTTCGTGCTTGAAAGCCACATGTGGAAACAAATGTAACAATATGAAAAAGAGGTTGGTACTTGAAATGCCTTGAGAGCATTGCCAGGTAAAAAAGCCTGCTTTGGAAATCTACATCAGATTCACGCCAGCAAACACCTTTGGATGAAGGCAAGGGATGGCAATTACGCTTTTCAAGACAGTGAGATATTTAAGGAGTGGTGTTGTCAATGCTCCTCCTGTCCATGGGCAAGTGAGACCCCACCCCACATGAGTCCTAGTCTGAAGCTCTATTCACTCTACCACATTGAATCATCTCCAGTTTATGCAGATTGTCCCCAAGGTGTAACTTTCCAAAGATACGGGAAGGGGTACCACTCTATTCTGCTCTGGTCAGACCCCACCTGGAGTACTGTGTCCAGTTCTGTGCACCTCGATTTAAAAAGGATGTTGACAACCTCGAGCAGGTACAGAGGAGAGCAACCAGGATGGTTGAGGGTCTGGAGGAAATGTCTTATGAGGAACGGCTCAGGGAACTTCAAAAAGAAAGATGAGGGGGGATATGATAGCTATGTTTAAATATTTGAAAGGATGTCATATTGAAGAGGGAACAGGTTTGTTTTCCATGGCTTCAGAGACTAGGACTCGGGGCAATGGTTTCAAACTACAGGAAAAGAGATTCCATTTGAACATTAGGAAGAACTTCATGACAGTTAGAGCTGTTCGGCAGTGGAATATGCTGCCACGGAGGGTGGTGGAGTCTCCTTTCTTGGAGGTTTTTAAGCAGAGGCTGGATGGCCATCTGTTGGAAATATTGTGATGGGGTTCCTGCATGGCAGGGGGTTGGACTAGATGGCCCCTTGAGGTCTCTTCCAACTCTATGATTCTATGATTCTATGATTCTCCCACACAACATGCAATGAGTGCTATGTCAGCTTATGTTTGGGAAAATGATTTACCATTTCTCATGCTGCTGTGTATAGTATCTGGTTTTTTTAATGCTATGTTTCATTTTAATCATTGCTGTTCTCTTTTGATAGAAAGAGAAACATACATCAACATTTTGAATACAAGCAAGGGCTGGAGCAATTATAGAATCAGAACGAGAGCGAAGCTGGTGGCTTCCAGAGGTTCATCCACAGTAGCCCTAACTCCTGACTGCTGTCATAATTTGGCAGATGCTGGAGTACAAGTAAAAAACAGGATTGCTGTGATAACTGATCATCTTATCTGAACTTGTATCTATTTAGTGGCAAGCTTTCACCAATTGGAAGAATACTTGTTCCCAGAGAAAATGCATAGATGATTACTTTTAATACAGCCCTTGAACTCTTGCTGGACTTTGCATTTTGCTTAATTCTGCCTGTGATTTTCCCTAACCTTCTGTATGTGATTTTCTACGCACCTTAAAACATGTCAAAGTGAAGAAAATTTAGAAATGTATACTCTGACAATATGGGGAAAGACATGATTTAGAATAACAGCCGTTCTATGTGATGCTAATTGGTCTATTTCTTTCTTCTTCTTTTTAGTTCTTGAATTTGATGGATTGTTAGCTGCCCAGAGTGGCCTTTGCCTAGATAGATAGATAGAATAAAAGAAACCAGCATGAGACATATGGTGTTCCAGCAGAGGGAGCTCTTGGCTTATGGAACAGGTGTACAACCCCCCCCCCCCTTATTTATTTATTTTTTGCTACAAGAAGTGACCTCTGGTGTCTCTTGATCTGGCAGGAAGGACTGAGCTTGAATCCAAACCTTGGCAAAGCAAAGAGCAAATTAGAAATGTTGCAAAGTTAAAGTGATTTTCATTCAGGCAGAACTGGGCTATGCTTAATAAAATCTTATGTTTCTTCTCTGTGTTCTCTGTGAATCCTACATATGGGTTCCTATCATTCCCCATGAATACCCCTGGAACCTCCTGGGACTAAAGAAAGGGTTATGACATGCTGTCTCCACCACATGTCCTCCATGCACCACATAAGAGTCTCCTTATTGCTGCCACTGATAGAACACTTGACAAGCTTCCTAGAGCCTTCTCAAGCATTTGTATATGATTATTGTGACGAGCAGCCTCACTCTGGTGTACCCGGCATCAGGAGGAGGAACTGACTGGTGCAGAGGTGTGTGTGTGTGTGTGTGTGTGTGTGTGAGAGAGAGAGAGAGAGAGAGAGAGAGAGAGAATGAACAGGCAGGGTGGCTTGTGTTTGAGATCAGGAAAGGCTTTTCAATGTTTTGGGGTGTAACAGTAAATACAGTATCTAAGACAGGGCGTGTAAATGATCAAGATCCATATTTGATCTCTGCAGAATAGTTAATCAGTTGTGTAACCAATACACCAGTTTCTTTGTTTCAAAATTTAAAAAGGACTGAGACAGTTTTATTATGTATAAGCTGAGGGGTGGCTTAAGTGTGTTTGAAGGAGCAGAACCGATGACACAAGAAAAGCTGCAGTGTGCTGTGTTACAATTATTACTTACCTTGACCACTTCTTCTCACTTGTTTCACATGTCCTTCTACCGTTCCCAGCATTATTGTCTTTTCCAGAGGATCCTGTATTCTCAAGATATGCCCAAAGTAGGACATCCTCGGTTTCATTATTTCTGCCTCCAGACAGAGTTCAGCCTTGATTTGCTCTGGGACCCACGAGTTCATATTTATGGTAGCCCAGGGTATCTACAAAACTCTCCTCATAGAATCATAGAATCATAGAATCACAGAGTTAGAAGAGACCTCAAGGACTTTTTTTGTGGGATCGAAACTTTTCACTACTCATGCAACACAAACCACCACATTTGAACCACCATGCTTGCAATTCAGTATAGTTTGCTTCTAAGGTCAGCGAGCTAAAATTAGATATGAATCAAATCATAGTAATGAAGACAGCACTTCACCACCAGAAGCAGCCTTAACCTGGACCAAGATATGTCTCCTCCTGGACCTGTGTTGTCTGAACACCACTTATTTCATGTACAGAGAGGACTTTTCCAGACAAAAACGGTTGTGCCATGGGTTCTCCAGTGTCACCCATTGTTGCCAACTTATACATGAAAGTAGTGGAGAAGAAGGCACTTAACACCATCCTGGGGATGACACAGACCCACTGGTTCAGGTACATGGATGGCACATGGGTAAAAATCAAAACCTAGGAAGTACAGGCCTTTACAGAGCACACCAATGCAGTGGACCCAAATATCAAGTTCACTAGAGACGACATCCAAGACAACCAGCTGGCTTTCCTGGACTGTGCAGTTATCATAGGACCTGGCCGTAGTCTGGGAATAGAAATTTACGGGAAACACCCACACACTGACCAAATATCTACTGTTTGATCCCCACTACCCATTACAACACATATTAGGAGTCATCAAGACACTAAACCCTCCATGGCCTAGGACCTGACTACCTGACAGAGTGGATCGACCAGCGGTCAACATCGGCCCATCCGACTAGGTTGTCGCGGGTGCACATGCTGTGTGTGGCCATGCCCAGGGAGGCTCGGAGAACATCCATCCGCACCCGAGCCTTCTCTGTGGCTGGCCCCACCATGTGGAACCACCTCCCAGCAGAAGTGCGCCTAGCAGAGTCCCTGCCAGCCTTCCGGAAGGCATTAAAAACTCTTCTTTTCCAGGAGGCGTTTGGTGACTGAAGTCCCCCCCCCCCCCGCCATCTGCAAAGTCGTTTTTATTGCTTAGTCTGGTTACTCGTGTTGATTTGTTTAAACTGTTTAATTGTTTTAACTCAATTGCTGTTATTAGTATTCTCTTATGTTGTAAACTGCCCGGAGTTCCCTCGGGAAGACGGGCGGTATATAAGCCTAATAAATAAATAAATAAATAAATAAATAAATAAATAAATAAATAAACCATAGAGCAGAGATCATCCTTACCTCCACTGAAGCCAAGAAGAAGGAAGACAGGCACCTGAGGACAGCACTTAAGGTCTGTGGATACCCCAAGGGGGTCTTTATTAAAGCAGTGTTCTGTCCCAGAAGAACAATAGATCAGTCTGAGACCCAGAGCTGATGGAAGAACCTGATCATTCCTTACATGGTGGTATGTCTAAAAAGCTTAAAATAATTTTTGGGAAACACCACATACCAGTTTACTTCAAACCCAAAAATTCTCTAAGGCAGAGACTTGTCCATCCAAAAGACCCAACACCAAAACACAAGAGGGGCAATATACAGTCCAATGCAGCAAGGACTGTGTCGAGCTCTATACTAGAGAAACTAAACAGCTACTAAACAGGAGGATGGCCCACCACAGGAGAGGCAACAGCGCAGGACCAGAATCAGCAGTGTGCCTTCATTTGAAGGACAAATGACACCCATTCAAAGACAAAGATGTAGACATATTAGAGACCTCAGCTGTTCTGTTTCTTCCCCACCACCATCCCTGTGACTTCACGTTGCATGTCTGACTCTCATCTTCTGCACTATTCTCACAGCAACACGTGAGGCAGGCACGAGAAGGAGAGGAATGGATAGAGGCCAAGACAGTGATTGCAACTCACCCAAAGAGCTTTCATGTGATGACGAGATGTGACAGCTTCCATGTCTTAGTGGGATCCTCTAGCCATTGCATCCTCCCACACATGGCGCCACTTGGAATCTTACTAGATCCTTGGAGGCTTTGATCAGGACTACCATATATAGCTTTAAACTCACCTATAAGGAAAAACTCATTTGTAGATAAAAACTCTTTTGATGTCAACTGTCCCCCCCCCCTTCTTTTCAGGGATGTCATTGTGGTGAATTTAGGTTAATAAATGATTTGATGATCATTAAATCTTCCTTTGACCTCATACATGGTTTCCAATTCAGACTGGTCACTGAGCACCTGCTTACTGGATAATAAACAATGAAGTGACACTCTGCTCTGTGATAGATACGTAATGTTGTGATAATTGAGTGATTACTATAGCTTGTAATTACTCTTGCAAGAACATGTCAAGTGAACAAGGAAAGGCACCTTGAGTGCCATGGATGACACTTTGTTCTGCAATTGCTCAACCTTGTTCATGGAATTTTTACTCTCCTTCTCCCTCTCTCTCTGGTTGAGGAATCCTAGCATCCTCCTCCTCCTCCTCCTCCTCCTTTACTTAATATTTACAATTTTGGATATAAATTGCTGTTCTTGAAAAAGTTATTTTTGAGAATTCCAAATCCTGAAAGTTAAATTAAACTAGACTCTGCTCATCATGTTTGTTAAAATCTGGGCACCATCGTCCAAAAGTAACTTCTCCAACTTTCTTTCTGAAAATCCATCAAGGAAGCAAATAATGAATCAAATAATGATTCAAATGAATCAAATAACGCAGTGTCTTTTGACTGGTAGCGATGGGAATAACGACAATTCCCAGAACCCCCTAGAATTTCCCAAGAGATCTGGGAGTCGTCATTTCAAAGTCTGGTCTGCAAACACTCCATACAGTGAAATCTAAGCTTGAAGATAAAAGTTACAACCACAGTGTCCAGTGGCAGTAAATGGGTTGGGTGAGGGACAGCAGTTCTGTGGGACACCAGTGGAGAAGAAAAAGGAAGAACCATTGCAAAAGAAATCAATTGGTATCAGATTACATTCACATATCAGATTACATCCACAATTCTGGGTATAAAGGCAGGGAAAACACTTACCCGGCATAATGGCAATTGACATGTATATGTTTTTGCAGGGAGAAGACGAGATTTAGAATTAGTTTTCACAAAAAGAAGCTTTAAAAATGATCTCTGGCTTAGTGAGTCTTTTAGCTAGCTGGTTTTGCTGTGAGCGCTCCTCAGCCAGGGCTATTTGTTATACTCTATCATTGCGGTCATTTGCAGTGCATTTAATTTTTAATGTTGTTTTCTCAGTGGGATAGTCGATCTAGCCAAACTGCTATTGAGTATTCCATCTTTTGTGTAATCAGCCCTTGTCCTCACAAAATAGGGCAGTATATAAACTGTATTAATAATAATAATAATAATAATAATAATAATAATAATAATAATAATAATAATAATAATAATAATAATAATAATAATAATAATAATAATAATAAGGGTCTCTTCATTATTTTTGTCAGGTTGCTTTTAAGAAAGTCGAACTTCATAAGTTCCAAATGAAAAATGCCAAAACATATTACTCAAGTCATACCTTTATTAGGCCAAGATCACACAATAAGATACCTTGGTTCTGGTAATAGTAATAGGTATGTAGAAATAAAGGTATATGACTACTGGATAGCAGTGTCGCTGCGGAGCTAGAGGTTATCAAAAAGGGGATTGAAAATAAACCAGCCAGCATCATAATGTCATTGTACAAGACAATAGTAAGGCCACACATGAAGTATTGTGTACATTTCTGGAAGTGGAAAAGGTGCAGAAGAGAGCAACTAAAATGATTACTGGGCTAGGGGGCCTCCCTTATGAGGAAAGGCTAAAACATTTAGGACTCTTCAGTCTGGAAAAAAGGCGCCTGAGGGGGGATATGATTGAGACTAGAGATGGGCACGACTTGAAAAAAATTTTTTTCGAGTTGTCGTTAGTCGGGCCGGTTCCGTTTCGGGTCGTTTCCGTTTTTCGCAAAAATTCGCAAAAATTAGTCGGTTCGTTTTTTCATTTTTTCATTTTTGTTAGTACTGGTTTTTTTGGGGGGTAGCGGGCTCCTGGAGGCACCTCTGTGGGGTGGGTGCCTCCTCTGGCCCGCTATAAAGGGAAAGCGGGCTCCTGGAGGCACCCGTGGGGGGCTCCTGGAGGCACCCGTGGGGGGCTCCTGGAGGCACCCATGGGTGCCTCCTATCCTCACCCACTAGGAAGGGGAAGCAGGCTCCAAGAGACCCCTCAACATGGGGGTCTCCCCTCCTCACCTGCTGCTGCAAAATGGAATGCATAGCCATATGGATATGCATACCAGTTGCAGACAGTGAGACCAGTGAGTGAACCCAGAGCCATAGGGTGATGCCTACGGCTCTCGCACCGCCATGTCTCACAAAGAAGGGAATCGTACTTGCGTGTAGTGCAATGCAAGTAGATCTGGCTTAGGGTTAAGGTGGGTTAGTGCAAGGGCTAGGGTTAGGCTAGTGACGTGACGGGTAAGGTTACGGTGGGCTAGTGGGTTGCACCTCTGGGTGCCTCTCTGACCCACTAAGAAGACAGTCTGTGACGTATGGGTAAGGAGTCAAGGATTAGGGTTAGGGTTAGGGGGCTAGGGCAGGTTTTAGGGGGCTTTTTGGCACATCCCAGAAGTCTCCAGGGCCAAGTGGCCATGCGATTGGTGGGATGGCTCCAAAAATTTGCATGGTCGTCCACTCCCACATGGCTGGCCACTCAGCCAGCCCATCATTGCGCAGGTGTAAAAAAAATAAAATAAAATAAAATCAATGGAGGACAGAGGAGGAGAGGAGAGACATTTTGTTGCAAGAAAAAACCCACTGCTACTGTGAAAAATCTGGCAGTTTATAAATTTTCGCGTGTTTCTGTTGTGCTTGTGTGTTTTTGGACCACGATTTCAAAAACAATATTGCGCTCGCCGCCCCATTTTGGATCCCCCGCCCGCACCGCATGGCATGGCGAGTCCGGCTGCCCAGGACGGGGGGGGGAGGTGGGACCCCCCCTCCAGAAACCACCCCTCCGGTAGGTGCCCTGCACCCTTAGTCAAGCAGGCATTTTTCCGCCTGCTTTTTTGGCCCGGGAATGGGTGGGGGGAGAGTTTAAAAGTTTTTTCCTGTGCCGTCCGTGCCGCTTGCTTGCGCTTTAATTGCGGCGGCCTGCGGCAAGACTGGGCTTTTTGCTGGCTGCAAGCATGCGGCGAGTCCCACCAGAGCAGCCCAGGACGGGGGATGGGGGGGAGGCCGGGGACATCCAGAAACAACCCCTCTGGTAGGTGCCCTGAGGCATGGCAGGCATTTTTCCGCCTGCTTTTTGGCCGGGAACCGGGTTTTTTTAACTTTTAAAAACTTTTTTTCTGTGCCGCGTGGCATCGCGCGATGCAAGGAACGAGCACGACAAATCAGACCAAAATTGTTCGTTCGTCGGTTCGAGCTCGAAGTCTGGCGGAGTAATTCCTGTTACTGTTTCCGTAGAGTAACAGAACCGAGTAACGGAAACGGAAACGGGAATACCGCTAAGTCGTGCCCATCTCTAATTGAGACGTACAAAATAATGCGGGGCATGAGTAAAGTGGATAGAGGGACGCTCTTCTCCCTCTCACAAAATACCAGAACTAGGGGACATCCACTCAAATTGAGGGTTGGGGGAGTGAGAACAGACAAAAGAATTTTTTTTAACCCAGCGTGTTGTTAGTCTCTGGAACTCCCTGCCACAGGATGTGGAGATGGCATCTGGCCTGGATGCCTTTAAAAGGGGATTGGACAGATTCCTGGAGGAAAGTCCATCCCAGGTTACAAACCATGATGGAGATGTGTAATCTCCAGTCTTAAAACCAGGGTACTTCAAGGGACAGATGCAGGAGAGTGGTATCAAGAAACAGATATCTAGTCTCATGCACTCCCAGATACATTTGGCGGGGCCACTGTGAGATACAGGAAGCTGGACTAGATGGGCTTTTCGCCTGATCTAGCATGGCTCTTCTTATGTTCTTATGAGAGTTCAATTCCTCACTGAGCCTCCTCCTCCACCTCCTCCTCCTCTTCCTTAAATAAAAGTATGGTTTTAGTTGCATGTGTGTGTTCCCAATTTTTCAGAACTTTCTTCAGGCTTCATCAGGGATGAGCAAGATGTGGCTGTCCAGATACTGCTGGGCTACAGGTTCCATAACTGGTCACCTTTGTCCAAAAGTGGCCTATGGTGCAGTGGTTAAGCTGAAGATTGACTTTGCCATCTATCTTTCCAAAGCTGGTAAAATCAGAACCCAGCTCACAGGGAGGGAGGGTGTTGTTTCCATGATTATGTTAACTGCCCATAGAGTGCTTTGGTGTTATGGTGTGGTATATAAGTTGAAACAACAAACTGGCCTTTGGGAAGCTAGAATTTGGTGGGCCACTTTTTAAACAGCGTGAAAGCAGGAGATCTCTCTGGGTGACCAAACAAGCAATGAGAGCAGCAAAGAGAAGAGAGTCCTTGCTTTCGCACACCTTGTTATCATTGTCTTCTTTTGTTGCTGAATCTCTTTCTCTTCCTCCTTTTCCCCTCCTTTCCTATGCTAATTTGGTGATTATGGACCCCAGAGAGCTTCCATTCTTTGAGTCCTTAGGAAGATACAAAGCCTAAGAAGGTTTATACAGCTGGTAGACATAGGCATAAAGGAGATAAGAAAAGACCCATGCATGCTGTCCCACCTTGAACTTACCAGAGAAAAGGTGGTGTAAATAAGTGGACTGTGTCAACATTGATGAAAAGGTGTGTGCATGTGTGGGTGGGGGGGGGGGGGTTTCTGATCTTTTCCTCAAAACTGCCACCAGCACTGCCTCTGGCAGCTTAAGGACTCTTGCTTAAACTGCGGAATTGAGACATGCCGAATCGTCAATATCCAGTCAGGAAAATGTGATGATGTATCGCTTTGCGATGCTAGTCTCAGCAGAGGAGCATTGCCAAAGAACGATTAAGGTCCTGATCTTTGGTCCCACTGAAGTAAATGACAAGAGCTGCCATTGATTTTTCACAATAAGGGTCCGGTCTTGGAGAATCAGAGGTCAAGATGAAAAGTGTTTTCTGCTGTATCTCGCTTCTGCCTATATGTTTAATTCATTCTTCGGCACATTAAGTCTTCTGTTGTGTCTTTGTTTCATTTTTACCCTCTCCAGTTCAGAAGATGCCGTTTCTAAAATTTGTTGAAAGCCTTTTTATTTAACATGGGTTTTCTTACTGCGTGCCTCTGCATTCAAACAAGGACACATTGTATGCATTTCTTGGATGACGGTAAGATGAATCGCCTTGAAATTGCTGGCTGCCATTCCTCTATGTGTTGAACCAAAGAGATGCTGGCTCTCTTGAATAGCTTATAGGAGCTTCCAAGTCTTTAGCTACTGCACTTTACAATTTAGCCTTATAATCCAACCTCTGCAGGGATTTTTTTCAGAAATATGATTCTATCATTCTATGATTCCTGACTTTAGGAATATTTCCTGAATGTTAGGTCTATCATATTCACTTTCTGAATATTTTAACACAAGTGTTAATCATTCAAGATGTGGCCCATATATTTGTGTAGTGAACACTTAAAAGCTCATTAATTGTTTTAGGGCATTTATACACGACCCCTAAGCTCCGCCGCAAATGGCTGCAAGGTCCAGGCCTTAAAAATGTTTACCCACCAGCTCCGGACTTTGCAGACAATTAAGTGCAACCCCGCCCACTTTAGCAAGACCAAACAGCAGTTTTCTTGTACCTGGTCTTTGATGGTGACAAATATTTGATCCGGTGTAAGGATAGTGAGTGCGGGGCTCTCCTGGCTTCCGTTTGTTCTTTTTTTGCGCCCCGCCCCTTTAAGAGATCTGAATGCTGCCCGGAACAAAACGGAGGTAAGAAGGCATTCTTTTCTTTCTTTTTTCTCCCTCCCTCAGGCAGCCAGCAACCAGGAAGTGCGGAGGGGGGTGGGGACAGAGGAAGAGCGAGGAACCCCTAAGATCTCTGGTCCGAATTTAAGTGGCCAGCGGATCTTAGGGGTCGTGTAAAAAGGCCCTTAATTACACTATTGTCACTTTGAAGCTTCATTTTTTTTTGCTCTCTACCCCATTCACTAGGTGTCCACTCCTACAATATATATTTACAGATAAATCTGAGGCTAAATGCTTGATTCCAGGTGTCTGAGGAACTGAATTTTAATCCATACAACCTCACAAATCTGTTAGCCTTTCAGAATCCACCATAGGTTTTGCTGATGTGATAGAGCTTCCTGGCTGTCCTTTCCATGATTTTTTGCACATTTGCAGGCACTTAAGTCTAGAGTTGCTCTTTCCCCAATGATTCTTTCAATCTTATTTACTTACAAAAGCAATTAGCTCAAGCATTCTTCTAGTTTAAGGTCAGTGGATGACCACATCTACCCCATTTATTCCAGTGTGTGTGGCAAGGCAGCCCTGGGTCACGCAATGAGCCGTTAACGTCTCGTTCTAATTCAGTGTGGTTGTAATACAGTGATCTCTGGGCTGCCAGTCATCCACCATATTGATGAGATTAGCTGGTAATTAAAAACTCAGCCAAGCCATGCAGAAGGGTAGGAGGACGACTCAATTAGCAGAATGTCACTGAATCTAATTTACTTTGCTTACCACAGATTTATCCTCTAATGAATTAAAAAAAGAAGAGTAGGACACCTTCAGAAGGAGATCTATGGGCTTAAAGGCTTTCTAAGTTCTTTATATTTTATGGCTTGGTTTGTAAGAGGCAAGCTGATACGAGCTAGCCTTACTGAAGCCAGTCTGCATACAAATAAATAAATGGGGATTTAACAGGAAGTTTCTGGTTTGGACTAGGATTATCTTCTCTGTGTGTGGTGATGGTGGTAGATGGAATGAGATGAGCGACTCATGCTGTGCCTGCAGGGGAAAGAGTGAGAAACTTAGAAAAACTCATTTTTTCCAGCCACAACTGATCAGCCAACATGGAAAACTGTTTGTTGCCAATAGCTGAGCCGTTTTTGGTTCAGGGCGTATATACATATAACAAAACATAACATGACACATGTATTTGGGAAATTTAAGGGCCACATATTTATTGGTTAAAACAAGCAGTATTCTGGCCGAGTCATTGGGTCAGATCCATGGCATCAAAGGGCCCACCTGCCCACTTTGATGCTCCCACGTTCCTCAAGGTCCCTTGGGGACACCCAGGTCTTGACTGTTGAAGGATCCCCTGGGGTGCCAACCCTATCAGTATCCTGTGTCCGTTTTCTGTTGCAGGACCCCGAAGGGTATCAACCCCATTGGTGGCCCATGCCATAAATCATTCGGTAGGAGCCTCCATCTGACCCCTGCCTCTTGATTCAGCCCATGGTCCCTTCTGTCTGATGTGTCCTTGTAAGTTCTTCTGTACGTGCAGGTTCTCACCTACTACTTTTCTGCTTGGATCTGTCCCAATGCCTGTAAAACCGCCAATCTCTCCTACAGTTAAGAACATAAGAAGAGCCATGCTGGATCAGGCCAAAGGCCCATCTAGTCCAGCTTCCTGTATCTCACAGGGGCCCCGCCAAATGCCTCCGGGAGCACACAGGACTTGATCTCTGTCTCCTGATACCACTCCCTTGCATCTGGTTCTTGAAGTACCCTCGTTTTAAGTCTGGAGATTACAGCTGCGACGAAAGCCAACACATTTCTCCAACAATGAACATTTGCTACTGGACTGCCTCATCTAAAGGGGTGGGTGGGCCAGGGTTGCTCCATCTTCCACTCAAAAAAGGGGGTTGCTGCTCATGGCTTCCCCTCTTTTATATCTTCCCCTCCAGGCCCCTTGCGAGCACTAAGGGGCCTGGGTTGACCCGCATCACATGATCCTGCCCAGGGCTGCCCATTGACTGGGCCCTTTCACGTGACCGGGTCCCTTCAGCTTTCCTTACTCCATGGCGATCGCCATTGTTCCTGGCAAGTTCAAGTTAAAAGAATGAGGTAGCACAATACCTGGGCAATGTGTGAACTCCATCCCAGTGATGTTGGACAACAGCTTCCATTGTGGTTGAAATGGATGGTGGGCCGAGAAGAGTGTGAGCCCACAATTATCAGGAGGGAAACTTGGGTGGCTGCACAGGGCAGCTTAGCCCTAATTTGCCCCACCTGGCTATTCCATCTAAGACCAGGGCAGACTGGAAGGACAGAGTTGGGGGAAGAGCTGTTGTAGACAAAAACACTCTGAAGGCTGTCGGGCTGTCTGTCCTGGTGATTCCAGGTCTTGAGGCCCTCCACCTGTTGATTGGGACCAGGGATGGTCTTGGGATTGTGCTGTTTTACCCCGCTCCCTGAAACCCAGTATCCTCCCTTTGGTAGCTGGTGGCCTTTATCTCCGCCCTGTTGCTGAGGTTCCCTCAGGCTATGTGTTTTGGGGGACTTCAACATCCATGCCGAGGCTTCCTTGCCTTCCTTGGGCATGCCCCTACATGTCAATGGTCCCGCCCATGTGGCTGGCCACACACCGAACCTACAGGGCAGGAGGAGAATGGATCTTCGGGGTGGTCCCTTGTCATGGTTGGGCCACCACCTGATAAAATGCAAGCTCTCAGTGGCACTCCCTCCCTGCATGGAGCAAGGACCTATTAAGATGTGTTACTGGATCCAACTAGATTCCAAGATACCATGTGGGGGATTCCAGCTGATCTGGTTGGTGCTCCTGTCAATGTCCTGGTAGATGGCTGGTATGCTGCTGCCACCAGGGTAGCTAACATGATTGGTCCTGAACACGGCATCCACCACCAAGCTTGTCCAGCCAGATGGTATAGCACTCTCATCAGCCTGGGAATTGTAGTCCAAAACCTCTGGAGGACCACAAGTCCCCTTCCTTGCTTTCTAAAATGCAGAATTTGGGAGAAAATTACCTTTTTGGAATTATAATTCCTAGTGACCTCCTGGCTAGAGGAATCTGCAAATGATGGTCAAAATGTGACCTTTTCTTATATGAGATTGTAAAACAGAAAAGAACCACACTCTCCTTCCATATGGGTGTCATAACTAGGGCATCAATTTTTAATTGAATACAGTACTGGGGTAGAATTATTGATGTGAGCCAGAACAATAAATGACTCAGGGTGTGTTGTCCTAATTTGTTTGAGGCTCAGAAGTGATTTGGGGATTCCGCTGTCTAAAATATATGGTGAAAAGATGGCCACTGTGTTTTCAACATAATGAATTAATCCAATGGAAAACAAGAAGGTGGTGTAATCGGCAGATGAAGTAGGGGAGCTGGGATTTTCTTACTGATAGCTTGAATTTATAATATGAAACAGGAATCTCACCATCACTCTCCCATCACAATGCTTCCTGAGGGTGAGATTGTGCATGAGGTCACTAAAATTATATAGTTCATTGCCTCATGAAATTCTTTATTGATTTGCTAGATTTAGCTGTAGGGGTGGTCCTTTAGGCCAGTGCTCCCCAACCTTTTTGTCTCCACGGACCGTTATTTGTTTGATTATTTTCCCATGGCCCGGGGGGTGGGGGGGTGGGGGGGCAGGGGGGGGTGTGGGGGGTGTGGGGGGTGGGGGATGGGGGGAGGGAGGAGGGGGAGGAGGAGGTGCGGGGGGGGTGGCGTGTGTACCTTGGGGGGGCCACAGGAGCGGCGGCGGCGGCGGCGGCGGCGCTCGCCGGCTGGGGGCGTCGGGCGTGCGCTCCCCCCCGCGCGCACGGGCGGGGGGGAGCCCGGGGCTCCTGGGCGGGCGGGCCCCGCCTCCTCTTCTTGTTGGCGGCCGGAGGCAAGCGGCGGCGCAGAGGTGCCCCAACCGAGGCGGGCCGCGGCGGCCACGACCGCGGCCACGGCAGCCGCCCGGTTCGGCTGTGGCTCCGCGGCCGGCGGCGCCCCGCGGCGGCCGCCGCCGCCCGCCTCGGTGGGGCACCTCTGCGCCGCTGCTTGCCTCCGGCTGCGGCCTTCGGGCGGGCGAGCGAGAGGGGGGAGGGGAGGGAGGCCGGTGGGGGGTGGCGTCTCCGGCCCGAGGGTGCCACCGGGACCGCCGAGCCGGCCGCGGCGGTGGCGGGGCGCCCCTGCCGCCGGCCGCGGAGCCACAGCCGAACCCGGCCGGCTGCCGTGGCCGCGGTCGTGGCCGCTGCGGCCCGCCTCGGTTGGGGCACCTCTGCGCCGTCTCTTGCCTCCGGCCGCCAACAGGAAGAGGAGGCGGGGCCCGCCCGCCCAGGAGCCCCGGGCTCCCCCCCACCCCGCCCGTGCGCCGTGCCCGGCAGCGGCGACTCCTCCTCCGGCTGCCCGCGGGAGAGAAGAGGAGGAGGAGGAGGGCGGCGTAGGAAAAGGGGAGGAGCCTCCCCGGCCTCCCCAGGCGGCCCGGTGCCAACCGGTCCACGGACCGGCACCGGTCCGCGGCCCGGGGGTTGGGGACCACTGCTTTAGGCTATAGAAAACAGGTATTGTTGAACAGTAGGGATTGCTGTTGATTGGTCTCTCTGCCTCTATCTCCCTGCACTTCCCATTTTGTCTTGTTAATTAGAGTAGCTTAGACTAATCCTCTGATTTCTTTGCCATTTTCTTTAATTGAATTTTCTCCCTTATATTGCACCATTGCCTCTACTTGTCTATTTGAGGTCCAATTTGCTTCTTCTTTGCTGTTCATTTTAAAAACTGTGCATGGGAAGCACAATATGTATGTATGTATGTATGTATGTATGTATGTATGTATGTATGTATGTATGTATGTATGTATGTATGTATGTATGTATGTATGTATGTAGTGAGTGAGTGAGTGAGTGAGTGAGTGAGTGAGTGAGTGAGTGAGTTAGTTAGTTAGTTAGTTAGTTAGTTAGTTACTTGCCGCCTTTCCCCCAAAGGCAGAGATGTAGCAAGGGTTTGGAGTGCCTGGGGACAAAGTCCATTTTTGCACCCCTCTTGTCCACCCCTCAGTGGACTAAGGCTCCGAAAACTGTTGACTCCAAAGTCAGCAGCTCGGCGGTTCGAATCTCGGGTGCCACGCAGTGGAGCTAGCTCCCACTGTTCACCCCAGCTCGTGCCAACCTAGCAGTTCGAAAGCATGTAAATGCAAGTAGATAAATAGGTACTGCCGTAAAAAGCGGGAAGGTAAAAAACTGTTTCCTTGCAGCCATGCCGGCCGCATGGCCATGGACTTGCACAACACTGGCTCTTCCGGCTTGAATACAGAGATGAGCACCACCCCTAGAGTCGGACATGACTAACATGCATGTGCGGGGGGAACCTTTACCTTTACCTTTACCTTGCCCCCCAACCGCATCACACTCAACAGTGGGGAGGCAGTCCTGTGGGTGTGGGGCGGGCATGTGTGCAAGTGTTTGTGTATGGGCCAGGAGCAAGGCAAGGAGTTGGGCGCTGTGGCCACCGCGCTCCATGCCTGCCTGCCTGCCTGCCTGCTTTGCCACTGGCGTGCGGCGGCAGAGCTAGCGGAAGGGGTCCCCCCCTCGCCAAGCCTTAGCCAGGGGGGAAGGGTTGGAAGACTGCTGGTGGGAGGGTGCATGGCTTCCTCCTGCTGCTCTCCTCCAGGCACCCCCAGATTGCTGTGTGCCTGGGGTAAATGCACCCTTCCCCCTCCAGATATGCCCTTGCATAGGAGACCCAAGGTGACTTGCAACAATTCAAACTGGACAATTGACAATAAATTTAAAATACTATACAAATCAATTTTAAAAACATTTATGAATACATTTGATTGCCTGTTCATTAATATTTGTGTAAGCAGTAAATTAATTTTGAATTTCAGTATAGCTCTTTATTATTCAACCTGTCTATACGTCATCCACAATTTAGTTATTAGGATTACTATAATTTCTGATCGTTTGCTTTGTGATCCTCCATATGTGAGATGACCCTCATTGGGCTGCTCAGTGCAGGGCTTGGGGGGATGGCTCTTCCACTATCAATATTTTACTTGGACTTCAAAAATCCCCTTGGGCTGAAGCAGAGCCGGCACTGAGCAATTGGATCAATCTTTGAATGAGGTGGTATGTGTGTATGTGTTTGTGACCATTGCAGAGTACAGTGGTACCTTGTATAAAGGAATGAATTCATTCCAAATGAAATTCTGTTAAGTAAAATTTCCTTTATACAAATTTCCTATAGGAATGCATTGAAAACGGAGTAACCCCTAATCGTGACCATTTTTATCTTGTATGGATTCGCCCCATAGGCAATTCTGTTAAGCACATTTCCCCTATCTCTGGAATATTTTATGTTGTACTGTGAAGACACTGTGAAAAATAAAATTTTAAAACTTTTGGACCAGTTCCGAAGGTCAACAATGCGGCCCGGTTGGTCCCCATGCTGAGAAGGGCAAGCTGCTTTTCACCCCGTTTGAAAATGCCCAGCCGTTCCCGAGATATGGGCAGGGGGCGAGCCCCCCCCCCTGTGTTGACCCTTTCCCCTCCCTTCCCCCTCTCCTGCTCACCAAGCAGAACCCCAAAAGGACTGCAGCCAGGGACCCCGCCTGGGCAAAATAAGTCTTAGACCAATTTCTATATTCTCTACTCAGGCTGAAGGGGGGAGTGACTACCCATCTCACCCTTTGGGCCAAGAAACACCCTTAAAACATTGGTCCTCTTGCCTACCTCTGGCACCAACCAAAAATACAAAAGGCTTTTTCCTTCCTTCCACCTCTCTATTCTCTTCTCCTGTTTAACCTCCCCTCATCCCACCACCCTGAGGTACCCTCTCCCCTGACCCCCATCTCTCATCAACTGGGGCTGAAGGAAGGCAAGGTACCAAGAAGAAAATGGCCACTTCGCAGGCTGGCAGAGGCATCTGGAAACCACCATAATCACCAGGTATCTTCAACACGTATCCCAGTAGCTGCTCTTCAGAAAATCAACATTCCTGTCTGCCAACCCAGATTGTCATCAAAGCCTGAGGACACCCTCCATTGTCCTCCATTGTTTCATTCACACACCTGGAAAGGACTCTTATTCTCATGTTCCTAGTTTCTGTAAACACTCAAATACCCATATGTAATCCTGTAAGAACTCAAATTCTTGTGCCTCCAAATTCTTGTATCTTTCAATGTAACCCTACAATGGCTTGTATCTCTGTGCACTCAAATAATTGTGTTTCCCCAAATGCTTGTGTGTGATCCCATCAGCCCTTCCTGCCCCCCCCCACTGGTTTTGATAATTGCTCCCTCTCACCCACTATTGACTTACTGATCTCTTCTGTTTACCGACATCTGGGAAACAAAACCACACTCCCCAGCCTATTGTGTCACCTTACCCAAACCCATTAACATTTGCTTAAGCCCCTGACAGCTGCCAGAGACCACCCAGAACTGCCCCCAACCAACCCCCAACCCCTTCTGATTGGGTCATTTGAACTGCCCCTGACCAATCCTCTGAGCTGCCGCCACCCAGAGAAGGGAGGGGGGAAGAATCAATAAAGGTTTGGGATTTCCATGTGCTCGCTGCTGAACGCCTCACTTCTGCCTTGAGTGATCCGTTCGCCTTACCAACTTTATTAGGCCTAATAAACTGGTAATATTGCCTGGATCTCTCTATGTTGGATTTTTTTTATTGGCTCTTGTGAAATCCAACAGCTTGCAGCAGGATTAGCTTGCTGTGGTCTCAACATTGGCGTCCCTGGGTGGGCAAAGGAAGGGTTGTTTCTCCCTGAAACCTCCGGGGCCGCCCCAAAAATTCATTTGGCCCCATTTTGGGAGCTTCCCTTCTGCGGGACTCAGGACGAAACCAGAGACGGCCCAGCTCTCTCCCTGGCGCCACCAGCCTGATTGCTGGGTGGAGGTAGCTAGACCCCCTCTGGCAGACCCCTGTAGTCCCAACGAACGGAGTAAGAGACATCCAGCTGTTAGGGTTCAAAGAGGAAGACCATCGCGGCAAGCTGAGAGTTCGGACGAAGAAGCTGGGACCTGAAGAGTGGTAAGAATTGCGAAACGCCCCGGAACCTGAGTGTGCGTGAGTGAGGGACGGCTCTACCCCGTCCGAGCGAGAGAGTGCGTGTTTGGGGGGTAGGACAAGGGGGTCTCTGTAGGGTTCCCGGAACGGGGGCCCAAGTGGGGGGCAGGGGTGTAGCGAGCCACCCATGCCGCCGGAGGATTAAAAAAACTCCCTCCCCTTGCGTAGGGATCCACAAAAACCTTGTCCTGCGGTAACTCCAAACTCCTGAGTGTGCTCCCCAGGTAGAGGTGAGGCCTGGACCGTGGGGTCGAGAGTCCCAGAGGGCAGTGGGACTCGCGTGATTGAGAGCGGGGAGAAGCCAGAGCCAAAAAGGGGGGGGAGGAGACGTCCTCCTGGCACAATCTGGGCCACTAGGGTCGCAGTGCGTGTGGCGAAAAACTCCCCAGGCCTGGAATTATAAGGAGTAGGGTAAGGGAATTCGAAGGAAAATTGACGGATAATTAGGAAATCCAAATTTTTTTAGTGGAAGTAGGGAAGTCCCAGTGTTAGTGCCTGCCGTGATGGGAAACGAGTTGTCTTCCGCTGGTGTCCAAAAGACTCCCCTTGGTTGCGCCCTGGACCACTTCCCTGCCTTGGTGGATCCAGAGACTAAAATATAAAAAATAATAATAAGAAAAAAAAAGGTAAAACGGACTAAGCTAGCAAAACTCTGCAGAGAAACACTGGCTTTTTATACCACCTTGGCCAGGACCCTTCCCGAAGGCCACGGGAGGGGATTTTCTTTTTCCAATCTGGGCGGAGAGGCAGGCATTTGCCGGCAAGGCGGCCTCAAAACCCCAGTTTGTCAAGGGTTGGGAAAAACTTGCATCCTTAGCACCACCAAATGCAAGCCCAACCACCTAAGAGATCCTGTTTGAATGGGGAGGGCTTTCTCCATCTGACCCTCTCCTGTGCCAGCCTCATGGCTGACTCATCACCAGCCGATCACATCCCCATCATCTCTAGAAGGGGGTGCTAGTAGAGCACCCAAAAGTGTTCTGCTTCTTCATCCTCATATCTCAGTCCCAAGGGAATTCAAATGCTAGCCCCCTTGGGGAGACTCACCTCTGTCTTTAGAACTGACCAGACGGTCAGAATGCCAAAAAGCCCCTCTTTTCAGGAAACCCAGGCACCTTCACGTGGGGACCCCCCCCCCCCCACAAGACAATATTCCTCTGGGGCTACTTATGTACATAAACTAACCTCCTTGCCCCTTGGGTCCATATTACTGAATCCAGGGGACGTCTCCTTACAAGGAGGCTCTAGCAAAGGTATGTGGACCTGGTTATTCTGAAAATACCCAAACCCCCCCGATGCCAAGCACATTGGAGCTCGATTGATTTTCCTCTCCTACAGAGGAAAAAAATCATTCAGCTCCAATCCAAAAGGGAAGATGAGCTTTCTTCACCTTTCTCCCTCTCTCTCTCCCTCCCTTGCTCTCTGCCTACCTACCTATCTATCTATCTATAGTGGACCCTTGTGTGACAAACAGCTAGTGTAACATAAAATTTGTACAACATAAAGGTTCTGGTGATAGGGAAATTGACTCAATGTGGTCGCCTATGGGGACATCCGTACAACACAGAAATAGGATTGCTCTGTTTTCGATGCACCCCTATGGAAATTTGTGTAGAGGAGAATTTGAATTTGCTTAACATAGTTTCACTTGGGACAAATTAGGTTCCTTTGTGCAAGGTACCATTCTATCTATCTATCTATCTATCTATCTATCTATCTATCTATCTATCTATCTATCTATCTATCTATCTATCTATCTATCTATCTATCTGTCTATATTTGATGAAAGTAAGGGAGGCACAATGCCTGCCTAATTGAGTTTTTCCTAGAGTAGTTGTTGAGATGCTCAGGAGCTGCCTTTACTGTTTTTGTCTTTTTGAAGAAAAAGGGAGGGGGGGCACGTTACCTGCCTCCCCTTTGAGGGGGGGGGGGCGTTGAATGAATGTCTTTTGAATCTGGGTCACGTGGTCTTGCAATTATTGCATGTGCTAATGTATGCCTGTGATCTCTGCTCTCTCCCTTACTTTGACTGTTATACTCCCTCGTTTTGTTATGTGTGTGTGTGTGTACGGAGAGCACATGGGAAAGCACAGGACCATGTGGATGCACCCCCCTTCTCCCAATGCCTTCCTTTCCTCATTTTCCTCCCTGGGGCGGAGAATGATGGTGCCTCTGAGCTTCTGCAGAGCGCACTCCCTGTCTGAGTAGCAAGAATGATGTGTATATGCGTGTGTGTGTGTGTCCATACAAGATGCCCCCTGACTCCCTCTGTGTGCTGGATGGTTTTGAGCTGCACATGGGTGATAGGGGTGCCCCTCCTTTCGGCCTGCAGTAATTTCAAGCTGGAATCCTAAGCATTTCCTCCTTGTTTTGCTGAGGTGCCAGGCGTGTGTATGCGTATTCAATGTTTAACGGTTAAATGTTTTCCCTTCCCACCACCAGCTTGAGGGAAAAAGCCTATTGCACAAAGAGGCAAGTTCCCCCCCCCCACGGGTGGGCTGGCTCTGGGGAGGACCACCCTTTAGCTCCTCAATTTTAAAGGATGGCTGGATTAATCCTAGCCTGGCATGGCCCAGAAAAAAAAGTGGCCCTAATGTTTATTTGGCCTCTCCATTCTAAGAAGAGAAGGCATGTGTTTTCCCCTGTCTACCCCCTTTTTAAGGGGGGGGGCGACTCCCTCCACTGACGCATGTGCCAAGCACACTATCATATCCGAAAAGGGGGGAGCCTGGGATATGCCTGGCAGAACCTATCCCCCCATCCCTTAGGAGAGTAGGAGCCCCCTTACCCCTGCCCCCCGAACAAAGAACCGCCCCTCTGTACTCTTTTCCCAGGTTCTCTAAAGTCTGGCAGGAAATGGGAGAATGGCTGGTGGGTGATCAATGGGCTTGGGCAGTTCCTCTCAGCAATACTGTCCTATTAAGTCAAACGGTTCCATGAGGGGCTCATATTCCTCAGGGAAACCTTTACACAATTGGCTAAGATATCGATATTTCCACCCTGAGCTGCAATTGGTTTGCAAAAGCATGGTTGCTTCCCGCCTCATCTGCCTACAGAACAACCCATGGGGGATTAAACCTATACCCCGGGGGGTTCTTGTGCAGGCCTGTTACCCAGGGGAGGCATGGCAGCTGAATTCGCAGAAATGCCCAAGGCCGTGGCTAAGTGGGATCTTTTGGGGTTTCCTTGTGAATTTATCCAATGATGGTCACTTGCCTCCAAATTAAAAGGTCCCTACATTCGACTTATTGGCCACCAGCCTACGAAAAAGTTGAGAGGCTCAAACTTTGAACAACAGTTGGCTCAAAAATCTGCCAAAGAAAACGGGGACCCGAACGGCCAAAAGCCCTGCCCATTGCTGCTCATCTGAGCCACCCCCACCGCCTGCCTAGAACTGCCTCCACTCAGACTCCCGCATGGTCACCCCCCTTTTGCTGCCCTAGCCCGAAAGCCTGACCCAGGGAACCAGCCCTTGCCGTCCTCTTCCAGGGAGTCGGGAGGGGGTCTCTCTCTTCCCCCCCCTCTCTCTGCAGGTGTTACGACTGTTCCCTCTTCAAGGAGACCTCCCAGTCTGGTGGTGATGGAGGGGCCACAGCCCAGCTGCTTGAACATGAGGGTGGAAGACAAATCCTGGATCCATTTTCCCCCGGTCAACACAGCCCCCACACCGGAGGAAGGGGGCGTGCCAACAGCTGGAGCCCCTCCGTCTTAAGATCATCTGGTGGAGAGCAAAGGAGGCCCCTTACCCAACCCTGATCCAACTGACTTTCTGCAGCCTCTCTTGGACGAGGAACTCACTGCTGTTTTCCACACCTAACCGCAGGAGTAAACCTCATCCCATTGGACTTTCCCTTAGACCTTTCTTGGACTTTCTCTGGACCTTTCCCTGGATTCTGTTCAATCTTCACCCAGATTTACATCGACTGGACCTGCCCCCCCCCATCTGTTCCTGCTTTGCTTGGACTTGTTTTGGGACTCCCACCTTCACTACCAGCCCTGGACTCTCAATTCGCCAATGCTGCCAGCCGCCTGCCTGCCCAGTCTGCCAAGAATCCAGAGACTGCTCCCGACGCTTGCTAAACCCCTGAGCCCTTTGGTGAGTGCCGGGTCCCTCTCTCTCTCTCTCTCTCTCTCTCTCTCTCTCTCTCTCTCTCCCTCCCTCCCTCACGCACTCTCTTGCTCTCTCTAAAGCCCTCCTCTTACGCACTCTCAGAGAGCTACTGCTGAACAGTAAGCCTTTCAATCCAGGAAATGTAGAGCCTCCAGCTGCAGGACTGGTCTACCTGGAATTTGAATTTGGTTCAAAAACTTAACATTGTTTCATCCCTGAAATGGCTGACTGAGTCCCATAACACTACTGAACTGGGTGCCCAGATACTAAAAGTGTTTTTGTTTCCCCAAATCAGAGTGGAACCACAGGAATCGGTTCCCAACTGGAGAGTTATCCAGGGAGTTCTCTGCCTCTATAGAAACAATGGGATTGTTATTTGGTTTTCACCTATTGGCAATGTTTCCTAAGCAATGCATACAGCGTGCAGGCTGAGGTCTTATATCTCAGCTTATTTCAACCTAAAAGGAAATGGAGGGCCTTCTTAGGAATGGCTGTCACATTGGATCTCTGACTTTGCACAATTGGCTAAACCCCTCTTTTGTGGGACCAAAACAGAGGGGTGAAAGGGTTGAGTCAAGTTTCCAGATCCTAAAGATCAAGCTTATCGAAGCTCTGGCTTGAGGTATACATGACCCATATTAAAGGGAGCTGGTGGAGACCAGCAGCCTATCTGGCCAGCCAACTGGACCAGAATGTCAGGGGCTGGACAGCGTGCCCTAGATAACACAGGCAGCTGCAGACCCAAGTCGAGAAGCAAGTAAGCTGACTTTGGGGACATCACTGACTCTTTATGCCCCATGTGCTGTTAGCGCAGTATTGGAGCAGAAGGGAGGCCACTGGATGTCGAATGCTAGAATTGCCCAGTACCAGGCTGCCTTACTGGACTCTCCAGGACTGCGGTTGGTAACATGTAATGTCTTAAACCCTGCCACCCTGCTCCTCATGGGAGACATTAATTCAAACAGTGTGCTTCTAGCAAGCACACAATGCATTGAAACAAATGATTCAGAGTACACAAACCAGCCAGATCCTAAATTGGCTATTTCCCTCTATCTAAATTCAGAGAATTGGGTGCATTTTGTGGCAGGAACCATCCAGAGATTGCACAATATTTAGACATATAAAATGGTCCCTGCATACACCCTAGCAGCCAGAATCCAGGGGAAGATGTCGCTCAGATGTTAAAGTCTCACTTCCCATTGGCTTGCTCCCCCATGCCTTGCCCCAGATATGAATACTTCTTAGGGATAAACTGGCCATGTGTAGCTCCTAATGGACAACCATGTCCTATGGAAAAATTTCCCTCCAATCCCGCTGAACGCGGAAAGGCACCCCCTCCCCCAGAGCCTTCTAATTAAGCAGGTGGCTGGACCCTAGGATATATGGAGCAGATCCACGTGGGAGGTGATCCTGTCGGACACCTCCAACCCGAAAAGGGGGGGATGTGAAGACACTGTGAAAAATAAAATTTTAAAACTTTTGGACCAGTTCCGAAGGTCAACAATGCGGCCCGGTTGGTCCCCATGCTGAGAAGGGCAAGCTGCTTTTCACCCCGTTTGAAAATGCCCAGCCGTTCCCGAGATATGGGCAGGGGGCGAGCCCCCCCCCCCCCTGTGTTGACCCTTTCCCCCTCCCTTCCCCCTCTCCTGCTCACCAAGCAGAACCCCAAAAGGACTGCAGCCAGGGACCCCGCCTGGGCAAAATAAGTCTTAGACCAATTTCTATATTCTCTACTCAGGCTGAAGGGGGGAGTGACTACCCATCTCACCCTTTGGGCCAAGAAACACCCTTAAAACATTGGTCCTCTTGCCTACCTCTGGCACCAACCAAAAATACAAAAGGCTTTTTCCTTCCTTCCACCTCTCTATTCTCTTCTCCTGTTTAACCTCCCCTCATCCCACCACCCTGAGGTACCCTCTCCCCTGACCCCCATCTCTCATCAACTGGGGCTGAAGGAAGGCAAGGTACCAAGAAGAAAATGGCCACTTCGCAGGCTGGCAGAGGCATCTGGAAACCACCATAATCACCAGGTATCTTCAACACGTATCCCAGTAGCTGCTCTTCAGAAAATCAACATTCCTGTCTGCCAACCCAGATTGTCATCAAAGCCTGAGGACACCCTCCATTGTCCTCCATTGTTTCATTCACACACCTGGAAAGGACTCTTATTCTCATGTTCCTAGTTTCTGTAAACACTCAAATACCCATATGTAATCCTGTAAGAACTCAAATTCTTGTGCCTCCAAATTCTTGTATCTTTCAATGTAACCCTACAATGGCTTGTATCTCTGTGCACTCAAATAATTGTGTTTCCCCAAATGCTTGTGTGTGATCCCATCAGCCCTTCCTGCCCCCCCCCACTGGTTTTGATAATTGCTCCCTCTCACCCACTATTGACTTACTGATCTCTTCTGTTTACCGACATCTGGGAAACAAAACCACACTCCCCAGCCTATTGTGTCACCTTACCCAAACCCATTAACATTTGCTTAAGCCCCTGACAGCTGCCAGAGACCACCCAGAACTGCCCCCAACCAACCCCCAACCCCTTCTGATTGGGTCATTTGAACTGCCCCTGACCAATCCTCTGAGCTGCCGCCACCCAGAGAAGGGAGGGGGGAAGAATCAATAAAGGTTTGGGATTTCCATGTGCTCGCTGCTGAACGCCTCACTTCTGCCTTGAGTGATCCGTTCGCCTTACCAACTTTATTAGGCCTAATAAACTGGTAATATTGCCTGGATCTCTCTATGTTGGATTTTTTTATTGGCTCTTGTGAAATCCAACAGCTTGCAGCAGGATTAGCTTGCTGTGGTCTCAACAGTACAAATTTCATGTTATGCAAACTGTTTGTTATACAAGGGTCCACTGTAATTTATTTTTTTTAAAAATGAGACTTCTTCAGAAAGACATTACCTGTGCAATAGGTGGGATGATACTGGCTGTGGCAGATGGATGCTAATTAAAGGTTCCCTCTTTTCCAAAATGATTTTGGGATGTGCATGACTTTCTTTCATTATTCATGTGCCTCGCCAAGCCTGAAAATGGGTGGGTGGGTGGGGGGAGAGAAGGGGAACTTCAATTAGTTTCAGTCTTCCCACAGCTAGTGAAGTTGCTCCCGTAGTGCAGGTGTAGCAGCTGAGTGCAAAGGGATATAAAAGCTACCTTGGTCAAGCCCCATCTTGGGGCCTTTTCACACGACCCCTAAGATCCGCTGGCCACTTAAATTCGGACCAGAGATCTTGGGGGTTTGTCGCTGTTCCTGTGTTCCCACCCCCTCCGCACTCCTGGCTGCTGTCCGCGTGAGGAGAGGGAGAAAAAAAGGAAGAAAAGAATGCCTTCTGCCGTCTGGCTCTGCTCCCGGCAGCATTCCAGTCTCTTAAGTATCTCTTAAAGGGGCGGGGGCAAAAACAACAACAAACAAGGAGAGCCCGGCACTCACTACGTTACATCCGCATCAGGAATTTTTCACCCCCGGAGAGCAGGTACTTGAAAAGTGCGCTGGGACGCACTTAGGTGGGCGTGGTCGCACTTAATTTTTTGTAAACTCCGGAGCTGGTGGGGAAACAATTTTAAGCTCCGGGTCTGGGAGCCATTTGCCCCGGATTTTAGGGGTCGTGTGAAAAGGCCCTTAGAGGAGTGAACGGGAATCTGCTTGGCAAGTTATCAGTATGATTGTACGGGAGCAGTAGCCCCCCCCCCCACAAAATAATCATACCCCATTACATTTTTGGAGATTTATTTTAGCAATGCTACATCCTGAACCAACTTGCTCCAATTTTCCCTCAGATATTAAAGGCAAACTTTCTAAGTCGTTCATTCTTTTTTTGTGTACCTTTAATAAAATATATTTATCTCATGTGAAAATGCCTTAATGTACATATTTGCACGCTTAAATGATGCAGTATAATATATATAATAATTATAAATTGGGATCATTTACATTTTTGTCCCAGGTTTTTGATGGGAGATTAAAGCAGAAATGTGAGGTAGTACACTTATGAATGAAGATGGGCAACTTGTCACAGACCAGAAATAGCCAATTTGCCATCGGACCACACACGTCATCTGTAGAGAGCAGAGATTTGGTTGGTGGTCAGTCTTAATGGGTGCAACAATAGTGCTCTCTTCCAGGGAACATGATAGTGCTTTGAGTACATTCTGAACCATGTAGCTCTGCCACTAAGTTTTGAACCATTAAGGAAATTACCATGATGATAAGATGATTCACAAAGAGATGCTTTTAGAGATGGAACAGAATGTAGTGAAATGTTATCACTGCTCAAGAGTTGGGACAACTGTGGCGAGTTGAATACATACAATTTTCTCAACAAAATAGGTAGCAAAATAATAAGCTTCGACTTCACTTTTGGAGATGAGGGGGTGGAGCAGGCTGATGAACCGTGGAAGTATAGGTAGGATGATGATAGAGAAGGAGAAAAGTTAAAACCATGACTGATCAGTGAGAAAAAGGGCCCTGGAAATTCCTGAGAGCGCGTGGGCTTGGAGGTTTGGCCGTATCTTAGTATTGCCAGCAGCAACACATGCCTGACTGCGTGCAAATGTTTAAAAAAGGAAAGAGAAGGAAGAAAGGTGGATTCCTTGATAATTTACCAATACTGAGGGTAGCAGAGAAGATTAAGTGAGAGGATTGGTTTTTCCATTATCTTTTTCTTTTCTTTCTGGTCAGGGGGCAGATGTAGTTATTTGCAACATTTGTGGCATGTTAGTTTTTTTTTTTTTTTTGCCAAACCCGGTGCCAGGATAGACATGCTCAAAGTGCAAGCTGGTGGCCCTCTTGAAGGACATGATGAGACAGCTGGAAGCCTGTGTTTTCAACCTTTGACACTTGCTGATTTATTTTCTATACCCTTCTTAATGGTCCCTAGCATTGACTTTGCTTTTTTCACTGCTGTGGCACACTGGGTTGACGCCTTCATTGAGCTGTCCACCAGGACATCAAGGTCCCTTTCCTGGTTTGTTGCAGAGAGTTCAGACCCCATCAGATTATAACGTAATTATAATCACTCTGCACTTACTAACATTGAAGCTCATTTCCCACTGGTTTGTCCACTCCTCCGGTGTCAAGAGATCCCTCTGGAGCTCCCCACAATCTCTCTCAGTTTTTACTACCCTGTATAATTGAGTGTCATCGGCAAATTTGGTTGCCTTGCTATTTACTCCTATTTCATTTATGAAGAAGTTGAAAAGCAGGGGTCCCAGTACTCAGCCTTGGGGGACCCCACTCTTTACCTCCCTCCACTTGGAGAAGTGTCCATTTAGTGCTACCCTCTGTTTCCTGGCCCTTAGCCAGTTGCTGATCCAGGACAAGACATGTCCCTTGATTCCATGACTGGCAAGTTTATTCAAGAGCCTTTGGTGTGGGACCTTGTCAAAAGCCTTCTGAAAGTCCAGATAAACAATGTTAACTGGATCGCCCTTATCCACATGCTTGCTGACACTCTCAAAAAAATTCCAGCATATTAGTGAGGCATGATTTGACATTGCAGAAGCCATGTTGGCTCTCCTTCAGCAGTGCCTTCTCTTCTATATGCCTATTAATTTTATCTTTTAGAATGTTTTCCATCACTTTACCTGGGATACGTGTCAAACTGGTTGGTAATTTCCTCGATCACCTCTGGATCCTTTTTTGAAGATTGGTGTTACATTTGCTATCTTCTAGCCATCAGGCACAATGCCTGATTTGAGGGAAATATTATATATTTTGGCTAGGACCTCAGCAATTTCATCTTTAAGTTCCTTGAGAACTTGTGGATGGATGCTGTCTGGTCCTGGTGATTTGTTAGCATTTAGTTAGTTTAACAAGACGTGCAAGAATCTCCTCCCTTGTTATTTCTATTTGGCATAATTCTTCAGTTTCCCTCCCTACGAAGATAGGCTCTGTTTGGGGCATGTGGTCTCTGTCTTCTTCAGTGAATACTGAAGCAAAGAAATCATTGAGTCTCTCTGTAATTTTTTCTTGCTTTTGATCACTTCCCGAACAGCTTCTGTAAGACACATTGGAGTCCTCTTGGACCTGGTAGTGCCCTTTTCCCTTTTGGGTATGTATTCCAATTGGGCCTCTGTTATTGTTTTTGTGAACGGCGTCCATGCCCCTTGGAGTGTTTGGACTCTCTCAATTTTTTACTAATTTCCTCATCTTTGGGAAATTTCCTTTTTGAAAATTTAAGAATCATAGATTTGAATCATAGAATCATAGAGTTGGAAGAGACCTCAAGGGACATCCAGTCCAACCCCCTGCCATGCAGAAATGCCATCACAATATTTCCGACAGGTGGCCATCCAGCCTCTGCTTAAAAACCTCCAAAGAAGGAGACTCCACCACCCTTTGTGGCAGCATATTCCACTGCCAAACAACTGTAACAGTCAGGAAGTTCTTCCTGATCTTCAAATGAAATCTCTTTTCCTGTAGTTTGAAACCATTGCCCCAAGTCCTAGTTTCTGAAGCCATGGAAAACAAACCAGTCCCCTCTTCAATATGACATCCTTCCAAATATTTAAACATAGCTATCATATCCCCCCTCAGCCTGTTTTTTTTGAAAGGCTAAACATTCCCAGCTTCCTAAGCCCTTCCTCATATGACATTTCTTCCAGACCTTCAACCATCCTGGTCACCCTCCTCTGTACCTGCTCAAGGTTGTCTGTGTTAAATTTTATCAGTGATTGGCAGTCTATGATTAAGTTAAAAGTAATTGTGTTGTGGTCACTGTTTCCTATTGGATCAGTCACATTAACATTTTGCACCAAATCCTGTGTATTACTCAGGATCAAGTCATGGATTCTTCTACATCTAGTTGGGTCTTCAACCATCTGTTCCAGGGAACAATCATTTAACATATCTAGGAACTTTATCTAGGAACTTTATCACGTGCAGAACAACAGTTCAGTCAGTCTTTGTGAGGGTAATTGAAGTTCCCGATTATAACCAGGCTTCCCTTCCTGAATGCTTCCTTTACAACATTCTCTAACTGCCAGTCCCCCTCAGGGGCTCGTGTCAGCGGCCGATAGCATATGCCTACTGTTAGGCCATCCTTGTGGCCTAACAGTAGGCACAATCTAAAACTGTTCCAACAAGAAAAAAAATAAGAGATGTCTAAAGAAACCACAATGGTTTACTGAAGAACTTTCAGTCAGCTAAGTATAAAGAAAAACAAGTACAGGAAATGGAAAAATGGGGAATGCACCAAAGAGGAAGATAAGTAAATAGCTAATATATGAAGGGGGATGGTTAAAAAAAAAAAAGCTAAAGTGCAAAATGAACTTAGACTTGCCAGAGAGATTAAAGATAGTAAAAAGGGTTTCTTTAGTTATGGCTGCAGCAAAAGGAAAAATAAGGACATGATAGGCTCTCTGCATGGCGAAGATAACCAATTACTAACAGGAGAGAAGGAAAAGGCAGAACTACTCAACACCTTCTTTGCCTCAGTTTTCTCCAAAAAGGAAAAAGCAGTTCCCTTAGCACAAAGAATAGATGAAGTAGGACTGGAATAGCAACATAGAATAGGTAGAGAGGTAATACAGGAACAACTGGAAACATTAAATGAATTTAAGTCCCCTGGGCCAGATGAATTACACCCAAGGATATTAAAAAAAACCTGGCAGAAGTAATTTCAGAACCTTCTCAATAATCTTTGAGAAGTTTTGGAGAACAGGATTGGAGGAAGGCAAATGTTATCCCTGTCTTTAAAAAGGGGGGGGGAGGCAAATAATTACTGCCCAGTCAGCTTGACTTCAATTCCTGGCAAGATCCTAGATCAAATTATTAAGCAGACAGTCTGTAATTAATTAACTAGCAATGCTGTCACTGCCAATACACACTGTTGCATGCATCCCTGTTTTGACCCAAACTATTAGATTGTCCCTACCATACAGAGGGGAAAATAACAGCTGGGCAGGTTTGCAGTCCTGCTCCAACAAGAACGCAAACCCCCCAAAACAAATCCCAACAAAAACAGCATCCAAAAAAAAAGGTGAGAAATGCAGAATAAATCTAATACAAGGGCATGGGAATTATGAAGTGCTTGTTGTTAACTTCAGCATTTCTGGTTGTTTATTGGAGGAGCTTTAATTGATTTTAATTGGCATTTTTACTCATGTTTGATTGTGGTCTTGGGTAATATTTGCCCTGGTTGGGCAAGAATACGGTAACTTTTCTCCTGTTGTATCCCAGGCAGCGATATGCCTTGGCTACTGTACTCTGTGTGGCTTTCTTGGCAGCCATATCTGTACTAAATAGTTAAATAATTAAATTTTAGACCACTCTCTCTTCTGATTCTTCCTTGAATTTATTACTTCACAATAAGAATGTGCTGTTGTCTAACCACTGAGATGTTTTTAGTAGCACCCAGTAAACAATAAATCTGTAAGAAAAGTTCTGCCCGTGGGAGCACTCTAGCATTAAGGAAGATGAATTCTTGATTTGCACACTTTTAATTTTAGCTCCAACTCTAAATCAAGTACAGTGGACCAACCAACAACATCTGGAGGCAGTGGTGACCCATTCCTTCAATGCTGTAAAGATGCACTCTGTCAGGACAATTGAGAATCAATGTCTGATATTATCTGATTAGAAATAGAGAACTGAAATGGAGAATGAAAATCTCAGGTGTGTATAATTAAAAAGTGCAGATTCATTGTGTGGCATCTGGGTGGTCAGTGATCTGGATAAAGTAATCCAGATGAGGTAGTGTACAAAATGTAAGGCTAAATATGATTGGCCGAAGTATAAAAATAGAGCTCAGACAGCATTCCTCCCCCTGCCTAATTACTGACAATTGCTGTTACACTTGCTGTCTGATATTTCTGATTTCACCACTGAGAAGGCTACAGGATCTTATGTTGGATTCCTGCTGTATTTGGACATCATCGACTGAGTTATAGTCACTGTAATTTATCTAACTGGAATTGCCAGTGTCCATAAGGAGTGAAGTTTCAGATGTATGTATGTAAATAGGCTGCACAGGAAAAAACTACTTTGACTCTGTCTCCAATTATTGTCTTTCAAATAATTTGACTCCAGAACACTGGCAGACTCTAAATTTCAATTTGCACTGGACAGGGGCTAATTATGCTCCAGGGTCCTCTCTTCAAAAGAGATTCAGCACCTGGAGAGCTCCTGTAAGTGCAGTTGAAAACCTGAAATGAATTCATAGCATCTTGAAAACTGAAGCCACCCACTGATACTCTCTGGAGGTTTATATGAGTTGCACACTGGGTGCTGGACAACCTCCCAGTCAGGAAATCCTATGTTTGGGGCTTTTAAATTTAGAAGAAAAAATAACTTAAGGTGCAATCAGATGGGCACTTGCCCTGCTGAGGACATCATGTGGGACGCAATCAAATGCTTTCTCGAGGTGGAAGAATGCTACGTGTCCTGGTTTCCATTTCTCCCTGCGTTTTTCAAGTAGTAGCTGGGTTGCATGGATTCCATTGATTGTTCTGCAGTTCTTGATGAAGCCAGCTTGATTGACACTTAGTTGAACTATGGAGCGGATTTGTGTGTTGATGGCTTTCTCAAGGATTTTAAGAGTATTGTATGTGAGAGTCATCTAATCGGTCTGTAACTGGAGCATTCGGCAGGGTTCCCCTGCTTTTTCTAGATTGGCTCTGTCGTGGTTTGTTGCCAGTTGTTTGTTGGGTATCTTATTTTCCAGCACAATCTGGTTAAAGAGCTCCATCAGCTAGTTGCAGGGGTTCCAGTGGTGTGACTTCCACGGTTCCATTGCCACCTCATCTGGTCCTGTGGCCTTGCCCGTTTTCATGTGCTTCATTGCCATGACGATTTTTGTCAGATGCGATAGGTTGCACAGGCCCCAGAACTGGAGGAACATAATGGGACTGGCAGCTGCAGGAACTCTTCTCAATGTAATTCTGTCAACATTTTCTCAAAGTAATCCTGCCAATGCTTTTTAAATTAAAAATATAAACATAAAAAGTATAAAATTATTCATGTGAGGAAAATATTAATAGCAACTCTCCCCTCCTGTAATCCCTAGAGGCTAGGGTCACCCCATGTAGCTGGACTGCAGAAGGTCCAAGAGAATAGCTGTTTGGACTGCTTGTGGAATCCACAGCTCCACAATGTGGTGAGTGCTACCAGGTGCAATAAGCTTAAATAAGAGTTTTTTTTAAAGAGTTTTATGTTAAAAAGTTGAAACAGAAAAACAGAGTTTCTTCATTTCCCCTTGCGGAGATCAAGGAAGGCATTTTCTTCACCACACATCAATATGTCATGCTTCACAACCAGTCTTTGATGGATCAACAAGAAAGGACTGTTTGATGTTGAATGTCAATGTTTTAGTTTTTGTCCTGTTTTCCATCATCTCAAGATCATGTATGTTCTTTTGCTCAGGAGCTGCACAAATCATTTCGTCACCCAGAATCCATGCCTTTCACACTCCAGTAATCCAACTGCCTGCTTTGGCTGCCCACTACATGGTCCATGCATGAAACTCAGAGAAGCCCCCCCCTTCATTCCCGGGCCGCAGCCTGCGGCACCCCCTCCGCTTCTTCCTCTCACGCCGCCATCTTCCCCTCCTTTACTCCAACCCAATAAGCTTAAATAGGAATTGGTCATTAAGGAAGGGCATGGGGGGAAATTTTCGATTTATTTTAGGCGCCTCTTCTGTTGTGGTGGTTCATTTCCCCGTCTGAAGTGGCAGTGACTGGGCATAGAGGTGCATGGGGGGAGCCAGCAGCAGGAGTGAGATATGGGAAAGGAGGTGCCCAGCAGTGGAAAGGAAGAATTGGGGGTGGCAGCAGATGAGTTTTTGGAATAGCAGTGTCAGGGACATGGCATGGGGAGGGCAAGGGGGCGGGGTGCCCCGGGCGCAGCTATTGGGGGCACGAAATCACCTAGCACCCCTCTGCCGCCCCCGCCGCCCGCCCGGCATCTCCCAAGTAAAAGTGCCCCTCCCTGTAAATGGCCCCGAGGGCACTGGGACCGCCACTGCTGCCACCGCCATTGTTGTACTGGGCCATGGAGGGGGAGCAGGGGGCTCGCTGGCTGAGGCTGCTGCTGCTGCGACTAAAGGCAGAGGGCACCGCCGAGGCTTGGAACTGCTCAGAGGGGGGGGGCTTGGCGGGGTGGCCTGACCAAGCCTGGTGGCCTGCTTGCTGGTAGGGGCCGTCGTCCCCATGTCCTGTTCTGTGCAAGGTGGTGGTGGTGTGGCGGGCTGGTGCCGTGGGAGGAGCGGATGCCCTTCAGGTGGGTTGGGTGGGCTGAGGGCATGGCGGTGGGGGGGGTTGCTCTCCTGTGTGTTGACGGGTGTGTGTGTGTGCAAAAACTGACTTTTGCCCTGGGCTCTGGAAGCCCTAGCTACGCCTGTGAGCAGTGTGAGGTGATTTTATCTATATGTGGTGAATGAAGGCAATCAAGGTGGGCCTAAAAAGTCAATATGACTGCTGGCCGATTGCATCCTAGTCCACACTACTCTGAAAATCCCAGGTTTTTAATTCTGGTTCCACTCCACCAGTGGCTGATGCAAATTGCAGTCCAATGATATTTGGAAGTCTACTTGTAACAATAGCTGACCAGAGAAAAATTGATTTATCTGAAATGTGGTGCTGGAGGAGAGTTTTGCAGGTATTCTGAATTGCTAGAAAGACAAATAAGTGAGTCCTGGAGCAAATCAAGCCTGAATTATCTCTGGAGGCGAAGCATGCTGTAACTGAGTCTGCCTACTTTAGAGGTTTTTAAGCAGAGGCTGGATGGCCATCTGTCGGGAGTACTTTGATGGGGGGGTTCCTGCATGGCAGGGGGTTGGACTGGATGGCCCTCGAGGTCTCTTCCAACTCTATGATTCTATGATTCTATACTTTGGGCCCATCATGAGAAGGCAGAATTCTTTAGAAAGGACAATAATGCGGGGAAAGGTTGAGAGCAACAGGAAAAACAGAACACCAAATATGAAATGGATTGACTCCTTAAAGAAACCCATGGTTTGCAAGATCTGAGCAGAGCTATTGAGGATGTTTTTAAGCAGAGGCTGGATGGCCATCTGTCGGAAATATGGTGATGGGGTTCCTGCATGCCAGGGGGTTGGATTAGATGGCCCTTGAGGTCTCTTCCAACTCTATGATTCTATTCTATTCTATTCTATTCTATTCTATTCTATTCTATTCTATTCTATTCTATTCTATTCTATTCATTCATGGGATTGCCATAAATTGGAGGCAACAATGGCACTATGGTGATTACACAGTAAAGCTACAGTACACAGTATTCTTGATCCATGAGATGGAAATATCAGTTCATCATCTGGAGTCTTCTTATTGTGTTTTCTTGAAAGGGATGTTGTAACTCTACCTTGTTAAACACTGATTATAACTTGAATGGCTCTCGCTTGTTAGATTTGCTATTGAATGCAACAATGGCTCAACAAATCCATGTTGCGGTTTTGCTTGATTAGGACAATCTCTCCCCTCCCAAACAACTGAACAATTTTCAGCCACTGCATTAAGACGGGAACTAAAACAAAAAGCGTGCAGCTTTTCTAAGCCCTATTGTTGTCACAAACAAATGCTTCTGATAGAATTAATAGACATTGTTTTGTTCTTATCTTTTTCTTGTTTTGCTACCCCCTTTTCTCTGTTTATTTGTTTGTTTATCTTGCAGCCATCTTTGTTTCTTTTCTCTTCCTTGTCTTTTTTTTTCTAGCTTCAAGGAAATCAAAAACAACCCTTCATGTATTTAAAGAGTGTTTGGGTTCTTTTATTCCAGTACTTTATTCTGTTTTTCTAAAAGAAATACCTTGAAGTTAATATAGAATTCTTTATAGAAATAAGTGTTTGGGCACGGTACAATGTTGAGGCTGAGATAGAGAAAGTCTCTTTTTAATACATTGTCTTAAACCCTACACCTAGCTTGGTTGTGAGTTTCTGGACTCTGCAGTCGTTCCCCCCCCCAAAAAAAAACCCTTTCCCCATCTTTGAATGTAGGGCTCATGAGAAATGCAGCCCGCTGAGAAGAACATTTGATACCACAGCTGCTGTGTTTTAGCTGGAGCCTAGAACACAGCTTGGACAGTTCAGTGGTTTAAGTACAGTGGACCCTCAAGAACATAAGAACATAAGAACATAAGAAGAGCCATGCTGGATCAGGCCAAAGGCCCATCTAGTCCAGCTTCCTGTATCTCACAGCGGCCCCACCAGATGCGTTTGGGAGCGCATGAGACTAGATATCTGTCTCCTGATACCACTCCCCTGCATCTGGCCCTTGAAGTACCCTGGTTTAAAGCCTAGAGATTACACATCTCCATCATGGTTTGTAACCCGTGATGGACTTTTCCTCTAGGAATCTGTCCAATCCCCTTTTGAAGGCATCCAGGCCAGATGCCATCACCACATCCTGTGGCAGGGAGTTCCATAGACTTACAACACGCTGGGTGAAAAAATATTTTCTTTTGTCAGTTCTTACTCTCCCAGCACTCAATTTGAGTGTATGTCCCCTAGTTCTGGTATTTTGAGAGAGGGAGAAGAGCTTCCCTCTATCCACTTTACTCATACCCTGCATTATTTTGTATGTCTCAATCATATCCCCCCTCAAGCGCCTTTTTTCCAGACTAAAGAGGCCCAATTGTTTTAGCCTTTCTTCATAAGGGAGGTGCCCCAGCCCAGTAATCATTTTAGTCGCTCTCTTCTGCACCTTTTCCAGTTCCACTATGTCTTTCTTGAGATGCGGTGACCAGAATTGTACACAATACTCCAGGTGGGGCCTTACTATTGTTTTATATAACGGCATTATAATGTTGGCTGTTTTATTTTCAATCCCCTTTTTGATAATCCCTAGCATGGAATTGGCCTTCTTCACTGCTGCCACACATTGGGGAGACACCTTCATGGAGCTGTCCACCAACACACCAAGGTCTCTTTCCTGATCCGTCACGGATAACTCAGAGCCCATGAGTTGATAGATGAAGTTTGGATTTTTTGCCCCAATATGCATTACTTTACATTTGGTTACATTAAAACGCATTTGCCATTTCTCAGCCCACTCCCCCAGTTTGGAGAGATCCTTCTGGAGCTCTTCACAATCTTCTCTGGTTTTTACCACATGGAAAAGTTTTGTGTCATCTGCAAACTTGGCCACCTCACTGTTTATCCCTGTCTCCAGGTCATTTATGAACAGATTGAAAAGCACCGGTCCCAGGACCGAGCCCTGGGGCACACCGCTTTTCACTTCTCTCCATTGTGAAAATTTCCCATTGACACCTACTCTTTGTTTCCTGGATCTCAACCAGTTCTCAATCCATAAGAGGACCTGCCCTCTTATCCCCTGACTATGCAATTTTCTCAGCAGCCTTTGGTGAGGGACTGTGTCAAAAGCCTTTTGAAAATCCAGATAGACTATATCCACCGGTTCACCCAAATCCACGTGCCTGTTGACCTTTTCAAAAAATTCTAAAAGGTTTGTAAGACAAGATTTACCCTTACAGAAGCCATGCTGATTTTCTCTCAGCAAGGTTTGTTCTTTTATGTGTTTTAAGATTTTCTCTTGGATGAGGCCTTCCACCATCTTCCCTGGGACAGATGTAAGGCTAACCGGCCTGTAGTTTCCTGGGTCCCCCCTCCTTCCTTTTTTAAAAATTGGTGTGACATCTGCTATCCTCCAGTCCTCCGGCACTGTGGCCGTTTTAAGAGACAAGTTGCATATAACCGTTAAGAGATCTGCAATTTCATTTCTCAGTTCCCTAATAACCCTTGGGTGGATGCCATCTGGGCCCGGTGACTTGTTAATCCTCAATTTATCAATTAGTCCTAAAACCTCCTCTCTTTTAACCTGTATTTGATTTAATTCTTTAGTCAAGAGGGGCTCATATAACAAACGGTTTGTATAACATAAAATCTGCACAACATAAAAAATTCCGGAGATAGGGGAAATTTGCTTAACAGAATCTCCTATGGGGAATCTGTACAACATTAAAATGGTTGCAATTAGGGATTACTCTGTTTTCAGTGCATTCCTATGGGAAATTTGTATAAAGGAACATTTGCTTAACATAATTTCATTTGGAATGAATTAATTCCTTTATGTTCAGGGATGCCTTTGGCGATTGCTAGGATTGTACCAAGGTGTTTCCTTCTTTCTTTCTTCTTTTTATTGTCAAGTTTTATGCCTCTTGCCTAATACTTCCTATATTTTTTTAACTTATGTTCTTGTTTTTAACTTTTTGTGTGAACGCAGAGCTTATTATCTGGCTAGATTTAATGTAATGCCTGAATCAGCACTATTAGCAGGTAGGTTCCAAGGCATTCCGTATAACAAGAGGAATTGCTCGTGCGAGTTGGGAGGAATTGAATCGCTGGCACACATGTGTTTGTACTGCCCTCGCTACTCATTACCCCGTATGCAATACCTGGCCCCAATATTATCTAGGGTGAAGGGATGGCCAGATGCAGGAATAATGCAATTAATGCTAAATGATCAAGTGGAAGACAGGGTGAAGAAAGTAGAGGGCTTTATGGCATACATAGTGAATCATGCTGAAACTCTACAGCCTGTATCAATACTCCCACTCTGAGCTATGTTTGAATGTCAGTTGCAATCATTGACTTGGTTATTGCCAGAAAACCTAAATTAGGTTTTATATATGTGTTTTATTTATATATGTGTCTTATTTATGCCATTAAAGGTTTGATTGATTGATTGATTGAACTTTTTGTGTGAACCGCCCAGAGTTCCCATCGGGAAATGGGAGCGGTATAGAAATAAATAAATAAATAAAATAAAATGAAATAAAATAAAATACACGGTACCACTGTATCTGGCTGCAGAGGCAGAGAGTCTGGTAGTTTGGTTTCCCAATGTACCTCCTGTGGCCTTTGGAAAGCTACACAGTTCCAGGACACTTTCCTGTGGGAGCCTCTTTGGGGGGGGGTGCATGTCTCAGATTTCTGAACCCAAATCCTCACCAAACTTTCAGTGTTTATAGAGGAGAGTCAGAGGAAGCATCTCTGCAAATATGGGTCCTCTATGTGCTAGGGCAGCGATGGCGAACCTTTTAGAGACCGAGTGCCCAAACTGTGAGTCAAAACCCACTTATTTTGGGCAAAGTGCCCATATGGCAATTTAACCTGAATACAGTGTTACCCCGGGTTACCAATGCTTTGGGTGCTGTCCTTTGGGAATGCAGGGATCAAAGAGCAGGCGTTTGAATTTCCCCACAGCTCTTTGATCCTCGCTTTCCCGAAGGGTAGCACCCCTCCTCTTCTATTCCCACTTTCCCGAAGGGTAGCACCCTTTGGGAAATCTAGAATCGACGAGCAGGCGTTTGAATTTCCCGCAGCCACAGCGCCCCCTCGCTGTGGCCACGGGAAATTCAGAAACCTTCTCATCAATCCTTGCTTTGCCAAAGGGTAGCACCCCATCCGCCTCTCTGCCCTAGGCAGAGAGGCAGACGGGATGCTATCCCATCGGGAAAGCCAGGGGGGAGTGGCAGTGACTTATGGGCTCCTTCATAGCCCCAGTTTACTCTCCAGCCATGCTGCTGTGGGCATCCCAAAAGCGGTGTGGCTGGAGAGTGAAGCGGGGCTATGAACGAGCCCCAAAACTGCGACCTCCCTTTCACCTAGCTCTCTGCATGGAGCACATTGGTGTGCTTCGAGCAGAGGCAGAAGTGCCGTGGCTGTGAGACGGCAATGTTGCATACCCACAGAAAGGGCTCTGCTTACCACCTTTGGCACCCGTGCCATAGATTCACCAACACTGTTCTAGGGGGTCCTTTTTATAGCATTTTAAAGTGGAGATGAATTGATTCATTGGTTCCTCACTAGAAGTTAGTTGATTTGTTGATTTGTCAGCCTGACAAATAACCATTTAATAGTCATGACAAATAACACATTTAAAAATTCATCCTCATCTTAAATCACAATTTTTGATTCATCCCCATCTCTAGAAGCAAGGCAGATGGAAAGCTAGACCTTGGGTCTCCGAGCTTTTTTGATATATTTATTTTTATGTCCAGTCTACATCCCTATGTTTATATCTTAGTTTCATCTGAAACAGAGATGGCTGGGGTTGTATGCTGCCCTTGTTTTTAGGTTAATCAGCCTAATTCACATTTTGGAGACTAGGATGGGTATCAGGGTGTTGTCATCATTTATATTGTGCATGATTCTGGTTTGGCAATGCAGTGATTATTCAAAAATGTGTCAACAGATAGGTATATTGGGGGCATTTGTGTGCAAAAATGGGCACACTGGGGGAAGTCCCCTTCAAAACATGTATTTTGGGGCAGCTATATAAAAATGTTAATTCCTGTTTCCATTCACTTAAAAATATCCACAAATTTAGACAGTTCATTGATCTGCAAAATGGGTTAACAATTGAATGCACATGGTTTTGCCATCGTCTAGAATAGCTAATTCTCAGGCTGGATTTGTCTAAATTGGGTCACATGTAGGTGAAATACTGTATGCTATTTTAAGGTGATCCTTGTATCCACATACAAGGACTGAGTGGGTTGGGGCAGGAAACCACATTGCACCCTTTGAGCCCATTCTTCTCTTTAAAAATGAGAGGTGGAAAAGCCCCCAGAAAAGTTCCCTCTATCTAATTTCCTGTCTTCCTCTCTGTGGAAAGTGGTTCAAGCAGTGCAGTAAAATGCCATCCATTAGCATCCACGAACTGGTTCTTGTAGCCATAAGTGGAAGGCATCAGCAACTCCAATTTTTGGAGAATAGTGCAACAAATGCTCTTGGACAGACATTCCCAAAGTGGTCTATATGGACCCCCAGGGGTCGATTTCGACTTGCAGGGGGTCCATGTCATTGAGAAAAAAATATTGGGGATGCACAAAATGTAAATGGGGGGTCCATGTGAGCAGACCCCATTTGGGCAGGTCATCATCAACATTTAGGCGTTCCATAAATCTCTTATTATACCTAACACAGTTTGTTTTGCTGCCATCTTCATTGAACTTTCGTGCAATGAAAGTTTTTGTAGCAATTTTTGCAAATTGTAAAACTTTTGGTGCATTTCTCAAGTGGTGCAAAGGTAGGGACCTGATCCTCATGGTGGGCATGCCTTTATAGACCGTTTTGCTCTGTGTTGGCAGGGGGTTCAGGGTTGCATTGTTTTTTGGAACCTGATCCTTGCCACGTGCATGTTTTTAAAGGTTTTGCAGCCACATGACAGATATTTGTACCCGAGTCATGGTTGTTCGAAATTCAAATCAACTGTAATTACATGTGTTTTCCCTAATAGGGTTCTCTTCACCATTTTAGCCATCGGTATTATGTACTTAAATTTTTTATAGAAAAGATTCATTGGTGCATGGCACAGCTGGGATTTGAACCAGGGACCCAGTCATCTCAGTCTACACCCTTTGAAATTCCAAATTTACACAGTCGGGAAAGCCAAGCAGGCATTTGGATTTCGCGTGCCCACAACGCGAGGGGGTAATGGGTGGACAGAATTCAAAAGCCTGGCTTTCCTGGCCGTGTCACACCTGACCGTGTTGCACCTGACTGTGGGGAAAACCAGGATCGAGGTTGAATGTTACTCCTGGAAGCACAAGCTGTCAATACCAGCTGGGTGTTGGGCTGTCAGGAGCAGCATTTGCCATAGGCAAAATGTTGTCTTGCAAAAACATGCAATTTGTCTTATTAAAAATTCATCTTATGTGGCATTTGTCTTGCAAGGTACCACTGTATTTATGTATTAATTTTATGTAACAATTTTACTAGGTTCTGATTTGTTTCATTCCAGTGTCTGAATGCTGGCCTGTCCTTGTTTCTGCTCTGTGCTATGGTGACCATGAGATCTTATTTGGCCATGTTAGTATCTAATTTTTGCCTCCCATCTCTACCACCACCGATCTATTTGCTAAAATAAATTGAAGGACGGCAAAGAATATAAGGCACAATTTGTACTAGGTATATCTGCAATTACTAACTCTGAATTAAACACATATTTCCATGAATAATGAAGTAGAAATGGGTCAGAGGAAAAGAGAGATAAAAATCTTCAGTCCATGTATTTTTAATTGCTTCATTATCAAAAATTTGCTATGAAGAGCTATGGGTGCAATGTGATGTTAATGTGGGCACACACATATAGGCAGACACAAGAAGAGTGGAAAAGAAAAAGAAATGTGAATTTCTTTACCAATTCACAAAAGGCTCTCAAAAATTAATTTTGTGTGCTGTGATCATAGAGAATATAAGTGATTTTCTGGCAGAGGCATAAAAATGCCATTTGTATGGTAATAATGAGAAAGACCCCTTTTTTGTTTCAATGCAATTAATTTTTATTTTATTTTAATGAACTGTATTTAATTAGAAGCTGCCCTTCTTACTAATCTGTGGGTGAAAGCTGAGGAAAGATAGACAAGAGATGGTTGCAGAATAAAAATAACTGCCAGTGACCCTGGCTTGGTTGAATTCACTATTTTCAGAAGGATCATTGGCCCATTATATCTTCTAAATTCTCATTGTCACTTATTAACTGGGAGTTGAGTCATGGCTACTGGACTTCTTTTTTGAGAGATAGAAACGTTTCGCTGTTCATCCAAACAGCTTCATCAGTCTGAATACAGCTAGTGCAAGAGACCTTCTTATAGTCAGCTTGACCTCTTGTCCCCTGGTCTGATTGGCTCATAAGATGAACAAAGCCTGAATAGGCTCGTTAGGGAGACATTAGTGTCCATGGCCTTAAGGTAAACAATGGCCTAAGGTGCTGAAACCCATCAAGAATGGGTCGTTAGCTGTGACCTGGTGGTGAAGGCTCCTTGATTTGCCTGGGGACTTTGGAAAGTACAGCCTGATAAGTAGCAGATAGACTATGCCGGAGCCCACCACCTCTGTTGAGAGAGGGATTTTCAATGCTAACATGAATGGCTTCCCTTACTCCTCTCTCAAACCACCTCTCTTCTTTGTCTAATATGTGTACATCCTCATCTTTGAAAGAGTGGCCTTTTTCCTTCAAATGGAGGTGTACTGATGATTCTGGTCCTGAGCTGTTACCTCTCCTATGTTGGGCCATTCTTCTGTTTAATGGCTGTTTAGTTTCTCCAATGTAGAGGTCTGAACACTCTTCAAAGCATTGGACTGCATATACTATATTGCTCCTTTTATGGTTTGGTATCGGATCCTTTGGGTGGGCAAGTCTCTGCCTTAGTGTGTTCGTGGGTTTGAAATAAACAGGGATCTGGTGTTTGCCAAAAATCCTTTTAAGCTTCTCCGACACTCCCGCCATGTAGGGAATGACCAGGTTCTTCCGTCGGGTCTGGGTCTCAGACTGATCCCTTGTTCTTCTGGGATGGCCCACTGCTTTGTTGAAGGCCCACCTTGGATATCCACAGGCCTTAAGTGCTGTCTTCAGGTGCCTATCTTCCTTCTTCTTGGCTTCTGAGGAGGTGGGGATGCTCTCTGCTCTGTGGCTTAGGGTCCTGATGACTCCTAGTTTGTGTTGTAATGGATGGTGGGAGTCAAACAGTAAGTATTGATCTGTGTGGGTGGGTTTCCTGTAAACTTCTACTCCTAGGCCACGGTCAGGTCTGATGATGACTGCACAATCCAGGAAAGCCAGCCTGTTGTCTTGGGTGTCTTCCCTAGTGAACTTAATATTAGGATCCACTGCGTTGATGTGGTCTGTAAAGGCCTGTACTTCCTGCGTCTTTATTTTAACCCAGGAGCAATATAGTATATGCAGTCCAATGCAGTCCAATGCAGTGATGCACTGCTGCTACTGTAAAAATTCAAGCATTTAAAATAGCTAATTTTCGCATGTTTCTGTGGTGCTTTGGTGGGGTTTTGGGCAACGATTTCAAAAAAAATATTGTGGTCGCCATTTTGGATCCCCCGCACTGCATGGCAAATGGATGCGCCCTCCCAGCCTGGTACCAGCAGCGCAGCAGTAGCAATAGCCAAGGAGAGGGGGGCGGGGAACCCCCCCCCCAAATAAAACACCCTTCTGGCCTGGTAGGTGCCCTCAGACAGTTTTCGCCTACTTTTAGGGCCGGGAATCGGTTTTTTTTTAACTTTTAAAAACTTTTTTTCTGTGCCGCTTGGCATTGCGCGATCGCCGCGATGCAAGTAACGAGCATGACAAATCAGACCAAATTGTTCATTCGTCGGTTCGAGCTCGAATTCTGGTGGAGTAATTCCCGTTACCGTTTCCGTAGAGTAACGGATATGAGTAACGGAAACGGAAATGGGAATACCGCTAAGTCGTGCCTATCTCTACCGGTGACCCTTTCTGGTCTGCCAGTGCAAGGCACTTGGTGGGCAGTGGCGGGGCGGGCTCAACGTTTGGCTGGTAGCTCCGGCTCCTCCAGCAGCTGGCAAGAGCTCCTCTCGCCCACCATGCCAAAGGCGGAGATGGATGCGCCGAGCTTGCTGCCAGCCACCGCCAGGTCCTCGCGGCTTTCTCCTCAGCCCAAGAAGCTGGCAAGCCCAGGCCCAGCCTGACACTGCTGGCTGCCCTCCACTGCCGCAGCATGCTGAAAAAATGTCAACATGCCTTCCTCGTTGTCATCGCCCACCTCATCCCCGAGCGCAGCGTCTACGGGGGCCATGTCCCCTTCGGTCCGCATCATGGTGGGGTGCATGTGTGGGCGTGTGGGCACAGGTGCACGCACACGTATGGAATTTTGTGTTTGCGTTACACCTCCCACCTCCCACCAGGAAAAACTTGACAGCTATGGCCATGGGACATGGTGGCTCAGTGGACTAAGGCTCCGAAAACTGTTGACTTCAAAATCAGCAGCTCAGCAGTTCGAATCCTGGGTGCCACACAGTGGAGTGAGCTCCCGCTGTTAACCCCAGCTTCTGCCAACCTAGCAGTTCGAAAGCATTTAAAATGCAAGTAGATAAATAGGTACTGCCGTAAAAGGCGCGAAGGTAAAAACAGTGTTTCCTTGCAGCCATGCTGGCCACATGGCAATTGGACGTGCACGACACTGGCTCTTCTGGCTTGAATACGGAGATGAGCATCGCCCCTAGAGTTGGACACAACTAGCACGCATGTGCAGGGGGAACCTTTACCTTTACCTATGGCCATTGGACTGAAAAAAAGTCTCAGATTTTGAGTTGGGATGTCTACAAGACATTTCAGCAAGAACCATTACAGTGGTACCTTGCAAGAGTAATTTAATTCGTTCTACCTGTCAATTGGTTTTCTGAAAAATTCATCCTACGAAATATGGTTTCTCATAGGAATGAATGGGAAAACGATTAGTCCGTTCCAGGGGTCCAAAAAAGGCAAAAAAGCATTTTTTTTGTTCAGACCTCTTTATAAAGTGCACTTTAAAGGCATGCAGAGCAGGAATCCCCCCCCAACCAGTGCAATAAAAAGCAATGCAAAGATTATCAAAAGAAAACTCCAAGAAAAACTCCAGGTCGTTCCCGCCAAAAGTGCAATGGAAAACAATGCAAAAACACAAAGGAAAGCAAGGAAACCTCAGCTCCTTACCTTTCTAGGTTCTAAAAGTTCAAAAACTACTGCAAAACAATGTCCAGAATGGCTCCAAAACTTGATGAAAAAGCTCATCCCACCCCTCCACAAACTATGGGGGTGCAATGCATCCTGGGTAACTTGTTTCAAAATGCGGAACGGATTTTTGTCTTGCAAGGCATCCCATAGGGAATTTTCGTCTTGTGAAGCATACCTATTCTCAGAAATTTCATTTGTCTTACGAGTTTTTCATCTTACAGGGCACTCGTCTTGCAAGGTACCACTGTATATGAAACTCTTGTTTGTGGCGCATATGGTGAAATGCAGTTTTGGAGTTAATCATAATACAATAATCTTCCACCGTATTAAAGAATACAAATTTATGTTGTTGGCTGGGAATTATGGCTGCGAATAGAAGATAAACCTGGGAAACTGATGAAAGAATTCTGGAATGTTCTGATTAAACACATTCCGGTATTGATAACCCCATTGGGTTCATACGAGAGTCCCCTGCCCGCTTGTCTCTCCCTTTGTCTCCTTTCCTTCCTGCTTCTCAACCCCTTTAAATTGCTCTTGCTTTTGTAAAATGAAACCTTATGCATTTAAATCGAAACCTTTATAGTTCAAAATTTAAAAAAAAATTCCTTGGTGACTTAATGAAAAAACTCAAATAGAAGCCTATTTGATTCGAGTGTTGGGAATTTTGGAAGACTGCATGGAAAAGACTAGCCCTATGGCGTTCCAACTGGCTTCTGATCAACTACCCAGTGGTTATCCTGTGATGTCCAGTCCAACAGAATAGCCAGAGGAATTGGGCTAATCTTCAAATGAGCATCCAGATGTCGGGGAAGGAGTCTGCTGTGAAAGAGACCCCCTCCACTGAATTTGACACACTCTGATGCTTACCACAGGGGATTTGCAATGATCTAGCAATATTTTAATGGAGTCCAGACAATATTTCACAGCAGCTGTTCCTAGCACATTGAAATACAGAGTGAAGATGGAGTGGATCAGTGGGAAAAAAACAAAAAACAAGCTTAAGGAAGGTATAGATAGGAATGTTTCTATAGCTACGTAGGTGCCATGGCAGGAGCTGTTGCTCATGAACTTCTGGTCATTCCTTCTCTTGAAGGACAGAGATGTGTGAGCCAACCCCACCCCACATTCTATTCCTGCCTTGGTCGATCAGATGACTACAGGAAACCTACAAGTGGAATATTTGGGCAGCTACACCGAAGTAGTAGTCACCATTATTAAAGCAAAGTGTTCTGCTTATATACTGCCCCATACCACTTTAAGTAGTCTCTGGGTGGTTTACAGTTTAATTATAGCATGCAGGCTACACATTGCTGGGTACTCATTTTACCGACCTCGGAGGGATGGAAGGCTGAGTCAACCATGAGCCAGCTACCTGGGATTGAACCCCAGGCCTTGAGCACAGTTTTAGCTGCAGTACAGGCATTTAACCACTGCGCCACGAGGTACTAGTTGTGACGAACCTGGATCTATTACACTGCCATCTTTAACATTAATTAAAAACTGCTCCCCGATTCAGGTATTCCCACTAAAATTGTGGTAAGCCAATTTCTTGACACAATTTGGCAAGGGACAATTTCAAAATCTGATTTATTCACTTTATTCCAGGGGATCTCACTGCAGCCCGGGCCCCTGTTCCCATTTTCTGCCCACAATCCCCAAGGGTGTCCATCACCAAGTGGACTTTGCCTGCACAAATGGAACCACGTTTGGGGGTGGCAGGCCTCAAAGTGCAGGATTCAGTGTGCGGTATAAAGCCACTGCCCCTTGGCACAGTGGTTACATGCCTGTACTGCAGGTAAAACTGTGCTCACGACCTGGGGTTCAATCCCAGGTAGCAGGCTCAAGGTTCACTCAGCCTTCCATCCTTCCAAGGTCAGTAAAATGAGTACCCAGCTTCGGGGGGGGGGGTGCAATGTGTAGCCTGCATAGTGTAATTAAAACTGTAAACTGCCCAGAGACTCCTTGAAGTGGTATGGGGCGGTATATAAGCAGAACACTTTTGCTTTTGCTTTGCTTTTAAATTGGTTTGGCTCCCTACCTAGCTGAAAGTTGTCTCCCTGCTGTGGGCTCCTGGCTACCGCGGCCACCAGCCTCTTATTTCCCTATAGGAAATAATTGAAACTTAGGCTCTAGAACAAATCATCTAAGTTTCCATTATTTTCTATGGGGAAATTTGCTTTGATATATGAGTGTCTTCGTTTATGAGCAATCTTCCAGTATGGATTATGCACATAAACCAAGGTACTACTATACTTTTAAATTATTGCTTAAAAGATACAATTACAAGTATTAAATGTCAACAAAGCCTAAAATTATAGGGCACTATTACTCTACAGAGATGAACCGGGAGAGGCATCGGGGTGGGGGTTCAAGTTTAAACTTATGTGGTAGTCACCTGGTTTTGGGGTGAGCGTGCATGTTCTGTTGGGACAAATTTTCACCTGTTGCTAAACTGTGTTGTCTGTTGGTCAAGAGAGCTACATGGGATTTTTAAAAAGTTGTATTTGAGGGTTTGTCCTCATGCTGGCTACCTCTCACATCCACTTGTCACTCTTGCTGTGGTGTTACTTTGTATATATGCAGCACAACTTATATGCATGGAGACAGACACCCATCCATGGGGTTGGGAGGGGGTGAGAGAAAGAGAGGCAGCAATGGAACCAGCAACCACACTGACCAGAGAAAAGGCACACCAGTGAGTGGCAAAAAGAAATTGTTCAGAGAAATTAAAAGCCTGGCAGCAATAAGGCTTATGAGAAAGGGAGAGCCTCCCATTACCCAATCTTTCTGTCTCTCTCCTGGCCCTCTTTTTAAAAGAATTTAAGTTGTACTCCATACTTGCTTTGCGGCACAATACAATTCTATTTTTCTGTTTCCCTCCCTCAAGTTTGATTGCAAGTAGGAAGATGCAAGATTGAAATGATTCAAACTCAAATGCAATGAGTTTTCAGCACTCATCTGTCCTCACACTGACTGTCTTTACAGTCACCCACTGCTGCTGCCACCAGTGTTTTTTAATTTTATTTCTTCCAAACTGGCATATCACTATTACGTATTACAGATAGGGAGGAAATGATCTGACCATAAGGTTCCCTGCTTGGTGGTGCAGTGGTTAAATGGCTGTAGTGCAGCTAAAACTGCACTCACGACCTGGGGTTCAATCGTAGGTAGCCGGCTCATGGTTGACTCAGCCTTCTATCCTTCCGAGGTCCGTAAAATGAGTACCAAGCTTGTTGGGGATGCAATGTGTAGCCTGCATGATTTACATGATATGGGTCATGAGATGTCCAGGATATTGGAAAGGGGACCATATATCATTTGAGACTGCCCATCCCTCCTGATTCTATAATTCTATGATTCTTACTCGTTCTTACTCAGTCTGTCTGCATTGCCAAAACAGATCCTTATGACCTCCTAGCCAGCCTGGTTGTTCAAAGGAATATCACAAATTGCGCACACTACTGTCTAGCTCCCAGACTATGCGTGAAGATCGTAAGGCTATATAATTGCCGGAGATGATAGGAGCCATTTCCATATCTGGCACTGTATAGCAGTGTTTTTCAACCTTTTTTGGGCAAAGGCACACTTGTTTCATGAAAAAAATCACGAGGCACACCACCATTAGAAAAAATTAAAAAATTTAACTCTGTGCCTATATCAGTCTCTAAAAGGTTCACCATTGCTGGTGTAGGGAGAAGCAGGACAGAGGGGCCACAGATTGAGGCAGCCCGCTCTCTAGCACCCAGTTCCCACTTACCTGTGTTGTTTTTTTAAAGACATTTTGCCCTGCATGGACTTCTGTGTCCAGTGGAGACCTGAGAAGGGGCACTGACTCTCCAGGAACACAAATAAGACCCAAAAGCCCATCTTGCTCTCCACACTGTGGCCAAGGCAGATGCCTTCAGCAAGTCCAGCAACAGGAGGGGAGGAGGATGAAGGAAGGCAGGAAGGAAAGAAGGCAGAAAGTGTTTTGCTTGTATACCGCCCCATACCACTTCAAGGAGTCTCTGGGCGGTTTACAGTTTTAATTACAGTAGGCAGGCTGCTAGACATACACATGAGCACGTTTCTATGAAGAGGGGAAAGGGTACGAATGGAAAGAGAGAGGTGGGGGGGGAGAAAGAAAAGACAGAGAGAGAGAAGAGGGCGACCCAAGACAGAAAGAAAGGGGCAAGACTTCAAGGAACCCATTGCGGGGCCCCTCAGAGACGGCTCTTCCCCTCCCGGACCCTAAAGGCCGGCCATCCGGCCATCCAGCCGTGCCAGTAGCCCCCCCCGCCCGCCCGCCTCCTTAGCCCAGGCCCGGCGGAGGCCTCCTCCATCCCTTCCTCCTCGCAGCCCTGCCACGGTGCTTGTGGGGCAGCCGGGCGCCCCTCCTCCCCTTCCCCTCACCTGGTGGTTTGTTCTGGGCTGGGGCTCCCAGGCCGGCTCGTGTTGGCGGGCGGGCTGTCGGGCAGCTCAGTCCATTGGTAGCTCCCAGGAAAGGGGTGGTGGTGGTCCAGGGTAAAAAAAGGAGGGGGGAGAGGGAAGCGAGCGAGTCGCGGTGGCGGCGGCAGGCACAGGGCAAACACTAAGAGAATGAGCGGGGCCAGGTCCAGCCGGGGAGGAAGTGATGCCAGCGCCGCGGGCCTCGGGGGGGAGGAGCGAAGCTGGCTCTTGGACGCTATTTATAGCGCCTCCCAGCTGTGGGCCGCCCGCCAGCCCTGGGTTGAATTTCTTTAGAATTTTTCAATTTTTCCCACGGCACACCAGGCAACATCTCGCGGCACACTAGTGTGCCGCGGAACAGTGGTTGAAAAACGCTGCTGTATAGTACAGGCACAGTAATCCTGCAAAGAAGCGCTAGTTTAAAGATGCAGCGGGACAGAGGCTTGTTAATACAAAAACTCTAGAGAAGAACACTTCCTCTTCCCAGACATGCATATTACACAACTGACAATGATTGTGCTTTGTGAACTCCAGTTAATTCTGTCCAGGAAAAGCAGATGCATCTTATGTCACAAATAGATCACAAGCGCTTTGAGGCCAAACACATTCCAAGGAGCTGGTTTCCATCCACTGCAATGAATGATGAAAAAGATGGAGACATTGACGTGTCTATCTTGTTGTTATAAAGAAGGACATGAGGGGGTGGGAGAAAGAAGGACTAGACAGTTGGACATGAAAGGTTTCTTGATCCTAAATTAGATATTTATGGGACATGTAGATGGGGCATGAAAGTCTGGCGCTCTATTCTCAAAGCCAACTGCAATGTATGTAAGCAAACCCAAACTTCCATTTTCTCTATGGTTACTCTTGTTGATGATTTTGCCGATGGAAGATTCATACATCTCCACTGTCAAAAACATGAAACTTAATTGCACAGGGAACTGTAGTAGCTCTTTTCTCAATGTGTAGTGCTGGTTTGTAAGAAGCCCAAACTAGACTACTGAAGCACATCATTATATTGCCCACTTTCTCCTGCAAAGTTGTTACTTTTCATGATAGCTACATTTTAAAAATTCTCTATTCCCCCTCCCCGCAAAAGTAACTTGAGAATTAGTGTTTCTAGAAGGCCCAGCACCTTCCCTAGTCCTGAAATAAAGGGGAAAATGTGTGACAATGGCAAAATCCTGCTAGTGCAAATTTACATTGGTGTGCCTGGCACTGGGCACTGGAAGCATTGGAGAGAGTAGAGGGGCCCCCAAGAGGTGACCTGATTGAAGTTTATAAAATCATACATGGTGTGGACAAAGTAGATAAGGAAAAACTATTTTCCCTATCGCACAACACTAGAACTAGGGGGCACTCCATGAAACTTTTCGGTGCTGGATCTCAAACAAATAAGAGGAAGTACTGTGTATACTCGAGTATAAGCCTAGTTTTTCAGCCCTAATTTTGGGCTGAAAAAAGGGGTCCTCAGCTTATATGCGGGTCAATACTTTTAGCCACTGAGGCAAGTTTGGGTCAGAGGCTAAAAGTCATTTTAAACATTGTGCGGCACTTCTCCTGACCCCCCCATGTTTAAAATGACTTTTTAAAAGGTCATTTTAAAACAATGTTTTAAATGACTTTTAGCCACCAACTCAAGCACTTGCCTCGGTGGCTAAAAGTCATTTTAAACATCACACACACACACAGCTCACAAAGGAGGAGTTGCCAGGCCCTGCTGCATTTCCCACCCTAGGATTATACTTGAGTCAATAAATTTTCCCAGTTTTTGGGTTTTAAATTAGGGGCCCCAGCTTATACTTGGGTCGACTTGTACTCGAGTATATACAGTACTTTTTCACCCAGAGGATCACTGGTCTGTGGAACTCCCTGCCAGAAGAAGTGGTGACAGCTGTCAGCCTTCACAGGTTTAAGAAATGGTTGGACAAGTTCATGGAGAACAAGGGTATAAATGGCTATCATTATCGATGCCTAAGGACAACCTCTGGGTTGGAGAGATAGGCAGGTTATCTCTCAATGCCATTTGCAGGGAATCAGAAGCAGGTGAAGACATCTGCTTGGGAATACCCTGAAGCAAATGGTGAGCCGTTGTGTGAGACAGAATGCTGGACTGGATGGGCTGTGGCCTGTTCCAGCAAGGTTGTTCTTATGTTCTTATTTGGGGGGGGGAAATCAGGGCTTATTTGTAGCTTGTTAGCCATTTCAATGTTAATGCCCCCCACCCCGAGTTACATGGGCTAGCTTGTTTCCATTATATCCTGTCCTCCTTTCTTTTTTTAAAAAAAAGTCTTGCTCTCCTAGTGACAGGTTGGAGGAAATTCTGACTTCAGCCTTCTTTCCACCACCTTGAGGTAACTCTGTTCTGCTGTGACTGTCCAGATTTGCAAGAGGCACAGTTAGAACAGAGATAACTTAAACCTTCCTCCTATGATGTTTAACCGTTTGATTGTCCATCTGCCCCATCACCAAATTAGCAATCAAAGGAAGGAAGGAAGGAAAAATAAGAGAAGATGAAAGCAGTCCCAGGCAGCACCACTCTCTGGAGTGGAGAGTATTCAAATGTCATACAGTTTCCCCATGGCTGTGCCTCTCTCACTGTTGCTAAAGCCATCTTGAATAGTTGTAAGTACAAAGCCCTCCACCCTGGCAATCACACTGTCTGAACTGATGCAAAGGCATTCAATTCCAAAAATGTTGAAGCCACAATGGCAGAGGGGGAAAAATATGAATTTGGACGGGGTTAAAAATCCAGGGTGACTTTTATATCATGTAGCAAATGGCAGTTCCTGGGACATTTCCTGTGCCTTATGGTTAACCCCTGATGTTGATGTTGAGGTTTTCAAAGTACCGTATATGCTTGAGTATAAGTTGACCTGAGTATAAGTTGAGGGCCCTAATTTAACCCCCCAAAACCTGGGGAAATGTATTGACTCGAGTATAAGTCTAGGGTGGGAAACTGCAGCAGGGCCTGGCAGCTCCTCCTTTGTGAGCTGGGCGAGCGGTGTGTGATGTTGAAAATGTCTTTTAACCACCGAGGCAAGCGCTTGTCTCAGTGGCTAAAAGTCATTTTCAACATCACACACCGCTGCCCCGCAACGCACGCGGGGGGGGGGGGGGAGGTCCAGGAGAAGCTGTGCACAATGTTTAAAATGACTTTTAGCCACTGACCCAAGCACTTCCCTGTGTCTAAAAGAATTGACCCAAATATAAGTCGAGGGGCCCCTTTTTCAGATACACTGATATATACGGAACAGTTTATATTTTGCTACCTTCTCAGTGGAGGACTAGCTAACCCCAGCTGTCATAGCCAGATCAGTTAATGGGTCTCAGAGGTGCAGCTTCATGCCCTGAGAGCTGGAAATTAAATATTGCTCTATAACTATTTCATTTAACTACATAAGAGGATGTAGATTCAAAAGCCTTGCTAAATCAGACCTATAGAGTTCAGCATTCTTTGCCCAAGGAAATGAATGCCTCAGGGACACCCATGAGAAGTACAGGAATGCAACTATACTGTCCTGTTTATGGCCTCCACCAGTTGGTTTACAGATCCATATATCTGAAAGGAAATTTATTTCTTTATTTGATTTATATACCATCCACATTTGGAATGGATGTGTGTCTATTTATATGGTTCTATACATCAGCTGCTGACCCCTCAGTTGCTGAGTCCTTTTCCAAGGAGAAAGACGGGGTAAAAATACCCAATAATAATAATAATAATAATAATAATAATAATAATAATAATAATAATAATAATAATAATAATAATAATAATAATAATAATAATAAATGTTTAGGCAAGAAAGACTCAGGTGGCTTCTCCATAATGACTGTGGAGACATGCATGCATGGAAACCAGTTTTAGCAATTTCTGTAACATAGTATAACTCTCTTTCTCCTTTACTGTCCCAGAAGCAATTCATTTGAGTTTTCTGTCTCCCTGTTCCACACTAATATTATCTGTATTGCAGCACTCCGTTACTATTAGTACTTGGTATTTTTATACCATTCCTATGATTGGGTGATTCTAAGAGAAAGAACACAAAAAGGACATTGAAAATGTCAAAAGGCATTAATTTTTTTTTAAAACTTAGAACTTTATTGATTTTTTTGGGGGTGGGGGGAGGAATTATCTTGTAAAGACAAAGGGAACAGAGCTTTAAAATGAAAGAAAATCTCACTTGCCCAAGGATGCATCAGTGCATTAAATTTAACATCTTGGCAAGGGCCTTCCTAGGAGTTACATTAACTGTGCCCACTAATGTATAAAACGTCAATTCTTGCCATGAGGAGGATGCTTTGTATGACAGATTCCCTCCTCCCTTATTTAAAAATGCAGTGGTTTGAGAAGGTTGTGAAGCTTATAGAAGAAGGTTTAGGCAAGGCATCTACTTGAATGTTTCACAGCGACCAGCCTCGTCTAAGAAAAGGGGGATTAACTCTGAGTCATCATATGTGGATGGACCAATAGCAGATTCTGGAGAAGTTACTTTTTTGATTGCACCACTCACAGTATTCCAGCTAGCAGGATCCTGGGAACTGTATCCAAAACAAGTCACATTTCCAGATTCTGACCTATATATAATAGACAAATAATCTGAGGTAGTATGAGGCTGGTTTCTTTATTTTTTCAGGGGACCGGCCTTACCTGAGTGCTAAATCGTAGAGGAGGTTATGCATGTAGAAAGTTCAACAGAAGCTCTGATATCCAACTACAAGTATCAGGGAGCAGATATGGGGAAAGGCTACTTTTTACTGAGACTCGCCAATGTCATGGCTGATCAGACAGGCTAAACCACTGTTTCCCAAGCCAGTACCCTGAACTTCCACTAGATCCACCCACCAGGCAAAAGGTCCTGGTAGATGTCAGCCAAAATCCTCTGGAAGGTAGCAGACTCGGGAAATGGCTAGAACAGGGAAAACTGGGATCACAAATTTTGGCAGATGGAAATATCTTTTCCTTTGAAATTCCATGCAACACTTGTTCCAAGGTGCCACCACATTTTTGCCTTTTTAATTTTATTTTTACATATACTGTAATGATTGCACAGACTAACATGGCTACATCTTCTACAACTAGGTTTGGAAGAGGTAGCTGTGTTGGTCTGTGCAAATTTTCCAAGCAAAAGCCAAAGAAACAAAACATAAAAAAACCAAGAGACAAAAACACGTGGCACCTCAAAGACAATTACATTTTAATGTAAGCTTTTGAGGATCAAGCCCACTTCTTCAGGCATATGACAACAGAATGAAATGATGAATGAAGTTATCAGTTTCCTTCCAAATATTCACGGGCCGTTGGGTGTAGGGTACACTTGCATGTGATTTGGGTTGTGTTGTTTTAGGGCTCTGTTGTTAAAAATCCACCAGGGGACAGATAGCAGACACTAGATCAGGGTGAAGATGAGCAGGGGAGGAGGAGGACGAAGGAGGTGGGAGGTGATGACTGGGGTGGTGGTGGTCATTTGAGAGTGAGAGAATGGGAGAGTGTTTGAATGTGGAGGTGACAGAAGGGAATTTGGGGAATAGAGACAGTCCCCCCCCCCCGAACCTTGAGGTGAAAGATGGGCTTGATGGTACCTAGCTACCTCAAAGATTGAATGTCTCAGAATGAATTGAATCGGGTGTTAAGGCCATCAGGAGAGGCCCTTCTCTCCATCCCACCACCCTCACAGGTACATTTCTGGGAACCCATGAAAGGGCCTTCTCAACTGCTGCACCAAGACTCTGGAACTCCCTCCCACTAGAGGCCAAGACTGCCTCATCTCTGTTGTCCTTCCAGAAACAGGCAAAGACATTTTTCTTCAGGCAAGCTTTCCCTGAATGATGGACTGCCATGTGTCTTTTATACGAATCTATAGATTCACATAGACTTTGTGTTTATAAGTAACTACTTATAACCTTGTAGCTTTAATGTAATGTTGTCTATTAATGCTGTAAGATGTCCCTCAATCCCTTTTTCTCAAATACTTGAATGTGTCTTAATTGTACTGGACTGTATATTGTCCCTTATTCTGTAAGCTGCCTTGGGTCACTTTTCCAAAGAGAAAGGCAGGGTAAAAATACTCTAAAATAAATAAAATAAATAAATAAATAATAGTGAAGAAAATAACAACAGCAGTACAGACTTATTACATTTGGTAATGAATTCAGATACCTTGACTTATATTCAATTCATTAACAGTGTCCATCATGCATGTTAAATGTTTCTCAGCTGTTTTCCCTTTGTATTCTTGATTTGTAATGATTCTGGGTGCAGATGAGCAGGGAAGAGTTCATAGAATCATAGAGTTGGAAGAGACCTCAAGGGCCATCTAGTCCAACCCCCTGCCATGCAGGAACCCCATCACAATATTTCCGACAGATGGCCATCCAGCCTCTGCTTAAAAACCTCCAAAGAAGGAGACTCCACCACGCTTTTGTGGCAGCATATTCCACTGCCGAACAGCTCTAACTGTCATGAAGTTCTTCCTAATGTTCAAATGGAATCTCTTTTCCTGTAGTTTGAAACCATTGCCCCGAGTCCTAGTCTCTGAAGTCATGGAAAACAAACCTGTTCCCTCTTCAATATGACATCCTTTCAATTATTTAAACATAGCTATCATATCCCCCCCCAGCCTTCTTTTAGAGAGGCTAAACATTACAATTCGTTCCAATGCATTCTCCAAAGTAGTTGGAAAGCCCTATATTTCTTTAGAAAGGAACTGGGAAAGTGACACTTCTAAGGCATTATTGGAGAGTGGGGGTGGGAGGAGGCGGAGGGGGGGGAAATTAGGTTCTCATGCATCCTAAACAAAAAGCCCAAGTGCTTTGTGAACACTTACTCCACAATTTATATATCTGTTTCTTTATTTTATTTGGAGTTTTATACCACCCATCTGGCAGCGAGGTCAAATGTAAATAAAAATATACTAAAACATTAAAAAAATTAAAAATGTAATAACAGTACCATGGGGGTTCCTGCATGGGGTTGGACTGGATGGTCCTTGAGGTCTCTCCCAACTCTATGATTCTATGATTCTATGATAAGACTAGTGCTTTTTTTTTGGGGGGGGGGGAAAGTTCCAACATGAAGTTTAAAAAATACTCTTAAAGGAAATAAAATGACAGAATTCTACCTTTCTTCTATCCAATTGCATTGCTAAAAGCCTGCCTACTGACCCCATCATTCCTGCTCTTCTACCAGAAGGTAGAGGAGGAAAGGAAGGAAGGAAGGAAGGAAGGAAGGAAGGAAGGAAAGATGTACTCCTTGATGTCTTCCCTCCTGTGGCCTGCATCTGTCATTCAAACTTGCCAGTGCCCTTCCCCTGTGGCGCCTCCATCAAATTTGCCCCTGGGAGGAAACCATGCCTTCCATCAGTGGTACCTGCTCTGACCTGCCTGTGCAGCTCATGAGCCCTCCTTACACTCCCTGTAAAAAAAGAGCTTAAAATAGCATTTTAACAAAACTGTATGTGTTTTCCCTCCCCCCCCCCCAGCCCAGCCCCTGAAGGCAAGAAAACGGATGGCTGTCTCCCCCAAGAGCCTGTTCAGGTAAGGGTGGCTGCCTTCCCATCACTGCTAACTGCAAGTGACTCTGCAGACATCACGTGTCCTGGGGTTCCTTAACTGCCTTCCTGAACATTTGGCAGGTGGCTTTGGGGTTTTTTTTTTCCACCCCTTCCAGAGGTTCCTGCCAAATCCACTCATCGGTTTGCGTGACTAAACAGTATGGACATAATCACTGCTCCCTGGCAGTTTAAACTTTTACATGAATAAATGGTAGCAGGTGAGGCCGTTCCCAAGAGGCTAACCTGACAAGCGCTAAGTAAGTTTGTTTAGCAGTCAAGCTGAGGGAGCGGCCGGTCCAGCCAAATGTCCCCACCCACATCCCCATCCCCCCCAAGCGAAACAGGGAACTGATACCATTCAGCCAGGGATGCTTGCACACAGATTTTATGTGCCTTTAGAGAAACTCAGCTGTTGCCTGTAGGAGCTAATTATTATCCAAACAGAAGGACACCCACAGAGAAAAGACTCTCTCTCTCTTGTTTTTGTTGCTGGCATATATTAACATATTGTAGCTGTAAAACAGACTCCTCTACCTCCAGCTGTACTCGTTTGCTGCCAACACAGTAGATTTGAAAGGCTGAAGCTTGTACTGAAGGGGGAGAATGTGCCGCATTGGTTAAATGCCTGCACTGCAGGTAAAACTGTGCTCATGACCTGGGGTTCAGTCCCAGGTACCCGGCTCAAGGTTCACTCAGCCTTCCATCCTTCCGAGGTCGGTAAAATGAGTACCCAGCGTGCTGGGCGGGGGGGGGGCAATGTGTAGCCTGCATACTCTCATTAAAAAAACTGTAAACCGCCCAGAGACTACTTGAAATGGTATGGGTATATAAGCAGATCACTTTGCTTTTGCTTTATAAAATAGGAAAAGGTACGGACAGGATTTTGACATTGATCAAATTTCATCTAAGGGGAGATGCATTCTAGTGGGTGGGGCCAAAGGCAAAAAGGTGAGACAAAACACATTTGGGTAGTCTTAGGAGCAGCTTTTTGCCCTTTCAGAAAGGGGGAATATGGCACAAAAACTTGGAAATGTCAAAGTAATGAATTGTGGGGAAGGAGGTTGTGGCTGTTTCTACATTATGCAGCTCTCTTGCCTGGGAAGTTGGATTGGCTATTTTGCTCTTTTCCTTCAACCATCAATTAAAGACCTCTCTCTTTAGGAAGACTTTTCAGAAGTCAGTGGACAATTGAGATGGGGTGGGTTTAGTAGGCTTTTGAAAATGCTGATTTATGATTTTAATAATGTTTTGAAATACTGTACTTGTATGGCATAGTTATATGCTAGTGTGTTTTTAATTATTTGTGATTTCTAAATATATTTTGTAAACTGTTTGGTTCCCTGAAAAGGGAGAAGAAAAGTAAGGAAAAAAAACGGATTCTCTAGCTCATAAAGTATGCTGTTTTCAGCTTGTTCCCAAACAACTTACTTGGAGGAGAATGAAAGGTCATTTCTAGAACATTGGTCTTTGGTCTTTGACGGGTTTCGCTGTTCTTCTATGCCAGGGGTCCTCAAAGTTTTCAACCAGCGGGCCGGTCCACCCCACCCAGACACCACTGGGGGCCGGATCCCAGTCCAAAAGCAGCTGTGGAGGGTGGCTTGCTCACAAAACAGGGGGTAGGTGGGGGGGTTGCAATTGGTCCCAGGGGCCGGATTCAGGACCTTGGGGGGCTGCATCTGGCCCCGGGGCCTTAGGTTGAGGACCCCTGCTCTATGCAGATGATACCTTTAACTCCAGCTGGGTCTCAAATGGCTTTGGCATCTGCTTGTGATGGCAATATTTTCTATTCGTGATGCAAAATTATACCCTTCCGCCCCCCGGGTTTGGAACAGGTTAAAAGGTAATGTTTTAGAATGAGTCAAAGACTTCAAGCATCTGGGATTAATATTTCAGTATAATTTTAGTTGAACTCCCAAAATAAATTTGCCTTTTAATTTGTCTTGTTGTAGTATGTTGGCTTTTTAATGCCTGTTTTTAAACATATCTTGGGGGCATCAAGTTATTTGAGCAATACTTTTGGTTCAGTTATTTTAGGATCTTCCATTTAGATCACTGCACAATGAAATTGTAACAGAAAGCCTAAGCAACTTTCCTGTCATGTTTTGGGTGCCTCAAACTGTGTACAATATGCAGCTGTGTGTCTGGAAACTGAAGTAGGCTTATTAGGAACTAGAGCTGAGTTCCTGGCTACAAAATTGTTGATTTCTCCTCTATTTTTCATCTGAGTGACCCAACAATATGTGCCCCATGTTAATGGACTCCTATTGGTCGCTTTTGAGCTCTGGTGCTGGAGGAGAGTCTTGAGAGTCCCCTGGACTGCAAGGAGATCAAACCTATCAATCTTGAAAGAAATCACCCCAAATGTTCACTGGAAGGACAGATTTTGAAGCTGAGCCTCCAGTACTTTGGCCACCTCATGAGGAGAGAGGAGTCCTTGGAAAAGTCCCTAATGTTGGGAAAGATCGAAGGCAAAAGGAAAAGAGGACGGCAGAGAATGAGATGGTTGGACGGTGTGTCATCGATGCAACCAATAAGGATTTGACCAAACTTTGGGAGGCAGTGGAAGATAGGAAGGCCTGGTGAGCTCTGGTCCATGGGGTCACGAAGAGTCGGACACGACTGAACAACAACAAATTGGCCGCTTTTGGTTGTTGATAAAATGAGTTCCATTGACTTCTTGCTTGCATCTTCTACAATGCTTGGCAACAGTAAGCCCCCAGAATGCACTGGAAAAGATTATACAATATCCAGAGGCAAGGTATGCATTCTCTGCTTTCTGATTGCAAATGTTGTGTTGCTCGGAACCTCAATATTACTAGTCTTAACACCAGCCCTGCCTCCTGATACCATCATCTGGTGTATTCCATCTCACCAAACAGGTTCTCATTGGCTGATAGACTACACCCTCTATCAAGAATGATTTTTGGTACAATGCTTTGATAAGGATAGTTTGCTATCAAAAGCTCAGCTTGCATTTTTTTGTTTTATTAGTGACCAATAAAGGTATCACCTAGCCTACTTTTGCATCAATCTCACCCAAAAACTTTCAGAAAAGCTCAAGCTTATAGAATATTTGTCTGTGCTAGCTTTCATTTTTTCCTACTCCATGGTAAGTTCCTGGGAATTCTTTTCCAGTTAAAAGATTACCTATGTATAGTTGAGGCTCTGGAATCATTATGTCATGTTGTCTTATTCTGAAACCCCAATGTAGGGCTGAGAAGCCACGTACTGGCAATTCTTTTCCTTTAATGTAAATTTCAGCCTCCTCTGGATGTGTGGTAGGATCTGTACTGTCTTTTGGACTGCAAGTTCTGGTACCCTCAAGCTTACCTTTTCTGTGCTAATATGTATAAATGTTTGGTTTCTACTTTGAATGGATCATATACTGTAATAAATATTTGACTTGAAAGAAGTTTTCTGACCTAATAGCTTCCAATATTCCTAATGCTCTAGCAGAGCTGCAAGGGCTGGGGTAGGATTCATGCAGAAAGAAATGGTTCCTGCATGAATGACAAGTTACAAACCATGATAGAGATGTGGAATCTCCAGGATTAAAACCAGGGCACTTCAAGGGCCAGATGCAGGGGAGTGGTATCTAGTCTTGTGCACTCCCAGACACATTTGGTGGGGCCACTGTGAGATACAGGAAGCTGGACTAGATGGACCTTTGGCCTGATCCAGCATGGCTCTTCTTATGTTCGTATGTCCCATGAGATACCTTAGGGTGAGATAACCTGGGGGCCGGGACCCCTTTGGGAGTCGAATGACCATTTCACAGGGGTCACCATGAGCCAGTGAAGAAAAAGGCACAAACGGCTTGGGTCTGGAGGAAGAGGGGGAGGAAGGGGGAAAGAGTGAGTTACAGCTTGATAGGATGGAGAGGATGTCAGTCAATGGCATCGGAGGCTGCGATTGGCTGAGGGTGCCTGAAGAGGGCAGTTATACCTCTGGCCTGCCAAAGGGGGCTTGTGGCCTCTTCCAAGCAGGGCAAGGGGGTCACCACAACATGAGGAACTGTATTAAAGGGTCTCGGCATTAGGAAGGCTGAGAACCACTGTCTTAGGTAAAAAGCCATCAGGATTGGACAGATTTTAGGCATGTTAGATCAACTAGACTTTTTAAATTTACTTGAATCCTAAAATCCACTGAGCTGAAAACAATGGGATGGAACAGGTGATAAAAGATGGCACAAAAATCAAAATTAATGAACATATGCTTGTATGTCCCAGGAAACAGTAGAGAAAATGAATCTACAAAAAAAATCAGAGGAGTGTGGTTTACTTCTTTCAAATAGAAATGAATTAATGCAATTAAAAATGTGTATGCTCCTGCTGATATATTTAATTATTTATTAGACTTGTATACCACACCATCTGGCAACAAAGGCCACTCTGGGCAGTTTACAAGGTCAAACAAACAGATACGTCCATTACGCATAATTATAGATTTAAAAATTAATATATAATAAATATATATATTTGACTCCTGAAAAAAAATCAGTACAACAGAAATATGAAAAGGATTGATGTAACTGGGGTTCTTTTCTCATGTAGTATTGAGCCCTGAGTTTGCATTTTAATCCTCATCAAGGCTGACAGAATATTTAAGTACTCCAGAGTCTCATTTCTTCTGCAAAATGTGAAGGTGGGTGGAACTGGTGAAACTGCTCTTGAAACATCTCACTTATCTTGAAAACCTATAGGTTTTATCAGCAAGCTAGCCTATTGGGTGCAGGGGATGGACATGCCAAATATAAAAGACCTACCATCCTAACCCACCTAACCTTCAATATCTCGGAGTTGTCAAGGGGGGGGTCAAAAATGTCCCAAAGTAATGCATTTAAAATGTTTTTTTTTAATCTGCCTGGATGAGAATAAATTGTAGTTTCAACCATCTGTGATTTTTTTCCAGTGATAAACATGCAGCAGCAGAATAAAAAGGTATAAGTAGAGATGGGAACGAAACGAACAATTTTTCGTTTGTTTTTCATTTTTTCGTTTCGTTACGTAACGAAATGACACACGAATTTTGTCTCTGAAATGAAACGAAATGAACAGAAACACTGGAAATTTTGTCGTGCGTTTCGTTTCCGTTACTGCAATATGAGTGAATTGCTTAAAATCCTTTAAAAATCACAAAAAACGAAATAAATGGTAATGAAATGGTAACAAAACAAACAAAAACAAAAACAAATTTTTTTCAGAAATTCACGAAAAACGGAAACGAACCGAAACGGACCTTCCAAATGACAAACAAAATGCAATTTTTTTTATTCGTGCCCATCTCTAGGTATAAGTGAGGGGAAAATAAAACAGACACTGGAATCTCAAGGTGCATTTGTTTTTTAATACATTTGACAATCGTCCAGAGAGAAAGAACGTAACAACAGCTAAACTTCCAAACACAGTTTTAAGGCCACATTAAAAAAAGATGAAGGAACTTAAGGCTTTCTCTAAAAGGGGCAACTCATACAATGCCATGGCATGAGCACTGAGTTGGAAATAGTCCAGGTAAGTTGATTTACCCATAGGGAAATCTTTCCACCAACTGCCTAAGTCTCAAACTTCTTAAAGGAGCCAGTGCTTGAGGTGATGGTGGTGTTCATTATGGTATTCTACATAAAAATGTAAGCACACTGGATTTCCTCATCTGGCATATTCCCAGTAAAACTGAAGGTGCTGTTCTTACAAGCAATATGATCACCTTTTCCAGTCAAGGGTGATTTGAACCACAAATAGAATCAAAGACAAAGTCATTTATAATATACAAATGCAGCACAAATGAACTGTGCCGAGTATTACGCAGCTCTGCTATCAGAGGCACCTGTACAGTATCTTGCTGCTTATTTGGCAAGGTTGCAAGTCTAATACTTTTAAGTTTTTTTTCTTTGTCTCCCCCCTTTCATTACCAAAACTGAGAGATAGATAGATAGATAGATAGATAGATAGATAGATAGATAGATAGATAGATAGATAGATAGATAGATAGATAGAGAGAGAGAGAGAGAGAGAGAGAGAGAGAGATTGCATAGGTTGTACATTCAGCTCTGAGATTTTCCTTCTTTCTTCCCCATTCTTGTTTTCTTTCCATCAAGTAAACGGGTTTGCAAGATCAGTGAGGTAGCACCTTTTGTAACACTCATGAGCAAAAGAAAGTAATAAAGGCAGAAGCAATAAGAGGGAAGGAAAAACAGGATTTGCCAGAGAGGGGAAGGCTGCGAAGATAAAAAAAAAACATTTCAGGACACTGTATATAGCATCGACATTGGTCAAGAAAACAAAACAACATAATTGATACCTAGTTGACAAGGTGGACATAATTTTCTGATTCCATTGAATGTGAGCTTGACACTCGCTTTTGAAACTGCAAAAATCAGTGAGGAGTAAAAATGTGATGGATGAGATTCAATAATCCTTAGAAGTATGAAATGACACCTACAGTCACATAGTAGCAGAGCTTGGAAATATTGTTTTAAAGCAATTCATTCAATTTGCTCATTACTGTACTTAAACATATTTGTTGTTATTATGTGAAAAGTAACTTGTAAAATTACTCATTACTTTCTGTCCTCCCATCTCCCTCCAGAACTGTTGAGATTGATAACAGAATGGCAGAAATTTGAAAAAAAATCCTATCAAAATGTTCTATAAATGTATTTTAAAAATAAGAATATATCTCTCATTACACTAATAAAATTCTTTTGTTTCTACTTGTTAATTTTGAAAAATGTAATTTCATTAGCCTCTGATTATTAAAAAGGTAATTTTTTTTTGGAGTTAATTATGTAACTCCAAGCTCTGCTGCATACACCATACTCAGTTGTGTTGTAGTATTGCAGCCTTTGGACAGGAATCCTTGTTTGAGTTCTCAGGGGAACTGCTTGAACGATGCAGGAAATTTAGTCTGAGAGCATCTGTATCAGAGGGTGACAGAAGACTTCTAATATGGCGTCCTTCACCCCTGTTGTAGGTGCTGGGTTCCCTTGTCAAACAGCCTTAACTATCAAGGAATTCAAAAGTTGAACCAAATTCTACTCTCTTGCAATTTGAGCCTCCAGCCCTGCCTTGCGGGAACTCAGCAAGAAGAATCTATCTACTTTGTACCATTATAATAGTTTTCATACCATTTCAAGGTTTGGTGGAGTACTTGGAATTCTCTGCTAGAAAGATCTAGCACTGCACCTAGGGAAAGGCACTCGAATGCTAAGGAATTTTAAGCACTTCAGCAAACTACAACTCTCAGATTTCTGTGCAACAAAGACATTGGCTAATGTGGTCTGAAAGTGCTGTAACTGCATCACTGCATAGATTCTCTTCCCCAGAATACATATACCGTATTTAGTCCCACACAGCCTCAGCACTCAGAGATGTTCGAATGGACTGCTGATCACTTCAGGTTGCAGACAGTGAATGACAGTTTTGAATGTTTCTCTATTTGAAAACTCCTTGTAAGTAGAAAGCTAGCATTGGAGGACCCACAAGGAAAAATTCTGCTTGAAGTGCTAGCTTTTTAGTTTCTAACATATGGCTCTTCTAACATATGGAATCTCGAGGCGTTCTAAAATGATGTTCTCACCTGTAGAGTGAATTGGTACAGCCTCCCTTTCGGTCTGTATGTAGAGCAGGCCCTTCTTGTTGAGAGGTAACCTTTTGTCATAATTGCCGCACCATTCTAAGTACGTGTCCTCATGGGGTGGCAGCTGCGGCTGTTTTCCACATCAGCGATCCCAGCGATTTGCAGTGTGAACTGGACCTAAATAGCGCTGTGGTAGAGGGTCTGTAATCATCTTCATGGAAAGCATGTGCTCTGTAACTAAGGGTGCTTTTACACGACCCCTAAAATCCGACGCAAAGGGCTCCCAGATCCGGAGCTTAAAAATGTTTTCCCACCAGCTCTGGACTTTAAAAAAAATTAAGTACGACCACGCCCACCTAAGCGTGTCCCAGTGCACTTTTCAAGTACCTGGCCTCCAGGAGGTAAAAAAATCTTCCGATGCGCATTGTAAAGTTGTGAATGCCGGGCTCCCTCACCTTCTGTTTGTTTTTTTGTCCCCGCCGCCCCTTTAAGAGACAGGAATCACTATGGGGCGGCAGAGGAGGTGAGCCTGCATTTTTCTCTCCCTTTTTTTTCTCCCTCCCCTCACGCAGACAGGAACAATGGAGTGCAGAGGGGTGGGAAACACAGGAAGAGCGACAAGCCTCCACAATCTCTGATCCAAATTTAAGTTGCCTCCGGATTTTAGAGGTCATGTAAAAGCGCCCCCGGTGTACTTGAATGCCCCTGACTGTTGGAATGCAGGAGACAGAAACTCATCTTTTATCAAGGACATACTCTAAAGTAGGAGTCTCTGCAAATGTTGGCTGTATCTGCTCCAGGATCCCTTGTGGGGCATGTACATGAATGTTCAAGTGCTAAGTCTGTGGCTTCGGCAGTTTCCCCTATGCATTGTTCATGCCATGACAAGAGCACCAAGTGAAGTGTAGAAAAAGGCTATCACACCTCCAACACTACAGGGAACATTGGGCTCCTTTCATCTGCACCTAGCCTAGACAATGGGGAGGCCTCATGGGAGCTGCAGCTAGGCAACATCTGAAGGGGCACACATCCCCCAGCTTTGTCATATGTATATACAAACAAAAAACATTTTGACTTTGGAATGACATAAACTGAAATACAGTTTGCAACATTTTGCAAGGAACGACATTCAAGAGTTCTGAAGGATGACCTAGTGGCTAGAAAGCCGCTTTTCCTCACCTCAGGGCTGACCCTCGCTGGGTGAAGTTCTTCCACCAATGACTGATCTGGCTTTCTGGTGGGCCTTTCAAGGACCTGGCACTCTGGAGGAGAAATAATGCCTGCCTAAAGAAATACCCAGGGAGCTGTGGCATCTAAAGGCAGGGCTTGGTCTAGGATAAATATGAGCTCTATCTAGCAGTTTAACATGTCATAACAATCAATAGGCAATCAAAGGAGCACATGACCACTGCCTTCTTTCATTGTCACAATCAAGACGAGCAACAGTAGAGGTTCTCCATATGATCTGGGACCCTGGAAAAGACCTCTGATTATAGGAGTGTCCCTTGTCTTCAGGATGTCACTCTTTATGTGTGAAAAAGCGATCACAGAAAGGTGGACTAGCATACTTCCATCCTTGGGTATTGTGTGTGTATTTCACTACATTCTGTACACATTCTGTTCATCTGGATGGCTGGATATGTTGACAAGAAACTCAGTAGGTGCTGCGCCAGGTCAGTCGATTTCCAATGCCAAGTTTTCCTTCCGAGGTCGGTAAAATGAGTACCCAACTTGCTAGGGGGGGGGCAATGTGTAACCTGTATTACTGTAATTAAAACTGTAAACCACCCAGAGACTCCTTGAAGTGGTATGGGGCAGTATATAAGCAGATCACTTTGCTTTTTCCACTCTCTCTTTTTCAGCTGTGGGAATCTCAAGACCTGTAGTGCTTGGTCTTGGGGTTCCAGAACTTGCTGAACTCCGACTCCCATCACTCCCAACCACTGGCCATACTGGCTGGGGATGGTGGTAGTATATTTTGGGACCCAACGTTGGGAAGGAATGCTTCAAGGAAGTAGAAAGAATTCAAGAAAAAGCATGGGGAGAAAGGATTTTTTTTCTTTTAAAGAGAAAAAAGCCTTTTCTTAATAAAGGCAGCTTTCGTTAGTAAGATAAGATAATCTTCAAGCTGCACAAGCAGCACCTACTAATTAGTCATTGACTAAAACACAAATAAATACCTAATGTTTTCCTCCTATGCAGCCTCTTTTGTGTTAGCCAAACCTTTTTAATACTCCGCTTTCATGCCAGCACAGCTGACATTGCAATTTCCAAAGTCCAAAGCAAACTGGAATAGCTTTAAACCAAACAGGATGGTGAGAAAACACATTAGCATACCATCAGGGTCTTGGGGTTTATAGTCACCACCATGGCAGAAGTCATTTTAAAAGGGAATTCAACCATTTCTTGTCACCCAGTTATTTTGAAATGCACAAGCTGGATGCTTATTAACAGCTTTGAAAGTTTGACCATGGGAAGGAGGGAAGAGAAATCTTATTTTATTAACGTAACTGGCCATATTGTAACCTTTGAAAGCGATAACAACAGACCTAACAAACTTTCTTTGAGCGTTGGAGGTCCATCAAGACCCAAGGAGTTTGAACCAAAGGCTCGAAGAAAAAAATTTATATGTATGAGCACGAATGCAATTTGCACAAGTTATGCCGAAGGGTTTAACTAGAAACGAATCTGCATAAGACAGCAAAAAGCTATGGAAATTACTTTTGTATATTAATGGAATCTAAGCCTTTTCATGTATCTTTCAGCTTAGATCCACTTGCAATGGAGCCAGAATGTAAATGAAGACTCACATCTGCCAAAATGTGAGACATCAAATACATAAACATATTGTAAACAGAGATGAGAATTTCATTTCAATCCATTTCTGAAAATCAGAATTTATCAAAATTCACACATTCCAAGTGAGCGAATAAATGAAACTTGACCAATTTCCTTATCCCTAACTCACGGGTAGTACAGTTCTTCTTCTTTTGGAGGAACTGCTTCCAAACATGGAAGACCAGTGGGTTATTGATTCCAAATGCCAAAATTTGCCATCACACATCATAGGGCTAAACTGGTTGTCGTGGTGGGGTGTATGTATGTCTGTGGCGGTGATAACATTGGTCATTTACTCTACAAGTTTTATCAAACTGGGAACAGATGAATTGAATTAAACCCCAGTGAATACATGATAGAAACATCAAAGCAGGGAAATATGTTACAGAACAGACTTTTTTTTGAATGGGAATGATTTTTTTTTGGAGGGGGTTGTTGGCTTAATTTCCCCCCCCCCCCACTTGGAATGACCTAACTTCTGACTACTTTCTGCCCTGCACGATGATCTGATCCTATGTAAAGAGGTGCTCACTTTCTGTCAGTGGGACACCTCTTGCCTCAAAACTATCTCTTAAAAATGATTTCAACGTGTCACCGGAACACACTATCACTAGGGGACCTGGGAGAACAATTTTTTTTAATTATGTGAGAGAAATGGAAATGGCCAATTAGCACATTGTTAGCACTTTGTTGAGATGGCTTCAGCTTTGATCAAACTGTATTTTCCCTTTGTGCAGTTATATCCTGTGTTAGGATAGGTCTACGACCCTTTAGAATACCCTTTCTGATCCTTTTGACTTACTTAAGTAAGGGATCAATGTGGGGACTTTTGGTTTTACCATTGAGCACTGAACATTTCCATTCTGAGTATTTGCTGGAGATTTAAGATCATCGCAGGTGACAAGGGAATCCCACTCCCATAATCTGAATGCTAAACATTGCCCCAAAGGGCAAAATTTGGATCAGAAATAAGTTTCTTTCTCCCATCCTTCCAGCCTGTGTTGCAGTTTAAACTGTTTTCCACCTTGGTCTGTATTGTATGGCCCTTCTGCAAGATCTGGGCTGTGGTTGTACAATTATTTCATAATCAAAAAGGTAAAAGATTGAACCCCATTAAGTAACAGTGAGTGGTGGGAGGCTAAAAAGCATTAATAATGGTAAAAGCCGGGAAGACCAGCTGCTCCTACTGAAAACAGTGTAGTTGGCTGGGGTTGTGATAACAAGGCTTCTGCTAATCTTTTTAAGAGGACTGTTTAGAAAGTGATGGCAAATTTCAGCATTCAGGACAGGTAGCTGTTTCATTTTTTTTCTTTAAGCAAGCCACTCACTTTTGTGAAAACAGTCATGAAGAAATTATGTCTGTGTATGAAATGTATGAAATAAAATAGAGAATAGTTCAGACTGTGGTTTTGAAATCTGAGGCTATCTCCATGCCACAAGCATAGATAGGGTTTAAAATCATTTTCCTCCTTCCCATCTCTTCCACCAGAAAGCTGGTTTCTGATGAAATTACCAGAGCTTTCCCAATTCAATCCCGACTCTAGACCTTAATTAAAACGGGTTTTTGTGTGTTTTTCCTTCAAAAAGAATGGAAACGAAACCCTTTAAAATAATTTGCATTCTGAAGTGCAGACCGATGTCCCACCTTGCACTGGTCACAAGATCACGGAACGTTTGATTCCCTTTTAAAACCAACCAAGGGGCATACCAGGTGCTACCTCAAACGGCCGTCAGGTTTAACAGGGCCCAGTTCCGACTTTGGGTCTGGGCTGAGGGAACTCCACGAAGTTTGGCTACAGGCCTGCATAACTGGGCACGAGGTTGGGCCTGTGCTGCAGATGTCAACTGCCGACCAGATGCTCCCAACCAAGCTGTCCACCCAGTTCTCCAACTGGGTGCCAGTGAGTCCCGCAGTCCTTCTGGCCTGCTCCACCTGTGCAGCGTTGACGGGGATGTTCAGAACTGGATTGAGGCCTTGGAAACTCTGCTCCATGTAGGCATTCTTTGGTGGTCCACTATGCAACCTCACGGCCTCTTCTGAAATAAAAAAAAAAAAAACCCAAAGGTTGAACAGAGGTAAACACGGTTTAGCTCCAGCTGTTAACCTTGAAATGGTTTTTACTAGGCCTTCTGCTTTTTAACTACTGTTTGTATTAACTGGGAGTTGAGTCATGGCTACTGGACTTTTTTTTTGAGAGATAGAAACATTTCGCTGTTCATCCAAACAGCTTCATCGGTCCGATGAAGCTTTTTGGATGAACAGCGAAACGTTTCTATCTCTCAAAAAAGAAGTCCAGTAGCCATGACTCAACTCCCAGTTAAACGAACCTGGATGACTGAGAATCTTCACAGACGTACTGTTTGTATTATATCATCATAGTTGTTCCTATTGTTATTACGATAATATTGTTGAGAGTAGAACAAAGAGCAATAGTAATTGTGGTATTTACAGGCATTCATGTTTATGTTTTTCTACTACTACTGGCAAAATACCTAAGCCCTATTCTGATACCCAAATAACAGTGGTACCTTGTGTAAAGGAAATCGTTCCACATGAAATTCTGTTCAGCAAATTTTCCTCTATATAAAATTTCCCACAGGAATGCATTGAAAACAGATAATTGTGACCATTTTTCTGTTGTACGGATTCACCCCTTAGGTAATTTTGTTAAGTGATTTCCCCCTGTCTCTGGAAATTTATTTCCTTTAAGCGGATTTTCCTTGTTATATGAGGGTCCACTGTATAAGATAGCTCTTCTCTACAGGCTCTTAATCTAGAAAACATGGTTTAAAAAGGGACTAAATATAAGGAAATAAAGGGGAAAAGAAATATGGAAGCAGAAGCTCCTTTCCAAGCCAATGGATGGGGGTAGGTCATTGCCATGATGTATTTCATGGAGAGAACTTGTTTCTTGACCAGAGTCGGAATTGCTGGCAGTGACTAAGGCTCTGCATTTGAATTTTCCATTATGCTCTGCAGTGACTACCTACAATATTTAATTTTTTTTAATGGAAGAGTCAATCTGGAAATAAAACAAAATGACTGAGATTGAGCCACCCAAGTGTTGCCTGAAGAGTTGGATCTGAACATTTTTCAAAATGTTTTTTTGGGACAGATATCAGTGTTTGGCCCCTGGGACCCCAGAAAGTATCTAAGGGCCTTTTTACATGACCCCTAAGATCTGCTGGCCACTTAAATTCGGACCAGAGATCTTAGGGGTTCGTCGCTCTTCCTGCATTCCCACCCCCTCCGCACTACCTGGCTGCTGGCTGCGTGAGGGGAGGGAGAAAAAGAGAAAGAAAAGCATGCCGCTCACCTCGTTCTGCCTCTCGTCTAAAAGTAGCTCTTAAAGGGGCGGGAGCCAAAAAACAACAAACAGAAGCAAGGAGAGCCCCGCACTCACTATCGTTACACCGGATCAAATAATTTTCACCTCTAAAGAGCAGGTACCTGAAAGCTGCGCTGGGACACGCTAACGTGGGCGGGGTCGCACTTAATTTCCAGTTAACTCCGGAGCTGGTGGGTAAACATTTTTAAGCTCCGGAGCTGGGAGCCATTTGCCCCGCAGTTTAGGGGTCGTGTATAAATACCCTAAGGATTGACATTACTGTCACCAGTCATGGCTCAGCCTTATAGTCACCAGATCCTACTCCAAACAGCAATCACCATGTTTAAGATCAAAACTTGAAAAAATTACTGTGCATTATAATTATTTACAGTTGGAATTAGGCTCTGAACAGGGTAAAAGCATTGGGGAAGCCACAGTGCTGCAGACTTTCATTTATTTTACGTAGGAATGGCAGAAAAAAAGATGTGAAATGTAACACACAATCTAGGTAGGAAACCAGTTCTAAAAATACCAAAAGTGCTGCATGAATGGCCATAGCAGCAGCGGGTGAAACCTGCCTGTCTCAGCCGCAGCCTTATGGAAACATTCATGCCATAGTTTTTGCCTGAAATTGATACAGGTGTGAAAATTGGATAAGTGGACGCATTTCTCCACCACCGCCTCCCCGCTCCAGTCCTCTTCTGGCAAAATGAGACGTCCTTGATGGGAAGAGGGACTTTGCTGAGCTCAGCCAAGATACACACACCGCTTCTAGGATAAAATGCTCCCATTCAAGGAAGACCCTCCTAGGCTTGGAAAGCCACATCGTATTCCAGGCCAGCGATGACGTACCCGTGTCTGCAATTCATGCCACATCACCAGTGCCATGTGATGAAGACATGTTGAGGTCCTAAGCTACAGTCATTTGAAAAGACCCCACAGCATCCCTCAAAAGAAAGAGGGCTTAAAAACTCGAACCCCCACATCATCTGGGACTTGACACTGTATTTTGCTTAGCTTGTGCATAAATTTGGCACTGGGTGTTAATTGAGGGATTTGGCACTGGGTGTTAAAAAATCTTAACACATTTTTATTTGGCAAACAAGATGCAATGAAAGAAGTTTAAAATATTTTCTTGACAAGGTTGTCGGGATTGTTTTGGCTTCTGTTACAGAGATAGTCTACTTTTTCAACACAGTGTTTCACATTTATGTAAAATGTGCAAGATGGAAAAAATGCATGTTACCTTTGTTGCAGAGGTTATTAAAAGTAGCTGCAACTGCTGGTTTATTGCATGTTTGTGATTAATTAGCCTATCCTGTTGTATTTGCTGCATACAAATGCTTAGCTTCACCAAGAGAGCATTAGAGAGTTCTGCAAAAAGTATATTTTGAAAAATTATGTACATGATAAATTTGGGGGACATGCTGGATCTCTGGTAAGGACTGGAAAATCTTCATGATGGTGTCCTACCAAGATAGCTGGTCTGTTGAAGAATCTTAGCAGTTGTGAGATTTCACTGCATCCCTAATGATAACTGAGCCCTCACATTCAATTCAAGGACATACTATTTTAATTCCTGCTGCAGATCAATATGGTTTCATTGTTGTGGTTGTAATCTGTTTATCCAGATGTTTTTCTGGAGCATGCATGGTATTAAATTTTGAAGGACCCATTAGTTTCTGATACAAAAGCCAATTGATCCCTCAAGAACTTCTAATAGCTAGGACATTTCTTTCCTGCTTCATAGTGCTTTCATTATAATTCTCTCCCCAAAGCAAACAAAATTCTGCCTTATTTATTCTTCCGGCATGAGCAGTCAAATTCTCTCACACTATCAATTTCCAGACAGTTAAAGCAAAGCAAAAGCAAAGTGTTCTGCTTGTATACTGCCCCATAGCACTTCAAGTACTCTCTAGGTGCTTTACAGTTTAATTATGCAGACTACACATTGTTAATCATGCTAGTTTGTTGTAACAAAAACTACAGAGTCTTAAGGTGTGACTATGCAGTGAGAAAAATTAACTTGCATTCTCTCACTGTAAAGTCACACTAGGGGATTAGGTTCTCTTTCATTTAAATGGACACACAGGCAGAAGATGAAAAGTTGAGTGCGATGAAGCAAGAAAGAAGAAGGCTTGAGCACAGATGGAGGAAAGATCAATCGGAAATAAATAGGGCTGTGGTGAAAATGCTGACCAGGAGATATGCTAAGGCCATAAGATTAGCAAAAAAAATTATTACATTCAAAAAATTGGTGGGGCTACGAACCAACAAGTGGAATTATTCTGCAGGGTTCATGACCTCACTAAACCTGGTCAACATAGGCCTAATCCCAGTGATTTCACTAGTAAGTTGTTTGCAACCCATTTCAGATCTAAAATAGAGCCCAGCCAATCTGATCAGGACTCTGATTGCAGTGGTCTTAATCCAGCCATCGATTCTGCACCACCCCTTCGGTCTCCTCGGTTGGTTCACTTTGAGCTGATCACAACTGAAGACATCTCCAGGGCCTTGATGCACTGTAAACCTGCAGCTACTCTGTTTGACCCTTGCCCTTCTTGGCTAATAAGGACAGCCGGAGGGAGTATGGTAGAGTGGACCAAGGCAATTGTAAATGCCTCCTTTAGGGCCATTTCACATGACCCCTAAGATCCGCTGGCCACTTAAATTTGGACCAGAGACCTTAGGGGTTTGTCGCTGTTCCTGCGTTCCCACCCCCTCCACACTCCTGGCTGCTGGCTGCGTGAGGGCAGGGAGAAAAAAAAGGAAGAAAAGAATGCCGCTCACCTCCGTTCTGCTGTCCCGGCACTGCATTCAGATCTTAAAGGGGCGGGGGGGGGGCAAAAAAAAGAACAAACAGAAGCAAGGAGAGCCGGGCAGTCACTACGTTATATCCGCATCAGGAATTTTCACCTCCGGAGAGCAGGTACCTGAAAAGTGCGCTGGGACGCGCTTAGGTGGGCGGGGTCGCACTTAATTATCTGTAAACTCCGGAGCTGGTGGGGAAACAATTTTAAGCTCCGGAGCTGGAAGCCATTTGCGGCAGAGTTTAGGGGTCGTGTGAAAAGGCCCTTAGAGACAGTATTTTACCATTCTGTTTGAAGGAGACAATTAACAAGCCTATTCCCAAGAAACTTAACACCATATCAGATGATTTATCCAATTATCGTCCAGTAGCTAATATCCCATATATATGTGGGCAAGGTAATAGAATGAGTCGTTGCTGAACTCCAGGTGTTCCTGGAAGATGGAAACCTCTTTGATCCCTTCCAGTTTGGGTTCAGGCCATGTCACGGAACTGAGACAGTCGTGGTTGCCCTGCAAGATGACCTTTTGGAGAGGCTGAGAGGGGATGCTCTTCCCTGTTCGTTCTCCTCGATCTTTCAGCGTTTTTTTTGATACTGTTGACCACGGTATCCTCCTGAGCAGGCTCTCTGAGGTAGGACTGGAAGGTCCAGCCTTGGACTGGTTCCAGTCTTTCTTGGAGGGCCATGCTCAGAGGGTGAAGCTGGGGGGTGAGATGTCAGCTTCCTGGACCTTAATTGTGGGGTGTCCCAGGGTTCAGCTATCTCCTCCATGCTATTTGGGGGATGTCATCCAGAGATTTGGGGTCTGCTCCCATCAGTATGCTGGTGACATGCAGCTCTATCTTTCCTTTAACACCTCTGCAGTGGAGGCTGACCAAATCCTAGAACGCTGCCCGGCTCCGGTTATGAAATGGATCAGGATGAATAGGCTCAGGTTGAACCCTGATAAGACCAACGTTCTGTTCTTAGGGAGTACCTCGGAGAGTCATGGTGGCCCTCTCCCCAGTTTGGATTGGACCTTCCTCCACTTACCAGAGAGAGTGAGGAACCTGGGACTCCCAGATAGCAGCCGTGTCCAAGTCAGCCTTCTATCAGCTTCAACCCATTGCCCAGATTCACCCCTTTCTTGATGAGATCTCCCTGAGAGCAGGTGTGCATGCACTGGTGATTTCCTGGATTGACTACTGCAATGCACTCCATGAGGGGTTACCCTTGAATCTGATCCATAGACTGCAGCGGGTGCAGAATGTGGCGGCTAGGCTGGTGGTTTATAAAGTGTTCTGCTTATGTGAGCAAATACGACTGGATCACCCCCATACCAGTTCACCTGCACTGGCAACCTGTTGCATCCCAGATCAGGTTCAAGGTGATGGTTCTAACTAGAGATGGGCACGAAACGAGCGATTTTTCGTTTTTCGTTTTCGTTTTTCGTTTCGTTACGCAATGAAAAATAAACAATTTTTTAAAAAACAAAATGAAAACGAAACGACCAAATTTGCCGTGTTTTTCGTTTTCGTTGCAGCAGATGCATTGAACTAAAAAGAATGCTAACGAAACAGCAATTTTTCATTTTCGTTTTCGTTTTTTTCGTTTTGTTGCCTAACGAAACGAAAACGATTTTTTTTGCAAAAAAAGTCACAAAAACAAAAACGAACCGAAACGGACCCCTAAACGACCAAATGACAAACGAAACACCATTTTTTTGAGTCGTGCCCATCTCTAGTTCTAACTTATAAAACCCTCCACGGCTTAGGACCTGAATATATGACAGAGTGAATGCCTGTCCAACTAGATCTTCTTTAGGGTGGCTACCCCTAGGAAGCCCGAGAAACTGTTACAAAAAACCAGGCTTCCTCAGTAGCCGGCCCTGCTCGGTGGAACAAATTGCCAGTTCACATCTGTTTGGCTCCATCTGTGGCAATCTTTAAGAATTCATTGAAGACCTGGCTGTACCGTGAGACTTTTGGCAGTGCTGGCCATTGCTCGCCGCCTGCCTGATTCCATATTATGATTTGCTTGTTCTATGGGTTTATTATGTTTACTTAATACAGTGGTACATTGCAAGGCCTGTAAGACGAAAAATTGGTAAGATGAACAAAATTTCTGGGAATAGCATGCCTCGCAAGATGAAAATTCCCTATGGGATGCCTTGCAAGATGAAAATCTGTTCTGCATTTTGAAACAAGTTACCCAGGATGGATTGCACCCCCATAGTTTGTGGAGGGGTGGGAAGGTGTTCTTTCATCAAGTTTTGGAGCCATTCTGGACATTGTTTTGCAGCAGTTTTCGGACTTTTAGAACTTGGAAAGGTAGGGAGCTGAGGTTTTCTTGCTTTCTTTTAAGTTTTTGCATTGCTTTTCATTGCACTTCTGGCGGGAACGACTTGAGTTTGTCTTGGAGTTTTTCTTTTGCATTGCACAGTGGTGTGTGTGTGTGTGTGTTCTGGGTTGGTGGTGTTCCGGCTCTGCATGCCTTTAAAGCACAGTTTATAAAGAGTTCTGAACAATTAAGGGCTTTTTGGGGGGCTGTTTTTGGACCCCAGGAATGGATTAATTGGTTTCCCATTCATTGTTATGGGAAACCGTATTTCGTAGGACAATTTTTCATAAAACGAACTGACCCATAGAACAAATTATGCAAGGTACCACTGCATATATAACATTTTGCTTTTATTTTATTGTTTTGAAATTTACTTGTACACCACCTGGAGTTGTTCTTTGAATTAAACATGGCAGTATATAAATCCAAAAATAATAAATAAATAAATAAATAAATAAATAAATCTTCTAACTGCAGTCCTAATGAACACCCATAGATGGCATGATGCAAATGAACCACTTTAAGCAGTCTTTCCTTCCTCAAATTACTAATTTCCTCATCTTATCTTGCTGACTACAGAGTTTACACCAGAGGTCCTCAACCTAAGGCCCCGGGGCCGGATGCGGCCCCCCAAGGTCCTGAATCCGGCCCCTGGGACCAATTGCAACCTCCCCACCTACCCCCTGTTTTGTGAGCAAGCCAGCCTCCGCAGCTGCTTTTGGACTGTGATCCGGCCCCCAGTGGTGTCTGGGTGGTGGTGGACCGGCCCACTGTTTGAAAACTTTGAGGACCCCTGAGCCTCGTGGCGCAGTGGTTAAATGCCTGTACTGCAGGTAAAACTGTGCTCACGACCTGGGTTCAATCCCCGGTAGCAGGCTCAAGGTTCACTCAGCCTTCCATCCTTCCGAGGTCGGTAAAATGAGTACCCAGCTTGCTGGGGGGGCAATGTGTAGCCTGCACACTGTAATCAAAATTGTAAACCGCCCAGAGACTACTTGTAGTGGTATGGGGCGGTATATAAGCAGAACACTTTACTTTGCTTTGCTTTACACTATACCAAACAAACAAGCAAACAGGGACTCTGCCCAAGGAGAAGCAGTAAAAACAACAACAAAAACAAATGTCTTGGGAGGCAGGCGTTGAAAAGAGGCTTGTTGGTGCTGTTTGTATGTGTATACACTCTCCCAAGTCCTCCCTCATGAGCAGGAAGGCACTGCTTTGTGAGTATATGTATGCACACACTTAATTAGTCTTTCCTTTCTCCAAAAGTTTAAAGCAATCCCATGCTGTGTGAACCGCGGTGAAAGGATTTAGTTTTTTTTTTTTAAACCCAAGGGTCTCTTTGGGTAGGGAAAACTATGGATTGGAGCTGTGTGACTCCAGGCTGATTCAAATGTCCGGTGGAAGGTGAAACAGACCACCCCAAACCTGTAACATTTTTCGTATCCTGCCCCCTTCAGATTTTATAAAAATTAAAAAGTGCATTACATCATAAGTGTCTGTGGACAGCGGCCACACTAAAGGCAGACTTGGGAGCAATCTCCATGTGCAATTTTTATGCTTTTTTAAATTAAGGAGCAAAATTTAAAATTTCAATAACTGCCTTGTTTCATAGACTATTAAAGGGCAGAGTCATTAAATGGGATTCTAGCATCTAATGGTCTATGTTTTTGGTACCTTTGTGAACAATCTTCTTTCTACTTCCCCTCTGTGCTCACTGGGTGGTAGAGACAGTTTGATGAAATTGGAAAAACAATAATGAAAATATATCCATTGTGTCTTGAGCGCAAGATCATTTCTATGGACTTGACTGTCCTCAATGACCAACCTTCCTATATGGAGACATTCTGTCCCAACAGATGGGAACCTCGAGATTTACTCGAATTCCAGATTCAGAATGATGTGTACTCCAGATAGGAGTGGCCAATTCAGTCTGTTTCCACTTATGTGTCAGTTTACAGATTTTCGAGTACTGTATAATCTTTCCCACACAATTTCTGTATTGGTACAACATTTTCAAGACATATACAAATTTTCTCCATTCCACACTATTCTGCTCTGGTCAGACCCCGCCTGGAGTACTGTGTCCAGTTCTGCGCACCTCAAAAAAGGATGTTAACAACCTTGAACGGGTCCAGGAGAGGGCAACCGGAATGGTTAAAGGTCTGGAAGAAATGTTGTATGAGTTATGGCTTAGGGAGCTGGGGATGAGATTTTAACTATCCTGATATATGTTGGCAGTCCAACTCAAGTTAAGAATGCAAGGTCTAACAAATTCCTTACTGCCCTTGCAGACAGTTTAATGGTCCAGAAGGTAGAGGAGGCACAAGAGGCAAAACCATTTTAGATCTGGTGTTAACCAATAAGGAGGACCTTATAAATGGGGTTGAAGTACTGGGATATTTAGGTAAAAGAGACCATGCCATCTTGGAATTTATTATACAGTTGGAAGGTGAAGCTAAGCATAGTCAGACAAGAATCCCGGACTTTCAGAAAGCCAATTTTTAATTTTTGTTAGCTTAGGGAATTATTGGCTGTGATTCCATGGACCCAAACTGTACAAGAGAAGGGAATTCAAGATGGATGGGAGTTCCTTAAAAGTGAGATATTAAAGGCACAATCTAAAACTGTTCCAAAAAGAAGAAGAAATGTCTAAAGAAACCACAATGGTTTACTAAAGAACTTTCAACTCCGCTAACTATAAAGAAAAACAAGTGTAGGAAATGGAAAAATGGGGAATGCACCAAAGCAGAATATAAGCAAATAGCAAATATATGAAGGGGGATGGTTAAAAAAAGTTAAAGCGCAAAATGAAGTTAGACTTGCCAGAGAGATTAAAGATAGTAAAAAGGGTTTCTTTAGTTATGGCTGCAGCAAAAGGAAAAATAAGGACATGATAGGCTCTCTGTGTGGCGATGATAACCAGTTACTAACAGGAGACAAGGAAAAGGCAGAACTACTCAACACCTTCTTTGCCCCCGTTTTCTCCAAAAAGGAAAAATGAGATCTGCTGGGACAAAGAGTAGATGAGGTAGGATGGGAATTGCAACACAGAATAGGTAGAGAGGTAGTATAGGAACACCTGGAAACATTAAAGGAATTTAAGTCTCCTGGGCCAGATGAATTACACCTAAGATATTAAAAGAACCGGCAGAAGTAATTTCAGAACCACTGGCAATAATCTTTGAGAAGTCCTGGAGAACAGGGGAAGTTCCCATCGATTGGAGAAGGGCGAATGTTGTCCCCATCTTCAAAAAGGGGGGAAAAGAGAACCTAAATAACTACCACCCCGTCAGCTTAACTTCAATTCCTGGAAATATCCTAGAGCAGATTATGAAACAGGCAGTCTGTAATTACTTAACAATCAATGCTGTCAATACAAGAAGTCAACACGGGTTTCTTAAAAACAAGTCAAACCAGACTAATTTGATCTCTTTCTTTGATAGAATTATAGGCCTGGTGGATGATAGAACGCTCTGGATATTACTTATCTGGACTTCAGTAAGGCCTTCAAGAAGGTTCCTCATGGTATTCTTGCTAAGAAGTTAGTAGAAAGTGGGATAGATAGTGCTATGTTAGGTGGATTTGTAATTGGTTGACTGATCGCACCCAAAGGCTTCTCTTCAGCTTAGAGAGATGTGACCAGTGGGGTGCTCCAGGGTTCTGTTCTGTGTCCGGTGCTGTTCAATATCTTTCTTAATGACTTGGAGGAAGGAATAGAGAGTATGCTAATTAAATTTCCAGATGATACTAAATTGGGAGGGTTTGCTAATTCCATAGAGGATAGGATGAAAATCCAAAAGACCTTGACAGATTAGAGTTCTGGGCCAAAGCTAACAGAATGGGTTTCAATAGAGGGAACTGTAGGGTGCTACATCTAGGTAAAAAGAATGAATTGCACAGATATAGGATGGGAGATACCTGGCTGGAAAATAGGACTCGGGGCAATGGTTTCAAACAACAGTAAAAGAGATTCAATTTAAACATTAGGAAGAACTTCATAACGGTTAGAGCTGTTCAGCAATGGAATATGCTGCCATGGAGGGTGGTGGGGTCTCCTTCTTTGGAGGTTTTTAAGCAGAGGCTGGATGGCCATCTGTCGGAAATACTGTGATGGGGGTTCCTGCATGGCAGGGGGTTGGACTGGATGGCCCTTGAGGTCTCTTCCAACTCTATGATTCTAGGATTGCCCATTCTTAACTCAAGATATGTAAAGATTTTTTCTAACCCCCCGCCATGCAGGAACCCCCATCACAGTATTTCCGCCAGATGGCCATCCAGCCTCTGTTTAAAAACCTCCAAAGGAGACTCAACCACCCTCCGCGGCAGCATATTCCACTGCCGAATAGCTCTAACTGTCATGAAGTTCTTCCTAATGTTCAAATGGAATCTCTTTTCCTGTAGTTTGAAACCATTGCCCCGAGTCCTAGTCTCTGAAGCCATGGAAAACAAACCTGTTCCCTCTTCAATATGACATCCTTTCAAATATTTAAACATAGCTATCATATGCCCATTCAGTCTTCTTTTTGAAAGGCTAAACATTCCCAGTTCCCTAAGCCGTTCCGCATAAGACATTTCCTCCAGACCCTCGACCATCCTGGTCGCCCTCCTCTGCACCCGCTCGAGGTAGTCAACATCCTTTTTAAATTGAGGTGCACAGAACTGGACACACTACTCCAGGTGGGGTCTCACCAGAGCAGAATACGGTTTGTGTAACATAAAATTTGTACAACATAAAAAATTTCCAGAGATAGGGGAAATTTGCTTAACAGAATCGCCTATGGGGTGAATCTGTACAACATAAAAATGGGATCACTCTGTTTTCAAAGCATTCCTATGGGAAATTTGTACAAAGGAAAATTTGCTTAACATAATTTCATTTGGAACAAATTAATTCCTTTATACAAGGTACCACTGTATATCTAAAAAAATCCAGGGGATGGAAAGAAATCTTTCAATGTCGCTTAAAAAGATCTGGAAATCACTGACAGCAAGGAAGGACAGCAGATTGGTCCAGGCCCTTGATTGTCCTTGAACCTGGGGAAATCTTTCAGGGTTGCAAAGAAAGATGGCGAGAAGCAGCCCAACTACCCCCTTTTTTACTTCATATCTATTAATTTTCTTCTCTGAAGGCAGGCTCTATTATGCTGCTCTTTAAATTTAGAAATAGGACTTTTTACCCCCACAGTCTTTGTATTGTTCACAGAAATATAACAAAAACGGTTCCTTTCACAGCTTCAATTTTTCTGTCAGAGTCTCACCGCATTTATCTGGCACTGGAAATAAGTTTAAATAATGGGAGGGGAAAGAGGTGACAAAGTGGCAAATGCTAAAAAAAAATGAAACCTAAAAAGAAACTTTATAACTACAAGTTTCTGGTAATGAGCATAAAACTGCGTCTCGGGAAAAGGGTTTTCTGGAACATTTCAAGCTACAGGCTGAAAATGACTTTCTAAACTTCTGTTCACTCACAGGTTGTGGCAACCCTGCTGTGTCTCCTGAAATGACAGTGTGACAGCCAGTGGGGTTTTTCAAACCCATTACTGCTATGTGCTTTGGGGTTGAACGTGAGGCCTGATAGAAGCCATGTATAAGATGAATACTGTCAGGTTATTCTGGGTTACATCTTGCAGAATGTTGCAAGTGCTGTTTCTGCCTCTCTTGTCATTAAAGCAAAGCAAGAGTATTCTGCTTATATACTGCCCCATAGCACTTCAAGCACTCTCTGGGCAGTTTACAATTTAATTATACAGACTACACACTCCTTCCAGAAAATGCGGAAAGTCTTGACAAACAGGATTTATCTCTCAAACTTCAAATGAAGCCAAAGCAGGACAGGGTCATAACCAAAGCCTCTGAATGGTAACGATCACTTTCAGACTACCTCATCTGGCACGGTCCTGCCTGAGGCTTGAAGAGGTAGCTGATGTGTTGTAGCCCAAACACGAATCCAATAGCTAGTCCCAATCAGAGCAGACTGACTGCCTGGAATCCTACTGACGTTTGCATAAAATCTGCATAATTTGCTGGAAGTGATTGAAAACAATGGATGAGGTGCTACAATGGATCTTGCTTGTTCAGTGAAGCGCTAGACCAGATATGTGACTGAGATTGCAATGTCTGTTAGCCACTGATAAGTTATGCAAACCTGATGTAAACAGCCATAGGATTCTGATTACAGAATCAGGCGAAATCAAAGAAAAACAAAACAAAACAAAAGACACAAAACATGCGGCACCTTAAAAGACTAACTTTCAATATTTTAATGGAACATTTTGTGGACTTCACATCCACTTCTTCAGACATATATCAGCAGAATGAGGTGTTGCATTAAACGTTCCATTAAAATATGAAAGTTAGTATTTAAGGTGCCACATGTTTTGTGTCTTTTGTTTTGTATTTCTTTGGATTTGCCTTGAAAAGACTAACACGGCTACCCTTTCTGAAACTTCCTATAACAGAATCAATGATCAAAGCAGAAGCACTGACTTGCTATTCAAGAATTGGTTCAATGGATTTGCCCTAGCTGAGAGTAGCAACTGAACTTGGCTTCCCCTGGTCAACATTTCAAAATGTGATCATGATAGGTATGCAGAAAATGCTAAGACTTTGGCTAGTGTGCAGCAGGACATACTGGCTAGACCAGTGATGGCAAACCTTTTAGAGACCGAGTGCCCAAATTGCAATTCAAAACCCATTAATTTTTCACAAATGGCCAATATAGCAATTTAACCTGAATACAGGTGGTTGTGAAGGGGTGATGTCGGGTACCCACAGAAAGGGCTCTGAGTGCCACCTTTGGCACCCATGTCATAGGTTCGCCAACACTGGGCTAGACTGCAGAGAGTGGTTCGAGGGCTGGCAGAACCTACTTTTCCATTGGCTTCAATTGCACTTCTCAAAGGGTCTCCTGTTGCCCATCCCTGGACTGGCCTCAGTGAGAGGCTAGCTTTCCCCAAACTTATATCCTTCAGATATTTTACATGATGACCTTCGGCACTTCTAGATCTTGGCCCTCCTGGGTGAGGCTGGTGGGAGCTGAGGCGGCTCCTATGGCTGCTATCAATGCAGGCTCTCTTTCCATGTGATTGATGGCCCTGCTCTTCCTAGTGTCTCCTCCTCATCATACAGCCTACACGTGTATGTTAGTTGAAAGTATACAACATTCATGGGTCGAGAGCCAGCGACATTAAGCTAGAAATTGGAAACAGCATCACAACTGCACACATTTTCTGTGGATGGATAGACACGACTAAAATGAATTGTGGCATCAAAGCGGCCCTTCTCAGACAGATGGTTGCATGGATATTTTTCAGCATATACAATATAAACACACACACACACACACACACACACACACACACACACACTCAAAAGAGGTTCTGTGGCAACCTTTAAGAGATTCCCCCCCCCACTGTGAGCGTTTTAGTTTATGAAAGTAACTTGGAATTAAACCTCTCTGCTCAGTATCCTTTTATCACCTACCACTTACAGAATTAGAGTGGAATCAGCTATTTGGTGAGGTGTTGTGTTGTGTGGCTTTCCCATTCTGATGGTGTGACCAGATGTTTGGTGCCTTGCCAAATAGGAACTTCTATAATGGTAACTCCGTGTGTTTAAATGCCTACAGGATACGGGGCTTAATTTTAAATATGAAGTAAAATGCTTGTTTTTGTATTGTGCTTGTTTTAGATTTAGCAGAGGTACTCCCTTGCTCTTAATGTATGGACCATTTTGTTTGCCTTTCCTAAAAAGGGAGAGAGAGCAAAAATGGCACCTATGTTTTGCCAAAAGTGTAGTAATGTGTGTTTTAGGAGAAAAACTAAATATAGTTTGGACTACCTATACACACCCATGCCTGCTGTGCAGTAAAGCAGAACCAAGATGGAACAAGGATTTCATACACATACACACAAAAGTGACCCAGACTGGAAACATATTGAATCATCCATCTCCTGACCCAGCAGTGAGAAGGCTGACAGTTATTGATCATAATAATACAAGCTAGGGTTATGGAGCAGAAAGAAATTCCTTGATCCCTTCCAGCTCTACAGTCCTAAAATGATGATGATGATTTAAAAGGTCTAGCTGCTGAACTGTACTGAAGCATCCCAGTAGTTGCATACTTAAAAATGGTAGGACAGACTGCCTAGGCTGTTGAGCCACTCAGAGACTTTGATAACTGAGAACACAGATGGGGAAGCTATGGCAATTTCATGTTACCATCCTCTGTGTAGCTTTTAGGATGATAGCCTAACATATCTAAGGCTGGCTCAGTAAGTGAAAGCTGTCAAAATTGAGAAAATTATTCTGAAGCAATGCTGTCTAGCTACTATTCCATTTGACTGTCAGAACATTAAAACTGATGCAGATATAATACAAATGATAGGACATGAATTCCACTCAGCCTATAACTGTGCCATTTAAAATCATGGTATTCATTGGGCTGCTTTGTGCTAATGACAATCTATACCTACCTATGGCATACAGACCAATGGAATGATTCTAACCTGTCTTCTTTAATGACAACGATGATGATAACAATGATGATGATGATATGCCATCAAGCCAATGCTGACCCGTGGCAGCCATTTTCAGAGTTTTCCAGGTAGAGAACACATCCTGGGACTTGCCACACAGGCTGGCTCGTCTCCTTGGATACATAGACACAATCTGAGCTATCCCGCCAACAACTTGCTGAATACTGTTTGCTGAGTCACAAAAAGTTACTTAATTGTAGTAGCTATCATTCATGCCCTTGATTCCAACAGGAAAGAAGCATACATTTTAAATAGCATTGACAGGGTTTAATTCCAGTTTTGTTAGCTGGGACTCCAACTGGAATTTTATTATTTTGTTCAGTGTAAGGCCAGAATCCTATTAGGTTTGAACAGCATGAAACCAAAATTGCATAATCAGAGGGTGTTATCATCCCACTTATCTATTGCGCTCTCAGGCACACCCACAGGGCGTTTATACACGACCCCTAAGCTGCGCTGCAAATGGCTCCCAGCTCCGGAGCTTAGAAATGTTTCCCCACCAGCTCCGGAGTTTGCAGACAATTAAGTGCGACCCCGCCCACTTTAGCGCGACCCAGCGCACTTTTCTTGTACCTTCTCTCTGGAGGTGAAAAATATTTGATGCGGATAAGAGTGCTGGGCTCTCCTCGCTTGTCTGTTGTTTTTTTGCCTCCCGCCCCTTTAAGAGCCCCTTGAGAAGGAACCAGGAAGTAACGGGGCTCGTGGCAACTTCGACCGGCACCGGCAGGTTAGTAAAGGCTTCTTTTGTCCTTCCCCCCCCCCTCCCCTCACGCCGACAGGAGCAGGAAGTGCTGAGGGGTGGGGACGCAGGAACAGAAACGAACCCCCAAGATCTCTGGTCCGAATTTAAGGGACCAGCAGATCTTAGGGGTCGTGTGAAAAGGCCCTCAGTTGCATGCCCAGATTTAAGACCAGAACACTGCAAAATTAGTTTGCACTATTTCCCTTCATGCACGTGGCATTTCACCATAGGATCGCAGCCTATTTCTTTGGGTCTGTTGACAATGACCTCCCCCCACCCTCCCAAGGGACTTACCTTGCCTGATTGCTTGTCTGTTGGAAAAGGTCAGAGGAGAGACGAGGAATTTAGTCTCAGCCACCGGCACCCAGTGATGCAGAATTTTCACTGTCCAGATTCCAGGACGGAGGGGCAAATTCAGAGGTGGCTTGTAATGAGTGAACTCTGCACTGGATTCAATCAGAATGTCATATGTAGCAGCAATGACATTGACGGGGTCCACCCAGATGACAGTAACCGTGACATTAGGACCCTTCCCCCACTTCTGCATGCCAATGGGCTCATCCATTGGACCAATGAGGCCGCCAAAATTCCGGAATATCCTCTCCTTAGCATCCCAATCTGTTCCAATCTGAAAGAAAGGAGCACTGCACATTAGATGATTCAGTCAAAGGGACAACCCAATCAATGGATGTTTGCTGTTTCACAATTGCCCAAGTTTGACAATAAAATACTACACATTTTTGTTCTTTGTTTCTTATGGATATTAGTAGGTAGTAGAGTGTGATAAGTGGCATGGACAGCCTAAGACATTTTGCAGCTTGAGGCAAAGATGAATTTGGCACCCATTCTGCATACAAAAATGGACTAGGCCAGCAGCTACCTTTTATTTCAAAGCTGAAGACAGGAGGCATTCTCTGTTGCACCTGGAAGATCCAGGTGAGCTCAGGGCCATATAACAAGTCAAAAGGTACCCAGGGATGTCCTCCAAGACTTTGTTGCCACCTTCTAGCATCTGCTGCTTGGGAGAGCAATCTTGCGGTAACAAAACAGTAGATCTGAATGTATAACATGTATGGCTAGTTTTGTGCCCCCCAAGGTTACTAAGAGCTGAGTGGGCCGGAGCTGTGGAGCCAAGGGCTTGGGATCTGAATCCATAGCATGCGGAGAGAGGAGGCAGCCGAGTATGTGAGGGTCGCCATACATTGGAATTAAGTTGATGGCACATCTTTAAGGTCACCTGAAATTGCTCACTAAACAAGTCATTGCCTGGTATTTTTCTCCCCATTGGAGACATGTGTGTGTGTGTGGGGGGGGTCTACAAAGCCCTCATTTTAAAAGTAGGAACACATGGGCAATTTTGGTGGTTTTTCTTTTCTTTTATGGTATGCCCTTGCCACCATAAAAGAAACATTGCCCATAATGTTCCTACTTTTAAAATAAAATCTCTCTCTCTGTGTGTGTGTGTTGTGTTGTTACAGTCGTGACTGACCCTTCGTGACTCCATGTCGATGGAGTTTTCTTGGCAGGAATCCTGGAGTGGCTTGCCAGTTCCTACTCCAGGCGCCTACAGCAACTGGTATTCCCTGGTGGTCTCCCATCCAAGGACTAACCAGGGCCGACCCTGCTTAGCTTCCGAAATCAGGCGAGATCGGATGTGCTTAGGGCATGGTATTTCTGAATCAGGCCCCCAAGCCTGCCAAGTTTCCTCTTTATGCACATGTGTAGATCTAAACTCTTCCACCTTTATGTGCCTGTAGGCTCTTGAGAATTCTAAGCATGCAGGGCGAGCATAAGAAGCAGTCGCCTGGCCCTTTAGCTGCATTACAATGATGAACAAAAAGATCATCTTTCACAATCCATCAATCAAAGATGAAGAGTTTATTATACATTGAATCACTGTCTCTCTCAGATATAAAACCTTGGTAATATTTATGCAGAGATGCTTTTGATGCAGCCAAAATAACTGGCCCAAATTCTGATACAGTATCACATCATTTGACAACAGTAAAACAGCATATTTTGTATTTATAAGCTACAGTACCAGTTCTGTTTAAATAACCAGGGGCAGATCTGGAAGCTGAGTCATGGCAACTGGGCTTCTTTTTTCTTGAGAGATAGGAATGTTTCACTGCTTATCCAAACAGTTTCATCAATCTGAATAAAGCTAGTTGCGAGTCCTCCATCTTATAGTCTGCCTTGACCTCTTGTCACCCTGGTCTGAAATAGGCTCATAAGATGAACAATGGCCTGAAAATGCTTCTTAGGTAGACAACAGTCAATAGCCTTAAGGTGAACAATGACCTGAGGTGTTGAAACCCATGTGCAGGTGCTGGCGGCGGCGGCGGCACGGAAGGCTACCGCCTCCAGAGGCCCGGCAGCGACCGTGCTGGGCAGCGGGAGGCCTCACCGCCAACTGCAGAGCCCTGGCCACAGCTGTCCCACCACTGCCCTCCAGAGCCGCAGCACTTTTTTTTAATGTTTAAAAGTCCCCAACGCTGGAGGCGCTAGCTTCTCTGCACCTGGGTTTTATTTTTTATTTTTATTTATTTTTCCAGTGCCGATCACGTGGCCCCAGGGGCTGGGTCAGCGCTTTATTTTATTTTATTTTTTTCTTATTTCCCAGCACTGACCACGTGGCCCCAGGGGCTGGGTCAGCACTTTTAATTTTTTTTTCATTTCCCCCCTTATTTTCCAGCGCTGACCACGTGGCCCCAGGAGCTGGCGCTTTTTATTTACTTATTTATTTATTTAAAACAATTGTATCCCGTCCATCTTCCAAATTTTAATTTTTTTAATTTTTTTAATGTTTAAAAGTCTCCAAATGCCAGGGACTTTTTGAGGCGCTGGCTTGGGGCCAGCGTCTTTAGAGGCGCTAGCTTCTCTGTGCCTGGGTTTTATTTTTTACACTTTTTTCCCCTCCTGGCCCACTGGCTCATGAGCCAGACGAGCTGGCCCACAGGCTGGAGGGACTTTTTTATTTTTATATATATTTTTAATTTTTTAAAATGTTTAAAAGTCCCTGATGTGGGGCTCCCCCCCCTTTCTGGCCCGCAGTGGCTACCAGAGTTCCAGGTGAGGCGGTGGCGACAAGGTAGGAGATGGGGAACGAAAAACGAAATGAAACGAAATGGAAATTTCCGTTTTGTTTCATTTTCCTTTGATGGGTTGGATCGTTATTCGTTTTGTTAGCTAACAAACGAATAACGAATAATGAAATGAATTAAAAATGAAACAAATTCTAAAATGCATAACGAATAACGAAACGAATTAAAAATTCATTTCGTGCCCATCTCCGCTTAGCAATATTATTAGCAAAAACCCTTGGAATTGTAGATCACTAGAGGATTGAAGTGGCTACAAAAAGGCAAAGGCTGTTTTAGGCTGCATTAGTAGAAGCATAGTCTCCAAATCCCATGAGGTAATCGTTCCCATCTATTCAGCACTAGCTAGGCCTCCTCTTGAGCGTTGCGTCCAGTTCTGGACACTGCACTTCAAGAATGATGCTAACAAATTGAAACATGTTCAGAGAAGGACAACAAGAATGATTAGGGGGCAGTAAACCAAGCCCTATGAGGAAAGACTGAAAGAACTGGGCAAGTTTTGCCTTGAGAAAAGCAGACTGAAGGGACAAAGAATAAGCCTTTTCAAATATTTGAAAGGCTGTCACACGGAGGAGGGGCAGGATCTGTTCTCAATCATCTCCAAATGCAGGACATGCATCAATGGGCTCAATTATAGGAAGCCAGATTCCCCCCCCCCCTGAATATTAGGAAAAACTTCCAACCTCTTATAGCAGTACAACAATCAAACCAATCCCTTGAGTGGTGATGAGTGCTCCAACACCGGAGGCATCCAAGAAAAATTCAGACAGCCATGTTTTGATTTGTCTTCTTGTCTTGAGTTGCGTTTGGACTCGATGGCCATATAGGCCTGTTCCAAATTCAAGATTCTAAGATTATCAAGTCCAGCTCCTGTCAAGGAGACTCAGTGGGGATTTGAACTTTCAACATCTGCCTCCACTGCTAAACCACTGTCAAGGAGACTCAGTGGGGATTGCTAAACCACTGTCAAGGAGACTCAGTGGGGATTTGAACTTTCAACATCTGCCTCCACTGCTAAACCATTCAGCCGCTGAATCTAGTATTTCTCCTCCTCTTTCCCTCCCTCCCTCCTATCATGAAGCTCCTTTGCTCCTGACTTAGCATTTGCAACTGGGTTACATCTCTTCTTCCAGCTTTCCACCTAACATTTGTCCAAGATAAATTATGCCCTGCTTACTAGTTTGTGTCTCATTGCTCACTGTGAACAGCAACCATTAGGTTCACACAGCAGATGCTAATTGCCTGCTGCCTAGTTCATTTTGTTCTGTGTGATGAATTGTGACTGCTAATGAGGCCGGCAACAAACTTTTGGAATTACACTGATACAGCTTTAGTGTAGACATCTTTAAGTATCCTTAAATCAATTCAAGTCTGCCTTGTTTCTCACTCTGCCCCAGTGAGGCATGTTGAAGTCATCCTTCTCAATAGAATATGGAGACCGCCATTCTCCCCTGTTGCTTAGCTGTAATACCTTGGTTTAAGAGTAACTTGGTTTAAGAGCGTTTTGCAAGACAAGCAATTTCTTCTAAATTTTGCCTTGATCAACAAGCAATGTTTTGCAATACAAGTTACTGGAGCAGGTCAGATGATCACAAGAAAGTCAACAGTGGATCTCTCTCTTCTCCCTGCTGGATTGTGGGTGATTGTCTGGAACATTCCACCTATGTCAGCCTCCAAAGTAGAGGGAGGAGAGAGGAATGAGGTTTCCCTTGCACCAGCCAGGAACATTTTCAAAGGGGAGTGCAAGTTAGGGGTTAGTTTTATTTTTCTTTATATATATTTTTAATTTTGTTTTCAAAATCCTTTCTTATTTTTCAAACCAATTTCTAGTCATGAGGCAGCTAGTCAAGTGTGTATAGAGCTACAAACGCAGAGTAAAATCCAGTTGTTAGCCCTAAGCAGAGAAGATTCCTCAGCCAGGTACCTAGACCATGATAATAAATAAATACACACATTTCAGTGGGTTAGGCTTGTACTTTACAAAAACACTACGCATTAATAGCAGGGCCTGTAGAAACTGTTTTTGCCTCATTCCTTTCACATGAGTTTTGCTCCTCAGCAGATTCATGAAATGTTTGCACAACAGAAGAATTATAGGCCCCAAGAAATAAGGTACATGCAATTGCTTTGTAGCCCATGAAATGGCAAATCAATCAACAGATATCTTGAAAAACAGAACAAGCCCAACATCAGCCTCTTTGATAGGCCATTGATGTCTGGAGATTTGCATATGCACACAGACCAGTAGAAACAGGAAATTCTATAAGCTTCTCATGATGGCCAAAAGTAGATGCAAAATTTATAGACCAGGGCATAATGACTGTGAACCAATCTGTTCAATTAGATGCATGTGTGCTTTAATTGAAATCTGCAACAAAAAACACAGTGAAATTAAAAGTGTTTAAACAGCTGTGCCATTTGCAAACAATGTGGCCAAGGATCTGGCCAGACGCCGGTGAAATGTGAAGCCTCACTGGTGCAGAGACCTGGGATCTTTAGCTTGTCCTTATGCTTGCACAAGGAAGCCCCAGAGAGCTTTTTGTGCAGGTGGCAGAGGAGACAAGCTGTGTCTGTTACGGTTACCGCACAACTGGATTAATTCAATATGATCCTGCCTTGTATGCAGCCAGTGTAGTGTAGTGGTTACAGTTATCACACCAAGATGAAAGAGGCAAATTCCCACCTAACCAGCAAAGTCTCTATGCTAGCTTGGGCTACTCACCCTCACTCAAGCTAGGTGGGCTAATACAAATGAGGTTGGAGGAAGACATAAGAACATAAGAACAGCCTTGCTGAACCAGGCCACAGCCCATCCAGTCCAGCATTCTGTCTCACACAGTGGCTCACCATTTGCTTCAGGGCATTCCCAAGCAGATGTCTCCACCTGCCTAAGTTTCCCTGCAAATGGTATTGAGAGATATCCTGCCTATCTCTACAACCCGGAGGATGTCCTTAGGCATCCATAATGATAGCCATGGATACCCTTGTTCTCCATGAACTTGTCCAATCCATTCTTAAAGCTGTCAAGGCTGACAGCTGTCACCACTTCTTCTGGCAGGGAGTTCCACAGATCAGTGATCCCCTGGGTAAAAAAGTACTTTCTCTTATTTGACAATCAACCTTAGGGTTTTTTTTTTTTTAAGGAAAATGGAATACAGAAATTATGAACAATTAAAAGTCATTTTAAAAGCACTGGAAAGCATCCTTTAACTTGTTATTTAGCTTGCTCTCTCTTTTTAAAAAAGAAAAAGAAATCTATATAGGCTGCAGTTTGAAGAAAATCCTTTGATAAATATTAAAGAAATGCATTCATTCTTATTCAGTAACACAGACAGTAACACACGTTTAGTTCTTACTTGGGTTGTCAACTAGAGTGTGGGCTGTACTATCTCAGGTCACTGGTGAATGGCCCTCTATGCAAAAATGTCCCTGCACATACATTTTGAGAGTATGCGGAGGATGCATTTGAGGAAGCATAATGGATTTTTCTTTTCTTTTTGCGTGCTCTTTAACTCTACTGTTACATTTTAATGTTCTAAAAAGCCTCTTCTAACTCCCTGTTCTTAACTTGAATATGTCTTAAATGTTTTGTACTGTATATTGTCCCTCAATATTGTAAGCCACCTTGGGTCCTTTTCCAAGGAGAAAGGTGGGGTAAAAATATTCAAAGTAATAAATAATAAATAATAATAAAAAAACAAGACCTTAGAACGGAGAAACTAACCCTGGTCAGGATTTGGAAACCTCCCTCCCCAAGGCTAGGGAACATTTTGGATGCATGATCCTGGGAGCATGTTTCCAACTCCTGTTCTGGGCTCTGAACAAATCATTTTTAAAAAGGCAAACATTTTCCATTTAAAATAGCAGGAGAAGCAGCAGCAGCAGCAGCCGTGCTTACCTCTGTGAACTGCAGTCTTCCAAAATCACTTGGTGGACTTGCAATTTTAAAAACCTTCTTTGGCATCACCCACGTCTCCAGGGTCTCCAGCCTACTAGCAGCCAGATTGGTAGCATGGTGCTTGACGAGAAAACCCTGGAAATGATCAGCAAGGAAGTAAAGATGCACTGAGACGGGATGGCCCATTGGGTAGTACCTGGAAAACACGAAGAGTTTTTGAATCAGACAGACGGAGAAAAAAACATGAGGCATTGTTGGAGCAATGTTCCAAGTCTTGGTTCCCCAGATGTTCTTGAACCAACACTCTGAGAAACCCTGGCTAGTATAGCTAGAGATGAAAGCATCTGCGAGTCTTAGCTGAAGAATATCTAGGGCAGGGCTGTCCAAACTTAGGCCCTCCAGATATTTTGGACCACAACTCCCAGAATTCCAAGCCTGTATTGTCAATGACAAAGGACTGTGGGAGTTGTGGTCCAAAACATCTGGAGGGCCTACGTTTGGACACCACTGATCTAGGGAGTAAGATTAAATCACAATGTAGCAGTTCAGATGTCATGGTTTAACAATTTAAACAAATAACCATCTGATACCAAAGCCTACATGCATGACATCACAAAATTACAGAATTGTGCTACTGATTCGGGCTTCGTGCTCTGAAGCTGCAGAAAAAGGCCTCGTTCATCTTCCACAAGATAGAAAAGTGCTTCCGCACTTCATATATTTAAAGATGACCGTCATATCACCTCTCACGTCCATGAGCTGGCTCAATAATAACAAGTAACAATAAAAATAACACCACAACTTCGTCTGCTGGTATTTCAACTGAAGTGGCTTCAGATTCAATGAGAGAGTACTGTGAAGATTAGATACTGACCGGCTGTGTAAACATGATGCCAAGTAGAGTTGGCATCCTTAAAAGGAACTGTATAAATTTGCTTTGGGGTTCCAAGGCTGAAAACCAGCAGAACAAAATCCCATTTGGCCGGAGAATGTCTGAGCCTCTTCCCAGCAATGGCTCAGTTGGCCCTTTGGCCCTTCTCTTCTCTAAAGTGCTTCCAAAGTCTACCTTCTTTTCCCTCCTACTGCTGCAACTGCTTAGCAGCAATGTCACAAGATGTTTTAACTGTCAATGAAATTTCTCATTATTTTGTTACTTATGCTTTATGCGTTTCTTATTAAAATGTTCCAGTTATTGTCATTTTCTGTCCTGCTGTGTTTGGAGCTGCTTTCCGTGACTTACAATCACATATAAATAAATGACTGACTGCTTGCTTCCTAGACACACAAAGAGTCAAATATTTACAGACTCCATGAAAACAACAACATTTAGGCAGTATGATCTCAGACAAAGTTGGTTTGAATAACAAAAGGAAGGGACCCCCCCCCCCCCAAAAAAGTGGTAATGAATAGGTTGTAAATTGGATTGCAAGCTTCTCTCCAAAGAACCTGTTGGGGGAGATTGTGATTTAGGTAGCAACTGGACATTCTCCCACTGCAATCCCTTGGCATCCTACTAGACCAGTGTTGGTGAACCTTCGGCACTCCAGATGTTTTGGATCACAACTCCCACAGTCCTTAGTCACTGGCAATCTAGGCTCAGAATTCTGAGAGTTGTGGTGCAAAATATCTGGAGTGCCAAAGGTTCGCCACCAGCGTACTACACTGTCTCAGAAGTGCTGGTGGAAGAAGAAAGCACACACGGCATTGACTTTCCAGCTGTGCAGGTGTAGCTTTATCTTCCCCCATCCACCCCTCACTCCTCCTCTCCCATGGATGCTAGCACTGGGAAAGACATTGGGGGTAGTGATGGCATCATCAGCTGATTTTCACAGATCCTTGAGCAAACAAATTGTGTGTGTGTGTGTGTGTGTGTCTTGTCAAAATTGCTGTCTTAAAGAGGTAGTAGGAGGGAGAGAACGAGAGAGGCATGCTAGGTGGGAGAAGAAGAGGAAATATAAATAGAAGATAAAGAAAAGGCAGAGGTCCTACTTCAGCTCCATCTTCTCCCAAAATACGTCAATGTCCTTCCAAGCAAATATGAAGCACAAGTGGAAAGGACATGATTGCACTTTGAGACTGATAAACAAATAGTCAAGGACTATCTCAATACTGGTCTGTACAGTACTTTGAATGACGTCAGATCCTCAGGACTGGATGAACTACATCCAAAGATATTGAAAGTACTGGCTAAAGAGATCTCAGAACCACTGCTTATTATTTTCTTAAAATCATGGAGGATGGGTGAAGTGCCAGATTGACTGGGGGAGGACTAACGTTGCCCCATCTTCAAAAAGACAAAAATGAGACACCAGGGACCTACAGACCAGTCCGTTTGACATTAATTCCAGGGAAAATTATGGAGCAGATTATAAAAAGGTCACTCTGCAAGTATCTTGAAAACAATGCAGTAATAACTAGAAGTCAACATGGATTTGTTAAGAACAAATCCTGCCAGATTAATCTTATCTCATTTTTTTCCCAAGTAACTATCGTGATGGATGGTGGGAACACTGTAGATATTATCTTGACTTTGGCAAAATATTTGACAAAGTGCCCCAGATATTCTGATTAGCTAATTCACTAGATGGGGGCTGGATAGAGCAACTGTTAGAAGCATGCAGAGTTAGGCCCTTTGTACACGACCCCTAAACTCCGCCGCAAATGGCTCCCAGCTCCAGAGCTTAAAATTGTTTCCCCACCAGCTCCGGAGTTTACAGATAATTAAGTGTGACCACACCCACCTAAGCGGGTCCCAGCGCACTTTTCAGGTACCTGCTCTCTGGAGGTGAAAATTCCTGATGCGGATATAACAGTAGTGACTGCCGGGCTCTCTTTGCTTCTGTTTGTTCTTTTTTTTTGCCCCCCGCCCCTTTAAGAGATCTGAATGCAGTGCTGGGACGGCAGAACCGAGGTGAGCGGCATTCTTTTCTTGCTTTTTTTCTCCCTCCCCTCACGCAGCCAGCAGCCAGGAGTGCGGAGGGGGTGGGAACGTAGGAACAGCGACAAACCCCTAAGATCTCTGGTCCGAATTTAAGTGGCCAGCGGCTCTTAGGGGTCGTGTGAAAAGGCTCTTAGTTACAAGATCGTACCCAGACAATGATTATTAATAGCGCCTTCTGAAACTGGAATTAAGTAACAAGTGGAGTACCCTATGCTTCGGTGGTACTCTTCAATATTTTTATTAATGACTTGAATGAGGAATTACAGGGAATACTAATCAGATTTGTGGATGGCACAAAATTAGGTGGAATAGGCAAAACCCTGAAAGACAGAAAAAAAAATTCAAAAAGATATTGATAGACTTGAGGACCAGGCTAAAAACAAGAAAATGGTCTTTAATGGGGATAAATGCAAATTTCTACACGTAGGGGAAAAACAAACAAATGCACACTTCCAAGATGAGGGATACTTGGCTCAGTTACACTACAAAGCAAGAAGATATCTTGCAATTGTTGTAGATTGCAAGGTGAATATGATCCAGAAAAGGCCAATTCTGTTTTGAGCTGCATTAACAGAGGCATAGTTTCCAGGTCCCATGAAGAACTAGAATCCTGAATACTGTGTCTAGTTCTGGATGCCATTCTTTTAAGAAGGAAGCCAACAAACTGGAAAACATACAGAGGAGGGCAAAGAAGATGATCAAGGGACTGGACACCAAGTACTATTAGGACGGATTGAAGAATCTGGGCGTGTTTAGCCTAGAAAAAAGAAGACTGAGGGGAGATAGGGTAGCAATGTTCAAATACTTGAAAGGACAGTCATACAGAAGAGCGGAAGGATCTGTTCTCAGTCATTCCAGAGTTCAGGACACATAATAATGGGCTAAAGGGACCCTGATTAAGGCTGAATATCAGAAAAAAAATCCTGTTATAGCAATATGGCAATGGAAGCAACTACCTTAGGAGGTGTTGCACACTCCAGCACTGGTGCAAGCATAGCCTAGCCATTCAGTTGTTGGATGGTGATTTGGGAAATCCAGGATCTGCTCCTCAGTGGGTCAACTGGGCCAATGACTCTTTTTATTTATTTATTTATTTAATTTTATTTAAAGGTCTCTGGGTAGCTCACAATCAAAGTAAACAATTCAGACAATTAAAATATCAAAATTGCAATAAAATTAAAACAATAAAACATTTAAATATAATAAAAACAATACATTAAAACACTACACTAAAATTGCCATCAGGACCCACAATAATCAGTTAAAAAAAACTTCTGGGACAGGAAGCTTTTTGTCTGGTGCCAGAATGTCATCAAAATCGGCGCTAGGCGGGTCTCAATTGGGAAGGCATTCCATAATCTGGGGGCAGCTGCCGAAAAGGCCCTGTTCCTACAAGCCATCCCTTTCACCTCCTTGAGGGATGGCTCTTTCAGGAGGGCCCCCTGGCTCAATCTTAACTGCCGGGTAAGTTCAGCTTAATAACTAGAAACCTCACAGGGTTGTCGTGAAGATAAAATGGAGAGCAACATCAACCAATAAACTTACCGGCAGCTGTTATCACTGTCCGTGTGGAATGAGGTTTCTGCTCTTCTCAGGCCCAAGCGTGAAAATGAGTGGTACATGGTGAGAATAACATCACTAATACTGTGGATGCCATCTGGCTCATCGTAGACATTTTCCCAGTATGATCGGAGACCTGGAGTGCCAGATGGATAGTTGCCGTACAAGTAGTAATCCAACTGGCCAATTATTTCTTGATTCACCACCGCTTCAAATTTGCGTGCAAAGAAGGTTGGTCTTGCAGTTTGCTGTGACAACATTTTAAAAAAAAGAGAAAAACAGTTACTGGATTTATTCTTTTAACTACTATATATATACACACACACATAGATAGATGTATTTATGAGGCTGTTTTCTCACGAAAGAGCAATTCCCCCAATTCTATGTCCATTTAATTTGCTGTATGTAAATACCCCCTTTAAAGGGGAAAAAGGTCCAAATAAGGTTCCTTAAAGTGCAGTACAATTTGGGTCAATGTGTGCTCGGGTCATGAGAGAGAGACCTGGTTTCTTGACATGTTAAATGACGGTGCCTTAGAGCAGTGTTTTTCAACCACTGTTCCGCGGCACACTAGTGTGCCGCGAGATGTTGCCTGGTGTGCCGTTGGAAAAGCTGAAGAATATCAGCTTTGTGTTCAGCCAAACAGGCCCAGGTTGCACACTGAATAAAAAAATTTTATAATTTTTCATATTTCTGTTTACTTACTTATTTCATAAACTGAAAGTAATTATAAAATACATTTCTTTGTGTTTATTTGATTCCTATTCAAGACGAATTACTTTTTATATAGTGGCAATATAGGCACAGAGTTAAATTTTTTAACATTTTCTAATGGTAGTGTGCCTCGTGATATTTTTTTTATGAAACAAGTGTGCCTTTTGCCCCAAAAAACATGTTGAAAAACACTGCCTTAGAGCATCTTGTGGAGCCCAACAGAGGACAGGTACTCAGGGTCGGGTTAGGGACATGAACATCTCTGAGCTGCTGGGGAATAGTGAACATGCTTTGATCTCTTTCACCGTGCACTGTGAAGGAAGAATGTCAAGCAAGTCTGACAGATATAACTCTTGATTTCTGAAGGGCGGACTTCCCTTATTTAAATAGAAAGGGGAAAAAAGAAGAAAATAATAATATGACAAAAAAAATCCCTTCCTTCTCTCTTGTCTCCTCTTCTGTGTTTTGGTGAAGCCACTTATTGATCATGGGAAACTGAACATTTGTTTTATTGATCATGGGAAAGTGAACATTTCTTTCCATTCTCCTTTACAGGAGGAGAGGAAACTTTTAGTTTTTTTCCTAAGTGGCATGTTGCATCTGCACTGTGTTAGGGCTTTAAAAACCACTTTTGCTTCCTCTCTTTCCTTAGGGCAATGGGGTGAAACATCCCTTTTCCAAGTAATATAAAGTGGTTTACGAACAGGATCAGTTTAGGCTACCTGCCTTGGTTCAATCCCAGAAATCACACATGCTGGAACCGAGCACAATGGAACAATTCAAGAGCAACATCCTAATAATTCAAGTTATAATTCAAGAGCAACATCCAGAATGGGAATAATTTTTTCAAACTCTCTCTCTGTGTAATAAGTAATATTCTTTAGTTATTTTTCAAAGCCACCAGTTTAAAGTATTTTAGGCATTTTGAACAGAATGTTTCAAATGTTGTGTCCCTTCACTTGGGACAGGCAGCATAAAAATGAAAAGAAATAATGAATAAAACAGTAACTCATGTCATTTTCTTACAAATTATGAGTTTTTTAAAAAAATAATCTGAAAATGCTTATGAAAACATAACAAAACCAATTTGTAACATACAGTGGACCCTTGTATAGCAAACAGTTTGTATAACATAAAATCTGTACAACATAAAAAATTCCAGAGATAGGGGAAATTTGCTTAACAGAATCGCCTATGAGGCGAATCCTTATAACATAAAAAGGGATTACTCCGGTTTCAATGCATTCCTATGGGAAATTTGTTTAAAGGAAAATTTGTTTAACATAATTTCATTTGGAACAAATTAATTCCTTTATACAAGGTAACACTGTAGTTTTCAATGCTTTGGAGTGACCTCAGATAGCAGAACTCTAACCAGCCAACTTCTCATGGGTACTTTTAGATTAGGAGACTGGAAGATTTTTGAGAGGCCATAATCCCAAGGAATTCAGTTCCCAAGGTATTCAGCTACTCCCACACATTTCTCACTTCTTCATGCTAAAAACAGTCACTCCAGAAAGAGACTTGCGGAGGCACAAGGTGTCTGCTGAAACTCTTCTGCAGACTTGGAATTTCTGGCTACAGCTACCAGAAATTGGGTTGGGGAAGTTCCTAGTGAATTCTCACCGCTGTGCTGAAAACGTTTTTAGAAGCCCCTTGCCTATGACTGACCTGGAATCGGTGAAAATCAGCTGGTTTGAAGTCATTGGGAGAACAGCCGCACCAGTCCACAATGTTTTTGTACTGGCACTTGCATCCCAGCTTGCGGTTCCAGTTTGTGATCCGAAGATTGTTATCCACCATGGAGTTGCAATGAGGGCTGTTTTCCAGGACAGTGTGGAAAAAAGACTGTAAAAACAAACCAAACATATTCTTTTTTCAGTACATTCAAGGCAGAGGTCACAATCATAGAAGCATAGAGTTGGAAGAGACCTCAGGGGCCATCTAATCCAACCCCCTGCCATGCAGGAACCCCCATCACAATATTTCCGACAGATGGCCATCCAGCCTCTGCTTAAAAACCTCCAAAGAAGGAGACTCCACCACCCTTTGTGGCAGCATATTCCACTGCCGAACAGCTCTAACTGTCATGAAGTTCTTCCTAATGTTCAAATGGAATCTCTTTTCCTGTAGTTTGAAACCATTGCCCCGAGTCCTAGTCTGTGAAGCCATGGAAAACAAACCTGTTCCCTCTTCAATATGACATCCTTTCAGATATTTAAACATAGCTATCATATCTCCTCTCAGTCTTCTTTTTGAAAGGCTAAACATTCCAGAAGGAACTGCAAGCATACGGACTGAAAAGCCACTCTAATACAGCGGTTACAGTGCTGATCCCACTTATTATGGAGATAGCACACAGTCTTCTCACAGCAGCACAACCCCATGTTTAGAAGCCAAAGGTTTGTGTGTGTTTCTGTAAACAAGTTTAGGGATTTTCTCCTGTACTATTCCAGAATTAATTTCCTGAGGCAACTAATGTAAGCTTTTTATTCTCACCTGGAGTAGCTACTTCTGTTCAGTAGTTCAATGTTAAGAAATAGTGTTATACCTTCCAGGAAAGAGTGTTACAACATTTAGGTATTTTCATGACTAAGAATTCTAGTAAAGAAAATGAACTAGATTCCCAAAAAAAAAATTTGGAAACTTCAGAAATGAAACCTGAAAGAAATAGAAAGACAGAAAGAAAGAAAGAAATGGCTACTTGAAAGAAAGAAAGAAACTTAAGAAAGAAAGAAAGAAAGAAAGAAAGAAAGAACAGAAAGAACCCCCATGAAAGAAAGAAAGAAAGAAAGTAAAGAAAGAAAGGCAAAATGTAAGCTTTTTAGAAGCTAGAAAGAAAGAAAGAAAGAACCTTCCAGAAAGAAAGTTAAACATTTAATTTACAAATGTAGAAAGAAAGAAAGAAAAAAGAAAGAAAGAAAGAAGCAAAACTGGACCAAATCAGGGGTATTTGCACAATTTCAGGGTAAATTCCTCGCATCCCATTCAGTGTTCATGGGGTTACGGTTAGTAATTGGAAATTTCATGACTCAGGGTGGTGCTTAAGAGGTTGAATGAGAACTTGGGAAACACAGGTATTCTTGGGCCAGCCATATTGTCTCTACCTCACCTTCCTCACAGGTTTCTGGTGGGGTTAAAATGGGGGAAATGGAGAATCAAGAACACTAGTGAGGTTTCAGTGAAGGGAAAGTGGGAGGTTAATAATAGCAATAACAATAATATTGAAACAATCTCCCAAGGGCTGATGCATATATTTTTATTTTATTTTATCTTATTTTAAAAAGAACTGGATACATTCCTAAGAAAGAAAATCTTGTATCTAGGAGGTGGTAAGTGGTTAACTTTATTGGTAAAATAAAAATCCTTGGTGAAAATCTAGTAAAGGGTGATCTATAAATACTTGGAATTACGTTAGCATGGCTGACCTGTGTGTCCCCCCCCCACAATCCCCTCTGCCCCCTTTTTAATATTAAATGACAGCCCAGTGAATATGGCTTTTATGCTTGATTTGCCTAGTTAAACCCATCAAGGCATACATTGTCATTCAGGCGAGAGGGACAGGGTGGATGGGTGGATCTACCCAATTACCCACTACCCCGTGTTCTTTTATACTGGAAACAGAATGCCTTTGCAAGGACAGTGAAGGAAAAGGTTTGTTAGAACTGAGGGGGAAAACTATACCATTCATTATTCCTTCAGAAGGAACAGAACGATGAAAGGAGAAGGTCTAAAATTATATGTATAGAAAAAGGTAACAGAGAACTGATCAGTTGATCTGGGCCTCTTCTGAATGTCTTCAGGTCCACTTGCAGAAGAAAGACAGCTGTTACCAAGAAATCTCTCACATATTTTGATTGCAACTTCAATTAATGAGAAACATTCTAGTCCTGTCCTTTGCTATGCTAGATTTGATTAGGGATGGAAGAATTTGTCAGTTCCATTTTCTTCACTCTTAAGATTTGAAAAACCTCAAATTCTTTCCCATCTGTCTGAAAATTTAACAAGAATTAAATTTTCATGTATCACAAACACCTTTTTGGCCCACAAGTGTTAAGGCTTTCTTTGGGGAATCAGGTTTTCAAGAAAACAGTATAGAAATCTGGCTTAAAAGAGTCCCTGATAAAATTTCCTGGGATCTTAACTGGACTGGGGAGCTTTTATAATCAAAGCTTGCACTCAACTGATTAGTTTCCCCCAAGATCACTGTTAGCTGTCTCACATCTGCCACTAGAAAACCCCTGGGGTGGCTAGGCTATGACTTTTTGGAAATCGTAAGAACATTGGAACCTAACATCTCGATTGCACACTCCTTAACTGCAGGCACAAACCATTGTTTTCACTTAATAACTATTATTTTTCTGTGGACTACTGGTGGATTGTTTATTCTTGGCGTATATACTCTAAGATGTGGTTAACTTATCTATACATCTACTTAAATTGTTATTAATTAGATTTGTGTTTTAATATGGTAAAGGTAAAGGTTCCCCCCGCACATGCGTGCTAGTCTTGTCCGACTCTAGGGGCAGTGCTCATCTTTTTATTCAAGCCAAAGAGCCAATGTTGTGCAAGTCCATGGCCACGTGGCTGACATGGCTGCAAGGAAACACTATTTTACCTTCCCACTTTTTATGGCGATACCTATTTATATATTTGCATTTACATGCTTTTGAATTGCTAGGTTGGCAGGAGTTGGGGTTAATAGTGGGAGCTCACTCTGCTGTGTGGCGCCCGGGATTCGAACCGCTGAGCTGCCGACTTTGCAGCTGACAGTTTTCAGTGCTCTAGCCTGCTGAGCCACCACAATACCTGTTTATCTACTTGCATTTACATGCTTTCGAACTGCTAGGCTGGCAGGAGCTGGGCTTAACAGCGGGAGCTCACTCAGCTGTGTGACACCCAGGATTTGACTTTGTAGCCTACAGTTTTCAGTGCTGTAGCCTGCTGAGCCATTAAATCACACTTTCCAAGCTAACGTGGCTGCAACATAATTACCCTTTGTTTTTTGCACTGCTCTAAAGATAATATTGCTAAAGGCAACCAGCATAAGCAAGGGGTGCGTGGGTACGGGCAACTCTGCCCCCTCCGTGCATGGCTTTTCCTCCCCTGCATGCCTGTCATGACCATTTTTGTTCTGGTTGTGATGAAAGGGGCGCGCATAGAGAACTGGTCTGTAGGGAGGAGAGGAGGGGCACGCATACAGAACAGAATCCTGTATGGCAGGGATGAAAATTAGAGGGTACGATGAGTGCAAGTCATTCAGTTGGTTGGTGGTTTAATGCTGTGATAAATAAGTAAGATTTTTTCCAGGGTTTTCTCCAAGTGTCTCAGCAAGAAGCAGGAAAGGCTGAGGAAAAGGACCTGCAGCTTTTAGGATGGGGGTTGGTAATTTACTGCCCATTCCGAAGATTTCCCCTTCTTCCTTTTTATGATTCTGCTCCATTAGTAACTTTATGCCAGTCAACTTTGCATCTTGTCATTGGCTGTTCTGAGACACAACAGTGGCAAAGTCCAGGGGAGAAATATCTTCAATAAATTTAAATGCAAATAGGCCAAAATCCTATTTGTTACGCCTGGCAGCATAACACAAGTGGTCTAATTTATGTAGCCAAGCTGCCACAAATTAAGAAAATTAGCTTAAACGTTTAGTGTTGGGCACCAAGTTGCAGCTAATATTGTAGCAAATGCCTATGCTAACATCTCAATTTTGTGGCAATTTGCCAACAAATGAGGGTTATGTCAATTATGATACAACAATGTAAAACCTCAATAGGATTTCAGCCATAGATTTAAATAAATGTATGTGCTTTTCAGCTATGAGTTCCTGTATTCACATTTGTCTGGACTGGTGGATCATTGGTATTTCTTCCAACTGTACAACCCTATAATCCTAAATACATGAGGAAAAAAATAACTAAATAACTAAATAAATGTTTAAAAAGTAAACATGCATGACGCACTTAGGCTGCTTTGCTTTCAAAGCAAAAGTGATGCTATTAGACACAAATAAAAGTAGTGTAATTACACTAATATGTCCTTTGGCCTATGTGGTAAATTTGAGGAAGGGTGTTCTGTACAATTAGGCAACAATTCATCTGGCATCATTTAAATGAGTGAATATATTTAAGATAAAACGGGTTTCAACCAAGTGAGCAAAGACACTAAATACTTTAGAGATGTACTTCCCGTGAAGTGTTTGTGTGTGCACATGAGAGAGAGAGAGAGAGAGAGAGAGAGCATAAATTTCCTCACCTCAGCTGGAAGCAATGTATAAGAGTAGAATCTCTTCATCTTTGTCACCAGATCATCATTTGAAAATGTGACATATTCCACAAACTTCCTGTTCAGCAAGAACCAGTCTGAACCACCATCCACGGTAATTCCTTCTGGAATTTTCCGGTCCCCAAGGCGCCACATATGTGTATCACATTCCAGGAAAAGCCTATCCAGACCTTGTTTTCTAATAAACCTAAAAAGAAAGGGAAATAAATATTAAAAAGACACATTCTGTTTTTAAAGCACTAAACCAGAAAGGCAAGGACACAGAATTGTTGAATAAACGTGAGAAAATGCCCAGTTGACATCACTGATATTTTGCTTCCGGAGGTGAAATACAAGATCACTCCTTCCACATTATGGGATCTCACTTGTCAATTGCACCTAAAGATATGATAGTAGGAAGATACATGCCAAGCAAAGCTTTTAGAAGATGGTGGTGTCCAAACTTGGAGGGTTTGTAGGAGAGAGTCAGGGGAAGCTTCTCTATGATTTTGTTATCTCTAGGTGTCTATGGAGAGACATTTTATAAAACCCCCCTCTCTCTCTCTCTCTCTCTCTCTCTCTGTCTGTGTGTGTGTGTGTGTGTGTGTGTGTGTGTGTGTGTGTGTGTGTATTGTGTCATTACAGTCATGACCGACTCTTCATGACTCCATAGCCATGGAATTTTCTTGCCGGGAATACTGGAGTGGTTTGCCAGTTCCTACTCCAGGCACCTACAGCACCTGGTATTCCCTGGTGGTTGCCCATCCAAGTACAAACCAGGCCTGACCCTGCTTAGCTTGTGCCAAATTAACAAATCAAAAATAGCAAAATAGTCACTGAGTCATATTTGTCATTGGTATCAATTTGTACAACTACAAAATGACAAATTAGCAATTTTTGAATGCTGCAATTCATTTTTAATATGTACCCACCTCTAGCGTCAATGCAAACTTAACAGCAAAAGCGAAATGTCCTGCACACATGGAATTCCACTTCCACCAGCTAACTATTCTAACATTAGAACCAAGTGTAGTATTTTAAATCATGGAGTGTCACAGACTTGTCTTTCAAAACAAACATAAATGGTTTATTGTAATACAAAGGACAAAAGAAACATTCATGCTTTTGGTATTAACTCAAGCTATTACATCATGTCTTTACATCTGCCAGCTCCTATCCCTACACAGTCTCTTTACATTCACCAGGCCCTATCTGGCTTCTGAAGGCTTACATACACACACACACAACACACAACACACACACACACACACAATCTGCTAACTCTGCCCATGACAACTTCCCATTGGAGTATGAAAAAGCAAGAAACTTTTAACATTCGAAATAAGTAATCTTCATAAAGCAGGGTGAACGTCACGGGAGGGGGGGGGAGACAGTGAGAGAGAGTCTGTGCTAAAAACTCTTTGGACTAGATCCCATGAAATTGGGCCTCTGAACAATTAGCAGCTGCATTCTTCATTAGAATTTATTTTTATAAATAACAAAGTTGAGGATGAAAATGAACCACATCACAGACCAAATAATAATAATAATAATAATAATAATAATAATAATAATAATAATAATAATATAATAATAATAATAATAATAATAAAGAGGCCCAGATATACAGATCACCATGTCCTCTATGATGTTGAAAAGAAAAAAGAAGTTAAGTTGAGTTTTTTTTTAAAAAAAATAGTAATTCCATGGAGTAACTTCTAATTTCACATTCCATTATAAAGGGATAATGGAAATGTCTTGCAATTTTAATGTGATGTTCTAGAATCTCCAAATACAATATTTATGTCATTCTCTGCAAAATTAAATATTCATTCATATGAAAGTTCAATTATTTACTTCGGTTATTGGGGTGAACCTCTGTTTACTTTGAATTAAACCGTTTGCATGAATTATTTCGAGGAAAGGGGATACAATGCGTAGCACATGCACAATGCCCTTTATCAACAATGAAGTGATGGCTGAAGAACTCATGTTTATTATTTTCTTAAAATCAAGGAGCATAGATGAAGTGCCAGATGATAGGAGTAGGGCTAATGTTGTCCCTATCTTCAAAAAGGGCAAAACAGAGGAACCTGTCAACTACAGAATAATAAACTTGGTATCAATCACATAGAAAATTCTAGAGCAGATTGCAAAGTGGCCATTCTGCAAACACCTAGAAAACAATGGAGTAATAATTAGAAGCCAGGATAGATTTGTCAACAACAAATCCTGCCAGACTAATCTAATCTCATTTATTGATCAGGTAAACTCCTAGATAGCACATAGAGATGATACAGAAACAATATATCCTGACATCAACAAGGCTTTTGACAAAGTGCCCCATGATATTTTGACTAGTAGGCTAACTAGGAATACAGTGGACCCTTGTATAACAAACAGTTTGTATAACATAAAATATTCCGGAGATAGGGGAAATTTGCTTATCAGAATCGCCTACTAATTGTGTTTAAAGGGTGTAGGAAGTTGACTGAATGCCGTGAGGCAGAGGGTGGTTGTGAGCCTCGTGGCACAGTGGTTAAATGCCTGTACTGCAGGTAAAACTGTGCTCACGACCTGGGTTCAATCCCAGGAAGCAGGCTCAAGGTTCACTCAGCCTTCCATCCTTCCCAGGTCGGTAAAATGAGTACCCAGCTTGCTGGGGGGGGGGCAATGTGTAGCCTGCACACTGTAATTAAAAATTGTAAACCGCCCAGAGACTACTTGTAGTGGTATGGGGCGGTATATAAACAGAACACTTTTTGCTTTGCTTTCACAGATAGCTTTGGAACTGGTGGCCAAAATGTATACAAACAAACCAAAGTGAAGAACTGAGCAAATTGAGATAATGCTGAACTATCATTTTTTAAGCTTTAATTACACTGGAGATATACCATCATCATATATATTATGACTTCTGTGTTTTCATTGATATTCTCAGAAAATGCTTGGAGTGGGGTTGCTTCAAAATTATAATATGTACAACTGGGCATTTATATGCACACAAGAGGAATCACAGAAGTTGCTGTAGCTATTTGCAGTTAATTGACGAGGTGCTGCTATTTTTATGCTTTGCATGCAATGTTGCACACAGCTGATATGCTAATAGCACCTTATTAATTAGGCACAATAACTTTACTGATTCCTCTTGTGTTCCCATTTATTTATTTATTTATACACTTGTATAAAGCAAAGTGTTCCGCTTATATACTACCCCATAGCACTTCAAGCATTATCTGGGCTGTTTAAAATTTAATTATGCAGGCTACACCCCCACACCCCCACAAGCTTGGTACATTTTTTACTGACCTCGGAAGGATGGAAGGCTAGATCAACCATGAGCCTGCTACCTGGGATTGAACTCCAGGCCGTGAGCACAGTTTTAGCTGCAGTCCAGCCATTTAATCACCGTGCCACAAGGCTCCTTGCTAGTCTTCCGAATATCTAAATATCTAGTAGGATTTTGGCCAATCAACATGGTGTTTTTAGATATATCTATTTTTTAGTTATGCCGAGAACCATAGTTTTAGGTTGAGACTTGGGAGAAAGAGGAATACTGATCAAATAAATAAATAAATAAATAAATAAATAAATAAATAAATAAATAAATAAATAAATAAATAATGTGATGCCCTAAGCACATCCGATCTCGCCTGATTTGGGAAGCTAAGCAGGGTCGGCCCTGGTTAGTACTTGGATGGGAGACTACCAGTGAATACCAGGTGCTGTAGATGCCTGGAGTAGGAACTGGCAAGCCACTCCAGTATTCCTGCCAATAAAACTCCATGGACATGGGGTCACGAAGAGTCGGTCATGACTGTAACGACGCAACACACACACACAAAAACATAGCAAATATTTAGAGATTTCCTTATACTTGATGAAAAAGATGCCTTAATGCAATAAGACTGCATTGTGAACTGTAAACTGCTGTGGTATTTTTCATTCCTGCACATGAGTGAAAAAAGACACTTAGAATTTACCATCAGCAGCCACCTTAACAAAAACCCTGTGACCCCCCCCAACCCAAAAAAGGCCCCAACCTTCAGTATCCGCACAAAACACGAGAAGATTTTCAATGCTCCAAATACTAGTCTCATGCACAGACACTGTCACAATTCACCCCCTGCTCCCAAAGAGCTAAAATAAAAAAAGCCTAACAACTAAATATTATTGTAATATTGCCCAGTGGGGAGAATGTTGTTGTCTTTTTTCATATGCTCATTCAGGGACTGGGGGGGGGGGAGAGGCCCCCTTCTCCCTTGGGCTTGTCCTCAGTAGCAAAAATCGGTTGCCCACCTCTGCTCCAGCAGTTAAAAGAGAACAGAGTTGTTCTTGAAGGAACCATCCAGGCCCCAGTTCTAGGTGAGTAATATCACCCATGAGGCTAATAACTGCTGATTGCAACTTGGCAAAGCCTGAAAAGAAAAAGAAACAAAGGGATAACCCCACCACCACTGTGAAATTCCACTCGGATAAGTATCCTCCAGTGAAAGGAACAGAACAAGGGAAACGAATTGTGCTCTGTCCACTGAAGATTAAATATTCATCTTCTAACATTAATCATTATAATGCTCTGCAATAAAGTCTAAATGGCATTTCAAATTAAAAAGGTTGGCAGAGTGTCCCCCCCACTTTTTCTTTTGTTCCTAGCAATTAACAAAAAAGCAACAGATTAGTTGGTAGTATTTACTAATAAACCATTCGTCATTGTTAGTTTTAACAGACGGTATGAACAGCTCTGTCCTTCCTTTTGGAGAGCAAAGGGGTTGTTTCAATGCCATGAAAAAGGTATACTTTAGTCCACGTCCGTACACCGGGCTGCTCTGTGAAGACACTTATGAGTTTCTTCACACACTGTTGAGGTGGGAGGAATTGCTGATGTTTTTCTTTTGTGTGTTAAATGCTGCCCCAAAATGGCCACATTGACTGTAACAAAATGACCCCAGCGACCATGGTTAATTTTCATTTATCCTTTAGTTTCCAGTGAGCACACAGCTTGTATAACAGTGTAAATGTGATGTCCCTTCAAAATAACACAACACACAACCATTAATGTCTAAACCGCAGCAGTGTCCTGCAGCTGCCAAAAACATGAACATGATCCTAGGCTGCACCAAGAGGGGCATTGCATCAAGATCACAGGTAGTGACAATACCACTCTCTACTGCCCTAGTGACAAAAAAGATGCAGAGGCCCTAGAAAAAGTGCAGAGAAGAGCCACAAAAATGATAAGGGGACTGGAGGCTAAATCGTATGAAGAACGACTAAAAGAACTAGAAATGTTTAGCCCAGTGATGGCGAACCTTTTAGAGACTGAGTGCCCAAACTGCAATTCAAAACCCACTAATTTTCCGCAAAGTGTCAATACAGCAATGTAACTTGAATACAAGTGGCTGTGAAGGGGTGATGTCGGGTGCCCACACAAAGAGCTCAGAGTGTCACCTTTTACACCCGTGCCATAGTTCGCCAACACTGGTTTAGCCTGATGAAGAGAAGACTGGGGAGGGAGGGGGGCAGATATGATAGTACTCTTCCAATACCTGAAGGGTTGCCACAAGGAAGAGGGCACTGATTTATTTTCAGTTGCACCTGAGGGTATGACATGAACTAATGGGGGAAACTTATCAGAGGGAGAGCCAACCTGGAAATAAGGAGAAATTTCCTGACAGTGAGAGCCATTAAACAGTGGAACAGCTTGCCTCCCAATGTTTTGGGTGCCCCATCACTGGAGGTGTTCAGGACAAGATTGGACAGCCACCTGTCTGGGATGGTATGAGCTTTCATGCCTTGGATAGGGGGTTGGACTAGAAGGCCTCCAAGATCCCTTCCAACCCTATGATGATTCTATGATATAACGTCAATATCTTGGATCTAACAGGTCCATTTGTAATTAATTCCATTCCCCTTGCAATGACAAAGAGGTAACTGCATTAAATTACTGTAACAACAAATGGAAGTGGAGTCCATTCCATATGGAGGGTAACAGGGTGGGAAGCCTGATTTAGGATGTGGATGAATAGGTTGGGATCAGAGTACCAGGGGCTGTTCCCATCCATCTTCATTATCAAACCTCAGTCAAGAAAGATGTTATCAGAAAAACAGCTTCCATCTGTTTTAGCACAGGGTTACTGTTTTGCTTGCAATTAACTGCAAAAGCGCTTGATCCAAACAATTCAAGACACAGTGAGAGGACATATTTTGAATAATACATAGATAGATATCATAAGTCAATGTACCTAATCTAGTTTAGCAATATCTTGAGATGCAATTAAATGTTGATGCATTCTGATGGGAGAATCACCAATAAAGCTGCCAGCGATTATTTCTCCAATGAGAGACCAAGTAGCACATTAGTACATTTCTATTATTAAATTAATCAGCAGATCTGTGGATTTAATTGATCCAAATTATTCCAGTCTGGGCTGAGGTGAGCCACCTTGGGCTCAGCTTCACAGCGTAGCAGTCATAACTCATGCTCTTGTTTTTATTTTGTCAGCCACAGGCTTAGAGGAGCAGCAATCAGGTTACTCAGAGCTGAACAGAAGGCATCTCCCTCACCTTTTCTTATTGCTTTTCCAATTTAACTCTTCTGGCTGATGGGGGGGGGGTGCCATTTATTGCACTACCTGCCAGTCTGGATGAAGCCATGTATTTTAAGACTCAGAAAAGTCTGCTCGGTAAACTGTGTAGGTCTGGGGTCCTCAAAGTTTTCAAACAGCGGGCCGATCCACCACACCCCAGATATCACTGGGGGCCGGACCACAGTCCCCCTCCCCAAAAGTGGGGGACCTTGCTGTAGTCCTCCCACTTTGAATGCCCCACTAGCTAGCATGCTGATCATCTGGGTGGTAGTTGGGGGGAGTGGGAGAAGCGACATAGCCCACTGCTTTGAACTACCTCAGCAATAGAAGCAGCTGCAGAGGCTGGCTTGCTCGCAAAGCAGGGGATAGGTGTGGGGGGGGTCGCAATTGGTCCTGGGGGCCGGATTCAGGACCTTGGGGGGGCGCATCTGGCCCCGGGGCCTTAGATTGAGGACCCCTGGTGTAGGTATTTAACCAATTTCCTATTCTAGAATAATCTGGTTTTTGCAGCATAACTTCCTCCACATGCAAGAATCTCAGACACCACATTTATTTATATTTTAGCTATATTTATATCAGGTAAACTCAAGATGGTACACATGGATCTCCTCCTCCTCCTCCTCACTGCATGATCGCAACAGTCCTATAAGGCAGATCAGGCTGAGAATTCGAGTCCCCAGAGTTCATCATATTAACCATTACACCATTCTGGTTGTCATTCATTAGGAGGACTCCCCGCCTCTGCATGAGCCTTTTTTGGCACTGGTGCCCTCAAACACCTAGCCTGAAATTGTGTACAGTTCTCATTGGGAGAAGGCGTTCTGTCAAGTTGAGAGAGGGCCTAAACCATTTACAGCAGACATGGGGTCACGAAGAATCAGTCATGACTAATGATGCAACAACAACAACAACAACAACAACAACAACAACAACAACAACAACAAATCATAGAAATGGAGATGAGCGCCGCCCCTAGAGTTGGACACAACTAGCATGACTTTACCTTTATATCATAGTTAACACTCATCACGTTACTGAAGGAGAAACTAGAGAGTCTAAAACAGTGTTTTTCAACCACTGTTCCGCGGCACACTAGTGTGCCGCGAGATGTTGCCTGGTGTGCCGTTGGAAAAGCTGAAGAATATCAGCTTTGTGTTCAGCCAAACAGGCCCAGGTTGCGCACTGAATAAAGTATTTTATAATTTTTCATATTTCTGTTTACTATTTCATAATAAAGTAATTATAAAATACTTTCTTTGTGTTTATTTGATTCCTATTCAAGAGAATTACTTTATATATAGTCAATATAGACACAGAGTTAAATTTTTTAACATTTTCTAATGGTGGTGTGCCTCGTGATTTTTTTCATGAAACAAGTGTGCCTTTGCCCAAAAAAGGTTGAAAAACACTGGTCTAAAAGCACGTCTGGCCACTCTCAGAGTTGGCTGGAAAAAATGAACAATTCCTGGAAAATGCAGATGTATGTTTGCAGGCCAAACACATCAAGGGAGAAACAAACTGCCATTTTGACTACGACCCATAAAGAGCAGCAATGGCAGCATGTCCCTCTCAGGGCTGGTGCTAGGGTTTTTTGCACCCTAGGCAAGATCACCTTCTGCCCCCCCTCCCCCCCCCGCCAATCATATTCAAACACAGTACATAAAAAACTCCAGTAGGATTCTGGCCAACAGTTCCTGTTCTCATGATTTCAGATTAAGGCTCCTCACTGCAGATTTGCCAGTGATATCCCATATATAACGCAGTGACCCTAAAAGCCTCTTCCCAGGTACAGGTGTGGCTAAGCACAAGGCAAAGTATCATCCATCTTGTGTTGTACATCTTTGCTGACAACTATTGCAGGAAATTATTCTGAAGGGTATTCTTTCAGCCATTCCCTCAGCTACTTAAACCACCACCATAAGCCCAGCTCTCTTCAGTACCCCCAGCCATCCTCCTGTGAGAGTCTGCTCCAAATCAGAGTAACTGGGAGTACTGATTCTAGGTTCTGGAGCTGGCAGCCTCTTGGCCCCTACTCATCATCGGGGGTGGGGTGGGGGACGGGCTCCCCCCAGGAGCTCAGGGCCTGTGGAGACCCACATCGGCCCCTCCCCGGGCATTTTACCTTGACCCACTCATAGTTACTGCCGGCGCCCAGGGGCTCGATATCGCGGAAGTAGGGGCTCTTTTTCAGTGCCGCCACCACTGTGTCCCTGGTCCTGTTCACTAGCTGGGAGGCCTTCGCCCGCTCCTCCCGGGCTAACTTCAGCCTCTCCAGGACCCGCTTGAGGACCCGGGGGTTCCTCTGGTCCAAGGGGGGCTCGGGGCGGTCCGGGCAGGGAAGGCCACTCTCCCTACCATTCCCTTTGCGCTCCGGGACCGGCCGGGTCTTGGGAAGTGTGCCCTGTTTGCCCGCGCCTGCTACCCTCGCCCCCTGCCCTGGGAGCTTCTTCTCCTCGGTGGGGCCGGCCCTGCCCTCCTCCTCCTCCTCCTCCGGCTCGCTCTCTGCCCCTTGAGGGGCCACATCTTTCTTCTTCTGGCGAGACCCCCGGCCTCTTTGGGCCACTTCTTTTCCCAGCGGGCGGGCATCCCCCTCGAAGGGAAGTGGGCTGGGCGGTGGCTGGAGAGCGGTGCGTCTCCTCCTCCCAGCCCGGCCAGGCCTGTTTCTGGGAAGGGCGCAGCCTGGTTCTGCCCCTGGGCCTCAGCACCGGACTTTGCTTGCCAAGGGTTCTCCGCGGCACACAAGTAGCTTTTTTCAGACTGGAGGCTTGGCTTCCCGCGCTTGGGAAGCGCCCCGGCGTTTCTTCAGGGAAGCTTTCCTGCCCCTCGCCAGCGCCGGCTCTCCATTCCAAAGTGGTGCTTGGGTCTTCGTGCCCCACCATGCCTCATAGCGCCGCTCTTTTTTGACCTCGGAGCCCCGGTGAAAAAGCAAGGCCAAACTCCTCGCCGCAGCGCGGCTTCGGCGAGGCCAGCTCAGCGCCTGTCTGCCGCCTCAGTCTCCCTCGCCCTCCTGGTTAGACAGCCTCCAGAAGTCTGGTCCACAATGGAAGCATTTTAGTTGGGGAGCTGCTCTAATGGTAAGCTGCTCCTTCAGGTTAAAAATCGCGCACCCTAGCTTGCTGGGCAAGGCCAGTTCCCACCGAGAATCAAAACTCTGCACTAGCAAGTAGCTTTTTTCAGACTGACAAAGCTGTTTGGATGAGGCTGGCCAGCGACCCCTCCATTTCAGTGCTCTAGGCAGCTGCCTAGTTCGCCTTAATGGAAGCGACGGCCCTGGTCGCTCTAAGGACAAAGAGAACAAGAAGACTACCCCTGCCACTGGAACTGAACAACAGATTTCATGCTCTCCCTCTAGAACAGTGATGGCGAACCTTTTAGAGAATATTATTGATAATTCCGAGTGCCCAAAATGTATGCTATATATTGTGTCAAAACCTATCACTAATTTCTTTGTGTTTAGCAAAGTGCCAATACAGTAATTTAACCTGTATACAGGTGGCTATGAAGGGGCAATGTTGGGTGCCCAAAAACAAAAAATTTCATTTCGAAATGAAACGAAAAAAAAAAAACGGCTCGTTTCGTGCTCCGTGTTAGTGCCACCCTATTTTAAAGAACATTTGGCACCCGTGCCATAGCTTCGCCATCCCTGCTCTAGAAGTATTTAAGTACTGTCTTTTTGCTTTGTTCATAGCTGTAAGGATAATTTTGAAAGGTAAAGCAACATGTCTGTGACTTCTCGAAAGTTTACATGTTCATAATATTTTTGGATTTATGTTTTGCATATGGAACCTGGAGATGATGTAAATAAATGAAACTTGTATAGAATTAATAAGTTATGGAGTGACCTGGTATTATCACAACGACGAGTATGAAGACACTTAAAATGAAATACCCAGATGAATTTAAAAACAGCTAAGCTTGTGACTGATTATTTGATTTCATTCTGATATTGACCCTTAACAGGAATAATGTCAGCTATGATGAATCACAGAATCAAAACAGTCATAGAGTAACACCTACAATGCAGCTCTCTCCAGCAAAGTCTTAATCTCTGTTACCAAGAAAAACTTCAGTTCTGGAGCAGTTGATCTCAGGAATGTCTTCTTTTAAAAATCAGATCATTGAGGGGGAAAATATAATGGAGTTTTCACACTTCTGAGGAGACTCGATGGCAGGAAGGAAAAAGCCAACACTGTCACCATAGCGACAGAAGCAGTGAAATGTCTCCCTGCCTTGTGCTTCCCTTCAATTGGCATTCTGGAAGATGTGATAAAATCATTTTCAAATACACCATACTGCTTAGGTGGGAAAAATAAATGTGTGAGAACGGCTTAATTTTTCACTCGGATCAACTCTGGAATCTGCTTTTTGCGACTAGACTAAACTATAGTCTGGAAACATGACTTGTTTTGAATCTCACAGACACACTGACTGTGGGATTTTGGGAATGGCAGTCCAACCAATAAGAATTCTATTACATTTTTGCGCTAACATGGAGCTACCATTGTAAATCTCAATGGTGTACTGCCTCAGTTGGCATAGGCATTTGCTCTTGTGTTCTGAGTCACGCAATTCAGAGAACCACAGAAAATGTTGATGGCAGCAGTTGACCACTGAGATTTACACCAAATGCATTATGCCCGCAGGAAAAACTAATAGCAAACTTAGCCAATATTTCAAAGCCCTTGTCTAAACTCTAGAATGGGCAAAAAGTATAGCCACAGATTGGAGTTAACAAAACAAGCCATTTAGTTAACCTTCATCAAACTCCTTTTGGGACAGTGACAGGAGCAGAATGTGGGAATGGCATGGACACAATGTTACATTTTTAAAATAGTAAAAATTTTAAAATAGTAAAAATTTTAAAAATTCACCAATATCATGGTACAGTAGGACCACCGTATCCACTGACTCATTTTCCACTGATTCAGTTATTCACAGTTGGCAGAGAAAAAAAATAAACAATTCATCAGCCGCAAAGCAAGCTACTGTCACAAAGAGCAGCTGTAAAGCAAGCTACTTTCATAAAACAGCAGCCGTAAAGCAATATACCATCACAAACAGCAGCTGTAAAGCAAGCTACTGTGGCAAAACAGCAGCCATAAAGCAAGTTACTATAACAAAACAGCAGTTTTGGGAATATTTCGGTGTTCTCTCTTATCCACGGTTTTCATTATCAACGGGAAGGCTTGGGACCAATCCCCAGTGGATATTGGGGTCCTAATGCAATGTTTTATATTACATCTCAAGTTGCTTTAAAAAGGCCATTTTGGAGGCACTTTGACAGGATATGTTTAAGTTTATACCTAAGGTGTTTTTTCACAAAAGCAATGAAAAGAAATTAAAAAATAATGAACGACGCAACAAGTTGCTTAAAAAAACACCAATGTGTTCATAACAGCAACCAATTACTTTGTAAACACTACAATGAGTACGGAAACAGGAACACTTTAATAATGTTTAATAATGATATACACAGATAATATCAAAGCAAAAAAGGGTGTCGATATTATTTAATAATAGGACTGGGTGGTCAGAATCTCTCTGCCTGAGGTCAGGCTCAAAACCACCCCATATCTATTTTCTCCTTGGGAAATGTGAAATTGAAATTCTGTGCTTTCTTAAGCTTTGAAGAGACCCATCATTTACCCACATAATATAGACTGATAAAAATTAGAGATGGGCACGAAAACGAACAATTTTTCATTTTCATTTTTTCATTTTGTTACGTAACAAAACGGCAAACGAATTTTGTCTCTAAAATGAAACGAAACGAACAGAAACACCGGAAATTTTGTCGTGCGTTTCGTTTCCGTTACTGCAATATGAGTGAATTGCTTAAAATCCTAAAAAAAATCACAAAAAATGAAATAAATGGTAACGAAAAGAACGAAAACAAAAATGATTTTTTTGCAAAAATTCACGAAAAACGGAAACGAACCGAAATGGACCCTCCAAACGACAAACGAAATGCAATTTTTTTTGATTCGTGGCCATCTCTAATAAAAATATCACGGCTTTCATCATTCTGCCAAACTTGTTACCTTGCATTGTCTCTTCCATGAGACTTTAGGAAATTCATGTCTCGGTATCTGGACAGGAATGCAACAAGCTGGTCATTTGTCCTGTGACATGATAGGAGGAAAGAAAGTCCAAAGTTAGCCAGAAATATCAGTAACTTGATCATAGAAATTCAGTTTTGCCAAGAACCATTCACCTAATCAATAGTGAGGATTCCCCCTGGGCAGAAGACTCTTCCTCTCTCTTTACATTCCTGAGAAGAAATATTCAGTCGATACATACATCTCCAATTTATTCATCAGATCTTAAAGACCCCCTCCTTCCACAGGAATGCAGTCTGCAACATTATGAAAAAAATATTTTTAAATGAATTGCACTGTATTTCGGAAATCATTCGAGATGTATGTAAACGTTAGCTCAATCTTTTACGATGGTTCTCAGTTAATAATATTTTTATTTCATATTTGAGTAGAATTTAATGGAGCAGTTTATCTGTAAAAAAGAAAGGGAGAAATGAACTACATTAGATGGTTCATTTTACGATGCTCTCAACTGCGATGCCTCCAGAAACCAGAGCACTGTTTATAGTGCCAGGGAAAAAAACCACACATGATGTTGGGAGGGTCCTGTAAGACCATCAAGTCCAACCCCCTGTTCAAGTCAGGAATACAAATAATAAGATGTCTGCCAGGAGGTTCTCTAAATGTATATGTGCAGTGCAGCACTCACCACCACCTGGTATAATTGGTTCCATGAGACTAGTACTGTAACTTGCAGTACTGTGTTTGGAGACCATACTTCTATTAATAGGTTTGGCCTTTTTTGTCGACGCATCACACTGATGGCTCATTTTCAACTTGTGATCTACAACGATTCCAAGATCCTTCTTGTTTGTAGTACTGCTGAGCCAGGAACCTCACATCTTGTAACTGTGTGTTTGGTTTCTTTTTCCTAGGTGCAGTACTTTGCATTTATCCCTGTTGAATTTCATTCTGCTGTTTTTTAGGCCAGTGCACAAGTCTATCCTAGATCATTTTGAATTTTGTTTTGATATTCCAGGGCATTAGTTATTCCACCCACTTTTATTTCGTATGGAAATTTGATTAGCATTCCTAGAACCCTGATCCAGGTCATTAATAAAAATGTTGAACAGCACTGGGCCCAGGACTGAGCCCCAGAAGTACCCCAATTGTTACTTCCTCCCCAGTATGAGAAGGAGGCATTACTTATCACCCTCTGAGTAAGATTCTGCATCTAACTGTCTATCTATCTGACAGTTGTTCTGTCCATCCCACCTAGTTACCTTGCTACTTAGAATATTAAGGGACACTTTGTCAAAAGCTTTGCTGAAGTTAAGATGTACTATGTCTACAGCATTTCCTCTGTCAGGGAGGTTACCCGATCTAAAAATGAGATCAGATTAGTCTGGAAGGTTTTGTTCTTGATAAATTCATGTTGACTTGTGGGAATAACAAGACGACATATCTGGTCCGAGTGACCAGAATGCTCTCAGCTCATGCTGCTTCTCCCCACTAGCCCGGGCTGAGTCTTTTTATTAGGAGTGGTAAACAAGACATCATTTAAAATCAACTCTTCCTTCTTCTGGGCTTCTTCAACTCTTCAATACAAGTAAAAGGTGGAGGGAATCGACTCCCTTCAAAAGCAAACATGGATTGGGACTTTCAAAATGAGCTATAGCCAAATTGGTCTCGCAAAAAGTGCCACTGAGAAAGAAAAGCGCCAGCATGTCCTGGGGAACACTCAGGTTTTTAGAGTGACTTTCCAGCTATGAACCTCCACACCCCACTCCTCAAGCAAAGGGACAATTCTCTTGCCCGTGGAGCCCACTGGGACCCATGTTTGCTGGTAGAACACATATAAAAGGGACCCATAAAAAGTACTTAGGCCACAGGGGTCGGGAACGTATCCAGATGATCCAGACTGCAACCCCAGCCTCCGTCACCCGAGCTATGCCAGCAAGAAGCTCATAGATGTTGCAGTCCAATATCATTATGGGAGCACATCGAAAGCTACCCCTCCGGTAACAGCTTGAAGCAAGAGAGGGGAAGATGCATCCAGGCGCTGAATGAGGCCCTCATGGCTTTGGAGATGACCATTCTCATCCCCATGACACAACAGTTTTGTGGTTTCTCCACTTATGTGTGGTTTACCATTATACTAGTGTGTATAAAGATTCATGTGTTTGAAAGACTTGGTGGAAAAGTAAAACTATGACATCTGTAACATTTTGACCGTTGCCCACAATCCCCTTTCAAAAGCAGCAGCAACTCCTTTAAACAAGCTATCTACACAGTAAAACAACCCCCCTCGCATGGGTTGGGGATGGAATCCAGGGATATAACAGCAATTCTGCTTAGCAGCTCATATTTACAAACTTTCAAAGCCTCTGAACCAGCAGCTCTTTATTACTACGATGAATAACTGACAAGTTAACCACTGACTAAGACCAGCCTGGCTGGAATGTCTATCAATCAACCCAAATGGCTAGATTCCTAAAGTTGGACACCTTCCTTTGATGTACACTCATGTGAGCATTAAAAGTCACCCCGGGTTACCATTTGCATCTCAATTTGGCATCCTCCGTAGATATGAAAGAAAAAAAGAAAAGACAGAGAGATGGAGCTCTTCCTCCAGTGAAAAGCTGTGCTGATTTTCACATTTGCTGCTTCGCTGCTTCACCATCTTGGTATGTATGGAGGAAGGGAATTTACTTAACAATCTTTCCACATGAAAAAGTCTCAATGGATCATGTCTTAGGGTGGGTTTATAGACATATGTACATGGACATGCTCAGACAATCTTTTCAGTGATATTATTTTTCTGGTTTTGTTTACTCCAAGAATAAATGTAACATTTAATCATTTATGTGTCAGGAGTCTGAAAGTTGAGTCATGGCTACTGGACTTCTTTTTTGAGAGATAGAAACCTTTCGCTGCTCATCCAAACACCTTCATCAGTCTGAATACAGCTAGTGCGAATCCTCCATCTTACAGTCAGCTTTGACCTCTTGTCACCCTGGTCTGAATTAGGCTCATAAGATGAACAATGGTCTGAATAGGCTCGTTAGGGAGACAATAGTATCCATAGCCTTAAGGTGAACAATGGCCTAAGGTGCTGAAACCTATCAAGAATGGGCCGTTAGCTATGGCCTTGGTGGTGAAGGGTTTTTGATTTGTCTGGGTACTCTGATAAGTAGCAGATAGACTATGCCTGAGGCCGCCACCTCTGTTGAGGGAGGGGGTTTCAATGCTCACATGAATGGCTTCCCTTACTCCTCTCTCAAACCACCTCTCTTCTTTGTCTAATATGTGCACATCCTCATCTTTGAAAGTGTCCTTTGTCCTTCCAATGAAACCTCAAATGAAAAATACTACTCTTATCTTGTTTTTAGGAAATACAGCTGATTGAAATTTGTTTCAAGTGCGTAAACCAGGCCTGCCCAAACTTCGGCCCTCCAGATGTTTTGGACTGCAACTCCCACAGTCCTTTGACATTGGCAATCTAAGCTTAGAATTCTGGGAGCTGTAGTCCAAAACATCAGGAGGGCCGAAGTTTGGGCAGGCCTGGCGTAAACTAAAACATGTCATGCACCTGCTTTCCATGTGACATGTTTTAGGTTCAACCTCTGGAGCTTCCAAGCAGGGTGAGGAAAGAGTCCCAGAGAGCAGCTGCTTTGGTGTTGCCAAAATTAGGCACAACCTCAGTCCCCAACACCACATGCAGCTTCCCCAGAGATCCAATCCTTCTTCCCCTTAACATCAATATTTAGTGATTTCCTAATTTCCTTTTAAAAAAATATTTCCATTGTAAAAAGGTAAAAGTCCTCTCCTTTTAGCGGCAGTAAGATCTTGAAGCTAGAAGGTAGAATAGGGTGGTCTTCTGAATCCCACCCACCCTTTTGCTCTGCTCATGCCTCAAATGCATCTTCACAGGCTGTCGGAAATACTGTGATGGGGGGTTCCTGCATGGTAGGGGGTTGGACTGGATGGCCCTTGATGTCTCTTCCAACTCTATGATTCTATGATTCTAACTGTAGCCAAGATTTACAGAAAATAATCTGGAAGGACAGCAAAAATGGGGCCAGCCTGGCCTCCTATGGGAGAGAGTTCTAAGGTTTGGGTGCAGTGACAGAGAAGGCTCTGTCCTTTGTCACCGCCAAGTGCACCTGTGAGAGTGGTTGCACTGATAATCTGAGAAACCAGGTAAGTTCATAAAGGGAGATCTGACATAGAGGGAGATCATGGTGCACAAGCAGGCGACTGCTAATGATGGGGAAGTGTTGCTGACAATGGAAAACACAGCTGCTCTCAGCTGTCCTCACTGCAAGGAGTTCAGGAAATCACATGCAGAGTAACTACTTGTAAATCTCCTGTGCTCTTCAACATTTATATGAGGATGCTGGGAAGGGTCATAAGGGGGTATGGAGCTTCGTGTCACCAATATGCGGATGACACTCAGCTCTATATATCCTTTCCATCTTCTGCAGTGGATGCCGTTCCGTCCTTTGAGCGCTGCTTGGTGGCCGTCTCGGATTGGATGGGGGATAATAGGCTGAGGTTGAACCTGGGCAAGATGGATGTCCTGTGTGGGGGGGGGCCCTGGTGTCTGCGGGTTGGGGAACTTTTGGGAGGGTGACCCTCCCCATGAAGGATGAGGTCCGCAGTTTGGGTGTTCTACTGGACCCGGTGCTTACCATGGAAACCCAGGTGGCGTTTGTGGTCCGTTCAGCTCACTACCAACTACAAAGGATTGCCCAGCTATGGGCCTTCCTTGACATCAGGGCGTTAACTACGCGGGTTCATGCACTTGTAATCTCGAGAACAGAATGTAGTGCTCTCTACGTGGGGCTTCTGTTGAGGTTAATGCAGAGATTGCAGCTAGTGCAGAATACAGCTGCCAAACTTCTAACAGGTCAAAGAAGGCATCAACCTATTACCCCCGTGCTGTCAGCTCTGCATTGGTTGCCGGTATGCTACCGCATTGACTTCAAGGTTTTGATGTTAACATACAAAGCTCTAAACAGTTTGGGACCTCAGTATCTGACAGAGCAGCTGCTCCCAAGAAGAACTGCCAGGATCACCCGTGATAGCCAGGCAGGACACCTGGGAATCCTAACCCCAAGGGAGGTCTGGAAAGTTGTAACAAGGAGTAGGGCCTTCTCGGTGGTTGCTCCTCAGTTATGGAACCACCTACCCCCTGAAATTCGGCTGGCACCCTCACTTCAAATTTTTAAAAAACTGTTGAAGACCTAGTTGTATAAAATGGCCTTTCCTGATCTCTCAAACATCCAATAAGACACCATTCATTTTACCGCTTAACTTCTCTCTCTCTCTCCCCCCCGTTTTATCCTGCCATTTTTATCTTCCTTTTAGCTTAATTTTAGATTTTTGTTGTTGATTTGTGTAAATTTTGTTTTATTATGCTCCTTGTATTTTATTTATTTATATAATTTATACAATTTATATGCCACCCACTACCCAAAGGTATTTTGATTTTTAAAATGTATTCCTTTGTTAATTGTCACGTGATTCCATGTTGTAAACCGCCCAGAGTAGCCCTAGGTCTAGATGGATGGTATAAAAGTCAAATAAATAAATAAATAAATAAATAAATAAATAAATAAATAAATAAATGACAGAAGTATCCTACGGATGTTCTTCACTTTATTTGCAAGTAGACCATAGCTGGTTTTTGTTTCTTTTATAGTTACAATGTAGGGGCTCACAATTCAAGTGTGTTTTCTACCACAGATCAACAATGTTTGGCATTCTGAATTTTGGAATAAAAGTACAGCTACTGTTAGTTCAGTTAACGTTTCAATAACATTATTTTTTGCTAATGACAAAGCAAATGTAGTCTTCACAATAATTAAGTATTTTTGAGGGGATCAGACATGAAACAAGACAAAATGGAAGCAAAATAAAAAATAAAGACAACTAAAACATTGTGGCACTTTAAAAGACAAACTGCTATATTTTAATGTGAGCTTTCATGGACACAGTCCATCTCTTCTGACTTCTATATTTTTGGGGGGGGGTGGCCACCTTGGAAGTATAACTGTAAATAACATTTTTAAAACAGAATTTTCAATTCTCTGGTTAACGATGACAAATGTACAGATGGCATTATCCACTAGTAACTGCATGAACCACTGAAAATATACGAGGTGGGGAGACAAAAAAGCTGCTCTATGGAAAGCACAGTGTGCGATTATGGGGGATGAAGGTCAGAACTGTGTGCTCTTCAGAAGTACTGAACAAATACTTCAAAATGAGCACCATCTGTGCTTTCTGGACAGCAGTGTTTGTAAGCAAGTACTGGACCAGCCATTCCCGATTGCCTCATTATCCACTTATTCCAAAATGAGACCAGGAAAGGAGACCTTTGAAGACAGGTGCAGCTCTACTGGTCGCCTGGTCTACCTCCTGTGGACGGCTGTGATTTTCATCCCCTCATGAACTGCCAGGGAGAGTGGAAGGATGGAGCTCTTTGGCACTTTGGATGACCTAACTGTTGTGTTCTTTCCTCTTTGTAATGGCAGATTCATGGTTGCCTTTTGGCTGACACAAAAACATGAACCCACTCCTCTCACCACCATGTTTTGCTTGGGAAGGAAAAAGGTAAACATGGATCCAATTTTTCCGTGTATACAATGCTACTTTTTTCTAAAACCATGACAAAAAATTAAGGGGCGCTGTATACATGGAAGTAAGCCTTTCCTAGGGGTGGGGGTGGAGGAGAGCCCAACTCATTTTGCTGTTTCCCTCCAGAGTCTGTTTTTTGCAGGATCGGGCTCAGTCTTTCCTTGAGTTCTCCTTTAATTTCCCTGTTCTAAACACTCCTCCTGGTTTGGTGGGCTTGTTTTTTGCAGGATTGGGCTTGAGCAGCCCATTAAGAAATGCACTCCCAGAAAGAAAAGAAAAACACCCCCACTTTTAGGCATGAAAAGGTATTTCTTAATGGCCTGCTCAAGCCTGATGGAGCTTGATCCTGCAAAAAACAAACCCACCAAAGAGGAGAGGAGTGTTTAGAACAGGGAAATGAAAGCAAACAAAGAGGTGGGGGTGGGGGTTTTGGTGGAGGAGAACTCAAGGATTTATCAATTTTATTTATTTGGGGGTCTAGAAAGTGGGGGGCATCTAATAAACGGCAGCATCTTATAGACAGAAAAATATGGTATGTTCTACCACTTTCCCAAGACCTGAAGGTCTGACTTATAGAATAAAGGCTTGTTCTTTTCTGCCCCAGGAGGCAGGATGGATCTGAATGGTTTGGGGAAATTCTCAAAAGTAAGGGCAGTTTGACAATGGAACAAGTTATTTAGATGGGTGTTGGGAATCAGTTGTTGCAGGTCTTCAGATAAGGCTGGTCATCCATATTTTAGTGAAGCTCTTAACTGCCCACATAAAGAAGGTGGTTGAACTAAATGATCTTGCAATATTCTCTCAAATTCTATTCCTATTGGTCAGCCTTCCTCCCAATGTTATCCCCTCCAAGTGTGTTGGCCTACCACTTTGATAAGCCTCAGGTGACCTAAGCAGTAGTCAAGGACAATGGGAATTGTAGTTCAGGACATGTGGAGGGACATTGGGGAATCCTGATCAAATTTGTCTAGTGCCGTTTCTTTTCTCTTATGTGAGGATTTATATCTTAAGAAAATAGGAAGCTGCCTTAAACCATAACAGGCCATTGGCCCAACCTGCTATTTGCTGAAAATAATTGTGAGAAATCCTTGGTCTGACCTTGTTTTGGATTTCAACTCCTTCAGTTCCTTTCCACTTGCCATAATGGCTGCAGATTTTGGGAGGTGAAGTCCAAAATGTTCCCCAACTCTGGCCTACCCTTTCTGGAAGTGGCAATTTATGAATCCAGGTAGGATTCTTTCCTAGACCTAATTAGAGAAGCTGGGTATTGAACCTAGCTCAGCTGTGCTTCTTTCTGCTTTTTCATGAGTCACACTATTGCCCCACTGACTCCAGAACTTCGCTTCTGTCTGGCAACTGTCTAAGGCTGTGGTCACACCTGAATTTCGATCCTGATCTTCGGAAGGTCTGGCTTTTCCTCTTCGTCCCATCACGTGATTGAATATCCGGGACAGGATTTTCCACGTCCAAAGCTGCTTTTTTATTTTAAAGTGCAGTTCATCCCCCCTTGGCCAGCAGGTGGCGCTAGCATTTGAAAAAACCAGACCACTTGGCTTGGGGGAAATTAAAAATTGTCGGACTGGAAAGAGCTTCCTGTTACTCCGATATGGAGGGAAATTTAAAAAAACCGCACCGATCGGCCCCAGGAACAGCCGGTCGGTGCTATGGAAAAAGAAAGAAAAAGAAACCCGGATCATCTGCGTGGTCCCACGGTGTCTCCTCCTTAAAAGCTGGATTTTCAAAGCGAGGCAAAAAATTCCCAACCTCCTCGGTAAGTCACCTCGCTTAAAGGGGCATTACCGGGTTTTCTTCTCCCCCCCCCCAAAAAAGCCTGGTGGCCGTGGGGACGGCATTTTTAGACACGGGTTATCTAATAATTTAAACTGCTTTTAAAGGGACGTGGGACCAAGCCCTTTAAGTCAAGATCCATTCATCTTGCAATGTTACTCTTCTCCTTGAGATGGAGTTCTTCCCCTTTCTCCTCTCAAAAAAGAAGTGTTTTTCTTTCATGACTCCATCTGCCCCTTTCCTCACCTTCTCCTTCTGGAGGGGTGGCAGGAATAGAAAGGACAAAATAACCTCCTTGATCCAGACCTCGGGGCATCTTAGGGTACAGTTTAAATCAATTTACAACAAACAAGGATATTGTTTCTTCTTGCCAACAAATTCAGAACAGAAAGAAGCTTCAGCTCTGGAGCATGGCTAATAACTAAATGCATCTTATGACAGTTCTAAACAACTCCCATGACTTGCATTTTTTTTTGCTTTGACCTTTCCTTAAAGTTTCTATCGAGCCCATCTGGAATACATAAATAGATCTTCTTTAAAAAAAAAACCCCAAACAATTGAGGATTTGTTTTATTTCTCTGCAACTTATAATACCTGTGCTGTCCTCTGATGAACTGCCGAGGCAGTGAGTGGCTCATGGCTTTACATCAGGCTGTTTCCCCCTCCATTTAGCTTGGCTTGGTCACTGTGGCTGACAGTTGCTCCCTTGATGGGTATGGATCAAGGGTTTTTTTCCACTAAAGCCTCCCAGAACCATGGCGGTGGAATTCCAGAGACCAAAACTGGAACCATTACATGCAAAACATATGCTCTACCATTATGACTTCTGGCTAAAATGCCCCCCCCCCCCCATTTTAGCAAGCTCAGACTTTTCAGCTTGACATCTACAGAACAGAACTTTTGTAGGCTAAGCACATGCTCTACCACTTCTTAGCTGAATTCCCTCCCAAACACATGAAATTGCCTTAATACCAAACCATACTCTTGGTTCATCCATCCTAGTGTCACTTATTTTCAGTGGCAGCAACTTTCACAGAGTTGCAGGAGGAGATGTTCACCATTACCCGCAAACACCAAGGTGAAGAACTTGTGTCCCCCTCCAATGTTTAGGAGCACAGCTCCTACAGTCCCTTAATACTGGCAGTGCTGGGTGGATCTGAATACAAATTGTACGTCTAGACACTTGATCTGTTTAAGCTGGAGACGCTGGGCAGTGAATTTGGGACATTCAACAAACAAAGGATGGAGTCTACTATTTGTCTGTCCCCAATTAAAATGCTTCTTCTAATTAACATGGTCATATTCTAATTAACATGGTCAAGGGCCTTGGCCCACAACATCCAACACTGTATATTTTGAATGCAGCAGTTCTCCACTTTCTGAGACAGAGATATTTCTCATTACAAGCTCCTTTGTTTAACTCAAGAGTGCTGAACGGGTGGCTTTTCAAATGCTATTGGATTATAACTCCCATCGTCTCTCGTTACTGGCTACGTCAGGAATCCAGCAGCCTCTGGAGATCGAGATATTTTCACTCTTGTTGCAGCGCGAGCTTTTGGGGACTGAATTTATTGTAATGTTTGACCACAACCTATCACCGCATCCTCTTTTGTATGGCTGTCACATGCCCAGCTGTATCAGATTGGTCTGTACCAGAAACAGAATGGTGGCCTACAGACATCTTGATCTGCATTCAGAAAAGACCCTTCTGGCACCCCATCTTTTGCACACTGAAAGAGTTTAGAAAGGGATTTGTCCCTACCTGATGGGATAGTCAGCAGCACTCAGGTTAATGAAGAAGTCCCATGGCCAGTCTTTCATCTCCATTAGATCTTGCATGCTTTGAAGATAAGTGGACAACAGGCTTGCTCCTCCCCAGATGGTAGCCATGCGCCAAGAGGTGATTCGCACATTTGGGTACTGGCTTGCAAACTGGATGATTTGCCGGTGGAGATAATTGGAACGCTTTGAGGGAAATGAAAAAAAGAAGAAGAAGGATAAATTTTTGACTCATGGGTATGCATAAGCTGATGGCCACATTTCCATCTTTAAGTGCATTCCAAATTTCTTAATGCACATGGAAGCCTAAGGAAACAAGAAGGGAAAATGTATACGGAAAAAATGTCCTACCCAGTTAAAGAAAAAGGCAGCAAAATCCTGTTTGTGTTCCAAACAAATCATGCATGGTGTACCAGAGATGGAAAATATTACTTTTTAAGACTACAGCTCCCAGAATTCTTCAGCAAGAATTTCCACCAACCAGGACAATCTGGAAACTGTATTCTGAGAAAGTAAACTTTTTAATCTACGTAAATCATCAACTGTCAGTCTGGAACCCAACAGTTATTACAGTATAAATGTCCCTCAACATTCTACATGCCAGCTGGAACCAATAGGAATTGCCATCTAAAATATCTGGCAGCTAGCAGGTTGCCTACCCCTGGAATTCATACTTGCCGTAAAGTACATTGTGAGAAAACCCACATTGCTTTCCATTGAAAGGGCCAGTTGTGCTCAAACAGAGTTCTTTTATTCTCTTCTACATGAACTCAAATATTGCCTACTCAGTGTACAGCAGAAAGTGTCTCATTAAGGGTGCCAGGGAGTTTGCTGTTTTCCCAAATAAACTAACGTACTGTAATTTCAGTTCTGTTCAGTTCATTATTATGGTCCTTAGATGAACCATACCAAGAAAAACAAACATTTGCAAATTTCCAATTTCCAAATACTTCATAAAAACATGTAACATTAAAAGGTAATTTAGTACCTAGTTAGTGGGGAATGTCTAAGACTTGAGTATCATCTTACCAAATCTGGCTATGTGATAAGTCTTCTCAGGGTCTATATCAGAAACAAGAAGTTCAAGTCTATTTTTTTTCTGAGTAGCCAGGTGTTTTTAAATCCATGGGGTGACAATCCTCTTTTGTGCCACCTCGTGCAGTGGGCAAGTGAACAACATGTGCTATAAAGTTTCAACCTCCCTTAAGGGACAGGTGCAAAGCCTTTCAGCGAAAGGGATATCCTTGAACTTCCCTTCAAGCAATGCAGACAGGAGGCCAAGGTGAAGACTCTTCTACCCTTTTACTTCCAGAAGTGCTAAACAACTTGCAGGTTCCAATGTTCCCTCTAAGGCATGCATGCCTCAACCCCCTCTGTGCAGGGCTTTCCCACCCCCATGCACTGTTTTTGTTAAGGTCACAATGGAACTCACAGAGATAGAGGGGTTTTGAATGCACAAAAAAGGGACCAAGACAACAAGAATTAAAATTAGGGGGTATGTTGGCCCTTACCATAATATTTCAAGAATATTTTTTATTCTGGAAAGGTCAGTTTGATGTTCTATATCCTCAATTCTCTGCTTTATTTATTTATTTATTTATTTATTTATTTATTTATTTATTTATTTATTTATTTATTTATTTATTTATTTATTTATTGTTGTTGCTGCTGATGCGTTGCTTGATCTATCCCATAAGACAAGAGCACCCAAGGGGAAAAGGCAATATAGCTCTGGATAGACCTGACCCAGTTGGATTGAAAAGCGAATAGATATTGTGGGTTTAGATATTCCTTAAGCCACATACATGTAGATACACAGAATACTAACCCAGACTCCAAATTGTAGGCAACCTCCAATCTCACCCTGGCATTTGACATGCATCTAGGGACGTATAAGATAGTTCTTAAACATTTAAATAGTGCAAGATAGGGGGCTAAGCAGCCTCAAGAACGAACAATATACCGTATATAACAGAAGTGAGTATACCCCCTCACATTGTGTAAATATTTTAGTATATCTTTTCCTGTGACAACGCTGAAGAAATGTCACTTGGCTATAATCTAAAGCAAAGAGTATACAGCTTCTAAAACAGATTAAATTTGCTGTCCCCTCAAAATAACACAACCGTCCAGAGTTCCCGCTGGGAAATGGGGCGGTATACAAGTGTGAAAAAATAAATAAATAATAAATAGCACACAGCCATTAATGTCTAAGCTGCTGGCAACAAAAGTGAATACACCCCTAAGTGACAATGTCCAAATTGGGCACAAAGTGTCAATATTTTGGGTGGTCACCATTATTTTCTAGCAATGCTTAATCCTCTTGAGCACAGAGTTCACCAGAGTTTCACAGGTTGCCACTGGAGTCCTCTTCCACTCCTCCATGACAATATCACAGAGCTTGGTGGGTGTTAGAGACCTTGCACACCTCCACCTTCTGTTTCAGTATGTCCCAAAGATGCTCAATAGGGTTTACGTCAGGAGACATGCTTGGCCAGCCCATCACCTTTACCCTCAGCTTCTTTAGCAAGGCAGTGGTCCTTTTGGAGGTGTGCTTGGGGTCGATATCATGTTGGAATATCGGCCCAGTCTCCAAAGGGAGGGCATCATGCTTTGCTTCAGTATATCACAGTACATGTTGGCGTTCATGGTCCCCTCCATGAACTGTAGCTCCCCAGTGCCGGCAGCACTCATGCCGCCTCAGGCCATGACACTCCCGCCACCATGCTTGACTGAAGACACAACACACTTGCCTTGGTACTCCTCACCTGCTTGCTGCAGCACACCTTGACACCATCTGAACCAAATAAATTTATCTTGGCCTAGTTCCAGAAATCCATGTCCTTAGTCTGCCTGTCTACAGCAAACCGTACGTGGACTTTCTTGTGCATCATCTTTAGAAGAGGCTTCCTTCTGGAAGGACAGCCCTACAGACCAATTACATGCATTGTGTGGCATATATGGTCTGAGAACTGACAGGCTGACACCCCCCCCCCCCCCTTCAGCCTCTGCAGCAATGCTGGCAGCACTCATATGGCTATTTCCAAAAGCCAACCTCTGTATATGATGCTGAGCATGGGCACTCAACTTCTTTGGTCAACCACGACAAGGCCTGTTCTTAGTGGAACCGGTCCTGTTAAACTGCTGTATGGTCTTGGCCACTGTGCTGCTGCTCCGTTTCAGGGTCTTGGCAATCTGGTTATAGCCTCTAGGCCAGGCATGTCCAAAGTCAGGCCCGGGGGCCAAATGTGGCCCGTTTTCAAATTCTGAGCAGCCCGCGGCCTCTTCTCCCCATTGGCTAGGCCTGTCATGCATCCCTGCCAGCTGGCCCCTCCCCATACCGGAGGGAGATGTCAGCTTGCAGTTTTACAGTTTGCCTGACCTTCCTGCCACTGTCCACCACCACCCGGCACCTGCCCAGCCTACCCGCCCCCAAATGTGTTGCAGCAGCATCCTCTGCGCTTCCTTACCTTTCCTAGAAGCTTGTGCAAAGTCCAGCCGGGGGGGGGGGGCAAATGCAGCTGAATGGTCGGCCCCCACACATTTTCACCTCACCAAATCTGGCCCTCCTTGCAAAAAGTTTGGACCCTCCTGCTCTAAGCCATCTTTATGTAGAGCAACAATTCATTTTTTCAGATCCTCAGATAGTTCATTATCATGAGGTGCCATGTGGAAGTTCAAGTGACTAGTATGAGAGAGGGAGAGCAGTAACACCAAATGTGAGAGTGCAAGCAATCTTGGCTTTCCCTGTTTGGAAGGGTGTAACATTAACAGGTCTCATGACACCAGGGAGGGAAAACGACTACTTGGGCCCAATTTGGACATTGTCAATTAGGAGGGTCCTCACTTTTGTTGCTAGCAATGTAGATATTAATGGCCGTGTTGTATTATTTTGAGGGGATAGCACATTTACACTGTTATACAAGCCATATGCTCACTGCTTTACTTTGTAGCTAAGTGTCATTTCTTCAGTGTTGTCTCATGAAAAGATACACTGTACTAAAAAAAAAATTACAAAATGTGAGGGGCTGTACTCACTTCTGTGATATACTGTAACAACTGGGCTAATGTTTGGGGCTGATAAAGTTTAAGAATGGCCAGAAGAAAGATTTCGCCTTGAGAGTGATGGAATTTTGGTATGCTATTTGCAGCTGTCCTTGATCTGCTGTGCATTTACTATGCTGAAAACTACAGCCTGAGTTCTGGAGAACTACCCCAAGGTATTTGAAGTTGTTAACTTGCTTGGTGTGGTGGCCATTAATAAACCAAGATTGAGTCTTTGGCCTGTGTCCAAAGATCATCTTGGTTTTCAGATAGCTGTTAGGGACTAATTTTAATAATACAAGGGGAGCTTCCCAAGGGTCGTCATTGACCCAACAGGGGTTATGGAAAGTATCACTATATTGTCAGCATATAGTAATGCTGGCACTATCCTGTTACCAACTCTGTGAGGACAGAGGTCAGGGGTATTGAGCCAGCTAGATAAATTATTTATATAGGAAATGCATAGTGCTGATGCTAGTAGGCAATGTTCTATGTGTTTGAATGGATTTGGTAAGATGCCAGTGTCTACCGCATCTGACTCTCTGAGTCACCCATCTTCTTAATAAGATGTAGATTAATTAGCAATTAATCTATCATGGATCTCTCTAACTTGAAACCCGCTTGTTCTGTCCTAATATTTTCTTGTTCCAACCAGTCCAAGAGTTTGTTCATGAGGTTCTTTGCATATAGCTTACTTCTAATATTCAGTAAACTATTCAGACAATAGTTTGATGAATTCTTTCTTTTACCTTTTTTATAGAATCGAACTGTTATGGACATTTCCCCATGAATTCGGGATATGCCTGGTGTCATCAATATGTGTAAAGAGAGGTGCCAGAAAAAAGATCCATCTCTTTACTTTAGAAATTTATGGCCATCTTACCCAGCAACCAGCTCTTTCTAATGGTAAAATTGATATACTGTATCTGGATTCTAAATGTATCATGTTAAATTTAGATTCCAGGAAATCATTGTCTGGGCCCATGTGAGCATTTAGGTCTCCACCTAACGGCCTGTACACAGTTTTCTGGGCCTATCTAGTTCTCCTCAAATTCTGCTTTTCTACAAGCAGGGGGGAAGGGTAGCCAGCTGTCTCAGAGAAAGGTTCATAATGGATTTCACCTTCAAAGCAGCTGAGACAAGACCATCCAGTCCTCCTTTCAATCTGCAGATTCCTGGAGGAAAAGTCCATCACAGGTTACAAACCATGAGGGAGATGTATCATCTCCAAGCTTAAAACCGGGGTACCTCAAGGACCAGATGCAGGGGAGTGGTATCTGGAGACAGATATCTAGTTTCGTCCACTCCCAGACACATCTGGCAGGGCCACTGTGAGATACAGGAAGCTGGACTAGATGGGCCTTTGGCCTCATCCAGCATAGCTCTTCTTATGTTCTTATGTTTATGTTCCCCAGTCCCCACCCTGGTATTGCATTTACCATAAAGGAACTGAAACCACCTACTACCAGATCCCCAGCAGCCCACGTTTCTTACAGAAATTAAATCAGGCATGTCCAAACTTCGGCCCTCCAGATGTTTTGGGCCACAACTCCCACAGTCCTTTGCCATTGGAAATACAGGCTTGGGTTGTGGTCCAAAACATCAGGAGGGTCGAAGCTTGGACATGCCTGAATTAAATCATAATTATGGCAAAAGAAGAAGTTGTCAGGGGAATGAGAAATACATTGTGCCTAACCTGACACACATTCCATGATAATTCAACGGAGATGGCAGATTTCTGATAGTTTTCAGGACTGCACCACCATCCCACCTGTGTATCTGATCTCCAATTACTTTCCTGATCTTTTATTTCATGAACTTCATCTGAAATAATGTCATGAGTTAGATGATTGTCAGTGATGCCTCAGTTGGTAACCATGGGTGGTGGTGGATGTATGGTTACAATACTTGCATTGAGGAGAATTTTACATCAATTGCTAATCTCAGTCTTTCAGGGCTGTAGAGGGTGAAACACCACCTCTTCTATCAAGTTAAACACATCTCCCAAGTGCACAAGGCATGGGTATTACAGCAGAGATGGCCGTCTCACGCGGAAGTTGATAGCTCACACTCGCCAAGGGAGACAGAACTATCAGGCTCACATATATCCTCTAGAACTTAATATGATCCCTCCAAGAAGTCCTATGTGATTTATTCCAAGGCAAGTGAGTTGGATCATGTCATTTATGGCTAACTTATATCCTACTGCTACCCGTGGTTCTAATCTAAGCATAACCAGTATATTTAGGGTTGCAGTCTAAGACTGCCTACACTGTGTGATGTTATTTATTTACTCTGTGTGTGGAGAGGAGCAGGGGAGGCCACCCAAACAAATGTCAACAAATTTCAATAGCTGGAGTGTCACAAATTAACCAATATACCTCAGAACTCATGTGCAAACACTGGGGAATCTGAGTCAGAACTTGAAAATGGCCTCCTTCACAAGATGAGCAGGAGAGACTGGCCTGAAAACCAAGCAGAGCTACTGAAGCCCTTCTTGATTCCGGTGAGCAACTCAGGATGGGCGGTAGAACTGTCCTGAGACATTTTTCTGCTTGAAGTGAAAGGAAGGAAGGAAGGAAGGAAGGAAGGAAGGAAGGTAGAGGGGAAAAAGGCAGCATTCGCTCACCACCATTCCTGAACCGAAGCTGATTAGTCTGGCAGTTGAATTTTATTGTAACACTGACAATGAACAACCTTCTGTAGAGTGCATTTGTGGATTCAACCACCGCAAATGTTCCCAGATGCAGATTATGCCTCAGGGGTGGAGGTGTGCAGCAGACAAGGCACAAGCTCCCCCTAAAAGGAAAAGCCTCTAGCCCAGTGGTTCTCAACCTGTGGGTCCCCAGATGTTCCTGGGTTGCAACTCTCAGAAGTCTTCATCACTGGCTGAGCTGGCCCAGGATTTCTGGCAGATGCAGTCCAGGAACATCTGGGGACCCACAGGTTGAGAACCACTGCTCTAGCATATCCTCTTATCTCAAAGCATCTCTAGCCCTTCTACTGTGCTGCCTGCTTCTATTAATAGCAAGCAATAGTAGGATGAAGACAAAAATGAATAATTTGGGGTTCTAGTGCCATGCACAGCTTCACCTGCATATTCAGCCAGGACAAAAGATGTCAGAGGTGTGGCTTAATTATGTCAGGAATAATAACTATGGGAAAAATGAAGATGATGTGGAAGGCTGTGCAGACGCATACATGTGGCAGGACACAAGCCATATGATATATGCAGCGTGTGTGTCCACACATGCACATGTAAACATATCAAATCAGTTTTGAACTATGGCAACTCTAGTAGGCTTTCCAAGGTAAGTGAGATATTTAGGAAGTAGTTACACCAATGCTACCACCTCACGCTGAGTTTCTATGGCTGAGCAGGGCTCTGAATCCAGGTCTCCTGATTCCCAAGAATCAGTCCTCTACACTAAGTAATGGGAATGGAAAAAGAAAAAAAGTGACATCACTGAAATGTAGCAGAGATTTTTAGAAGAGAGATAGGCAAACCAATTCGAGACGGGCAAAATGACGGATGGCGAGACAAGCAATTTATTACCTTATCGACATGAATGTAATAAAAATGATCCTTGTGGTAAATAGCCTTAAACATGCGCATTAGCTGCCGAGATGCTCTTCCATGGACAACCAAGACAAAGGCAATCCTGACTGGATTGGTGGGCATGTATTCTATGGAGTCCTCATCCCACTGGACATTGTTGTTGGCTTTGCCTGTTTGGAAAATAAAACATGATCAGGACATCTAGAGGGTGCTTAGGCAGAAAAGGCACTCTAGGGATTCATTCAGATTGCATTTCAGTAAATAAACATCTTCAGCTCCCTGGGAAGGGCTGGGGATACCACGATTTCACGGGCAGTGAATCCACTCTGGGTTTGATTACGAACTTTACAAGAGCAATCCAAAGCAGCAAACATTGCCTCCAAAATAGGTTACAACAACAACACTCCCATAATCGCGTATTTTCTTAGAAGGCAGTCCTATTGGTTGTGATGAGGGGTGTCAATTTTCTAGATAACTGGATTATAACCTCATTTATGTTTTCAGTTTAGGACCATTATAAACTGCCTAAGGAAATGCCTTTCCATGAAATAGCCATAGTTGTTTAAAAAGAAAGTAAAGCTTCTTGTTTGCAAAGCCTTTGCCTTCTTCCACCCCGCCACCCCGCACTATCTCTGAATGGAAAACAATAATTTGGGGTCCATCTGATTTTTTTAAAAAAATTAGAATCCTCACATTCACCCTTCAAAGCCTTCAGATCTGCCTTCCATCCACCTCTGACCTGTGTTGCAAGATTGTACTGGTGTTGTCCAAGGTGCTAATGTTATGTGTGCGCATAGTGAGGAAGAGGGCAATGAAACAAATGAAGGAACTTGCAAATCAGTAATTCTCTCAGCTGTGGCAAGTCATAGCTAGTTTTAAAACAGAAATGACTAGTCTGTCCTTTTCATTCCCTAGGACAGTGGTGGCGAACCTTCAGCACTCCAGATGTTTTGGACCGCAACTCCCACGGTCCTTTGCCACTGGCAATCTAGGCTCGGAATTCTGGGAGCTGTGGTCCAAAATATGTGGAGTGCCGAAGGTTCACCACCACTGCCCCAGGAGATGTGATTTAAGGTTGGCTGCAGCCATAATTGCATTTTACATATTTCTAGCATACAAGAACGGCATATTAATAACCTGTTTCCAAATTTACCCATTTCCTTTTTGCCTTTTTGTTTTTGTTTTACTGTGGATTTTCAGATACGACCCTTGAATCAAATTTACTCCAACATGGTGGCTAGATCCTTGTGACAATTTATGCTTCTCTAAGGGAAATTGTGTAGTCTGACCAGCAAATTCCCACTCATGAAAAAGGTGCTATTGGCTTCGGAGTTCCATGCAACCAGTGGCACACCAGTGAACAGTGGCATGTGACTAGGGAAGCTACTAAGACTCTCTTTTGTCTTGAAATTTGCCACAAAGATTTACACTATTTCCCATTTGCAAGTGTAAGGTGCCAGCAGTTTCCCCCCTGAATGATGGGCCTCAGGGCAATTGGAGAGTTAAGCCCTCCATGGGAGGGAAGAGTCATTATACTGCAAGGGCTGCCCTCTTTCCCCAAGGATTGAACCAGCCCTAAACAACAGCAATCTTCCAAAGTAACTTTGAATGTGCATGTAAATGACCCCTTGTCTTTTCTGTGATGAGTCAATAGATGTGTATTTACAGAATCAACTTCTTCAGTTTATCTTACCCATCTGTTCCCAGGGCAACACCAATAAACACAAGAATGACTGAGATTAACAGTTCCAAATTGCATGTGTGTTGCGTCTTTACAGTTGTGACTCTTCGTGACCCCATGTCCATGGAGTTTTCTTGGCAGGAATCCTGGAGTGGTTTGCCAGTTCCTACTCCAGGCGCCTACAGCACCTGGTATTCCCTGGTGGTCTCCCATCCAAGTCCTAACCAGGACCAACCCTGCTTAGCTTCTGAAATCAGGCGAGATCCGAAGTGCTTAGGCCACCTAGGCTATTCCAAATTACATATATAATTTCAAAGTTGTAAATAGCTCAAAAGAAACATCAGAATTGTTGAGAAAATATTTTTATTTGATCAAGTTTTACCATGATTATATGGACTTTAGCAACCTAAATACGTTGTTTTCACCTATATTGTGTTGCTTACTTAGACCTTACTCCTTACTTAGATCTTACTCCTCCATCCTGCAGTTCTGAATTTTCCTTTGGTCTTCACTTCAGACTAGCTCCTGTTTCATATAAGTGCTGAATGACTGCTTTAAAAACCCTGAGGCCAGAATCCTATTCCCCTTTATGACTGTGTCAGTACAATCACACAAGCTGTTTTTCCTTGTAAAGACGCTGCCTGTCACATTCTCAACATCAATTAAAAGAGGAAGCTAAATAGTGCCGACTTTGGGCGCATCACGAGAAGGCAAGGTTTCCTGGAAAAGGACAACAATGCTGCTAAAGACTGGAGGCAGCAGGAAAGGAGGAAACCAAATATGAGATGGATTAACTCTCTAAAGAAAGCCACATACTTGAGTTTGCTAGAATGGAGTAGGACTGTTAAGGACAGGTAATCCTGGAAGATTGCTCATCACAGGGTCACCATGAGTCTTAGACCGCTTGATGGCAACAAAACAGGAACAATGATGTGCTAGCTGCATGTCTCGCTGAGCAACAAATGACAAGCCAAAGGGGAAACCACTTTTGCCCATGGCTTTTCCCAACAGAATGTTGGCCTGATAGTCTAAATGTCATCAATAGTTTGGCTCTTGGTCTCAGATTCTTATAAAGTTATAGTTGATGAATATAAGGCACTAGTACACCACTTGTTTCTGCGGCTTCAGAACATTTTCCTCCTGTAGGAGCCAACATAGATTTGTCCAGATCAAATCTTACCAGAATAATCTGATCTCATTTTTATATGAGGTCCGTGATAAACAGCAAAGGCAACAAAGTGCCTCATGATATTCTGATTAGCATCCAACTAGGGATGGATAGAACAACGGTCAGGGTGGATATGCAGCAGACTACAGAATTGTTTATTTATTTATTTATTTTGGAGTATTTTTACTCTGCCTTTCTTGTTGGAAAAGGACCCAAGGCGGCTTCTCAGAGGGTGATGATTAATGGCTCCTTCTTAAACTGGCAGGAGATGATATTAGGTATCCCAAGGGTCAGTCCTGGGCCTCATGGTCTTCAACATTTCTACTATGGACCGAGATCAGGAGGTGCAGGGAATGATAATCAAATTTGCATATGACACAACATTGGGTGGAATAGCTAATACCCTGGAAGACAGAAACGTAATTCAAAATGATCTTGATAGGCTGGAGCACTGGCCTAAAAACAACAGAATGAAATTTAACAGGGATATATGCAAAGTACTGCACCTAGGAAAAATAAACCAAACACAGTTACAAGATGGAAGATACCTGGCTCAGCAATACTATGAATGAATAATTGTAGATCACAAGCTAAATATAAGCCAACGGTGCAATGTGGCTACAAAAAAGGCCAAGCTATTTTAGGCTGCATTAACAGAGGTCAGTCTCCAAAACCTGTGAAGTACTAGTTCCCATCTATTCAGCACCCGTTAGGTTTCATCTTGAGTACTGTGTCCAGTTCTAGACACCACACCCTAAGGAGAATTCAGACAAACTGCAACAAGTTCAGAGGGGGGCAACAAGGATGATCAGGAGAATGGAAACCAAGCCCTATGAAGAAAGGCTGTAAGAACTGGGGATGTTTAATCTTGGGGAAAGAAGTCTGAGTGGAGACCCTTTTCAAATACTGTACTTGAAAGGCTGTCATGCGAACAAATGGTTCAATCTGTTTTTGATTATCTCTGAGTCTAGGACATACAACAATAGGTTCAAGTTATAGGAAGACAGATTTCAGTTGAGTATCAGGAAAAACTTCCTAACTGTTAGAGCAGTACAACAATGGAACCAATGACCTCAAGAGGTGGTGGGTGCTCCAAGGCTGGAGGCATTTCTGAGAAATTTAGACAACCACCTGGCAGATACCTTATTATTTGTATTTCTGCATGGAGCAGGGGGTTTGAACTTGATGGTATTATAAGTCCTTTCCAACTTCCTGGTTCTATTATTTATTTATTTATTTATTTATTTATTTATTTATTTATTTATTTATTTATTTATTTATTTATTTAATTTATACCCCGCCCATCTTCCAGGAAGGAACTCTGGGCGGCTCACAATAAAACCAAGTAAAATTGAAGTTTTTCATGCTGTAACAGGTTGCAGGAAGATGGAAAAATATCTACTTCTGCTTGGTATAGTTCAGGCTTGGCTTAAATGTTTTTTTTTAAAAAGAACAAGAACAGCAGCAGCAAGAACAATACCCAAAAATGGAAATTAACCCAAAAGAAGGACACTTTGGGATGCCAGGAGAAGCAACTTGATTATACTGTATATGTGGTGAGAGGCATTAGAAAGTTGAAATTGTAGTCTTAGAATTCCACCATCAGCAGGACCAGGCCTATCATAAGGCAAAGTGAGGTGGTCATTTCAGGAGGCAGGCTAACTGTTCTAGTTGTAGTTGTATGTTGCCTTTGATTATGGTGGGAAGATACTGTTCTACTTGCAGCAGTGGAGAAAGATGCAACTATCAGTCTGCATGGAATGAGCCAGGAATGTCTACTTGCCCACCTCAGGCAGCTCAATGTCATGGGCCGGCCCTGACTCACATATGTCAGAACAATACATGCGCTATATCTGTGCAGCGCAATTGGCAAGACTGTGCTAATGCAGTCCTGAACACCCCCTTTTCTCAGCACTCCTATCACAGAAAACCCTGGAAGTTTCCTGTGGTGAATATTAAATAAAATGTAAACAGTGTTTCTGGCATTCTTACTGCTTATGAACACTACAGGGGCCTGTTATCTAGAAAAGATGCCTTCTGTTTTTAAACAATGACTGTCAGGTTAATTTCAGTTTGATGTAATGCGTGGAAGTAAATCACACTTTTTAATGGAACAAGGGAAAAAAATCAATTATCAGATTGCATTTTTCTTTCCAAACTGTTCAGAGAACAGGGAGACAATAATACCACCAAACAATGGCTGGTAAGGCTCAGCAGGATCACAATGACTTTTAATAGCTTTTAATTTAGTAATATATAGAAGTTGAAACAGCAGAATGGGAACCCTAACAGCTAACCCTGGTCTATTATTTACAATTTCTGGGAAGGATAAAGCAATAGCAGCTAGGTACCTAGATGAATAGGTTGATCTTGGCTAACACCTGCTTTTTCTAAAGGCTTCAGTAGCCTGCTGTGAACCACTATGCATTGTGAAAAGCAATTATGTTAAAGAAGACAAGCATTTGAAGCATTGATCAAGTCATACTCCCTGCCCTCCTGGAAGTGTGATTGTCTGCTTTGAAGATGAAAGGTTTGGAATAAAACCTGATGTGCACCGTTTGTAGTCAGACCTCCAAAAAGGGTAACTTTTCTAGTCTATATTCTCAGAATCTGCCATAGCTGGCTATCAGATTCTGGGAGGTGTAGTCTAAAAATCATTTCAGAGCCTTGGTTGCATTTTAGGAGCTACAGTGGATCAAAGTGTGCATTACTCCTCAAACAAGAACTCCAGATCTAACCATTCTCTATCCCAAATTGCAATTTCCATAACAGATTCTTTTCTGTTGCACCCTTTTGCTGTTAGACTGGTCAGGTGTTCAAACCGACCCAGAGAAGGGCAATGTGCTCCTTATGTATTACCCGATAGCACTTTAAAGAAACCTAAAATATCCTCTGGGAGTTGAGTCATGGCAACTGGACTTCTTTCTTGAGAAATCAAAATGTTTCACTACTCATCCAAGCAGTTATGCAGGCCACACATTGCCATCTCTCCTCCAAACCCCCAAAGTTAGATACTATTTTGCCAACTTCAGAAGAATAGAAGGCTGGGTCAATCTTGAGCAGGCTACTTGAATCCACTGGGATCGGGCACAGGTTGTGAGCAGAGATTTTGACGGCAGTACTGCAGTTTCCCCACTCCACCATGCGACTCCTTAGTCTTTCTACACATCAAGAGTAACGACTATAGAGCAACAAAGCAGTGGATGGCCTCAAGACACACCAGGGTACTGGAACTTCAGGGTTCCAACTCATGCAGAGAATGTGCGAGTGGCAGAGGTTCCAACCAGGCACAGAGGGGCAACGTGGTAGAAATAGTTTTGGAAACCTTGAATTACAGTCCTCCCTTTTACACGGAGAGTAGAGATGGGCACGAATAAAAAAAATGGCATTTCGTTTGTCGTTTGGGGGGTCCGTTTTGGTTCGTTCCCATTTTTTGTGAATTTTTGCAAAAAATTGTTTTTGTTTTCGTTCGTTTTGTTACCGTTTTGTTACCATTTATTTCATTTTTTGTGCTTTTTTAAGCATTTAAAGCAGTTCAATGTATTGCCGTAACGAAAACGAAACGGACGACAAAATTTCCGGTGTTTCTGTTCATTTCGTTTCATTTTAGAGACAAAATTCGTTTGTCGTTTCGTTACGTAACGAAACGAAAAAACGAAAACGGAAATGAAAAATTGTTCATTTTGTGCCCATCTCTAACGGAGAGTTTACCTCATTAAATAATGTCAGGACAGACCATCTTTATATCAAGATGCAAGGCTTTTCCGCCTGACATTTCTAAGGCTCCCATGTAGGATGAGAATCAAGCTCAAACATAACAGCTCAGTTAGATTGGAACAAGTTGGGGGTGAGGTGGCTATGCTACTTCAGACACTCTTCATGAGTTGGGAGACAGAGCTGACTGTGGGATTTATAAATCATATCTCACAAGATTCTCAATGACAAGGAGAACCTTCCTAAACATAGTCACACAAGGGCTTGGGATAGCATAGCATTAATAAATCCATCTGACTGGTGCTTATACAATCATAGAATAAGGGAGCTAGAAGGGGCTTATCACACTATCGGGTCCACACCCCTGCCCAAGGCAGGAATCCAAATCAAAGTATAGTTGACAGATGGTTATTGAATTTTCTCTTGAATAGCTCCAGCACTGGACCTCTTACCATTTCCTGGGGTAAAAGCAAAAGCAAAGTGATCTGCCCAATACCACCTCAAGTAGTCTCTGGGTGGTTTACAGTTTTTTAATTACAGTAATGCAGGCTACACATTGCCCCCCCCCCCGCAAGCTGGGTACTCATTTTACCCACCTCAGAGGGATGGAAGGCTGAGTCAACCTTGAGTCTGCTACCTGGGATTGAACCCCAGGTCGTGAACAGTTTTAGCTGCAGTATAGGCATTTAACCATTGTGCCACGAAACTCTTAACTGGTTCCATTGTTGTATGTCTTTAACAGTTAAGTCATTTTTATTTCCACTAAAGTCTGATCTCATTATGAGCCCATTATTACATATCTTGAACTCTGGGGTGATGGAGAACAGATCTTGCACCTTCTTTATACACTAATCTTTCAGGAATCTGAAAAGTGTTATCTATCTCCACTCAGTCTTCTTTTTCCAAGGTTAAACTTCCCCAATTCTTTCCGTTTTAACTCCTAGGGCTTGGTTCCCAGTTCCCAGATCATCCTTGTTGCCCTCCTCTGATTTTCTTCCAGTTTGTTAACATCCTTCTTGAAGAGCGGTGTCCGAAAGTGGACACAGTATTCAAGACGAAGCTTAACCAGTGCTGAATAGAAGGGAACTAGTACTTCACAGGATTTGGAGTCCATACTTCTGTTAATGCAGCCTGAAGCAGTTTTGGCCTTTTTGTAGTGGCATCTTATTGTTGGCTCATATTTAGCTTGGGATCTACAACAATTCCAATATTCTTTTCATTTGTCGCTTTACTGATCCAAGTATATCTTATCTCGTAACAGGGTTTGGTTTAATTTTCCTAGGTATAGAACTCTGCACTTTCCCTTCTTAAATTCCCTTCTGTTGTTTTCAGCCCAGTGCTTGAACATATCAAGATCATTTTGAATTTTGTTTCTATCTCCCAGGCTATTATCTATTCTGCCCAATTTTGTGTCATCTGCTTGTCTTTATTATTTTTGTTGTATTTTTAGCAAACAATTGTCTCTTTTTGGATGCCTGTAAGTTTAGATGTGTATTGTTTGTGATTTCAGATATTTTTCAATTTTAACTCTTTTTTAATGTGACTTCCTAAGCATCAATTAATGCAATTTTATTTGTTTCCCAGAGCTTGCAAAATGATTATTGGAAAGAAACACACTACTGGGTTGAAGAATGATTCAAAAGAACTTGGGAGTTTTAAAAAAAACTGAATGTAAAAGAAATCAAAACTATACATGCATAAAAAGTATTTGACATTTTAAAAACAGTGAAACTTTAGTTCAATATAATGTACCCAACTGTTCTATCAATTACAAGGGTGTTTGATGGGCGTTGTCACAGTTCGCACGGAATGATATGATCAAGTAACACAGGCTTCCCAGGTGGGCGGCAAGCAGAAAATTGGTGGAAACATATCAAAAGAGTGACATGACTGCACGGAGGTCTTTCCAACTCAAGCGGAAACCTCCTGCCTGGGTGCTGACATTTGCAAGCTCCTTTACTTGTGGGAAAAATCCAAGGGGAGAAGAAATAAAAATGAAGCAGCAAGGGGCTTTAAAGACCCATCACCTCAAAACAGGATGATGCCTTTGATGGCATTATCTAAATATGACCAATGCTGTGAAGGCAAGCCTTTGATTCTATTGTAGTAGCACATGGCAGAACAACCAAATGTGTATGATTTTTTTAATGCTCCATTAGCAACCATTTCCTTACAGCTGGTGGAGGGGAATCTCTTTTGTTTCTGAGTAGGTGGGGTCAGAAGCAAGAAGGAGTGAAGCCTGCCTACCCACCCTCTGTTCTGCCACCCTATTTCCCTTCTTCCTCTTCTAGCCCAGCTTTATCCTTCCCTGCTGGGAAAGGGGCAAACAGCTCATGTGGCAAGCCCAAAGAGATCATCTGCAGAAGGTCACAGATTCTTCCTTCCTTTCTTTAAAGTAGGAAGGTAGTGCTGTAGGTAGGAAGGAAGGATAAAAGGGTCTTTGATTCAGAGCACCAAAATGCATAGGGCATAAAAATGTGCTGGTGCAAACCTATTGCAGAATTTCGAACTTGTGGTAAATTTCTCTTTTTGCTATGCAGTAGAAATACTGAGATCCACAAAGGAGAAAAGCTATAAGTTCCCCAGAGCTTGCTCATTAACTGGCACTTAAAGTCTCAATAATTCACCTTAAGACCTCTATTGGAGAAAGAATTATATATATACAGAAGTCTGTAACTTTAGGCAATTTTACACCCCCCACACACACACACACACACACGTGTGTGGGTGGGTGTGTGTATAAAATTGCCTAAAGTTACAGACTTCTGTGTGCTGCCTTCTTTCTGCAGATGTTCTAGAAACCAACCAAACAGATCAGCAGCAGACAAACAACTGTCACCAATTAACACAGCACAGAGGTGGAGCTCTCTTTGAATTCAAAAGCAGGAAGGACCAACTGGATAGTGCTAGATAGACAATCACCCCAGCACCCCTTCCCAGTCACTCAAACTACAGACAGCACGTGAGGTTGTAAATAGAACTCCAACCAAGTTCACCTGACTTGATGCCTTTTCCCTCCAAACAGAAGAAATGACAACATGAGTGAATTCAGCATGTAACCAATATGACTGACAGGCACTCAGAGTCAGGCATCTTTCCTTAGAACTCGGTCCTCGCCTCCCATTTATCCATCTTCTGTGACCTGTGCTTAACCAACTGAGCATCAAAGACCCAGGTGGCCAAAGCTGTGGTTCTGAAAACAGGAGTGCGCAACTGTGGCCCTCCAGATTTGGAGTGGGTGCTTAATAGGATTTATAGTCCTAAAAAACACTGGGTTGACCAGTTGTCCACACTGTCTTCAAATATTGGCAGAGGAAAAGAAGCAACACACAATTCAAGAGCAGACAACTTTAGGGATCAGTGGTTTGTAATAGTCTTTCTGGAACCATGAAAGACACACCCACATCCCTACTTCTGGTCACCTCGGACTTTGGGACAGGACCTCTTGAGCCTAAAACAGGCTTTGGACCCTCCAACTGTGCCCAATAAATGCTCCTGGGGATATAAGTGGGCCTTTTAACGACCCTCAGTTTTTTCAGGACGTGACACTGGGAATTTGGGAAAGGAGCCTACATGTGCCTCACAGTTTTTTCCTCCTAAGAACACAGAAATCCATATTTTATCTTAGTAGCCACCTTGTTCCATGTAGCTGGTACTGATTACACCGAGTGCTCTTCTGAGTTCTAAAGATTGGGGGGAAAACACACCCCAAACAAAAATATTATTTGCTATGTGTTACCTTTGTGGGTATTTAAGAGGTTGAAGTGTCACACTGAAAAAATAAATGATCTACTCAGCAGGAAATAAGTTCCAACCATAACAAAAAACAAACTGGGCACAAACTGGCAATTGCACAAACTTAAAATAAATAAAAGGAAACTGCAAAACAAAAATTGATTCCAAAACCTCCTAAGGGTCATAACCAACTATAGAACTTTTCATAACAGCCGCTGTAAAACACACTGAAAGTGTTTATTTCTGATCTTACCTAGCCATATCTGGGTCTCCACAATGCAACTGCATTTCATGGAGGTTGCTATGAATGGTTTTAGAGTTTGGTTAACAAATGTTGGGGGGGATTAGAGTAAGTGTTTGTTTTGTAATTCACTTTTATTAATTTTACATTTGTGCATAATTTGAGACTGAAAATTAACGTCAATAAGGGACATAGATTTTCTTAGCATAACAACTAACATTTACTTGATACTTCTTTCAAAACATTATTTTACAGATAGGATGGCAATTTTAGGCACCTTTTGTATTTTAGAAACTGTGAACCTCCCCCCACCCCAAAATGCAATAAAAATGCATAGTGCAAAATGTTCTGAAAACCCCCAAAGTAATGTTCTAACAGCTAATGTTACATGCTGGTCATGAACAACAATCAAATACTGTACACTAATTCTTTTCCCCCTTTATGCTAATTTGATATGTTCTGCAATAATACTTGTAAAGCCTTAGAGCTTCAAACAGTGGTCTTCTTCAGTCCTTACTAGTGGATGTTAGTTACTTAGTAAGATGTTAGTTACCCAAGACCATCCCTATGCAAACATATCTCTTACCCAAGAGCTATGGTCCTCTGTCAATACACCTGGCCAACTCATCAAATAGCCTTTTCACACGACCCCTAAGATCCACTGGCCACTTAAATTCGGACCAGAGATCTTGGGGATTTGTCGCTGTTCCTGTGTTCCCACCCCCTCCGCACTCCCTGGCTGCTGGCTGCGTGAGGGGAGGGAGAAAAAAAAGGAAGAAAAGAATGCCGGCTCACCTCCGTTCTGCCGTCTCGCTCTGCTCCCGGAAGCATTCCAGTCTCTTAGTATCTCTTAAAGGGGCAGGGGGCAAAACAACAACAAACAGAAGCGAGGAGAGCCCGGCACTCACTACGTTACATCCGCATCAGGAATTTTTCACCCCTGGAGAGCAGGTACTTGAAAAGTGCGCTGGGACGTGCCTAGGCGGGCGTGGTTGCACTTAATTTTTTGCAAACTCCAGAGCTGGTGGGGAAACAATTTTAAGCTCCGGATCTGGGAGCCATTTGCCGTGGATTTTAGGGGTCTTGTGAAAAGGCCCAATGAGAAATCAGAGAGGGGAAGCCAACAGGTGCATGCTCATAATGATCACCACAGATCACCCCAAACTAGACCTTTCACCCCACAATGCCTAGGTACAGGGGGTTTGTCCAGTATTTTAGTCCTTGTTATATCTTGACTATGCCAGTGTCCTAGCTATAGTCTGGATGTATTCAAACTACATAGTTTAAGAAATCAAACTGCGTCTGGGGAAACTAGTTTTAAAAACCCAGTTTTCTTCATTTGGAATGCTACATACAGTCACAAACAATTACTAAAATTGTGTTTGTCTTGTACAAATCAAGGCCTAATAACCAGGACATTGGTACGCGACACATACCAGTGAGAAAACAGAGATACTGAATCTAATTTACTATGATAACTATCTTGCCACAGCAATAATCTTAATAGCAAACTTGCTTCCCCCCCCCATTTTTGACACTTCTAATTATGAAGATGCTATCATTCCTTAGAGACAAATCACCATTATTTCCTTGCTTTGTTGGAGCGCATTTCCCCTCTTCCTCACTGACTCGTATGGATAAACAAACAGCACCTAAAAGTAGCAGAACATTCATTAATCTATCATTAAAATGAATTCCCCATTAAAAATACCCATCACACCACTTAACAGCTAATTAGTTCATTACAATCAACACTGTCACAGTGAATACTAAACGGCTTCACAAGCATCATCTGTTTCTTTAAAACGAGACACAGTGTGCCTTTTAGATGTTCTACTCACAAGTTGGAATTATTATCTCTTCGCTATAACTCTCAGAATTCTCCATTCTGGGGGAGGGGGGGGTCTGGGGTAATGGAACTACAAAACAGTAACTTCCCCAATATCTAATCCCATGTACATTGGTTTCCAATGCTCTAGCACTGGAGGCATTTATGAGAAATCTGGACAACCAACCCAATATGCTTTGATGTGGATTCCTACACTGGGCAGGGGGTTGGACTCAATGTCCTTAGAAGGTCCTTCCAACTCAATTATTCTAGAATTTTGTAATTGGGGTAAAAGATAGTCCCCTGGACAAATTTGCCCACTCTCATAATTCAGATGGGATGGATTAAATTTGGGGTCTTCTGTAACCCTGCTAGTGCTCTGTTCCTGGAAGATGGTCCCTTCCCACTGTGATCCTGAAGCAGCCTGGGTTGCCTTTCTTATCCCTTGTCACAAATTTTCTATTCCTTTGGTGGTGGAAGCAAAAACTGCCCATGTGGCAGAGAGAGAAGTTCAGGCAGCCCGATTCAAATCTCTCCCTCCCTTCCCCGCAGTTTAGCTCTCTCATAATGCTTTTTTAGATCCTAATCCTTCACAAACAAGTAACTGTGGGCAGTTAGCCGTAGGCTCTAAAGCACCAGAACTGAAATAAATTAACTGAGAAGGCAACAATATTGATGTAATATAACAAACCCTATAAATGTTATGAACAAATAAAATGAGAACAATAACAAAAGAAGGATTTATCAAAGCAAACGGCTCAAATTAGAGCCAGAGAATAATCTTTATTGACCCATTTCTCATTTTGCTGTATTTCAGAAGTATTAATAGTCCAGACAATCAATAACATAGCATTTTCCCATCTCTTTAAGCCAAGGAAACATTTCTGGAACATAATCTTGACTAGCTTGCAGGAACTAACACATTCAAAGCCATAGGTAGCAACTAGAGATGGGCACGAAACGAACAATTTTTCATTTCCGTTTTCGTTTTTTCATTTCGTTACGTAACGAAACGACAAACGAATTTTGTCTCTGAAATGAAACGAAACGAACAGAAACACCGGAATTTTTGTCGTGCGTTTCGTTTCTGTTACTGCAATATGAGTGAATTGCTTAAAATCCTAAAAAAAAATCACCCTGTTGATACTCCTGGACCTCTCGGCGGCTTTCGACACCATCGACCATGGTGTCCTTCTGGATAGGCTGGCCAGGTTGGGAGTCGGAGGCACCGCTTTGCGGTGGCTCCAATCCTTCCTGGCTGACCGTGTCCAGAAGGTGGTGCTGGGGGATAGTAGCTCTGCCCCATGGCGTTTACGTCATGGGGTTCCACAGGGTTCAATACTATCCCCCATGCTGTTTAACATCTACATGGAACCGCTGGGAGAGGTCATCAGGAGGTTTGGGCTGAGGAGTCAGCAATATGCTGATGATACTCAGCTCTACCTCTCGTTCTCCACCAATCCAGGTGAGGCGGTTTCTGTTCTGAACTCGTGTCTGGACCAGATAATGGACTGGATGAGGGTTAATAAATTGAAACTCAATCCAGACAAGATGGAAGTGCTGTTAGTGGGTGCCTCGTCAGACAGGCAAGAGGGCCACTTCCCTGTCCTGGATGGGGTTGCACTCCCCCTAAGGGACAGGGTCCGTAGCTTGGGGGTGCTCCTGGACCCCGGTCTAACTCTGGAAGCCCAGGTGGACTCGGTGGCCAGGGGTGCCTTTCTCCAGCTGTGGAATATATACTAGCTGCGCCCCTACCTAGATGAACGGAGCCTTATGACAGTTACGCATGCACTGGTAACATCCCGTATTGATTACTGTAATGCGCTTTACGTGGGGCTGCCTTTGAAGACGGTTCGGCGATTGCAACTGGTTCAGAATCATGCTGCATGGTTGGTGAGTGGTAGGGCCACCAAGGAACACATAACGCCGATTCTGTATAACTTTCACTGGTTACCAGTTGCTGCCCGAGCCCAATTCAAAGTGCTTGTTTTGACATATAAAGCCCTAAAAGGCTTAGGACCTAGATACCTGAAGGACCGCCTCCTTCCATATGAACCTACCCGGCAATTAAGATCTAGTCAGGGAGCCCTCCTGAAAGAACCATCCCTTAAGGAGGTGAAGGGGATGGCTTGCAGGAATAGGGCTTTTTCAGCAACTGCCCCCAGACTATGGAATGCCCTCCCAAATGAGACTCGCCAGGCGCCGACGTTGATAACATTTCGGCGCCAGGTAAAAACCTTCCTATTCCAAAAGTTTTTAAACTAATGATTGTGGGTCCTGATGGCAATTTTAGTGGTGTGTTTTTAAAAAGTGTTCTGCTTATATATTGTATTTATTGCATTTACATGTTTTATTGTTCTAATTTTATTGTATCTTGATGTTTTAATTGTTCATTCTGATTGTGAGCCGCCCAGAGACCTTTGGGTAGTGGGCGGCATACAAGCTATATAAATAAATAAATAAATAAATAAATAAATAAATAAATAAATAAATAAATAATTGAAATAATTGAAATAAATGGTAACGAAATGGTAACGAAACGAACGAAAAACGAAATTTTTTCAAAAATTCACGAAAAACGGAAATGAACCGAAACGGACCCTCCAAACGACAAACGAAATGCAATTTTTCTGATTCGTGCCCATCTCTAGTAGCAACTGTAATTCAGGTCTGTCCAGTTCATCATCTTTCTCTACACTAATGGTTCCCAACCATGGTTCCTCAGATGTTGTTCGACTAAAAACCCCCAGAAGCCTTCACCCCTAGCTATGCTGGCCAGGACTTCTGGGAGTTGCAGTCCAATAACATCTGGGCACCTGAGAGGCAAATTCAATTTCACAGGAACTAAGGGGTGGTGGTGGTGGTCACATTCCAGGGTAGAGGGACAAAAGGTAAATGGGTGGAACCCCAAACAGGAGCATATTCAAGATTACAAGCTCTTATTGCCAGGTATCAATGCTTTAGGAGAGGTGACCTACCTGCCAGGTTCAGCTGAAAAATGTGGTATTAAATGGACAGAGTTGAATGTTGTTGTTTTAAAAAAATCAAACATTTAAAATTGTGTACTTTTTTCAGACACACAGTTCTCAGTTCTCAGGCATCCAAGAACCAAAAATGAATATACGGTAGTCCTCCGCTACAATGCGGTTCATATATTACCTCTCAGTATATCACTTTTTTTTCTTGAGAGAAGCAGGCTTTCAAAGAGAGGTTTTTAAGCCCCTCCTGGCACCTCAGCAAACAGACCTGGGGCTGCTCCTGCCGGCTGCACTTGCAAAGAGAGGTTTTTAATCCCCTCCTGACAGCTGAGGTGCCAGGAGGGGGTTAAAAGTCTGCCTTTGCAAGTGGAGCCGGCAGGAGCAGCCCTTGCTGAGGCATCTGCATTTCCTGACATCTCAGCAAACAGAGCTTGGGCTGCTCCTGCCGGCTGCCTTTGCAAAGAGAGGTTTTTAACCAACCCCTAACACCTCATCAAACTGACCTTGGGCTGCCCAGCTGCTGTTTCCAAAGAGAAGTTTTTAATCACCTCCTGACATCTCAGCAAACAGACCTAGCTATTTTGCTAGTGATTAGCTATTCAAACCAACCAACCAACACACACTCACACACACACACACACACACACACACACACACACACACACACACACACAGAGAGAGAGAGAGAGAGAGAGAGAGAGAGAGAGAGAGAGAGAGAGAGAGAGAGAGAGAGAGAGAGAGAGAGAGAGAGAGAGAGAAGAATCATAGACAATGCACTACCATACAAATCAACTGAATGATACAGCAAATAAATTTAATGTCAAATCAGTGGCAGAAGAGCAGATATGGGGCCAATTTACTTTGGGCATATTACTTGTCAGAGAGAAATGAAATACAATTTATAATGTGACATTTCAAACAGCAAATACATTATAGCATAAGCAATTAACACTGGCTTTTTGGCAGGCTTTAGAAGATTACTCATAGGGTGTATGTGTGCTGAGTTACAATAACACATGGATGCAAAAATATCTAAAAACAAAAAGGGGAGTGAATCACGTTTCTCCCTGGCCAAGTTGCATAAAATCCCTGCCGCTCTAGGTTTAGGATGAAAATGTGTCTGATGAATATTAATACTGGTTTGATTTGGAATGACAAAAGTACAACACTACCCTATGCACAGAAGGATGGACAGTATCCCCAATATGTCAAGCTGTTCTCCTCCTGGAAAACATGGCCTTAGAGCAGGAAAAGTCTCTTAAGGGAGGGTTCCCCAAGGACTTTGGTGGAGCTTCCGTTGCCTTTGACCAGTTAAAGGTGACTGGAAATGGCAGGGATCGAGGGAAGGACAGACGTGAGCTCTGGAGGTAGCTTTCTGTATAAGCCTTTCTTTCTGCAGGTAGATCCCAGGGTCAGTCCCTGATAACTCTCGGTAGGGCTAGCAAAAATCTCTGTCTGAACACTTGGAGAGCCACTAAAAGTGTTCTGCTTATATACCGCCCCATACTACTTCAAGTAGTCTCTGGACGGTTTACAATTTTAATTACAGTATGCAGGCTACACATTGCCCCTCAGCAAGCTGGGTACTCATTTTACCGTCCTCAGAAAGATGGAAGGCTGAGTCGACCATGAGCCTGCTACCTGGGATTGAACCCCAGGTCGTGAGCAGTTTTACCTGCAGTACAGGCATTTAACCACTGTGCCACGGGGCTCCTAGCAGCCAATGTAAAAAAATACTGGGCTAAACAGACCAACCATCTGACTCAGTACAGGACTCCTGTGTGTAGAGAGGGCCACAGAATGCCCACTCTGGTCTAGAATGCATGGCTTGCATAGTGAATGAGGACTACATCTCTACACTTCTTATCTTTCTCTATTTAGGACTATAGATGCCAAAACCATCACCTTAAAGTTGATACACAAGTGAACAGAAAAACAGTGTAATATTGCCAGGGTTGGGGAAAATACTTTACCCACTAATACGGCCACCATATTTTGGACCCACTGAAGCTTCTGTGCCAGCCTCAAGGGAAAGTCCACATAAAGAGTATTATAGTATATTTTGGGGACTACCAAAGCATGGACCAGTGTGATGAGAGGAGACTGGGTGTTCAGACAAGGGCACAAGGGCACAATTCATCTAAGATGGAAATAAGCAGATTGGAACACAGACGCAATCTGGTTATTGCTTGATCTGGAAGAACGCTTAGGCTGCACACCTCATTCCTGGCAGAGACTGTAGTGGGGACCCAAGATGGTGTACAAAATTATAAAAAATTCATAATAAATTAAAAACAAAGCAACTAAAACTACAATATACAGTAGGACTCCCATATCCAGAGTTTCACGTATCCGTGGTCTGAAAATATTATAAAGAGCATGGCATGGTAATGAATATTAATATATATTTTCTGGGGGGGGGGGCCTTACTATACAATCTATTTAGTATTCACCATTATCCATAGATTTCACGGGATGGGTGGGAGGGTGAAACCAATCCCATGTGGACACAAGGGTCCTATTTTACATATACTGTATTCTAAAAGCACTATTTAAAACCTATAAATCAGTTATTGAAAGTCCTCCCGATCTCAGTTGCTTCCTGACTTCCCCTAAATCCTCTCCAAAGAGGCAAGCTTTCCATTCCTGCCAGAAACTATGGAAAGTATCATCTTAATAATAGCAGTGGCAGCAAGGGGGCAAGCAGCAGTGATGACAAAACAAGCAAATTTTTCCCCATTGGAATGCATTGACCCAATGCATTTCAATGGAGATTGTGGGGGAGCGCTGGCCCCAAGCCAGCACCAAGCAGCTGATTGGTACTGGCTGGGGGAGGAATGGCGCCTGCAGCAAGCGCGGTGGATCAGATCATCCTCTGCCCTTGCACGGGCTTCTGGAAGGCTTTTTAAAAAGTCTTCCAGCAGCCCGGGGAAGCAGCGGTGGCATGCTGCCCCCCCACCCAACCTGCATCTGCATATCACAGATTTTCAATCATCACGGGTCGGGTGGGTCCCTAACCCCCATGATAGGCTGGGGGGGTTACTTTACTCATAAACTGAGGTACCACTGTAGTGCTATAATCCCCACCCTCAACAATTCTATTCGTTTCTTCTTTCACTGTCTCTTCTTTTATGGGGTGCAGCAAAAGATACATTTCTACGACAGCCTTTCTTAAATTGGTGCCTTGCAAATGAGTTTCAACAGCAGTTCCTATATTGCCTGGCCATTGTCCAGGCTGGTTTGGATTTATGGTTCGCTAAAACACCTGGAGATCATCAGGTTGGAAAAGGCAGTAATAGAAAAGCATCTCTACAGCAGTAGAAAATGGACACACATATTGGGCCTCCATTCCAATTGATCTAACACTGGTGAGCGGATTATTTTTTACATGGCCCTGCATATGTCAGTATGCCTGGGGCACGGTTTTAATCTGGAAGCAGGTTATGGGGAAAAGAGTTGGCCCATCCCATCTTTTTCCATGCCACTGCTTCCATTAAAAGCAATGCCTCCTCCCAGCTGGACAAAAGAAAGAGCAAATGGTGATCAGAATCACCCACTTACTCTTACATCAAGCTCTGGAAAAGTTACTTTTTTGAGTAGAAGGCTCAAATTTTACAGCCCAGAAACAGATTGGGATTCAGGGGATTGACACTGTAGCAAACTCTGCTCTTACATCACAACTAACATGGTCCTCATCTAATCTTCAGTCTTGGCAGGATCACACATCTCTAAAAGCATCCTTGACAATCATTTTTAAAGCTGACCAGGAAATAGGCTTCCAATATACTTTGGGAAGCTTACTGTGTATTTCCAAACATCCTGATAATTCAGCAGGGTTTTCTCATGTTTGAGCACTCAAAAACCTTCTGTATGATAACAGATTAAAATCCTAAACATGCAGAATACTGCTAGGCTTAGCACCAGTACAAGTGCTATGTTAAAAGCTGTAAGACCAAACATATTTGTCTGCCACGGCCATGAAATATAATCCACTGTAAAGTCTTGACTGTCAATCCTGACTAGGGATGGGCACCTTACGAAAAACGACACACTGTTTCATTGTTTTGTAAGCTTATGAAACCTTATGAAACAAAATGAAACAGCAAACAGCATGTCGTCAAGAAATGAAATGAAACACCATTTTTTTTTGTTTCGGAAATGAAACGATTCATCCTAGTCCCTTGATCCAGCCATCTTGAGAATAGGAGGTTTATTTATAAACTGATTGGTTTGTTTTCCTTTCTTCCTGTGCCTCAGCTGTTGAGGTAGCTTATATCCGATCTTGATCTACCTGAAACTAGCCAGGAGCTGGGCTGTTCCCCTGGCTGTGTCTGTAAGTTTATTTAAACTGATTGTTTTCCTTTCCTTTTTAAGTAGGACTGTCAATATGATGATGATTATGATGTAATTTATTTATAGTTTTCAATCAAAAAAGCTGGAAAACAAAAAGAAAAAAAACTGGAATGATTCTATTCTTCTCAAGCAAAATTTGCAGCTCATAACTTTATATATACAGTGGTGCCTCGACTTACAAATTTAATCTGTTCCAAATGCATGCTCTTAAGTCAAACTACTCTTAAGTCGGGGTACCTATCTAAAAATTTTAAAAAATAAGTTAAAAATAAAAAATGGGAAAAAAATATTTGTAAGTCGAGCAGACCATATCTAAAATTTGTAAGGCGCAAGTTAAAATGCTAACAGTTTTCGGCTCTTAAGTTGAATTGCTCTTAAGTCGAGCTGCTCTTAAGTCCACCCCTAAATCCTTAACTATTTCAATTACTCATAAATTAAACATGGAACTTAATTTGACTTATAATATTGATCTAAAAATTTGTAGAAATTATGCCATCATTCTACGAAATCTTCGTAATGTCCATCTAGTTTCAGTACTGCTGAGATCTTGTCCATTTCTGCACAGTTTAACACCTTCATTCTTAACTGGTTTTTGTCAGGGATCTTATTTGTCTTCTCGAGATTATTTTTTAAATATTTTCTTTCCTTCCATCGCCTCACTACAGATCAGCTGTGTTTATTTCCACGATCACTTTATGCAGCAGCTAGCTATTAGATTTCTAGCTTGTTTACAAAGGGTTCTTTGCTTGAAATCAAATTGATTGGAAGGTTTAAGGGTCTTTGATTTAGGGGAGTTGGCTCCCAGTTAAATAAAAAAAGGAAAGCTCCCAATTATTTATAGCCTTACGAAGCATTTTGTTTCATGATGATTTTTTTTTTAAAATCCATTATTAATGAAGCAAAATAAAATGAAGACGGAAACGAAACAAAATGAAATGAAACACTGTATTTCTCTTTTGTGCCCTTCTCTAATCCAGACTTGATCAGTCCATGAGAAATAAACAAGAAATCCTTTTTGAAACACCCTGTGCTCCAAACTGCCATGGGATGGTAGGTTTCAGATACTGGTTGGTCCTAGAAAAAAACTGGCATTCTTTCACAAGTGCATCTCTCTCTCTCAAAAGCAAGGTACTGGAAAATATACTAACTTCCGCCTTGATGACTGAGCAAGTATAAGAAGCAGCACTGGATGGGTTGCTTCTGTCTCTATGTTGTACTTGCTGAGCTTCACAAGGGGAAAGGTGTACATAAACAGAATGTTTTCTGCATGGCATTAAAACAACAACAACAAAAATGGCATCACAGTGTTGCACTCGAGAACGGAAGTCTCCAGACAAGTTGGGGAGCATCCACGAGAAGTTATCTTTCTATGACTACTGGGCTGGGGCACCTCCCTTATGAGGAAAGGCTAAAACATTTGGGCCTCTTTAGTCTGGAAAAAAGGTGCCTGAGGGGGGATATGACTGAGACATACAAAATAATGCAGGCCATGAGTAAAGTGGATAGAGGGAAGCTCTTCTCCCTCTCCCAAAATACCAGAACTAAGGGACATCCACTCAAATTGAGGGCTGGGAGAATAAGAACTGACAAAAGAAAATATTTTTTCACCCAGTGCGTTGTTAGTCTATGGAACTCCCTGCCACAGGATGTGGTGATGGCATCTGGCCTGGATGCCTTCAAAAGGGGATTGGACAGATTCCTGGTGGAAAACTCCATCACAGGTTACAAACCATGATGGAGATGTGTAATCTCCAGGCTTAAAACCGGGGTACTTCAAGGGCCAGATGCAGGGGAGTAGTATCAGGAGACAGATATCTAGTCTCATGCGCTCCCAGACGCATCTGGTGGGGCCCCTGTGAGATACAGGAAGCTGGACTAGATGGGCCTTTGGCCTGATCCAGCAGGGCTCTTCTTATGTTCTTATGTTCTTATGCTGAGCCAGCCTGGCTGGGCTATAATTTCAGCTATGGTAAGGTTTCTTCACATCCCTATCCTACGAGTTATGTGAACCCTCGTGTTCCTCACAGCAGATGGGAGCTGCCCTCCTGTCCTGCTCGCTTGGTTGTACAGTAGTTTATTCTAAAGCACTTCCTGATCAACGGGATTAGCAAAGATGATACAAAAAAGGAAAAAAACGCAGAGGCTCAAGTAATCCTCTAAACATTGCAGAGGCGATATATCTTTAATACGATCCCCTTAATCCAATTAAGGCTCATGGGAAATCATATCTCAAATGCCACGCTTCAATGTGATTTACCCTGCACTGGCTAACCACTCATTAATAAGACATATTTTTTTTCTTGCCTTTTAAACTCACGGTGCCTGTGGTCTGCAGCTCTGCTCTGCTCTGCTCTCTCTCTCTCCCTTTTCATTGGAATCACAGCACCAAGGCCACTTCTGAACACTCTGGAACGAATCCAATTCTGACTTGAGTAGACTTCCTGAAATCACGGGACTGGCTTACATAAATGTTAAGAAGTCCCACTCGTTCAGTGCTCTTTTCTGGTTGGGGCTAAAACCTGGATTTGCTCCAGGGGACAAGCAGTTGTTCTAAGACACGCATGTCCAAACTTCGGCCCTCCAGATGTTTTGGACCACAACTCCCACAGTCCCTTGCCATTGGAAATGCAGGCTTAGAATTCTGGGTGTTGTGGTCCAAAACATCAGGAGGGCCGAAGTTTGGACATGCCTGTTCTAAGCCAACACTTTCTGGCATTCTTCACCATTAGCTGTTCTGGCTAAGGCTAATGGGAGTTGTAGTCTGACAGCATCTGGAGTCCTGCACTGGGCCCACTTCCATTTAATCCCATTTCAGCAAGTACGCTAAAAAGAAAGGAAAAGAATTAGCTTTGCTGCAGATTAGAGCACTTAAAAAAAGCTTCAAGTGCTTAGCAGTACACTACTAATACTGCTTGAGAATGAAATCCCAAAGGAACATATGTACTTTTTTTTTACAGCAGACAGATTTCAATGCTACTGTGAACTCAATGTGTGTTCCTTTTAATTACATATGTGCCTGCTGAGAACATATGATGGAGTCTAGCAAAGTTAATTTGCTATCAGCATGAGAATAGGAATAAATTCTAAATATTACATCCCCAGTTGGTTTTCTGGACTATCAATTAACCTGAGAGCTAGAACAAAATGCAAAGGATGCAAGGCACGTGCCAAAGAAAAGGGGAAGTAAAAATAAAAGCAAGAAAGGTCAAGGACGTCCCAGATGTTTTGATGCCTGAGGCGAGTGACATGATGGAGCTCTTCATTCCGTTCACGGAATCTGTTTGGACTGGCAGCTGAGTCTGCCAACTAGGTCAAATCCTCCACCCCCCTACCAACGGAATGGTAGTCCAAGTTGTGGGGCTTTTAAGAAGAAGAGGAATAAAAAAGGACAGCTGCCACTCCTGTTTCAGAACCAAAAGCTAACTGGACCAGCAGTCTAATTTTCAGCATCCGTGATCTCAAACGAGGAGGGTCAGCTATTCTCTTTTCAATACCTTGCTTCCACCTGTCAACACCGGCTTTCTGAGGCCACTGCCACAATCTACCTAACAGCAGGACCTACCCTACTTATTGTTACTGTGGACTTAATTATCCATTTGTTAAAACATTCTCCACCTCCTAAGAGTGCACACCTAGCAAACTCCTCTCACCTGGCTGCCATCAGCCCCAGACAGCAAAGACAAGGGTCAAGGATAATGGGACATGTGGTGCAAAGCATCCAGTGTGTGTAGGGAGAGTTCAAGATCGGTCGAAGGAGAAGGGGAAAAGGTAGGTAGTAAGTCAGACGCTACCTTAGGAAGGAATGATATGTCAGGGAATAGAGTGACCTTGTGTGGGTGGAACTTAAGAAAGAGAGGGTCTGCTCAAAATGCAGCTAGTTCAGATGCCCTCTGGATGGGTGTGATGGTGACCAATATCCTAGAGATAGGATATGCTCAGGAGAGCTAGCCATTGGTTCAAATGGGGGTTTAGTGAGCTTATTTAGAATTACAGATAGCAACCATTGGGGAGTTGGATAACGTATTTGTGGAAGGATGTTTTTCAGGCCTTTGAGAAACTGTTTAAGCATTGGATGTCTGAAGAATAATGCACAAGGAGACTGAGGAGGTTGGTGTGCTACAGTTGCAGTGGCGTAGAGAGTCCCCTGTTGAAGAGGAACAAGAGAAGGTGAGTAGAGCGTCGAGAGTGGTTGGTATTATAGGTAAGTTGAATGTAGCAGCGAAGGTCAAGAAGGCAGAGCATTTATAACTGTATTACATTGTTGTGGATGGGTTTCTGGCATGAACTAAGACTTCATCTATAGAGGCAATATTCTCCATGCTGTGAAGTGGAGTGGTGAGAGGTCTGGGTGCAGAATTTGACCGTTGCACTGTGTCAAGAGGCGTGGGAAGGTCGGAAGATGTTGTTAGTGGCTATAGCCTTGAGAGCCGCGAACCATAGTTGTCTCGGCCACCAAGGGGCTATTAGGATGGCGTAGGAGGACTGCTGGATTTTGACAATTGACCTCAGTAGGAGAGGGATCGGAGTAAACATATAAAGGAGGTTGTGGGACCATGTCCTTGTGAAGGTGACTCCCAGAGAGTGAGGGCCTAGATTTGATTTGGAGCAGTATTGGCTGCATTTATTGTTGTCGTGGGACACAAACAGGTTGATTTGCGGCATTCCCCACTGATAGAATAGGTGGAGGAAGGTCTTGTGATGGAGAGGCCACTTGTGGGTGTTTGAGTGGAGTCAGCTGAGGTGGTCTGCTACTTGATTGTCCTGAGTAGAGATGGGCATGAAACGAACTTTTGGTTCGCTTCATTATTCATTTCGTTACGTGTACCTGGGTGGAGTGGTGCTGGTCCGGACCTTCTGGCTGTAGCGCGCTGTAGAGGTAGATGATTGTCAAGGTTGAATAGCTGATGGTGCCATACATGGAGGAGGCCCCTTTGTTAGGTGGAGTGAGGATATTCTCAATACCGTGGTAGGTATCGAAGTAGGTTTCTGTGTCAAAGCATGGTGTTTTTGGTGCTTGACTGGTGGCTCGTCAGAGGCCAGTAGGTGTCATTTGGCTCGGTGCTGATTGCTCAACATTCGAGAAACAAGATATCTGAATATATTTATGGTGTTGGCATGGAAGTTTGACTTGGGCCATTTGATATGGATCCATGTAATACTTCCAGTATCGAGGTTGGAAGGAAGAAGAAGACGACTTATAGTACTAGTAGTAGGATCAATACCAAGGCTTTCGGTGTTGACAGCAAGAGTGCGTTGGAGAGGCTGGTAGGGAATCATAGTAAAGTGGTTGATCATGGAGGCGTACCTGTTTTGTGTGTTTGGGTTGATGCCGATATAAAGAGGCATGGTAGGTGCTAGAGATGGGCACGAAACGAACAATTTTTCGTTTCCGTTTCCGTTTTTTCGTTTCGTTACGCAACAAAACGACAAATGAATATTGTCTCTAAAATGAAACGAAATGAACAGAAACACTGGAAATTTTGTCGTGCGTTTCGTTTCCGTTACTGCAATATGAGTGAATTGCTTAAAATCCTTAAAAAAACCCACAAAAAATGAAATAAATGGTAACGGAATGGTAACGAAACGAACGAAAATGAAAATGATTTTTTTGCAAAAATTCGCGAAAAACAGAAACGAACCGAAACGGACCCTCCAAATGACAAACGACAAACGAAATGCAATTTTTTTGATTCGTGCCCATCTCTAGTAGGTGCCTGCTGTCTCATGCACAATATCGGCATCCTGGACACAGTCTTGGGCACATTTGCCCATGTGGAGACTCTTGTGGTGTGGTTGGGGTTTGACTGCAGCAGAGTCAGACATATGTCCTGAAGAGAAACCCCGTGGGGAATCGGGACTCCTTAAAGGCACTTGCAGCATTGTAGGTGCTTCCACTGAAACATCACCCCAGCCTGGAGATTGGCTACATTGGTAATGGGGGCAGGTGGAGAGCACCTGTGTCTGCTGAGAAGGAAGAACGTCCTCATCAACAGATATAGAGTCCAGTAGCATTGGGACTGAGTCTCAAGCATCTGAAGGAGAACGGCTTGGTATGGTAGGTGGTGTTGGTCTCAACTCTGGCATCGGGGTCAACACTGTGACCCTCCTTTTTACGTTTTCCAGTTTCGATGCCAAAGGTCTTGAGGTCGGGTTGGAGGACAACGCTTGTTAAGTTTTTGGCATTGACTTAAGACTTTTGTTGGAATGGGAGTCATGAAGGTAGGTGTGGAGACCAAAGGATCAGTTTGGACAGGAGTCTGTGATTGCTCCATAGGCCTAAGAGATTTTTCCTACAAGCAATCTAATCATTGTTTAAGGGCCAGTTTGGTGAGCCTTTTGCAAGCCGAACACTGAAAGGGCTGGTGAGATTCCCCTAGGCAGAAGAGGCACTTGGTGTGTCCGTCAGAGAGGGGGATTTTATTCGAACAAACTACACACCTCTTGAAAGGGCCCAAGGAAGTCATAAATTGGTGGAAATTGCAGAGGGGCAGAAAAAAACATAGAAAAATATAAAACCAGGTGAAAGAAATTAAAGTCTGCAGTTGTACTCACTACTGAAGAAGTAAGGAGAAGGTAAAATAAAGAGGATAACAGTATTCCTTTTTGTTTTTCAGGAGCACGGAAGATATGCAACCGAACGGCAGCAGCGGTAGAAAGGAACTGAGGCCGCTCAGCGCAAGAAAGGTGGAGCATACATGGTGAGGAGGAGGATGTCCCTATCGGTAAGAAAACAAAGGTATGGAAGATTTCGGCCAACTCCACACAAGCGCAGAAAGGCCCTGTGTGTAATTTCACAGATGCTACAAAGAATAGCCTTACAGGCAACCCTGAGTGCAAGGAACAGTCAAGGAGAAGCCTGGAGGACGGATTACTAATGGATGCATAAGCAGATGTTTTGAGGTAGATCTGCCATTGTCAAGTGCCTGGAGCAGTACCGGTATATTTCCTTTCTTTGTATTCAGGCTGCAGAAATGTATTATTAACCAACCATCAGGCCTTCTCAATAGGGACCTTTAAATAACAACTGCATTGTTTTTAGAGCTTATTAGGAATTGTAGTCGTGTGCTTACAAGAGCACAGCAATAAACAACTCTAGGAAGGGTATTCAAGAGGCAGAAATAATTGCTGCTTGAAGCTTCAACTTCCAGTTATCTTAAAGTGTCCACAGAGTGCTACAGAATTGTCTCTGAGTTTCATTCAATTTAATTGGAAGAAATATTGTAATATATTTTTCCTTCTGTATAATTAAAATAAAATAGGCTGTTCCCTTTTGTTTTTAAAGCAGTAATTTCGGGCACATGACTGTACTGATGTCATTCAGTTCAATTCTGTATCTGATGTTTCACCCATAACATGATCCATATATGAAATCCTGGTTTCACAAGATGCTGTTGTTCATTTATTGTTTATCTGCTTCTATGATGACGTTCACGGGTGAACTATTAATGTGTGGTTTCACAGCTTGAAATCAAGATTTTGTATCCTGCAACAAGGCACTGGCTGTTAAACAATTTAAAATATACATTGGTCTGGGCTTTGTTGTCCAGTACTGTGTTTAGTTAACAGCAGCTTGCTGCAGACTGAGTCCCTTCAAATACAGTGGACCCTCGTATAACAAACAGCTTGTATAACATAAAATTTGTACAACATAAAAAATTCCAGAGATAGGGGAAATTTGCTTAACATGATTGCCTATGGGGAGAATCCGTACAACATAAAAATGGGATCACTCCATTTTCAATGCATTCCTACGGGAATTTGTATAAAGGAAAATTTGCTTAACATAATTTCATTTGGAACAAATTAATTCCTTTATACAAGGTACCACTGTATGTTAGATTACTATACTCTTGACTCCCAGCCAGCATCAGCTGTACTGGGAAGAGTGATGTAGTCCAAAATGCCTGGTGAAGGTTGGGGCAACAAGACTGCATTTCCTGCAATAACAATATTTCAGAAAGCCAGTGGTGTAGTTATTTTTTTCCCATTTGTTCTTATTTTGAATTGTTAAAGTATTTTGATTTTTTGTAGTTGTGCTTTTTTGTTTATTTGTTCCTTTTATTGTTATGATTTGATTGTTTGGTTTGATTGATTAGTTTTTATTTTAAGTTGTTTAATCTGTTTTTATATTTTGTATATGCTTGTAAACCGCCCAGAGTAGCTTTTTTTGCTAGATGGTTGCGGTATATAAATCAAATAAATAAATAAATAAATAATCTTTGGTACACACACGTCAAAATGTTTCTATATAGGGAAAGAGAGTACATTTAGGAAAAAGATTTCAGTCCCACCATCCACCTGACCTGTTGGATTTTCACAAGTATGGGTGTTTTTGTTTTAATCAGGGCTCAACAACAACAATTCTCCCTAGGACCGGAGTGATGAGCAGAAGACACAATCAGGACGGCCCACATCACAGCTTGAAAAATTTGAGACTACAAATGCCCAGAATTCCCAGCCACTGTGTGTGGAGAAAGTCTAGTAATAACCGGAAGAGCATATTTTCCAAACCTGGGTCCATTTGAAGGAGTAGACAAGTGGAACTGATCAAGACAGTTACACCTTAAAATGAGGGAAATGAAGCACAGTCTGTAAAGTACTGTATGAGGGTAATCAAAAGAGCCACTCTGGCAGCAGGACGTACAGTATATCACAGAAGTGAGAATTAAAATATAAATAAATAAATAAATAAATACTTCTGTGATATACTGTACATGTACTCACTTTTGTTGCCAGCGGTTTAGACATTAATGGCTGTGTGTTGCATTATTTTGAGGGGACAGCACCTTCAATCTGTTATACAAGCTACATATTCACTGCTTTACATTGTAGCGAAAGGTCATTTATCCAGTGTTGTCAGATAGATATACTAAAATATTTACAAAATGTGAGGGGGTTACTCACTTCTGTGATATACTGTAGTTTCCTTCCTCTCTGCACCCCTGTGCAGCTAATAAGAGACAACAGGGCAGGAGGAAGTTAAAAGAACTGGACTGGAAATGCTGTCGGATTAAACTCCTGTAGGTCATGACAAGGGCAGCAGGTGGTTGGGAACGGCAGTCCAGCAAGATCTGGACTGAATGTTCAACGGGAGGAAAGCATCTAACTCCCCTCGTTCTTCCTTCCAACCAGGGACTCTGAGAAATGATTGGCAGTTCTGGTTTACAGGTTGCAAAGAAGTTATAAGACTCTCCTTTTAAAACTACTTTTCAAGAGTTGCACCCAACCAAGACAGAAGTGGTCTCTTTTAAATGAATACATTACACTAGAGATGGGCACGAAACGCCAAAACAAATTCGTTTCGTAATTAGTTTCATTTCGTTTTTTGTTTTTTGGACTTCCCACAACCCCTCCGTGCTTTTTTTATTTCTATTATTATTTTTTATTACTGCAAGCACCCAGCAGGGGGGCCTGCACGACAGCTGATTGGGGCTTTAAAAAAAAAGCCCCGACCAGCTCTAGCGTGCCCCGTGCTCGGCACTTTAAAAAAAAATTATGTTTATTTTCTTTTTTGTTTTTTCCTGCAAGTTCAGCAGGGGGCCCACACTACAGCAGATCAGGGCTTTTTTAAAAAAAAGCCCTGACCAGCTCTAGCGTGCCCTGTGCTCAGCGTTTTATTTTTAAATTTATTTTTTCTTCCCCCCCCTGCAAGCCCAGAAGGGGGGCAGCACTACAGCTGATCAGGGCTTTAAAAAAAAAACCCAACCAGCTCTAGCATGCCCCGTGCTCGGCACTTTTTTTTTTTAAAGAAAAAGAAAATATTTTTATTTTTATTTTCTTTGTTTTTTTCCCCTGCAAGCCCAGCAGGGGGCCCACTCTACAGCTGATCGGGGCTTTTTTTTAAAAAAGCCCTGATCAGCTGTAGGGTGGCCCCCAGTCCATGCCACAGCTGATCGCTGAGGCATGGGGGGGGACAGGTTTTCCCCATAGGAATGGGCTAATGCATTCCTATGGAGAAATGAAACGAAACGGAACGAAACAGAAATTTCTGTTTTGTTTCGTTTCCTTTCTCTTCCAGAGTGGGGTTTGTTATTTGTTTTGTTAGGGAACGAAACAAGTAACAAATAACAAAACAAATTAAAAATTCATTTCGTGCCCATCTCTACCTTACACTCACCCCAAGAGTTAACCAAATGATTATAGTACTCCCTCGTTTATCGTGAGGGTTACATTTCCAACCTGACCCATGATAAAGGAAACTCCTCGATATACGGATCTCTTTATCTGTGGGTCGGGCCAGGACTGGGGGGCCTGTTTGGGCCCTCCTGTACTGACCCCAGGCCTGGTGCTTCTTGGAAAGGGTCTCCGATAGGCTTCCCGGGCCTGTACAGGTCCCAGAAGTGGCTTCCGGTGAACCGGAAGTGACTTCTGGGCCACCGGAAACCACTTATGGGGCTTGTATAGGCTTGGGAAACCTGCCAGAGGCCCCTTCCAGGCAGTGCCAGGCCTGGGGTCAGTACAAGAGGCCCCAAACAGGCCCACCGGTCCCAACCTGTGGCTTGCTCCGGGTCCAGCACCACCTAGTCGCTTCCCTGCTGTCCCGCCTACACCTGCGTTCCTGGTAAATCCGCAATATACCAGGACCGCAGTATATGAAATGCGATATGGCAGGAGAGTACTGTATCAGATGATAAATCAGAATTATGATGTTGGGTACATTAATTTGTGAGATTAATTAAAAGCATTTAATTTTTTCAAAAGGTGCCCCTAAATAACTGGGTATCTTTTTAACGTTCACAGCTATTATAATAATAATGTAAATAAAAATTGTAAGGTCTCATTCCCATCTGCTTGTAGAAAAACAGAATGTCCTTGATAACAAAGAAACATGTTTTAAAAGGTTTGTGGGGGTGGGGGAGCAGGGATTCATTTGTTTTTCTGTCTTATGGCTTTCAGATGTTTTTTGGCCCACAATTCAAATCAATCCTCACCTTTTAGCCAGCTAGGAGGGATTCTGACATTTGTAGCCCAAAGACATGAGGCTAAGTTGGCCCCCACTCCACAGTCCTTCCGCTGGAAGAATGAAAATTTACCTGTTCAAATCTGCTTTTAATCTGAGAATGTCCAAACAAGACTGCAGTTTTAGTAGGGAATGCAGCATAATTTTCATTATCCCTTGTTTGTTCTAAGCAGTGAAGTTTTAATTTTAACTTTACTACAAGTTTAATTGTATTTTATTAGTAAATACTTTAAGTTATTGTGATTTTAAGAGTGCACACGTTAGCAGTTATATGCTGCCTTGAGTTCCTTCAATAGAAGAAATGCAAGGTATAAACCAAATTAATTAATTAATTAATTAATTAATAAAATAAAATAAAATAATATCATATGGAAGGACACATAAGAATAGCCTTGCTGGAGCAGGCCACAGGCCCATCCAGTCCAGCATTCTGTCTCACTCAGTGGCTCGCCATTTGCTTCAGGGTATTCCCAAGCAGATGTCTTCACCTGCTTATGATTCCCTGCAAATGGCATTGAGAGAGATCCTGCCTATCTCTCCAATCTGGAGGTTGTCCTTAGGCATCCATAATGATAGCCACTGAGACCCTTGTTCTCCGTGAACTTGCCCAATCCTTCCTGAAAGCTGTCAAGGCTGATAGCTGCCACCACTTCTTCTGGCAAGGAGTTCCAGAGACCAGTGATCCTCTGGGTGAAAAAGTACTTTCTCTTATTTGTTTGAGATCTAGCACCCAACTGCTCCTATGTCTCAGAACTATCATTACCTCCTTCTTTCCTGCACAAAGTCCATCCATGAAACTGATCCACCGACATTTAACCAATTAAGTTACTGTATCGAAATCTGTTGTATTCTGTTTTTGGCTTCCAGTTCCCACCACCTCCTGCAAACATGACCTATGGTGAATTATGATGAGAACAGCGGTTCTCCAGCTTTGGGCAAAGGCTTTCTTTTGATCAGGTGACAGAAACGGAAAGAAACAGGTTCACGGACTTCCATTCCTTCCCCGCCCCTTTGCCAGACCTACCTTCCAGTGGGCAGAAACGGATCACTTCTTCCGGCATAAGCTTGCCTTCCTTGTGTTGACAATATACCTCAGCAATCTCCTGCCGGCACGGCTTTGACTTGGCCCTGGAAAGAGCAGACACGGCCTCCTTGCCCGATATCTCGCATTTTGGCAGTTGTTCATAACCCAGTTCGGGGGAAGCATTTCCGTTCTTTTTCCAATGATGCTGCCTGGCAGACCAGTGGACGTCTTTCAAATGGCTGCCATTGTTGCTGTCCTTTGGGGCTGGGTGACTGTCATGCAGGGTTTCACTGGAGTTTTTCCCAAGGAGAGAGTTCTCCTTCGCCTTCTCCTCCTGCGCCAGCTTCCTTTTCATCTGCTCCTTCTGTTTGCTCATGGGTTTCTTCGCCAACTCTGGGAGATGCTTTTGCTTTTGCATCCTGGGCGCAAAGTTACTGTTGTCAACATTTTCAAAGTCCTTGGGAACAGAGTTTTCATTATTGCTATCTGTTCGCATTTTCTCCTTTGGCCGGTGAGAAAAGTAGCCATCCTGTGGAAAGAAGGGAGGGGAGGAATATTGTCAGAAGTTTCTGGGGGGTGGGACGACACACCTTATTTTTTTGGTGAAGTAAAGTATGGCCTCAATTATGCTTTTAAGTGCCCACTTAGAAAACTCTTTGTTTGAACTACAAAGCAGGGCTGTGGAGTCGGGAGATAAATGTTTCGACTCCGACTCCGACTCCTAAGTTTTTTTGTACTTCCGACTCCGACTCCCCGACTCCGACTCCTCTGTATTAATATGTGAATGTATTTTATACATTCCTTGAACTATTGACCCTCCATTCCTTTCACTTATACAAGTGTCTCTAGTCCTGCAAAAGACATATTTACTTAATCCCTTATCAGTGAGAGGCTAGGTTACCCATGGGTGCTGCATAACAGCAGAACACAACACTATGGAAAGTGTAAGTATTACTGCTCCTAATTGTGCGTTGCGTGCTATATAGTGGAGCACATGAAAAGCATGCTCTTTCACGGTCACTTAACGTGTTCGTTTTGCGGTTACGTGAGGCACTGCATGCATTGGTCTTTATTCTTACAGTAGAGAAGTCATTAATTATAACTTTTTGTGAATTGGGACATTTAAACTTGCTTTTTTAAAAATTCCAATCTAAATTTAGTAGGAGTCGGAGTCGGAGCCGGTGCATTGTTTGCCGACTCCGACTCCGACTCCAGGTACCCAAAATTTCCTCCGACTCCGACTCCTCAACTCCGGCTCCGACTCCACAGCCCTGCTACAAAGAGTTTCTATTGCATGTGTATCATTTTGTGTGACCTTGCAGACATTCATTTCTTATTCCCACCAGACCTAAACCCCGGAGACAATGCTGAAGCATCGTCAGATTTGGAGTCTGGCAACATCCAGCAGTCCAGGCACATTTCCCATCCCAAATCTAAAAGTAGGGTTTGGCGCAGGCATAATCTGGAAATAGGGTACGGGGTTCCAGAAGGCTCCTACGTTTGGCCAAGGCTTTGCCCTACAACTATTACTTATATAAGAGTAACATTTTGGTTTATAGTTATTACTATTGAACACAATACAAATTTAATTTATAAGACAGCCACACGAATACAAAAGGAAAAAGAGATAAAGGTAAGTTACAGCTTAGAATTATTACTCATGAAATCTTTATGTATCTTGCATACAGCTGCAAGAATATTTCACACAAATAAGTGTAGCCTGAGGATTAAGGCCTAAAAGTAATTTGTGTAAGACTTCTGCTTCAGGATAGTTGAAACAGTTAAGCAGAGGGAGAATAAGCTTAATGTAATAGTATAATCTCTATGTTATTACTATAACATAGTGATAGCGTTGCTTGCTGCAGCATTATAAGTGATACAGTGAGTTCAGTTATTTCTTTTCTGTAGCTCTTGCATGGGTAGGTATAAAGTCTGCCATTAGATTCATGCCGCACAACAAAAGGGAAAAACCAACCAACCAATTAAAAAAAGTGTTCATGAGTCAAATCATTCATGCTTTCTCTTACGGAAGGTAAGATGGAAGATAACTAGCTCAGAAATAGCACAGAATAGATTAATAGGAGTTGGAAGAGACATCAAGGGCCATCTAGTCTAACCCCCTGCCATGCAGGAACCCCCATCAAAGTACCCCTGACAGATGGTCATCCAGTCTCTACTTAAAAACCTCCAAAGAAGGTGACTCCACCACCCTCCTTTGTTGCAGCATATTCACTGCTGAACAGCTCTAACCGTCATGGAATTCTTCCTAATGTTTAAAATGAATCTCTTTTCCTGTAGTTGGAGATCATTGCCCTGAGTCCTAGTCTCTGAAGCCATGGAAAACAAACCTGTCCCCTCTTCGATATGACATCCTTTCAAATATTTAATCATGGCTATCATATCCCCCCTCAGCCTTCTTTTTGTAAGGCTAAACATTCCCAGCATCCCTAAGTTGCTCTTCGTAAGACATTTCTTCCAGACTTTTAACCATCCTGGTCACCCTCCTCTGGACCCGTTCAAGATTGTTAACATCTTTTTTTTTAAACTGAGGTGCACAGTGTAGGATGTTGGATTCATTATAGATCACAAATGGAATATGAGCCAACAATGTGATGTGGCTACAAAAAAGGCAAATGCTATTTTAGGCTGAACTATAGCCTCCAAATCCGGCGAGGTACTAGTTCCCCTCTATTCAGCACTGGTTAGGGCTCATCTTGAGTACTATGTACAGTTCTGGGCACCATACTTCAAGAAGGGTGCTGACAAAGGAAGCAACAAAGGAAGGCAACAAAGATGATGGATGGGCTGGAAACCAAGTCTTATGAGGCAAGACTTGAAGACCTGGGCATGTTTAGTCTTGGTAAAAGGAGATGGCATTTTTCCAATATACTGTACTGGAAAGGCAGTGATACAGAGGAGGGGCAGGATCTGTTCCCAATCGTCCTTGAATGCAGAACATGCAACAGTGGGCTCAAGTTAAAGGAAGCAGTGGGTTGGACTCAGTGATATTGTGGACCCCTTCCAACTGTAGGATTCTATGAAATCATGCTTCACCTTGCTTAAAAATATCTGAGCATCACTGAAGGATTACCAAAGCAGGAGCATGCTGAAGCATTTGGAAATGTGGATGACATGCTGAATTAAATGAGATAAGCCCCACATTTGTAAGAGAGGACAGCACATGTATTCAGAGCCAGACAGCAGTATTTTGGGAAGGAATAAGGACACTCTATATAATATTTATAGTACAGGTGTTTATTCAAAGCATTTATTCTTACAAGTGGAATTTTGTTTAACATCGCTGAACCAATTTGGGGCTGACAGTTTGAAGGGATTTCCCAGATGCTCCGTTCCACTCTTCTCCATCCTAATTCTATGTCCCAGTTCCCTTTCCAACAATCCACCAGCATTCCACGACCATTGGAAGAAACTCATGGGTTTCCCTTCCTCCAGAGGCAACAAGAAACAAACCAAATTTGTTGGAGAAGAAAGGGAGAAATCTACCTCTTCTCAAGTGCATGGAACTGAGTGAATATATCCTCCAGTCACCAACAACAACGTGGTTAATTGCTAAATAAAAGGCTACTTTAGCAGCAGGTATTCCTGATCACCATATTATATGTGTGTGAAGCAAAGCAAAAGCAAAGTGTTCTGCTTATATACCGCCCCAATTTTACATTACAGTGTGCAGGCTACACATTGCCCCCCCCCCAGCAAGCTGGGTACTCGTTTTACTGACCTCGGAAAGATGGAAGGCTGAGTGAACCTTGAGCCTGCTACCAGGGATTGAACCCAGGTCGTGAGCACAGTTTTACCTGCAGTACAGGCATTTAACCACTGCACCACGAGTGAAAGCTGGAGAGTTAAGAAAGCTAACATGAAAAAAAGTATTATTCATTTGAAATGTGGTGCTGGAGCAGAGCTTTGTGGGTACCCTTCACTACAAGAGGTCGTAGATCAAACCAAGCCTAAACTACCTTTGGAAGCAAAAATATCAACATTGAAGCTACTTTCAGCACATCTTGAGAAGGCAAGGTTCTCTGGAAAAGACAACAATGCTGGGAAAGGTGGAAGGCAGCAGGAGAAGAGGAAGGCCAAATATGAGATAGAATGACTCCTTAAAGGATGGCACAGGCTTTTCACAAGAGCTGAGCAGGTCAGTTGAGGAACGTCATGAGTTGTCATGGGTTGGAGGTGACCTGAGGGCAAGTAACAACGACAGCCATGGGCAGAGCCTTTTTAGCCAAGCTGTATAAGTTACGGAGGTTTATCCCTCTGGAGGTTCTCAAGATTCATTTACTGCAAGCTTTTCAAAAGGGGCGTGGTGGCTCAGTGGGCTAGAGTACTGATACTGTTGACTGCAAAGTCAGCAGCTCGGCAGTTCGAATGCCACGCACGCAGCTGTTAACCCCAGCTCCTGCCAGCCTAGCAGTTCGAAAGCATGTAAATGCAACTAGATAAATAGGTACCACTGTAAAAAGCAGGAAGGTAAACAATGTGCAGAAATGCGTTCAGCCATGCTGGCCACATTAACATGGACTTGCACAACACTGGCTCTTTGGCTTAGAATCCAAGATGAGCACTGCCCCTACAGTTGGACACAACTAGCATGCATGCACAGGGGGAACATTTACCTTTACCTTTTCAACCCTTGGTGAAGGGTTCTTTTAAACTCTCTTGGCCGTTCAGTCCAAGATGATTATTTTGTGGGGTTTTGTTATTAGGATATCTTATTACGCTACTTCACTATGTGATAGTTCAACTCTTTTATGTCACTACATCAATTGTTATCCTAGGTTTTATATTTAGAGGTTGCTGTAGGGGTTTCCCAGTGAAATTTTATTTGTAAAGTTGTTTTGAAGATTTCATGCCTGAAAGGCTGCCTAGCGCTATTAACAGAATGAATGAATGAATGAATGAATGAATGAATGAATGAATGAATGAGGCTTTGGCGTATGGAGCAACTCTTAACTTAATTCAGAGGAAGCGCCCTGTGTATGCAACCCAATTTAAAATGTCTTAATTCTCAGTAGCTTTGGGTCATTCTCGCTATAACAAGAAAATGTGACTGAAGCAGAGCAAGACAAATGTAAAAAATGTAAATCTTATTAACATAATACCCATAACTTCTCTATTGAACTCTTGCTGGTGTTGCTCTGGCAAGACTATTACTGCATCTGAACAATTGTTCTCTTTTCTTTATCCTTAACTAATTGCTACAAATTGGGGTTAACTATGCTATTTGGACATAGTGGCTACTTTTATAATAACAAGATGATCGAATTTGTCATATGTTTGGGTAGGTAGGTCTGGGCTTCCCCACTTCCCCCTTGTACCCTGCAGGCACTAACCAGCTCAAAGCCTGTTTTTCAAACCACCTCTAGGAAGCCTTTCACATGGGAGGAAATATTCTGCCCCCACGTTTCTGCCTTCTCCTAAGAGGAGAGGGAAGGAATTAGTTGTGTTTTGTTTTTACGTCTGGCACGACTACTTGAAAAGTTCAAACAGACTTTTGAGGTAAGACATGGACGAATGATGTCTCAGACCATATCCTCCATCCTTCCCTTAGCATGTGGTGGGTGAGTAATCTGGGCAGCCCTCGTGGTCTACTTTCTGCTTACTTATTTGAGAAGAACGTCGCCATTTGCTAAATCTGGACTTCACTGAGCCCGAATCGGCTTGTTTCCAGCTCTGCAGAGAAAGTGGATTCAGAATATTCCATAGACCAAGCCTGTTGAAAGTCTCCATTGATTTCCCTTTCAGCTGCAGATCTGAAGAATGAACATCTGCTCATCCCTTGCTGTCTGTTGCTCCTCCTAAACCGTTTCAGTGATTCTGAAAGCAGATGTTTTTAATACAGTTCACTGGGCTAAGTGTAACTGCTTGATTAAAAATCATGAACTAAAAATGGGAGACAAGGGGAACTTTTCTTTAAAGAGCAAAGTAAACCCCAGTGACAAGTTTCAACCCTTCAAAACAGCCACTGGCTTGATACCAAATGCCTACTTCCCATGTGGTTTTTAGGAGACAAACATGCACGTTAGCTACTGCGTTCATCTCCCCAAGGAGCTAGGGAAGTCAACTTACAAGGATCGATTTCTTCCTCATTGTGTCATATTATTCCTTATAATATCACAAGAGTGCCTTAAAATGTTACTTACAAGCACAGTGGCCAGGAAAGTCAATGTGATTCTTGGTTGCATCAACAGAAGCATAGTGTCTAGATCAAGGGAAATAATAGTACCACTCTATTCTGCTCTGGTCAGACCCCACTGGGAGTACTGTGTCCAGTTCTGTGCACCTCAATTCAGCCAAGGGAAGGATGCTGACAACCTTGAGCAGCCTGCTTCAGAGGAGGATGACAAGGATGGTTTAATTAAAGGAAGGTCTGGGAGGTCCCAAACACTGTCTTATGAAGAGGGAACTGGCTTTACATCAAAAAGGAAACTGGGAATGTTTAGCCTTTAATAGTAATTAAAAATGGTAATAATTAACAAATAGAATGGCTGAGAACGCCTCTCGGAATATGAAAGGCTAGGGACTATGGTAACTTCGCTGGGGAGGTGGTTCCACAGGGTAGGGCCAGCCACAGAGAAGGCTCGGGTACGAGTGGAGGACTTCCGAGCCTCTCTGGGCGTGGCTTCAGCATGTGCGCCCGCGAAACCTGGTCGGTCGGGCCGATGTTGACTGCTGGTCATCTGCTCTGGGGTCAAAGGCCAGGAGGGTTTTATGAATTAAAACCAAGACCTTGAATCTGATTCGGGACGCAACGGGCAACCAATGCAGATTGGCCAGGACTGGGGTGATGCGGTCGAACCTTCTTCCTTTTCACTGGATTTAAACCTAGGGTGTGATTATACAATAGCAAAAAACATCAGTTGATCTGCACGTGTGCCAACTGGGTTTGTCCAGTGTGAGTGAATTAAGTTTACTCATTCGGACAAGAGTTAGCACAGAGGGAAGGAAACTGCCAGTTTGTAGCTTGTTGGGACAGTTTCTGTTGCATCCTTCTAGGTTTGCAGAAATCAGGAGGAGACTAGCAGAAGCTACCTTAACAAGCTACGAACAAGCACTGATTGCCAGTTTCCTCCTCTTTCCCTCTTAACTGATCTCGTAAATGTTCTAGTAGTGCAACTTTGTTCTAGCAATGATATAAACATGCTTTTTTGTTTTTGTTTTTAGCGAAGTGGTTTGGAGGCAAAGAGTGCCTTTACATCCTGTATGTGCCCCTGTTACTTTCTTTTCTACATTAGCACAAGTGATCACACTGCCTGTTCTTTTGCAATTGCATTCCCGAAGAAGAAGAAGAAGAAGAAGAAGAAGAAGAAGAAGAAGAAGAAGAAGAAGAAGAAGAAGAAGAAGAAGAAGAAGAAGAAGAAGAAGAAGAAGAAGGGTTGGGTGGGTGGGTGGGAGGGAACCAGATTGGAGAGAAAAATCTGGACAGATTCACATTGTCTTATATGTTGTGTAGTCAACAGAGAATAATACACATCTGACATCCCAATTGCAGAGAAATTCCTAAACTATCTCTCAATCTAGTAATCTCCTTAGTGGTGTTGTAGCCCCTTCCCCCTGCAGTTGTGGCCACAAAGTTAAATGTATGTTGGACAACAGTAGACTTTGATGACTTCATCAATTTGCAGCAGGAAAGACAAGGAAATTTCACTTCTAAGGTACACAGCTTACTATGGTTCTCCATGGATACCTACCTAGTGACTTCTTTAGTTTCTCTTTCAAGCATCTTATATATTTCAGTATATTTAACCCCACAAATGCCAGATTTAACACAATGGATCCATCATGTGTGCTACGCTGCTTTTTCAATGTCTCTGGGTTCATCTATCTTAAGTATATGTAAATAACCCTTATTTCATTCATGTAAATATGCATGTGTGGAGACAGTTTGTTTTTGTACATATCCTAGCTCAGTGCAGCTAGCAACAATTAAACTGATGAAATGTACAGTAACATTCCCAAACAACTGTAACATAGACATAGGCATCAAATGAAAGAAAAAATAATAGAAAATGTTTTCCCTTTAACTTTGTCCTACACCATAGAGTAGTGATGGCGAACCTTTTAGAGATCGAGTGGCCAAACTGCGATTCAAAACCCACTAATTTTTCACAAAGTGCCAATAAAGCAATTTAACCTGAATACAGGTGGCTGTGAAGGGGCAATGTCGGGTGCCCACAGAAAGGGCTCCGAGGGCCTCCTTTGGCACCTGTGCCATGGCTTTGTCAACACTGTTGTAAATTGCCAATGCAGTGTGCCTCCCTCATTCCATTATCTCCAACTATCATCTCCTTCCACTCTGTTACCAGTAGCAATGATGATTTTGATGTCTATGTGGGTTCCAGCATGTTCTCCCGCACACCTGTAAAAATGAATGCTTTCCTGAAAAACAACAAAAATGTCTTTGCCATGTGACAAAACACTTCTGAAGATAAGGCTGACTTTTTATCAAAGTAGCCCCCCTCCTCAAATGGTCAGCAGTGTGATGCAGCGGCCAGGAAAGCCAATGTGATTCTTGGTTGCATCAACAGAAGCATAGTGTCTAGATCAGGCCTGCCCAAACTTCGCCCCTCCAGATGTTTTGGACTACAACTCCCACAGTCCTTTGCCATTGGCAATCTAAGCTTAGAATTGTGGGAGCTGTAGTCCAAAACATCAGGAGGGCCGAAGTTTGGGCAGGCCTGGTCTAGCTCAAGGGAAGTAATAGTACCACTCTACTCTGCTCTGGTCAGACCCGACATGGAGTACTGTGTCCAGTTCTGTGCACCTCAGTTTAAAAAGGATGCTGACAACCTTGAGCAGGTACAGAGGACGATGACAAGGATGGTGGAAGGTCTGGAGGAAATGTCTTATGAAGAATGGCTTAGGGAACTGGGAATGTTTAGCCTTTCAAATAGAAGGCTGAGAGGGGATATGATAGCTATGTGTAAATATCTGAAAGGATGTCATATGGAAGAGGGAACAGGTTTGTTTTCCATAGCTTCAGAGGCAATAGTTTCCATAGCTCGGGGAAACAGATTCAAACTACAGGAAAAGAGATTCCATTGAACATCAGGAAGAACTTCATGATGGTTAGAGCTGTTCAGCAATGGAATATGCTGCCACAGAGGGTGGTAGAGTCTCCTTCTTTGGAGGTTTTAAAGCAGAGGCTGGATGGCTATCTGTTGGAAATACTGTGATGGGGGTTCCTGCATGGCAGGGGGTTGGACTAGATGGCCCTTGAGGTCTCTTCCAACTCTATGATTCTATGAAAAGTGACCTGGTCAAGGTTTGGGATATATGACCAGGTTGGGAGTGGAAAGAGAGATAAAGCATGTTTACCCTGCTTCCTAGCCCAAAGGAATCTGGATTCACTACCATGGGGATGCTCTCTGGCTTACACACTACAGAGAAGGAGAAGGAGGGAGGGAGGGAGGAGGAAATAGTTTTTAAAAGTTGTCCTAAAGGAGGATTGATGGAACAGCAGTTCATCTCTTCCCTTCTTTCTCGGTTACAGCCTAGAGGGATTTTTGCCAATGGTGACAGTTCAGGAAAAGAGCTTGGTGAATACTTACTTGCCTGACCTTTTTTCTATAAATTATGTACAAAGCCTTCTTTGTAAGGTTATTCCATGGCATCAGGGCAACAACACAGAAGTCTCCTCTTGCATTCTAAACTTCCTCACATCCATGGGGACTGCCCTCCCCATGCAAACCTGGGGAAGTTAATTCTTGGAGACAAAACTCCCAGCATATACCTTGGGTTCTTTAACAAAGCTTTCATTCTGGAGAATTCTGGAATTTGTAGTGTAGCAAAGTTAATGTTTCCAAGCTGCCTACATAGAAGAAAACAGAATGGGTGGTAGGACAGTATAATTTGCCTGTCTTTTCCCCATGTGTTTTTCAGCTCCCCAAACCCAGTTTAAATCTCCAAGCAGTGAATTGTGCTGGATGAAAAACCACACAACAAAACAGGCAATATATACGTTCTCCACCTGAGCCCCTGGGAGTCTACTGGCCTACAGGATGGGAATAAGCTGCTTCTTTATGTGAATAACTCATGGCAGATTGGAGTATATAAATACATAAGAGTTTATAGATACATTAGGATTAGCATCTGGTAAACTGTTATTACTGGCTATTAAATCCCCATGTGGCTTTTCCATTATTCCATCCATGTGCTCATGTGTTAGTGAAGATGTTTTTTTCTTGGATTTGTGGGCTTAATTATTAATAAACAAATGTGTTTATGGGATGTGTTTGTTTTACAGATCAGCTAAGGTCCTTTTCACACGACCCCTAAAATCCGAGGCAAATGGCTCACAGATCGGGAGCTTAAAATTGTTTCCCCACCAGCTCCAGAGTTTACAAAAAATTAAGTGCAACCACGCCCACCTAAGCGCGTCCCAGCGCACTTTTCAAGTACCTGGTTTCTGGAGTTGAAAAATGTCTGATGCGGATGTAAAGTAGTGAGTGTCGGGCTCTCCTCGCCTTGTGTTTGTTTTTTTGTCCCCCGCCGCCCCTTTAAGAGACAGGAATCATGACGACGACGGGGCTCGGGGCGGCTTCCACCGGCAGACAGAGGTGAGCCTGTGTTTTTTCTCCCTTTTTTTCTCCCTCCCCTCACGCAGACAGGAGCAAGGAAGTGCGGAGGGGGTGGGAACACAGGAAGAGCGACGAACCCCCAAGATCTCTGGTCCGAATTTAAGTGGCCAGCGGATCTTAGGGGTCGTGTAAAAGCGCCCTAAGACAGCAGGGGGGAAGACCTGGCAGCTATACTTTGCTGCCTCTGCTTGCACAAAATGTCTGAATGTTGGCGTGGTATTTGCCTGGTCAAGCCCCTCCCCACCTCTATAGACACTGCCACACTACCCTTCTTGTCCTTAGGTGGGTCAGTCCAGAAAAGAACTAATAGGAGAGAGAGGACGGTGAAGGCTGTCGGAGACCATATAACTCTCAAACACTACTGTCCAGTCAGATTCCGCGGTGTTCCCAGGGAGTTTGAAACAAAGGCCATTACTTAACATCTCTTTCATCACAGCCTAAAACAGCTTAAAACATATTTATAAACCCTATGAAACAGACAGAAATGTCAAGCTAATTGTTTATAAGAGTCCTTTTAACTTATCCTCTTTTTCTAATAAGGTCTTAAAGATACACATGGTATTTAAGAACTAATTTAACTTCTCTACTTTTGAGGGAGCTTCAACCCCTGAGAAGGATTTTTGAACCCAGGACCTATGCCATAACTCTATCCATTAACCCTGCACTGGCTACCTTCATGTTCAGAGCAGACTCAGTGAAATCAGTAGGATTAATCAAGAAAAGACAGACGTGCTCCTGGGCAGACTAAAGGCAGGTCAAGGAACAGGGACCCAGCCTGTATTGGATGAGGTTACACTTCCTTGGAAAATACAGGTGCACAGTTTAGGTATACTCCTGGATTTGTCTCTGAGATTGGATGCCTGGGTTCAGCAGTGGCTGGGAGCGCCTTGGCACAGTTAAAACCAGTATGTCAGCTGCAGCTGTTCCTGAAGAGGTGTGACATGGCCACAATTACAAATGCCTTAGTTATATACCAACTACATTACTATAATGTACTCTATGTGGGGCTTCCTTTGGAAAATGTTCAGAAAATCCACGGGGCCCAAAACACTACAGCCAGATTTATTTATTTATTTATTTATTTATTTATTTATTTATTTATTTATTTATTATGGAGCTTATTTATTTATTATTTATTTATTTATACAGCTTATATACCGCCCGTCTTCCTGAAAGGAACTCCTGGAGGGGAACTCCGGGCGGTTTACAACAAATTAAGAAGACAGCAAATTACAATAACAGCCAATAAATTACATTAATAAAATAAGCAGACAAAACAGCAATTGCTAACTGGGGCTGGTCACAGGGATCTTATGAGCCCCGTTACTGGCTTATGTGCTGCTAATCCGATTCTGGGTGCAATTCAAGGCGCTGGTTCTAATCTATACAGTCTAATTGGCTTGGGTCCAACCTATTTCAAAGACCGGATCTCCCTCTATGAGCCTTCTTGTTGTTCAATCATTCAGTGGTGTCCGACTCTTCGTGACCCCATGGACCAGAGCTCGCCAGGCCTTCCTATCTTCCACTGCCTCCCGGAGTTTCCCGGAGTTTTCTATGAGCCTGCCTATGTGTTAATATTAGAGATGGGCACGAAACGAACAATTTTCCGTTTCCGTTTCCGTTTTTTTCGTTTCGTTACGCAACAAAACGACAAACGAATTTTGTCTCCAAAATGAAACGAAACGAACAGAAACACCTGAAATTTTGTCATGCGTTTCGTTTCCGTTACTGCAATACAGTGAACTGCTTTAAATGTTAAAAAAAATCACAAAAATTGAAATAAATGGTAACAAAACGGTAATGAAACGAACAAAAATGAAAATGATTTTTTTTGCAAAAATTCACGAAAAACGGAAACGAACCGAAACGGACCCTCCAAACGACAAACGACAAACGAAACGTAATTTTTTTGATTCGTGCCCATCTCTACTTAATATCATCGGGACGGACTGTGTCTTGGTCCTACCATCCTCCCAGCTGCGCTTGGTGGGGACATGGGAGAGCACCTTCTCTGTTGCTCGTACCTCCCGGACTCCCTGTGAAACTCCCTATCACAGGAGCCCAGGCTGCCTCCGTCATCACTTTACTTCTGTAAGCAAGTGGAGGTCTTTCTGTTCAGGAAGGCTTCTCTGTAGCGACAGGCTAGGTAGAAGAGGTTTTAAAATAAGATGGATTGCATGTTGTTGCTTCTAAATCAGATAGTGTATACTGTATATACTCGAATATAAGCCTATAAGATGGATTGCATGTTGTTGCTTCTAAATCAGATAGTGTATACTGTATATACTCGAATATAACCCTAATTTTGGGCTGAAAAAAGGGGGCCCTCGGCTTATATGCGGGTCAATACTTTTAGCCACTGAGGCAAGTGCTTGGGTCGGTGGCTAAAAGTCATTTTAAACATTGTGCGTTCCGCTTCTCCTGACCCTCTTCTGCATCACAGAGGAGCGTCGCGCGATGTTTAAAATGACTTTTAGCCACTGACCCAAGCACTTGCCTCGGTGCTTAAAGTCATTTTAAACATCACACACCGCTCCCCCAGCTCACAAAGGAGGAGCTGCCAGGCCCTGCTGCATTTCCCACCCTAGGCTTATACTCGAGTCAATACGTTTCCCCAGTTTTGGGGGGTTAAATTAGGGGCCTCGACTTATACTCGGGTCGACTTATACTTGAGTATATATGGTACTTTACCTAATGTTCTTAATATAATGTTATTAATTCATTTACTATTTGAGCAATTCACTATTTGTAGCTTTAATGTTGTGTTTTGATTATGCTAGCTGCCTTGGGTCATTTCTTAGCAGGCAGGGTAAAAATATTTTAAACAAACAAACAAACAAACAAACAAACAAACAAACAAACAAACAAACATGCCCCATTAAGTCAATTCTGACCTATGGTCATAAGGACATAAGGACATAAGAACAGCCATGCTGGATGAGGCCGAGGGCCCATCTAGTCCAGCTTCCTGTATCTCACAATCGTGATCCTTTTCAGGATTTACCAGCCAGAGAATAATCAGAAGTGGTTTCCCATTGTCTTCTTCTGGGCTAGCCTTGGGACCTCACACAGCTTGCCCAAGGCCACCCAGGCTGGCTTTCTTTACAGGTGGCAGTGCGGGGAATTGAACTCCCAACCTCTAGCTCCAGAGTAGCTGCTCAACCATTGAGGTATCCAGGCAGCTAATAAATAAATAAATAAATAACAGGGCATTAAACCAGTCACAACTCACTGAAGTCTGTATGTAGATTTAATATACTACAGTATATGTACGATGAAGGGTATATTTAAAGCACTGAATTTTATGACGGCTCCCTCAAATCTGTAAAAAGGTGGGGCAGAACTCTTTTACCTGTTGACTTGAAATACATTTAGAGAGAAGTAAATTCATAAAAATATTGCGGGCCGTTCACTCCCCACCCTAGAACAAATTTATACTACCAGGTGCCACTGTAAAGCATTAGATATATTAAGAGATCCATTGCATCCTGGTCATCGCCTCTTCGAGTTGCTGCCATCGGGACGGAGGTATAGAGTACTGAGGGCGAGAACAAACCGTCTCAAAAATAGCTTCTTTTTAAGAGCGATATCGGCCTTAAATGGAAATTCTGGACTTTGAAGTCATATCGTATGTGTTGTAGCTGTTTTTAAATCTATGTGGAATGTTTTATATGAGTTGAATATAGCAACCATGAAATTTCGTTGCTCCTGCAAGGGGGCAATGAAAATAAAGAGTCCTCTTCCTCTTCCAATTCTATATAAGTAAAACACAACAAATTGAGGCAACCTCAAATACTTGTTCTGAAGTTTTGGACTTCATGAGGGCCGTTTCCCTAAATCAGTTCATGTTTTTTGTTTTGATGACTTTGCTACACGCACATCTTCCCACTGTGAAGCTGCAGGGAGAAAAGGACAAGGAACAGCCTCTCCTCAAACTACTGTGGCAGTTGCTGTTTCCACGTTCAACCAGAATGAACAAAACAATGATTTACTGATGAATTTTACTGGAAGAAATACTTCATACTCCTCGAGCCGCCTTGGAAAACTCGCCTTGTTGGCAGTTCTGGACCACAGCAAAGCCAAAGAGAGCAGATGGGGGAAATGAACAGATGTTGACAGATTTTGCTTTTTACATATGCTTCCCTCCTCCCTGCCCACCCTATTAAAAAAAAGTACATTGCACTTTAATAAACTGTTGCTGTCTGAAAATCCTGAGGCCTGGAACAGGCATTTGATTCTCGTGTTCTTTCCCTCCTGCCCACACCTCTACAAAGACTATACATGTCAGAAACGCATATATAGTACATGTCAACAGAACCCTAAATATACGTAAAACCAGATGGGAAGGAGAGTCCTCTGCTCTCAGCATTTCCCAACCTGTGCTGGACCACCTTTCTCATCATTCCAAGCCAGCATGGCCAATGTTCAGAAGTTCTGAAGGACACTAGGTTGGAGAAACCTCCGATGCTTCTGTACAAGAGCATGAACAAATGGAACAGAGAAGAAAAGTCTCTGCTTAAAGAATGTTATTCAAGCTTTTCAGATTTCCAGCAGACATTTTGGCACTTAGCATAAAAGAAGATTACCAGAACTTGGAAACAATACTTTAAAAAACAAAATTAGAGTTCTCAGAATCCCCCAGGCTGGCTAGGAAATTCTGGAAGTAGTAATTCAAACTAAACAAAACCAACCAGTCAAACAACAAACAGATTGGTCATTCCCATAGTCTTTCTGTAGATTATTAACGAGATTAAACCTACTAGATTGTCTTTATATCAACTTCCAGATACATCAAATCTCAACTGTCCTTGGAAATTTCATAATACGATCATTGCTTTAAAACATTAAACCTCATTAAGCATTAGACCTTTAATGAGGTTTCCTATATTCTCAGTGGAATATTCATTTTTTCTTTCTATAAATCGCTCCCATGTATAAAACGACCCCCAGTTTTCTAACCCCAAATTACAGTTTCACAAATGCATGGTTTCCTCCTCGTATATGAGCACCCTCAATTTTTATAGAGGGTAGCCATGTTAATCTTTTCAAGAATTGCAGGCCAAAATCAAAGAAAAACAAAACAAAAGGCACAAAACATGTGGCACCTTAAAGACTAACTTTCATATTTTAATGTAACATTTTGTGGACTACGTGTCCACTTCTTCAGACATATAGCAGCAGAATGGTTAATCTAACCATTTTAGACACAAATATAGTCTTATACTGTATCTTCCAATTTTATTTTATTTTTAACCTTCCCTTCTTAGTTTCCTTGACATTTGCTTCTGGTTTTCCAGTTCCATCCTTCAGCGAGTTCAAATTTCTCATTAAGAAAAATCATAAAACACTCATTGACTAACAAAATATTTTAGATATTTTATACCCTTCCCTACTATAAAACTCTCTTTTAAAGAAAGAGCTATTTGCTTTTCTTATTGTTGCCTGTTTGTTTATGTATATAATATATTTTACTCTATATTCATAAACCACCAATGATAATGAACTACTGATAATAAATACATTTATTAATATCAATAAAATAACAAAGATTCTGTGCTTTTCTATTCCAAAATGACATTCCACTGAACTTAGTTGGCTTGCTCTTAAGAGAAGTGGTTAGAATTAATGTACAGCCTTAGTCTAATTACTTGCCACCAATCAGCACAATATTCCAATTCTAATAAACTCCCTACATCTTCTTTAATGTCTGATCCGTTCATTAAGTCTGGTTCAATACAACTCCATACAGTTCATTTTAATTCATTTCATTTAAAGTTCAACTTTAATTTAGTTTGCTAATAGCTTATGTGCAGCTTCAAATGATATCTTTAAAAAAAGCAACTCCCCCCACCTCCACACAACATTCTGCTATATAGCAAAGTTAATTCCAATAAATTCAGTAAATCTAGTTCATTAAATCCAGTCAGTTCATTACATCTAATTCCACAAGGATCAATATCGTTCCTTGCAGTACATTTCATTCTGAGCTTAACATTGATGCAGTGTGTTAGTGGCCCTCGTTAAACCTCTTCCACCTTTTCCCCCCCTTTTTCAAAGTTCAGTTTTCCTTCAAGATGAGGTGGGTAGCTGTGGTCCTCAGATGTGTTTTGTTTATAATTCACATCACTCCAGCCCATCATAGCCAATTGTGGGGCCTTCCAGGAGTATCAGTCCATAAAAACCTAGAGTCACAGAAACACTCTAATCTCTGGTCTAGCTAACTTGCCCTCACTCCCAACTCCTCCCTGGAAGGATTCTTTAGAAGTACACTGCAGTATTGTCCCTAGAACTTAGCAGAATATAAGACTCAAATGTCCAAACAGCAATCTGGAAACAAAGTCAAAGGTTGAAGAACTAATGGTGTCAACAGAGGACACTACACACACCTGGAGACCTAAAGAAAGCCAAACCTAAATTACCAGGGGCCAATGAGTTGAGGAGACCAGAAAAATTTTAATCTGAGCTCAAGATTTATGAGCTGCACCAACGCCGGCAGCTTCTGACCTATCACTGAGATGGTACCACAAACACAAAAAGCACCACAAACACAGGAAGAGAAGAAGAAACTGATTGAGATAGGCAGGAAAAAATAGATGGTAATTCATGTCCAGTAGGTCTACTGTAAATTGGATTAAAGCTTGAGTCCAAGTCCCAAATGGGAGGTTCTATTTGGCTGGTTCTATCATGGCTAATAAGAATGTTACAAATAAATAAATAAATAAATAAATAAATAAATAAATAAATAAATAAATAGTAAGAGCATAAGGATATAATAAAGTCATTGGTGGATCATAAGACAAATATTCTTAGTAGAGATGGGCACGAAACAAACAATTTTTCATTTCCGTTTTCGTTTTTTCGTTTCGTTACGTAACGAAACAACAAACAAATTTTGTCTCTAAAATGAAACGAAACGAACAGAAACACCAGAAATTTTGTCGTGCGTTTCGTTTCCGTTACTGCAATATGAGTGAATTGCTTAAAATCCTAAAAAAAAAGAAATAAATGGTAACGAAACGGTAACAAACGAACGAAAATGAAAACGATTTTTTTTGCAAAAATTAACGAAAAACGGAAACGAACCGAAACGGACCCTCCAAACAACAAACAAAATGCCATTTTTTTTATTCGTGCCCATCTCTAATTCTTAGCATTATTATCTTGAAGACCCTTTGGAAATCCCACTGACAACATGTGAATGCAACAGCTCTTCACATAGCAGTGGTTATTTAGCAACCTATTCACTCTCGAGTTGTACTGCACCCAAAACTGTGCTCACAACCCAGGGTTCAATCCCAGGCAGCCACCTCATGGCTATCTCAGCCTTCTGTCCTTCCCAGGTTAGTAAAATGAACACCCACCTTGCTGAGGATGGGTGGGGGGGAGGGGGCAATGTATAGCCTGCATAACCATATTCTGTATACCAGCCAGAGAATGCTATAGGGAGGTACATAAGCAGCCTGCTTTGCTTGGCTTGCCCCCGATGCCCCACTAGGCTTGGGACCAAAGCTTTGGACCTTCCACTGCCTGCTTCCACTGACATTGACTTCCCTGCTGTTGCTGCTGCTTCCACTGAGGAGCCAGGCCACTACCTTCCCCTCACATGCACTGGCCAGCTGACGGGCCAGGGTAGCAAGGCTCTCTGAAAGTGGAGGAAGACAAAGGTTTTTCATACTAAAGGTCTGCAGGTCCTCCCACCTACCTCTTCATCTGGCTATGGCAGGTTAGAGTATTACAAAGTAAGGCCCTCTGTCGTGCTGCCTTTAAAGGTGTAGATCAGGCCTGCCTAACAGGTAGACTGGGGGCTACCAGTAGCCCGCGGAGGGTTTAAAAGTAGCCTGCCAGCCATCAATAAAAAAGTGAGGGGATAAGTTCTCCACCCCTCCCTCCTCCACCCCAATTACCGCCACTGCCCCAGCAAAGTTCTGGGTCTGCCAGCCCACTGTCTCAGCTGAGCGGGGCAGTTCAAGGGCCATGGTGTGGTCCCATGCTCCCCCCCCCCCTTGCTGGCCAGGTTATCAGCACCTCACCCTGTTCAAAGTTGGACAGCCCTGGCTTAGACAAACTTCTTCCTGATAATGAAATAGGAATCCCTTATAACATGTTGAAGTTTTACATGCATATTAAAAAAAAATGACCAGTGCAAGTATGCTATACATCGTCTTATTTTCAATGCATTCCTATGGGAAACCGCTGCTCTACTTACAATGATTTTTACTTATGAGCGTGTGCTCAGAACAGATAAAATTCATAAGTGGGGGTTTTAGTGTAGTAGCCCTCAGGTACTTTGGTCCAAAAAAGTAGACCTCGGCCTGTTCAAAGTTGGACAGCCCTGGTGTAGATGGTGGCAGCAGGTAGGCCGGCGGTGGGCGGTGGGCATGGGACTTGATAACACAACTCAGACAAATAGGCCCAAGTCACAAGGTTGAGTCTCAAGTCACTCCAGAAACTTCTGAAGTTGATTCCAAGCCACGGGTGCAACTCAAGTCCCCACTGCTGCTATGAGCTATGTTGCATTTTATAGATGTTTATAAATAGTAAAAATTATTTAATTACTTAACTAACAACACAACTGATTATTTGACTATCAATTGCTGGCCCAAAGGCACATATGTGGGTACATTAAATTTTACTCTATATACAAGGTGTTTTTTTTTAATCTGCACTCTTCAAGCTGCTGAGTGCAGGCTCTTCAAATTAGAGGCTATATATTATATATTGTAACCAAATGTCAAAACAGGTTGCACAAATAAGTAACATTTTAGCATTGGTTATAATGGGATGGCATCTCCACCATATCTGAATGGCAGCAGATTGGAGGATGCAGAGGCAGAGCCAGGGTGGGTTTTCCGGGATTCATGGGTCATAGCTTTATATAACATTTATATATTATCCATATATTTTTGTTGGTATGTTTTTGAACTTTATGCTGTCATACTCTGCCCAGAGTGGCCTCCGGGCCAGATGGTTTTTGTTGGATTTAAATCAATCAATCAATCAATCAATCAAACAAACAAACAAACAAACAAACAAACAAACAAACAAAAACATTGAAACTAGGGCCTATGATAGAGAGGCTGTAGGGAGTTTTGCACACACTCGGGAAGTTTTTTGTTCAAACACCCCATCCTGTTAATGGCTCCCAGCCAAGGTGTTTTATGTATTATCTCTAGAATGGGTGGCAGAATGCTTCAGTAATTCCATAGCTGAGGAATGTGAAATGGAGGGACAGCACTGTTGCACTTGTGCCCTGCTTGTGGGCTCCCCAAGGATGTCTATCTATAGGCCAATTCCATGCTAGGGATTATCAAAAAGGGGATTGAAAATAAAACAGTCAACATTATAATGCCACTGTACAAAACAAGAGTAAGGCTGCACTTGGGTTCTTGTAAGTTGAGCCCATTGTTTCGCATCTTTGCAGTCTGGGATAGTAAAGCCATGCCTGGAGTATTGTGTACAATTCTGGTCACCACATCTCAAAAAAGACATAGTGGAACTGGAAAAAGGTGCAAAAGAGAGTGACTGGGCTAGGTCCCACGTCCCTTTAAAAGCAGTTTAAATTACTAGATAAACCGTGTCTAAAAATGCTGTCCCCATGGCCACCAGGCTTTTGGGGGGGAAAAAGAAAAAAGAAAACCTGGTAATGCCCCTTTAAGCGAGGTTTCTGTGACTCACCCAAGAGGTAGGGAATTTTTTACCTCACTTTAAAAATCCACCTTTTAAGAAGGCAGACGTCGTGGGACCATGCAGATGATCTGGGTTTCTTCTTTTTTTTAACTCATAGCACAGACCGGCAGTTCCTGGGGCCAATAGGTGCTGTTTTTTAAAATTTCTTTTCACCTTCGGAGAAACAGGAAGCTCCATGAGGTGCCCTAAGTTTTAATTTCCCCCAGGCAAGTGGTCCGTTTCCCCCCCCCCAATGCTGGCGCCACCTGCTAGCCAAGGCGGCTGAACTGCACTAAAAAAAAACAGCTTTGGATGTGGGAACTCCTGTCCAACTTATTCAATCACGTGATGGGACGAAGAGGAAAAGCCGGACCTTTAGATCAGGATCGAAACCCAGGTGAGATCGCAGGCTAAATGATTACTGGGCTGGGGAACCTCCCTTATGAGGGAAGGCTAAAACATTTGGGGCTCTTTAGTCTGGAAAAAAGGCGCCTCAGGGGGGATATGATTGAGACATACAAAATAATGCAGGGCATGAGTAAAGTGGATAGAGGGACGCTCTTCTCCCTCTCAGAACTAGGGGACATCCACTCAGACAGGGTTGGGAGAGTGAGAACAGACAAAAGAAAGTATTTTTTACCCAGCATATTGTTAGTCTGTGGAACTCCCTGCCACAGGATGTGGTGATGGCATCTGGCCTGGATGCCTTCAAAGGGGGATTGGAGAGATTCCTGGAGGAAAAGTCCATCACAGGTTACAAACCATGATGGAGATGTGTCATCTCCAGTCTTAAAACCAGGGTACTTCAAGGGCCAGATACAGGGGAGTGGTATCAAGAGACAGATATCTAGTCTCGTGCGTTCCCAGACACATTTGGTAGGGCCACTATGAGATACAGGAAGCTGGACTAGATGGGCCTTTGGCCTGATCCAGCATGGTTCTTCTTAAATTCCTATGACTATCTGACCACTTAGTCAAGTGGCTAGCAAGCTAGGTAGACCTTTGGTCATATATCCCACAGAATTCATCTTATGATCTTACGTCATCCTTTCTTCTCCCCTAAGGTGAGGTAGAAAGGGAAAGGAATTTCGTGTGAAGATTTGCACAGACATGTGAACAGCATGTCCAATACAAATGCCAGACACATTCCTAACTGCCCACCTGCTCACTTAATTGGTATCTACTGACCCTTCCTTTTCGAACACAACTGTCAAGTCGGCAATTTAGCGTTTCTCTAAACTCAGCCTAGGGTCCTTCTCACATAAGGATTGCCAAAGCTACCCCTAGGGTAGAATCCTCCCACCCTTGTCTTTCCCCGTGTCTCTTTTCATTAAAGGCCTGTCCAGAGCACGGTATGCCTGCTCTGGTTTTAGAAACAGCAAGGCTAAAAATAAGCTGGTGTCAGGTTTCAAGGAGAGCTTAATGTGAAAGCTAAATTTGCTGCTGATCAAGCGTTCTGATTTGGAGCACCAGCTAGCAAAGGTTGGCTAGTCATAGAACAGTGAAATTGGAACGGGCCTACAAGGCCATCAAGTCCAACAACCTGATCCATGCAGGAATGCAAATCAAAGGATATCTGCCAGGCGGTTTTCTAAATATCTCTTGAATGCCGCCAGTGTTGGAGCACTCACCACCTCATGAAGCAAATTGGTTGCACTGCCACACTGCTCTAACAGGAAGATTTCCCTAATATTCAGCTGAAAGCCTGCCTCCTGATACCATCATCTGGTATATTCCATCTCAACCAAAAAGATTCTCAAAGCCTGATAGAGAACAACCTCTATCAGTCAGTCAGTCAGTCAGACACCTTTATTGGCATAATAAATAAATAAAATAGACAACCTCTATCAAGATTACCTTTTTGGTACAATGATTTGATAAAGATAGCAAGCTGCTATTGGGAGGTTAGCTTACATTTTTTGTTGTCGTAGTAACCAATAAAGGTATCCACCTAGCCTACTTTCGAATTTGTTTTACGGGTCACACGGCTCAAGCTACTTTTTTTTAAATGTCAGCTGAAAGCTGGGTTCTCTTAACTTGAGCCCATTGTTGCCCATCCTACACTCTGGGATAACTGAGAACAGATCTTGCCCCATCTCTGTATGATAGCCCTTCACATATTTGAAAAGTGCTATTATATCACCCCACAGCCTTCTTTTCTCTAGACTAAACAGCCACAGTTCTTCCAGTCCCTCAGTCTTTCCCCCCCCTAGGCTGAACATACCCGATTATTTCAGTCTTTCCTCATAGGGCTTGGTTTCCAGCCCCAAGATCATCCTTGTTGCCCTCTTTTGAACTTGCTTGTTCCATTTTTTGGTGGTGTCCAGTTCTCAAGATGGGGCTTAAACAAGTGCTGAATAGAGGGGAATGAGCACGTCACAGGATTTGGAAATTATACTTCTGTTAATGCAGCCGAAAAGAGCATTTTACTTTTTTTATGGCCACATCACATTGTTGGCTCCTATTCAGCTTATGAGGTACCAGAATTTCAAGATCCTTCTCAAATGTAGTGTTGCTGAGCCAGGTGTTCTCCATCTTGTAACTGTGTTTGGCTTCTTTTTTCCTACATTCAGTGCTTTGCGTTTATCCCTGCCAAATGTCATTCTGTTGGTTTCGGCCCTGTTCTCCAGCCTATCAAGGACATTTTAAATGTTATTTCTGTCTTTCAGCTATTCCACCCAATTTTGTGTCCTCCGCAAATTTGACAAGCATTCCCAAATCCCTTTCACATTTACTATTCTCCAGCCAGGTGTCTCCCATGCTATATCTATACAATTGATTTTTTTTTCTGCCTAGATGCAGGACCCTACATGCATAAAGTTTATTTATTTATTTATTTATTTATTTATTTATTTATTTGCTTTCTTTCTTTCTTACTTAGCTTTGCTTATTTACAAGATTTTTAGCCGCTCCACTACCAGGTGGTCTGGTAATATTAACATTTTAGTAAAATGTAAATACAATACTCAATTTTTCAGCACTACAACAATGCTTAAAATGTGTCCAAAATAAAGGATGAAGAAGAAATTTTTATAACCAGATGGGAGCATGGAAAGGATGAAAACCCAGGTGGGATTTGAAGATGTATAATTATACAGTACTGAGAACAAATTATTTTCTCTTCCCAAATGTCTTGCAGCCTTTGAGATAATGCAAACAAGACATGGTGTTGGCCATGTAATATTCCGTGATTCAGCACCAGGGGCTGGCATTTGGGACCCTCTGCCTAGGCCAATACGGATGTGCCCCCCTGTCTGTTCCTCTTCCTTCTCACCATCCTTGCCCTGTCCAGTCAAGGTGAGCAAACAGTAGTGGCCACCCGGGGGGGGGGGCAGCCCCTTTGGGGTGGCCTTGCCATCCCTTCTTGTTCCCTCTCTTCTGGATGCTGCTGGAATGAGAGAAAGGTAAACAAAAATGGGCAGCACTAACCATGACGGGTGATGGATGAGACTGGGCGACTCAGGGAGAGCCTTCTCCAGGGACATCTCGCTCTTGCTTTCAAAAGTGCGAGACAGTCTCACTCATGCTCAAATTTACCAAAGGGAAAGGATCAGCAGTCCAGCTGCTCTCGTCTCCTCCGCAGCCAAAACGGCCAGATCTGCTCTTCCCCACCCGCTTAGTGCCCATGCACTTCCATCCTCACCCTGCTTAGGGGGAGTTCTTGACACAGTTCTTTTCTCAGCAATGGGGGGAATGAGGCAGAGCTTAAGAGAAACAGCTCAAAGCCTTCCTCAGCTGCTCCCCAGCATCTGCTCCCCCCAAAAGCTGCTCTCTGCATCTCCATGGTAAGGCTGTTCCTGCCACCTGAAGTGGACGCTGGACTGGATGGGCTGTGGCCTGTTCCAGGAAAGCTGTTCTTACATTCTCATGTTAATGATTGCTCACTACTAAGCCACGGATTCCCTTCCCGTTGCCTTTCCCTCTGCGTGTCCTTGTCCAAATGCCACAGGCGATAAAGCAGTGCTCCAAAGAGGGCGGCAGTGACAATGTTTGCACAAGAGCACATTCCCCGGAATACCAATGTAACCAGGCAGAGATGCTTAACAACGCGTGTAGGGTGAAGGAGAAAGGAGTTTGTGTCCGTGCATGCATTTCTGTGAGAGCAGGGGGGAAATTATTCTGTGACAAAGGAAGCAAACCGCCTGGGATCCGTGTCCCTGGCAGCTACCACGTTGCCATTCTGTGCTTGGTAATCTCAGTGATCAGCACTTGTGATAATAAAGCTCCCTCTCATTGAAAACAAGCTGTTAGCTTGCTATCATTTTTTAAAAACTCAGCCTTGCTTATTATTGTCAGCAGGTCTGAAATTTGTTGGCCTTTATTATTCTGCATTAGCATCAAATTATCATTTTTTTTTCAAACAGGCTGGAATAAATTGGCATGTAGCAGTGTCCCGAAAGTAAACAGAGTCAGAGGGTATTGGTTCTGGCTGAAGGGAAATATTACCAGCAGAAAGCTAAAGCTCTACTCAAGGCCACTGGCCTCCACTTTAAAAATTCAATCTCATTCCGTGTCCTTTCTGGTAGACATCTTAGCTTATTGCCGAGAAATGACATGAGGACTCCCCCGCTTGCCTCGATCTGATGCATCCATGCACACAAAACCAATCTGATTTCTTTTAATGGTTCTTGGGCAACATGTAGCAAAAACCACTAGAAGGATCTTGTCAATGGGCCAGCATATACTGCTTGATGGCTGGCACTGTTAACCCACAAAAGCAATGAAAACAGTTATTCAGGGAAGCCTATTAAGGAACGTTAAGAGGCCAGAATCATCTCCCTACCCTCTGATAATGGATGTGCAAGTGTGGTTGAGGAAATTATGACTGTTCTTGACTTTTTAACCCGATACAAGGGGGGCTGCTCAGCTGCCAGGAAGCAACCTCTCCCAGCCATGTTGTAAATGTGCATAAGTAATTGAAAAAGACAGACCTCTGCCATCAAAACTACGGTGAAACTGAGGAAGTTGGCGGGTGTGTGCATGCACACTCACTGTTTGCCTCTTGTTCTCTTTCTTTCTTTCATAAACACTTAACTCTCGCTAAGAGAAAAAAAAAAAAAAGAAGAAGAAAAATCTTAAACATTCAGACAAAAATAGCTATCCTAATACACACAGCCATGAGCCAATTTCAACAGACATTTTCACACCAACTGTGAAATGGAGAGGCAAGAAAAGGTTCACAATTAACCTGAAGCATCAGAAAGTCTCTGTGCAAAAATGATCAACTAAGCAACCACGTTGCACAAACCAGGTGTCCCAAGGCCTATTCTGGCTAAGGATTCAGGGAAATGTTAGGTCTGCAAAGTGAAACCTTTCCAAACTCTGCACCCATCCCTCCATTGCCTTTTTCAGTTTACAGTGGAATCCCGATTTACGAAATTAATCCATTCCCAGCGCACGCTCGTAACTCGATTAGCTCGTAAGTCTAGGGAGCAGTTTTCCATAGGAATGCATTGAAAGTCAATTAATCCGTTCCAGAGGGATGCATTTCAATAGATTCCTATGGGAAACCACTTTAAACAACCTGCGGCTTCCCCCCACCCCCCATTGGGCGCATTGGGGGGGGAGCCGTGGATCATTTAAGCAGCACGCTATGTTTAAAATGACTTTTAGCCACTTGCCCCCGTGGCTAAAAGTCATTTTAAACATTGCATGTCGCTTCTCCTGACCCCCCCTCCCAGGTGCGGGGGAGCAGTGTGCAATGTTTAAAATAACTTTTATCCACCGAGGCAAGCTGCCTTGGTGGATAAAAGTCATTTTAAACGACCAGCCGCTTCTCTCCCCCCCCCAAATGCACCATCTTTACTCAGGGGAAACTCTATCTTAATCATAAGGCCGCAGGGGGATTGCCACCTTCGGATTGCCACCCCTGGGAGGCGCGTAAAACTTCCACTAGGAACCACGCCTTCTCAGTGGCTGGTCCCACTTTGTGAAACTGTCTTCCAAGCAATATTAGGACTGCGGAATTCCTCCCAGCACTCAAGAAGCTACTAAAATATTGGCTCTTTACGCCTGCATTCGGCGACCAGGGGGGTTGATTTATTCTGGAGTAGGGATTTGAGTTATTATGTCCACCCACTTTTCTTTGCCATCTTACATTAGTATCATTATTTGATTGTTTGTTAGCTTTTTAAATTTTGGGTTCCATTGTTGGTTTGCTTATTACTTTTATGTCCATCTTTGGAACCTATTATTATTACAGTGGACCCAGCTGCGGCCTTACTCTTAAACCAAGGTATTACTGTATCTTGTCTAGTTCATCTGTCCCAGGGATTCTTTGTTTCTTCTTTCTCTGTAATAAAAAGTGGCAGGTTGTTCACATACCGAGAATAATCTTTTATAATTGTTCTCTATTCAATATCTTCAGGGGAGAATTAAGATTAAATGGAACTTCCTATATATATATATATAGGAAGTAAGCGGACATCAGCGCTTACTTTGGGAGAGAAAAAACGTTTTAAAATGCGCTGCTTCTCCTTCACCTGAATATAAGTCGAGGGCCTTTTTTAGCCCCAAATAACGGCTGAAAAACCCGACTTACATTCGAGTAATTCTAGTTATTCCCTCCCTGTCATTGGAACTTTTAAATTGTGATAGTCGTACTGTATTGCTGGGTTTTTTACTATTTTCTTTTTCTGATTACATAATTTGCTGTTTTGGTTATGTTTTACCAATATTGGTTTATTGTATTTGAATGTCTTCTTTAGGCTAAATGGGCTGGATATAAAGTTAATAACTAAAAATAATTCCAAATGTAGAAAATTGTCAAGTTTTATGCCTCTTGCCTAATACTTCCTATATTTTTTTACTGATGTTCTTGTTTTTAACTTTTTGTGTGAACTGCCCAGAGTTCCCATCGGGAAATGGGAGCAGTATAGAAATAATAAATAAATAAATAAATAAATAAATAAATAAATAAATAAATAAAGTCTTAAGAGTATATACAGTACATCGGTGGTCCCCAACCCCAGGTCCGCGGACCGGTGCCGGTCCGTGGACCGGTCGGCACCGGGCCGCCTGGGGAGGCCGGGGAGGCTCCTCCCCTTTTCCTCCGCCGCCCTCCTCCTCCTCCTCTTCTCTCCCGCGGGTGGCTGGTGGAGGAGGAAGGCTGGAGGAGCGCAGGAGGAGCCGCCGCCTTTGCCTTTGCCTTTGCCTTTGTGTCCCTCCTCTGCCCGCCGCCGGTGGCGGCGGCGGTGCATCCTCCTCCTCCTCCTCGCCCTCCACCACCACCAGCAGCAGCAGCAGCCACGGCGGCGGTGGCGCGTCCTCCTCCTCCTCTTCCGCCCTCCTCCTCCTCCTCTTCTCTCCCACGGGCAGCCAATGGAAGAAGGCTGGAGGAGCGCAGGAGGAGCCGCCCGCCGCCCGAGGGACAGAGAGTGCGGTCATGCGGCAGCTGCCCCGGGCGCCTCCGCCGCCGCCGCTGCGCTTCGCCCTGGCCCTGACGGTGCTGCTCAGCGCCGCCGCCTCCTCCTCCTCCTCCTTTGAGGGCGTCGTGCCCGGCGGCAGCAACTCCTCCTCCGGCTTGCCCTCGGCGCCTGGCCCAGGCCCCGACGACGCCTCCAGCGCTCCCGCCGGCAGCAGCAGCAGCACCGACCTCGACGGGGACGACAGGAACGAGGAGGCGGCGGCGGCGGCGGCGCTGAGCAGCACCGTCAGGGCCAGGGCAGTGTGCGTGCGCTGGCCGGCCGGCCGGCAAGCACAGAGACGCCACCCCCCACCAGCCTCCCTCCCCTCCCCCCTCCCACTTGCCTGCCCGAAGGCCGCAGCCGAGGCAAGGCGACGCGGCGGCGGCTCCGGCCCGAGGGCGCCACCGGGACCGCCGAGCCGCCGCTGGCGCCGCCGCTGGCGGCGGCACAGAGGCGCCCCACCAAGGTGGGCGGCGGCGGCGGCGGTGACCGAACCCGGGCGGCTGTAGTGGCTACCGCGGCCACCGACAGGAGGAGGAGGCGGGGGCCTGCCCGCCCAGGAGCCCCGGGCTCCCCCCCGCCCGTGCGCGCGGGGGGGGAGCGGCACGCCCGACGCCCCCAACCAGCGAGCGCCACCGCCGCTGCCGCCGCCGCTCCCGTGGCCCCCCCGCAAGGCACACACGCCAAGCCCCCCCGCTCCCCCTCCTCCCTCCCCCATCCCCTGCCCCCCCACACACCCTCCCCTGCCCACCCCCCCGCCCACCCCATCTCCGCCCCCCTCCCCACCCCCACCCCCACCCCTGGGCCACGGAAAAATCATCAAACATTTACCGGTCCGTGGGGACAAAAAGGTTGGGGAGCACTGCAGTACATTACAGTTAGCCTTCAAAGCGCCATTATGTATTTTTCCTTTATTCCCTTTCCTTTTGTGTTGTGTTTCTTGTTGGAATACTTGCACAGACTAACATGACTACCACTTCAAAAACAATGGCAAATTCTGGGAGCTGTAGTAAAAAACTTCCCTTAAATGTCCTGGGCCCAGGGTGCTTTGTTTCCTTGGTAACTTGCTGTTAGGAGCAATAGCGTTAGCACCTATAGCACTGCTTGTGCAGAGTTTGTAAGAAACAAGTTACAAATACTGTACGTAGTAATTTGTAATTTTTCCCCCCCCAAAAAACAATAGGTTGAGATAACAATTATAAAATACAATATCCTTGCTAAAGCCAAATATAATATTTTATAATTGCAATGTAACAAGCAATCATGTCACTCATTTTGTGGTATAACTGTACCTTTCTAGTTACTTGTACAATTATAGTAATGTTTCCCAACCATAATTATAGAGATGTGTTCTCATGAGGATTATCCTATGGTTCAAGTGCTGGTTTATCTTGTACCATCTTGTCCTCTTTTCTGGGTGCAGAGTGGAGAACCAACTAACCTCATAATTCTAAGCTGTTGCAAAAGAAGTCCAGATCACTAGTTCCACTCTGTTGTCTATTCAATGCTCTCTGGGAGTACAATGTCCAGTTCTGGGCTATACAAATTAAGAAAGATATTGTTTAAGGGAATGTCCAAGGGAAGCCAATCAGGACAGTAAGGCATTTGAAATGTAGGCCCTATGGGTGCCCTCTGGACACTTGAAGGAGCTGGGTATGGAGAACAGAAGAAGGGCATGATGTTGTATCTATGTTATGTAGAAATGCCTATTGGTAAGTGGTTAAACTGTTGCACTACCGCTATAACTGTGCTCACAACCTGGGGTTCAATTCCAGGTAGCAGGCTCAATGTTCACTCAGCATTCCTGGGGATTTGGACCCACATTTCCTGAATCCTACCCTGTCACTCTTTACACGACCATACTGGTTCTCTAATGACAGACATCTTCAGGTATATGAAACGGTGCATGGAAGATGAGCTGCTCCAGAGTGTAAGGATCCAAATCAATAGAATCTAGATACAATAAAGGAGATTGCCATAAACCTTAGGAGTAACTTCCTGACCATAAAAAATGTTTCACTGCAGAGTGGATTACATTGGATTCTCCTTCACAGGAGGTTTTTAAAAAGACATCAGGTGGGTCTTTGCTAAAGCTCCAGATTCTTGCAATGTCAGGGGATTACATTAGATGATTTGCAGGATGCCTTCCAAGTTTATGATTCCATGACATAGAGACTCCGCTCTCTGACCTAGCTGACAAGGACGAGGGTCAGGACTTTCTCTTTGCTAGCACTACAATGATAAATACGAATCTCTGGGGAAATAGGCCAAACCTCCTCTTAACCTATATTTAAAGAAGGTCTGAAGAACTTTCCTTTGAAACACAGAATCATGGAATCAAGAAGTTGAAAGGGGCCTACAGGTTCATCAAGTTCAAACCCTTCCTTAAGGCAGGAATGCGAATCTATATGTTCTTTTCTTGCTTCATAGTTTATTTTGATGTCCTTGTTTTGCAGACATCTTTTCTCTGTTGTTTATATTTGATCAATCTTTCCACTAACCCCAAGAGTTCATAGCCAAGAGAAAAGGAGCAAAAAGGCTGGAGGACGTGATTGATGGCTGTCCTACCCAAAAGCTTCTATTTAAAATCTATAAGATATGTAAATGCAGCCCTCTCTTTGACATCTACATCTGATGTGCTATGGAATAAATACTGTACCTTATTTAAGACAAAACAAAGAACACACCTGGCTTCCCCTCAGCAAATTTCCACCCTTTCTAGTAAAGTCAATAGCTATTCAGCTTGTTTTGCAGCTTGTTTAAAAACGACAAATATAAACCTTTCTCTGTTCTTGAGTTTTTACTTCCAAGAACCGCAACAGGCTTGATGAGGAGGGGGAAAAACTCAACTTCCATTCTTTCTGCACTGTTGCCAATATGATCTCAAAAGTGTTGTTTTATACTCTTAACAGCCTTACCGCAGAGATACTGTTAAGTACATGGAAACAACTTCACAAGACTGACAGGCCCATTTGGGACTCCATGATCTTGAATGACATTGTGATTTAGATCACCTTTTTCATGTCATGACTCTGCTTCATATGTTTCCAAAACAAAATTGATTATTCAACATATTTAGCTGGAGATTTGTATTCACACTCCTTATTGCCAAAAGAAGGGGGGTGCGGGGAAGGTGCTAGAATTGAAAGAAACACATTCCCATTTGCTAGGCAAGACATGGGTAAACCCACTGAACCAACAGGATTTATCTAAGTGTCGATTTACACTTCAGCAGTGGATTCAACGGATGTATTCCAGCTGGGACTAGCAACTGGACTTAGGTTATAAAATATTTTAGTGTGCGAGATATTTTCCCCATTTGGTCACTCTATTCCTTCTTATTACGAAAGGTTCCATTATTCATCTCTTGGTTGCTCCTTCTTTTTCATAATTAATTTGTAACTCTTTTTTTGGCTTCCATTATTCCCATATGTTTTCAGTCATGCCCAAACAGGGATTTGAATCCAGATCTTCCGAGTCCTGGTCTGATATTCTATGCAATATTCCAGATTGGAATTTAAGATTATAAACACCATCATCTGTACAGACAAATTTGAGAATATATCCTATAGTAAAATGTGAACTGCGGGAGAGCAGTGAAGGTCTTGCATTCTTATCTCAAAAAGTTGGCAGCAACTGCAGAAAAGTTGTGTCCACATGAATGATTGCTGTTTTATCCTGTCGACAAGTTCTGCACATTAATCTGCATATTATGAAGCCTATATAATTTTGAGTAAGTAAAAACGTATCTTTAAAAAACATCCCCAAAGGAAACATATTCTAGCAGGGTTTTCTCCTTTGTTAAAAAAAAAAAAAGTCTGATTATTCCACTGAGAAAAAGAACACCACAGGAATCAAAAACCAGCACATGTCCCTCTGCTCCCCCCCTCCCCAAATATTTGCCATCTGCTCTCAGGTCTTCAGATGTCTAGTTAAAGGGGAATGAATTTAATTATAGGCAACCAGTCATTTATTAGTATTACTAATAACCACTTAATTTCAAGATGAGTTTCTGTGGATTGTTTAAAAATAAAAAAGACCATTGAGTGATTTTTCCTTTTTTTTTAAAAAAAACTCCCCTGTATATGTGAGAGATTCAGAGAAGGGGGAAAGTGGTCCAGAGGTTTAAGTGTTCCTTTCCTGCTCACATTCTTCCGATCTGGATTGGAGCCCATGTGCTTAATTTTAAATAAAAAGTTGAGGAGCAGCTGCAGCCCTCCAGTGTGAGCGGTAAATGTGTTGTTTGGCCCAAGAATACCAAGACAGCTGACAGCTCCTGTTTTCCTCATTATGTAGGTCATCTAATCGCTACCCTATTGCTCTCCATTCAAGTGCGTAGCCATTAAATCATACTTTAGAGGATCCAAAAGCGCTTACGAGGCATCCATATGGTCCACAGCTGGTTTTATCCAGCACTATAGCAAATGGGTAGATTGGTTCAGGGACAGGGGAGGGGAGGGGAAGGGAAGGGAAGGGAGAGGAGGGAGCAAAGGATGGTCTCAGCTGACACAATGGATTATGAGAGTTTAGGAAAAGGAAGCTGCCAACCTTGGCTCTGGTTTCCAGCTCTGAGCTGAAGGAGGATACGTTTTGCTAAGTGAAGCACACGTGGGGATATTTACTGACAAGAGCTTTTTTCAGAGCGGCAGGCCCTCCTTGCCGAAATGGTGTCTTCTCCTTGTGCTGTTGCTCATACTCACTTGGGTATTTAGGGGGTAAAACATCAGAAGCATAGAAGAGGAAGGAAATTCTCCATGGAGTTTGTTGGCAAACAAGTGACAAGCAGAGCGACGGGGCTATTCCTACATTTCAGAAGACTGTTCTGGTACCCCAGTAAGCGGAATTTGTGCATAACTGCATAACTAGACAATATTTTTGTTTGTGGAACTTCTTCTTCCGGGACAGAGGATAAAAATTGTTTTGACTCGTTTCCCTTCAGGTGTCAAAATATCTCAGCCGAATATACACCCTGATGTGGGAGTTTGTTACTCAAACTCTGGTGCAAGATTTCTTGGGCCGCTAACTCAGGAGATGAGTGCAGTAGTGGGTTCCGGCTCCAAGTATAGCTTGCTTGTTGCACTGTAGGCCATATCATATTAATACACAAGATGGACAGTGGTTCAGAGCTTAACAGATACTAAAAAATATCAGATGGACATGAACTAGGTTACTAGGATCTATACTCCATCTCCTTGCTGAGCTTCTGTGAGCCCAGAAAGAAAGAAAGAAAGAAAGAAAAGAAAAAGGAAGGAAGGAAAGAAAGAAGGAAGGAAGGAAGGAAGGAAGGAAGGAAGGAAGGAAGGAAGGAAGGAAGGAAGAAAGAAAGAAAGAAAGAAAGAAAGAAAGAAAGAAAGAAAGAAGCTTCTTAGGAACTGGATTCTCAGAAGGACACAGCTACATAATTAAATCCCATCTTTCTACATGTCAGTTACTAGTCACCTCTGACCCTGGAGGTCTATAAATGGCAACTCTAGGACTATGCATGAGCAGAACACCTTACAGCTTCTTATTTCCCATGGTTTTCTCTTACAGCTTCTCATTTGCATCGTAATTGACAACATCCTCCTCGTATCTTAGAGCTGGCCTGATATTTATGGATCATAATGGACATCCTTTGATCTTCTGGTACATATGGTCTCATCTGCATCATTAATTGACATTTTCCTTGCCTTTGACAGCTAGCCTTCCCTGTATCACAGCTGAAATTGCCCCCCCCTCAATCTCCATTCACTAAACCCTTTTAGTAGCAGAATTAAATTGCTAGTAATCCTTAAGGGGGATATGATAGCTATGTTTAAATATTTGAAAGGACGTCATATTGAAGAGGGAACGGGTTTGTTTTCCATGGCTTCAGAGACTAGGACTCGGGGCAATGGTTTCAAACTACAGGAAAAGAGATTCCATTTGAATATTAGGAAGAACTTCATGACAGTTAGTGCTGTTCGGCAGTGGAATCTGCTGCTACGGAGGGTGGTAGAGGCAACTTCTTTGGAGGTTTTTAAACAAAGGCTGGATGGCCATCTGTTGGGAGTACTGTGATGGGGGTTCCTGCATGGCAGGGGGTTGGACTGGATGGCCCTTGAGGTCTCTTCCAACTCTATGATTCTATGATTCTAAGTTGCCAGTACACCTTGGTTGGATACCCTAGCTCAGTGATGGCAAACCTTTTAGAGAACGAGTGCCCAAACTGTGATTCAAAACCCACTAATTTTTTGCAAAGTGCCAATACAGCAATTTAACCTGAATCCAGGTGGCTGTGAGGGGGTGATGTCGGGTGCCCACAGAAAGGGCTCCGAGTGCCACCTTGGGCACCCAAGCCAGAGGTTCGCCAACACTGCACTAGCTGCTGTCTCGTATTCATATGCTAGAAACATTTGGCATAAAATGAAAAGAAACAAAATCAGCAACAGGCAAACAAAACAATTCTTCAGTTCTACACAAGCAGAATCCCACAAGCCAAATGATTGCTAATACTGGCTTACTATAATGACAAAATAAAGATGGCTGGAAAGTCCCAACTTTGCCATCCTTCTGAAAGCAAGCAAAAAGACCTTTCTCATTAAGCCAGCTTTCCTTATTGACGGCTGGCTTGAGTAGGGTTCTACATGGATGGTTATATCTTACTGTTTTGAATGTGGGGTTTTTTGGGTAGCTTTGCTTACTGTGTTTTACTGCAGTATTTGTTTGATCGTTTTGAGTATTTGCATCAGGGCTGTGGAGTCGGTAAATAAATGTTCCAACTCCGACTCCTAAGTTTTTTTGTACTTCCGACTCCGACTCCCCGACTCCGACGCCTCTGTATTAATATGCGAATGTATTTTATACATTCCTTGAAGGAAAGAAAGGCAACATACATGTCATTACCACAGGACTACTGGCTAGGTTACCCATGGGCGCTGCGTAACAGCAGAACACAACACTATGGAAAGTATAAGTATTGCCGCTCCTAATTGTGCGTTGCGTGCCATATAGTGAAGCACATGAAAAGCATGCTTCTTCACGGTCACTTAACGTGTTCGTTTTGCGGTTACGTGAGGCACTGCATGCATTGGTCTTTATTCTTACAGTAGAGAAGTCATTAATTATAACTTTTTGTGAATTGGGACATTTAAACTTGCTTTTTTAAAAAAATTCCAATCTAAATTTAGTAGGAGTCGGAGTCGGAGTCGGTGCATTGTTTGCCGACTCTGACTCCGACTCCAGGTACCCAAAATTTCCTCCGACTCCGACTCCACAGCCCTGATTTGCATACAAACTTTTTAGTTTTGAATATTGTTTTTCACTTATATAAGCTGTCTTGGGCTCTTCTTAAGGAAAAAGCAGTGTAAAAATATTATTAATAAGATAAAACTGCATCTGGTTGTACAACTTGGGAGGAGCCCCCCCCCCCCCGGTACTAATGAATCCCCTGTCAACAGGAATCGACCATGAAAGGCAGATGGGTTCAATTTAACATTCTTATTTTCTATGTACAAGGTTGTGGTTTAAAAGTTTTTTGTTTATAGAAACATCCATTCGCAAGATGCCTCGCTCGCCACCTGAAATGGTACAACCAATATGAAAGCCGGACATTGTAGTGAGAGGTTGGCCAGTGTCTTTCTTCCTTCAGAGAGTATCAGAGCTTTGCTCCCTGCAGGTTAGAGTAGTGCAATATTTATAGACATCAGCTGAAAGAATCTCTTGTTTCACAGCTGCAAATTCAATGGGGCTGTGTTGGAACTTTTGGTCTCTGAATAAACCTCCTTGCAGAAGGGCGACCGGACGGCCCTCGTCAGAGGTCCAAGATACAATGCAGACAAAAAACGTACTTGTTAAATACTACAGTGCCGCTTTCAGTGCTGTGTGTGTGTGGTTTTTCTGCGGCAAGACAGTCTTGCTTTGTGATCAACAGGAAGTGTTGTCTTCTCCCCCACCCCCACACACTTCTTTCTGAAACCCCCTCAAAATTAACTAACTGCCAACATTCAATGAACAAACCTAGCATTATTGAAAGAGGAGGAAACAAACAAGCAAGAAACTCCTCCTTTGCCCTTACCCTCTAGTAATAAAATAAAATAAAAATGAAGTTTTTAAAATTTATTTTGAGTGCTAACGTTTTTTTAAAAAGCACCCAGGAGCTGATGGTTTTTCTCAGCATGTCATGTCAACTAAAAACAGATTCCTGCTTCACCACATGTCTGTAACTTGCATATCTATTTATAGAATCATAGAATCACAGAGTTGGAAGACACCTTAAGGGCCATCCAGTCAAACCCCCTGCCATGCAGGAACCCCCCATCACAGCAAAAGAAGCTGTCCAGGGCTGCATTTTTAAATTGAAAAATTTCCACCTCCAAGAATTCTCTTGAGAATTCCCCAAGCAGAATTCAGGGAGGAATTGTCACAGACACATACTTCCATTTCACTCACTTGGCAAGCCCTACCATTCGAGGTACTGGCCTAGGTTGGACGATTAAAACTGGGAAATGGCAATAAGGCAATGAAGGAGACTGTTGCATGACCACCCGCCAGCCTCGTGCCATCCTGCTATCCAAGCAAATCATTGATGACCTCCCATACGTAATAATGCCTCACTCTCTGCGTTGAAGAAAGATTAGATTTTTATACAAAGATTTTGGGAACTGTGGTTTAAAAAATGAAGAACATTTCCAAACTTCTGGTTGGCCTGGGACTGGCTAGCCCATGGACCAGACCTAGGTTTTTATTTTTATTTTTATTTTTGTTTTGTTTTTGCCGGGGCTGGTCGGTAGGCACCATTTTTTAATTTTTTTTTAAAAAATGTACAGCACCAACTGGCTCACTGAAATGGCCTCGTGGCACAGTGGTTAAATGCCTGTACTGCAGGTAAAACTGTGCTCACGACCTGGGTTCAAACCCTGGTAGCCGGCTCAAGGTTCACTCAGCCTTCCATCCTTCCGAGGTCGGTAAAATGAGTACCCAGCTTGCTGGGGGGCAATGTGTAGCCTGCACACTGTAATTAAAATTGTAAACCGCCCAGAGACGACTTGTAGTGGTATGGGGCGGTATATAAGCAGAACACTTTTAATATGATATAGTTGAATTTATATTCTAACATATTCTTAATATTATAGTATAATGTTATAAAATACAGTGGTACCTCTAGATACGATTATCTCTAGTTACAAAAAAATCATGATACGAAGGTAAGTCCGTCTGGGGCACAATGCACCCTGGAAATGAAAATCTTCCAAACAAGTTCTGTAACATCTCAAGATACAAAAATTATCTTTGGGAAAACTCAAGATACAAAATTTTTGTGGAAGACTTTAATTCCAAGGTTGCATTGTGCCCCATTCGGATGAAGATATGGAAATTTCTCAAGTTACGAACCATCTCAAGGAACAAATTAATTTTGTATCCAGAGGTACCATTGTATAGTGGGAATATGACATCTAGACATCTTAAAAGACAGATAATTGCCACCTGATGGCTTTCTTCCCACCAGAGAAAATATCAACACTGGAGTGACAACAGCTACTGGATAGGGTTCCTCTTGTGCTATTCTCTATTGTCAGAGAAGCAGAGTGTACATTGTATAAATAAAGAAACTTTATCACTTCAACATTTATGGTCCCAGCATTCATCACAGCATCTCCATAGCAACCCCCCCAAAAGGCCAGATAAATTATCTTTGTTTGAAATCTGGTCCTGGCAAATCTCATTTACACAAGAACTGGTCTTTTATAAAGCCAAAGGTTTTTGATGGCCCACTCAAGACACTTCTTGGCCCATTTTAGAGATACACGAATAAACAAGCTGAGGCAACATGGAAATGGCCTTCTTCTCATCATTCACCTCAAGGCAGCAAAAGCTCTTACACCAGTTATGGTAACACAACACAACCTCATAGAGAAAGTATTTGCATGCTTCTCTATGAGTTAAGCACTCCCCCCCCCCCAAAAAAAACCAGGGTTGTTAATCCCTTACTGCTGTGCCAAGGTGCCAATAAACCATGCTTGCAAGAGCCATCTCCACTTCATGGTAGAGTAGATGGTCTTTATCATTTTTCCAATCAAGACCAGTTGGCATCTAATTGATTTTATACATCTTCCTTCTCTAGTAGGGAGAGCAGTGTGCATTTACCAGGGTAACACAAAGAGGGCAGGTCTATTCTTACCTCTTTATTTAATGCTGCTGCTAATCACAGATATTAGACTGAAACAATTACAAGAGCTAATTAAAGAACAATGCCGATTTTGATTTTTTTTTGAGAGTACTACTGGGAATTCCTAACTGAAGCAAAGCAGGGATAATTAAAAACCAAACTACAATTTCCTCATGTGGGCATCTGGCTCATGCTGATTAAACTAGAAACAAACACACACACAAAACTGACACTTTGTAGTCAATGCAATTTCACTTCAAGAGATTTGATAAAAACAAGGAGGAAAATCAAGAACTCCTCCTCCACCACCACACAACTAGTTACTCAAAGTAAAACATCTGATTAAACCATGTGTGATCAGCCTCTAGCCCAACTGATGATGATGGACTACAACTCCCATCAGACCGTAGTCTGTCATTCAGTTGTGAGGGACAATGGAAGTTGAAGTATTCTGACATTTGGAAGATCTTAAGTAACCCAGCAAAAACTTTAGCAATTTCCTTTAAGTTGATGTGTTTCGTATTGAAATAAACTGCTCTGGCAGTAAACTGTCAGTACACGGGAAGCATGCCAGCTGAGAATGAAAAAATTAATCAAATGAGAGAAACATAAATATAGTGAAGTTAGGCACTGGATACCAACTACACAGACACCAGGCATTGGACACAAAACAGCAAAGACAACTAGCAGCCCAAAAATTATCAGGCAATGTAAGGAAAATATATCTCTTATAGATTTTGTACTTTTTTAAAGAGAGGAAACCTTTTAAGGCTATAAGCTCCTCTTCCACCAAGGAGGTGCACACCTATACAGGTGTTGGCAGAGAATCCACAGGATGAACCCTAAGGGAATAAGAAAACATGGTCCACCCTCAGAGACTGGATGGTATTAAAAAGCCCTGTAAGCAGCAGAGGAGTCACTGCTGGAGGAGAAAAGAGGGAGAGAGTTGATCAGTGGTTCTCAACCTGTGGGTCCCCAGATGTTCTTGGACTGCAACTCCCAGAAGCCTTCACCACTTGCTGTGCTGGAAGGGATTTCTGGGAGTTGCGGTCGAGGAATATCTGGGGATCCACAGGTTGGGAACCATTGGAGTAGACCTTGGGAGCAAAACTAAGGGGACTGTGGAACAGGGTCCCACATCTCCAGAGGAGGAGAAGGAGAACACTGAGGAAGGGCTGGGAGAGATGTGCAAGTGGACTTCTTAGGTTCCTATTGGTCAGAAAAGTCCACAGAGGAGCCTGAACCCCCAGGGAAGTAGGACTACATCACTACAGGTCCCCAAGGGGGAGAGGAGTGGGGGGACATATTAGAATCCTGGCTTCCGGTGTGACTGTGGGGAAAGAATCATGGATCTGACAAGAGCAGGGGGGATTGGGCCCAATGGCCTTGTAAGCCCGTTCCAACTTCATGATTCATTGATTCTATGTAAACCTTGATCCCAGGAAACTAGACCTGGGGATTGCATGACCGTGGAACTCCAGTAGTAGCAGACACAACACCCAAAGGAATCCCAGCAGCAGACTGAGAGAGAGGAGGGCAAGACAGTGAACCTGGAGAACTGAAGAGATTGGGTCCGACAGCAGTCTGAAGCACGCCTGTACTGCAGGCATACCAGCCCTCATGCCTTTGAGCATCCCAGTATGGACTGAGGAAGAGGACTGGAATAAAAAGAGATGGACTGTCACGCAGCCTGATGTGGATAATCAGAGAGACTGAGCAACCTTCCTGGTGAAGGGAAACACAAGGGGCAAAATTGTGGAGCTGGATGCTGGGCTAATGCAGCTAGCTAGCCCAGAGGACCTACTACTTGTCAACAAGGGTTTATTTGTTACCTCTCTCCCAGTTCCAATAAACCCTGTTGTGTTTGACGTACCCGTTTTTGAGTCTATGGTTCAGGTGAAGAAAGGAAGCTCACTGAACAGGCGAGGGCTGGCAGAGATCCCATGTGGCAATTATAACTGTATCTAACCACAATACTGTACCTGGGTAAAATACTAACATATTCTATAGATCCCTTTATGCTTCTTTGCCACCTCTCCCCTTACTTACTTTTTTTACAGCGAAACCATCCCAACTGTAGCTTTCATCATTCTGGTGGCCTTTTTTGCACTGCTTCCAGCTCTGCTACATCCTTGTTCAGATGCAATGACCAGAACAGTATATACCAGTGATGGCGAACTTATGGCAGGGGTGCCAAAGGTGGTACTTGGAGCCCTTTCTGTGGGCACTCGACATTGCCCCTTCATAGCCACCTGTATACAGGTTAAATTACTGTATTGGCACTTTGCAAAAAATATATATATATAATACTGGGTTTTGAATTGCAGTTTGGGCACTCGGTCTCTAAAAGGTTCACCATCACTGGCATATACTGTACTTCAGATCATATGTGCATAGAATTTCATTGTTCGTGGAGAAATGCCAAAATCCCAAGGGATGGAGGTGCTGCAGTTTCTATATAAGCCCAGGAAGTTTGAATTAAGGTTGAGTTGTCTTTTAAAAACTCAATTCAGTTCTTCCTTATCCCTCACGTCTGCTGCAACTAGTTTGGGTTGTGTCTTCCACAACCAGTGGAACCTCAAGTGAGGATGTTTAATCAGAGGTGTTGCTTTGCCTTTGACAGGGAAAAATTTCAGGCCCACAGCTTTTTAAGCTGCAGCACAAGTGACTTGACAAAGGTCACGTTAAAAGTCACTGTTCAAAATAGGATTTAAACTGCATCCTGACTTCTGCAAATAGGAATAGGATGATAATACTCACAGTTTAATATCATTCTGACAGTTTTAAAAGGTCAAACTGTGAAGAACGCTGCATGTGCTCAAACTCTTTGATTGGGATAAATGAATTAAGAAAGGTGGGGGGGAGGGTTATGCCTGTCATCAGCTTGATGCCAAAAATATAAGGTGGTGACCTCCATTTCTTCCAGTTGTGAAATGACACGTTTCTAGGTTTTCAAAGTCAATGGGGGGGGGGAACCACACACACCGCTTTGAAAGGTTACCGTGAAGCTGATCTGGAGCTTACTGATAAAACTTAATTGATCTGTTGCTGCTTTATTGTTGTGATTTGAGGTCTTGAACTTTCTGTACAGTTGTTTCCAAGTGCAACAGCAGTATAAAAGTTGCTGCAATCTGTTGGCTACCTAGTTACAGCCTTGCATTCAACTGTTCACCTGGGATTCTATGCAGGCCAATGGGCAGAGATGAAGTGATCATCTGGTTGCTGGGGAAGAATGGATGAATTGCTCCACCAGACCTCCATACCCTGGCCAGCAATGGGAGCTGGGAATGTTTAGCCTTACAAAAAGAAGGCAGAGAGGGGATATGATAGCTATGTTTAAATATCTGAAAGGATGTCACATTGAAGAAGGGACTGGTTGGTTTTCCATGGCTTCAGAGACTAGGACACGGGGCAATGGTCTCAAACTACAGGAAAAGAGATTCCATTTAAACATTAGGAAGAACTTCATGACAGCTCTTCAGGAATAGAATATGCTGCCACAAAGGGTGGTGGAGTCTCCTTCTTTGTAGGTTTTTAAGCAGAGGCTGGATGGCCATCTGTCGGAAATATTGTGATGGGGGTTCCTGCATGGCAGGGGGTTGGACTAGATGGCCCTTGAGGTCTCTTCCAACTCTATGATTCTATGAAATTCTATCTCTAAAAAGCAGAAATAGTCCAAAATGTCCTGCATCAAGTTGTCTAATGTAAGTGCCTGAAGGTAGCTTTCACAGCCCATTGTCAGAAACTTACCTAAACTTAAAGTGACATATTATGTCTTGAGAACACAGCTGGTTGCATGCTACTGCCAGGATGGAGCCAGATCTACCCTGAGGCAGAGGGAGGCCACTGATTCAGAATCAGGGGGACAGGAGTTGCACCCTTTCGCTCAGTGGTTCTCAGCTTATGGGTCCCCAGATATTCCTGGACTGCAACTCCCAGGAATCCTGGCCAGCTCAGCTAGTGATGAAGACTTCTGGGAGTTGTAGTCTAGGAACATCTGGGGACCCCTGACTCCCTTCAGCATTTTCTTTGGAGGGCAGAGTTGTGCCACAAAGCCTCTCCTGCATCCTTAAATCAGAGCTTGCATATTTCTTGCACCTACAGAAGTTACCATAATCACAAGTTCCCCAATAGGTTGCTACACTTTGCTAAGTCTAAAACATCAAATACAGTGGTACCTTGTTTAAAGGAATTAATTCATTCCAAATAAAATTCTGTTAAGCGAATTTTCCTTTATACAAATTTCCCATAGGAATTCATTGAAAACGGAGTAATCCGTAATCACGACCATTTTTATGTTGTGCGGATTTGCCCCATAGACGATTCTGTTAAGCAAATTTCCCCTATCTCCAGAATTTTTTTATGTTGTACAGATTTTATGTTATACATAAGAACATAAGAAGAGCCATGCTGGATCAGGCCAATGGCTCTTTTTATATTCTATATTTTATATCTTATCTATTTTACTACTATTTATATACCGTATCCTACTGCTGGTCACTGACCGTAATAAAGTTTGATTGATATGTTGTACGGATTCACCCCATAGGATGGTAAGCAAATTTCCCCCATCTCTAGACTTTTTATGTTGTACAGATTTTATGTTATGCAAACCGTTTGTATTACAAAGGTCCGCTGTAATCCTAATACAGTACTTTTAAGAAACAGCTAAGGCAGTGATATCACACCCTTGTACTAGCTGGGATCAATTGCCATTGGTTGCTAATGGTAACAGTCCTGGGCTAAGAGGAGACAAAATGGCAGCTGATCCTGCCTAAACCAATGAATGTGGCTCACAAAGATCACATGCCTTATGTGTTAGAAACCTATACGTATTCCCATTCATCAGTGTAAAGGCACCAGTTGTGGTCATTTAGCAGCGAGGGCTAAAGGATCAGCATTACAAAGGACGGTAGTAGGTTGTCTCAGGTGGCTTATTTTAGATATTGTGAGACGCAAGCAAAAGTATTTGTTACCTTATCTGGTAGGTAGTAGTTTATTGCTAAAAACCATTGGTCACCGCAACCTTGATTTACAACAGAGAAAAAAAAACTTATAAGGTTACATCTACGACAAATATAATTAAAACTTTTTTAAAAAAAACGTGTGACACTTGCAGAGCAATACAGTCCTCCCAAAGTTAGAGGTTGACCCGGATTTTCATAGCTGTCAGTGCAACCTTTGCAACTCGCTGTGTAACAAACCTGTCTGAACCAACAAGTAGCATACTAAGTTGGGCTCCAGGGGACCTGTCGGCCAGTGAACCAATAATCCCACCAAGGAATTTGCCTCTGGGTTGGTCGTGAAGGGGGCACCTGAGCAAGTAGTGGGGCACGTCATCGACTTCACCTGAGCCACAAGGGCAAAGTCTGTTACCTTATCAATTATTACTGTACAGTGGTACCTTGTATAAAGCAACTGATTTGTTCCAAATGAAATTTTGTTAAGCAAATTTTTCTTTGTGCAAATTTCCCATAGGAATGCATTGAAATTGAAATCCATAATTGAAATCCATAATTGCGACCGTTTTTCTGTTGTACAGATTCGCCCCATAGGTTATTCTGCGATTTCCCCCTATCTAAAGACATTTTTTCCTTTAAGCAGATTTTCTGTTAAACAAACTGCTTCTTATACAAGGGTCCACTGTATTTTTAAGGCCAGGGAGATACGACAACAGTGCTTATTGAATGTTCTGCCTCAGGTGCTGAAATTACTTGTCTGTGTGTTTCAGGTATCTTGATTTGGCAAAGAGGGAAGGGGTGACATTTACTGCTGTGCCTCAGGCCAACCTCTAAAAAGTGATGTTAGGGTAACTATCCACAGGCTTTTCTCTTTGAACATTCTATACATAAATGGCAAGTAAATGACTCTGAGGCACTAAATTTAACCTCACCAACCGTCATTCCAACACACACACACACACACTTATACACCACTGAATCCAACCTCTGGTGTTTTCAAAGTTGCCACTAATACTGAGCTCCCATGAGCTGCGGCTGTGACTTCATAACAGGTGAACCAATAAATCAAGAAGAAGAAACTGCAGGAGTGACGAGGCCCACAGATAAGACGTTCCTAAAATCTTGAGAGATTTAGAACTATTAATTCTAAGTGTTAGATATATCAGAAATGCCTCATGAACAGGAGCCTCGCGGCGCAGTGGCTAAATGCATGCACTGCAGCTATAACTGTGCTCACGACCTGGGGTTCAAATTCCAGGTAGCTGGCTCAAGGTTGACTCAGCCTTCCATCCTTCCAAGGTCGGTAAAATGAGTACTCAGCTTGCTGGGGGGGGCAATGTGTAGCCTGCATACTGTAATTAATAAACTGTAAACCGCCCAGAAACTACTTGAAGTGGTATGGGGTGGTATATAAGCAGAACACTTTTTGCTTTTTTGCTTTAAAATTTCTGCCATTTTGTTGTATCCTTGCACCTAAGTTAAAATGCCCCCCCTCCTTACCCCTCCCCACAGCAAATGAAATCAAAGAGAGGGAAGGATATGAATCCAATCTGTCTCTTGGTGCATTAGTCAAATCCTTTCCCAACTGCAGTGACCTTTTAAGTAACAGCCATGTCTGACATGCCATGCATTTTTCATGTTTAAGGAAGAAGCCAGTAAGAACACACAACTGTTTTCTTCCTGACAAACCATCTGTCTGGGGAGATGAGCAAAAAGAGATGCTAGATAGTGGTGTATAAATAGTTTGTTTCGCCTCCAAGGTGGAAATGACGTCCTTCGATCTGACAAAACGTACACTTTTCAACTCTGCACAGTCAAGATGTAACGACGGGTCAAAATTTACTGTCAGTGGCTTACACCGGAAAGGTTGATCAGAATATCCTGCAATCTGTTTTCCTTTGTTTTTAAGAAAACATAAAGTATCTGAAAAAGAAGTGTTTACCTGAGTTTCCAGGCCTTTGTAAGGATTGAGAGGTTGGTCCTGCAAAAAGAATGCAGAGAGAAAATGCTATTAGAAAATAACAGCATGGAAATAAAGTTTTTACCTGAATTATATAATAATTCAATTTTAACATAAACATAAATAGTTATTGGAAGCAGATGTCCTATCTAGGTCATATTTAACTTGAATATGCAACCATGTTGCAATGCCAATTTCAAACTTTGCAGTTCTCATCCAGTTTAGAGATCTGTAACTACCGGTAGCACAAGGAGAAAATGCCTTCTTGTACTGCTTGGCAACAATTTTTTCTATTGTAAATAAATAACAAAATACCTGGAAGGTCATAAATTCTGCACTTCTGGAGAAAAGAGAAGATGGTGCCCAAAAGAAGACTGTCAGAAAGACCAACAGAGTCAGAATGGGCAGTTCTAGGACAGTGGTGGCGAACCTTCAGTACTCAATTTGTTTTGGACCACAGCTCCCAGAATTCCAGGTCGCTATTGCCAATGACCAAGGACTGTGGGAGTTGTGGTCCAAAACATATTGAGCGCCAAAGGTTCGCCACTACTGTTCTAGGGACTGTAATTTCCATCAGACCTATCCAACATACTCCTTACTGATGAATATTGCAAGCTACAGACCAGAAACATCTGAAACAGAATCATTTGCCCATCTCGGCTTCATATCAAGTATATTTTGTCCTAACAGGAGCGGGTGGCGAAAATACCTGCAGCAATTCCCAATAGAAATAGATAACTGGCCATCTACACACTCCCCAGAGACAAGTCAGAAGCCTTTCCAAACAACGCTACACAGACAGTTGGTTAAAAAGTCTAGGATACCTTTATTTAGGCTTTAGTGAAATTTAATTAAAAAAAAGAGAGAAAGGGAAGCCAATAGGTGAACCAAATATTATGCAAATGACATGAAAAACAATTCTCCACTCCGTTTCTGGCATCAAACCTACACTAGCAAAGGGGCAATAATTGAAGTATTCAAGAATTGATGTAACATTATTATAATAAAGTTGTCAAGAACAATTCATCATTAATATGATTCTGAACTTGGAGCCAGGGAGAAGACATTAGCCAATAAACCACATTACTCTGCACAGGTTTCTAGGCAATCAAAAGTTCAGCTAGTGAAAGTGAATTACTTGATGTGGCAATAGCAGATCTCTATGTACAAATAAGCTTTCACGATTCTTACCTCATTTATGGACCTCTTATAGTTTCACATCCCAAATTATATTAAAAGGGCTACCTGGTCCATAAGGCCCTGTCCAAGGAGAATGTGTCAACATCTGGCAGATCTAGGCTGCATTCAGGGGGCCCTTGCCATGCCAATGTCTAGCTCTTAAAACTGCTGTTGTGCTCTAAATTGGATTAGGTGGCATTTTAATTTCCTTCCAACATGAGGAATCTTTGGGCATCAAAGGCTTCTTAAAAGATACATCTTGGGGCACCCAAAACTCTTCAGAGTTCTGCTGGTACCAATAATCACTGTGAGAAGAAGCAATAAAATGACATCAACAGCTAGGAAAGGACTGACCAGAAGATCTTTCACCCAGAGCCACATTTAAACATATAGTTGATCCTGCAGCTGATTATTAAAATATTTTGTGGAGATCCTTCTCATCTTCATAACAGATTCAGACAGCCAGAAAGGCCTTTACAGATATGACAAGTTATTAAATCATTTGATTGTCACCTGCTGGCTATCCAGATGTAATTGATGTTCAATCTCCATCAGCTCTGGCCAATGTGGAATTGAAATAGAACCAGGACTTAACATTTGGAAGGCTTAAGGTTCTTGGCCTTGGATCTCTGCTATTATCCCCTCCATACATTGCAAAGCACCTTGTGAAAATTGGGGAAAGAGAATGCATGGGTATACATGTCCCTTCTGCCCTGTCTTCCAGTCATGGACTGAACAAAAAGGAGAGTGAAATACATAACCCTGACAGTGTACAGCTGGGACCCTGTCTGCAAGTGAAATGTTCTCTACAAAGTAAACAGCCAGGTGTGAATGTGTAACAGCTGCATCCCACATGCATGTACATACATGCACCTCCCCGCCTCACTTCAAACAACGATGAGGCTGATAAGGAAGGAAGGAGAACAAGAAGAAAAGAAAGGGCAAGCTTTGTGGTGACCCATGTTCTGTGGCCTCGGTTCCCTCATTTGACCCTGGTATGCAATCCTAGTTCTTAAGTATTAGCTCCACGTGCAGTTAGATAATGGGATTCTAAGGGGCAGCGCTACAGAGAGGTGGAAGCAAAGCAGGGTTTGCTGCCATAAACTTTAAATTCCAGGGCAGAACTTGGAGCATCTCCCAGCATAGAGGATGACCAGAAAAACTGCTGATTTAAATATAAGGTCTGCTTATGTGTACTTCCATGCCAGAGGATATGGCAGTGGGGAAAAGCTGAAAAGACCTCTTTTATAGGATTCATTAAAGCAACACAATATGATGCTGTGGTTTGCACAGGTGTGGGCATCTGCAACCATCTTGATTTTGCTGGACAAATTCTCATTGGTCTATTCCAGTACAAACAATGCTGAAAAAATATGGGAGTTGTGATCCAGAAGGACCCAGAGAGCATTCATGGGTCAGAGTGCCAGGCTAGGACTTAAAGGACCCACATCACAGGTAGAGAAAGGGTTGGCCCTCCAGCTGCCACGGGACATCACCAGCTCTGATCGGCCTCGGGCATTACAGTTAATGGCCACACATAAAGGATGTGCAATGAAGGATGCACCCTTGCTGCAGGCCTGGATTTTCTACTGGTGGTATATAAGTGTATACCATAAATAAATAAGTAGATAATAAAATATAAAGGTGACTATGAAACACCAGCTGGCTTGATAGCACAATGGTTTAGTTATCTGGCTGCAGAACCAGAGGTGTGAAGTTCAATTCCCTGCTGTGCCTTCTGTGAGTAGAGCCAGACCAGGTGTCCTTGGGCAAGCTGCAAAGTCCAGGGCACATTTTAGAGGAAGGAAATTATAAAACACTTCTTAATATGCTCTACCCAACACCCCCCATGATAACTTTAAGTCATTTTAAGTCAGAACTGACTTGGCAGCAGGCAATTATGAAGAAGCATAACTCATAAAACTTTAACAAAAACAACCACCATGATAAGTACCATCTTGCTATTATTATATTGAAGAGTAGCACCTGTGGTTCTTGTTATTAATGTGATTTATTCCCAATCTTTCTCCATAAGAGCTCAAAGCAGCTAAGCCTTCCCACCTGCCACAGATTTGGGCTTTGCTTCAAACATTTTCTCTACTACCTCTCTTACAAAGTGAAAAGAAGTAAGGCTCATTCGCTTCCGCCGCCCCTATCTGCTCAAATCCACCCGCTAAAGAAAGCTTTCTTTCTCTGCTAAACTGGATGCATTCTTTCCCAGTTCAGGGCAGTTTGCTGTGAAGAACCTGCAAACAGCCTTGGCACCCAAGGATACACTTCCTGTCTTATATGTGCAAAACACCAAGCGCCTGGAGCGGAGGCAGCAGCCCATTTGTGCAGCTGTCAAAGAGGAAGTTATCACATCTCCCAGGCCAAATGGAAACAGGCAGGGGTTCAGCTCAACACTGCTTGGCTTAAGAATGTCCTGTTTAATCGAAACAAAAGGAGGCCTCATTCTTGCCACAGACAGGAAGGCTGAGATGGTGTTGTGGGGGGGGGAGGCATTTTAGCACACAGGGCATCCTCCGGCACTCTAGCTAAGAAGCAGCTGGTGGGAAAGCACATTTAAGAGGGAGAATGGCTGCTCTTCAAGAACGAGAAGCAGTGGGTTGTTGTTGATTCTCTCCACACTCCGTATTCTGTTCCTTACTTTTATTTCAGTACGTTTGTTTTAGAGAAATTAGTTATTCAGCATTAAGGGAGCCAATGCAACCAACCCATTGCTGGGAGCATTCGGGATATTTGGGAGGAATCGCTGACTCTGTCAGCTTCGCTTTCTCCTGCACAGGAATTTTAAAATTCTTCATTAAATAGTAAGTTATTTTGTTATTTCCATCTTCGGCACACAGTGCTTTGAACATCTGGGCAGAATCTGTCTCATCTGCAGTAGCCAAGTTCAAGATTTCCAGCACAGAAAAGCATCCCTAAAAAGGAGAAGTCATAGAATCATAGAATCATGGTAGGGTTGGAAGGGACCTTGAAGGTCTTCTAGTCCAACCCCCTGCCCAAGGAAGGAGACCTCATACCATCCTGGACAGATGGCTGTCCAATCTTTTCTTGAAAGCTTCCAGCGGTAGAGCACCCACAACATTGGGAGGCAAACTGTTCCACTGTTTAATGGCTATCACTATCAGGAAATATCTCCTTATTACCACGTTGGTTCTCTCTCTGAGGAGTTTCCACCCACTGGCTCTATCATACCCTCAGGTGCAACTGAGAATAAATCAATGCCCTCTTCTATATGGCAACCCTTCAGGTACTGCTATCATGTCTCCCCTCAGTTTTCTCTTTGTCATCGTCAGGCTAAACATGCCTAGTTCTTTTAATCATTCTTCATATGATTTAGCCTCCAGTCCCCTTATCACATTTGTTGCTCTTTTTCTGCAATTTTCTAGGACCTCAGTGTCTTATTTGTATTGTGGTGACCAGAACTGGACACTGTATTCCAAATGTGGCCTCACTCGGGCAGGATAGAGTGGTACTGTCACTACCTGTGATCTTGATGCTATGCCCCGCTTGGTGCAGCCTAGGACTGTGTTCACGTTTTTGGCAGCTGTAGCACACTGCTGCCTCATCCTTAGGCGGTGGCCCAACAGGACACCTAAACCCCTCTCACATGTACTAGCGTTATGCCAGGTACCACCTCTCCTTTACCTATGCATCTGGTTTCTCCTGCTTAAGTGCAGGACCTTACTTTTCTCGCCATTGAACTGCATCTTGTTGGACAGGGCCCAATGTTCAAGTCTGTCAAGATCCTGAGTCTATCTTCCACTGTATTGGCAATCCCCCCCCCAAGCTTTGTGTCATCTCCAAATGCGATCAATTATCTTTCAATTCCTTCATCAAAGTTATTTATGAAGATGTTGAAGCGCACTGGGGCCAAGACCTTGAGGGACTCCACTGCACACTTCCCTCCATGTAGATGTGATTCCATTGAGGACCACATGTTGTCTAATGTCTTTATTTGAATAAATTTGTCAGCCAGCTGCAAATCCATCTGGTAGTTGTGCTGTCTATCCCACTTTGTTCTATCTTATGCAATAGTAGGTTGTGGTCTACCTTATCATAAGCCTTATTGAAGTCTAAATATACTATGTCCTCTGCATTTCCTTGGTCCACTAATTTAATCACTTTATTAAAGAAGGCAATAAGATTTGTTTGGCATGTCCTGTTCCTAACAAACCCATGTTGGCTTCTAGCAATCCCCTTATTATTATTTTCTAGGTGCTCGTAACCTTCCTTCAGATTCAGATTCAGAAATGTGGCTGAGAAAACAGTGATTAGACTCTATGACAGTAAATACTCAGAGCCTTCTGCTTTTCACACTCAATTCCTACACAATCCAAAAAGGAATTCCACCTACACAATCTAAAATTCCTAACACAAGGCCTAATAATTTATTTTTAAAATGTTTTTTGTAGACTTCACAAATCCATAAATCAAAGTCAAACAACTATGGTTTTCCAAAGGTTAGTTAAGCATCTCTAGCCAGTAGCAAGTATACTAGTACTTTTAGTCCAACAGCATCTTAAGCCCCACCCCACCCCACCCCACCAGAATAAAACTGAGAATGAAGAACTTTCTGGTTTTATTTTCAAGGGTTTTTTTTCATATTGGTTTCCTAGATGACACCCCTGTTAGAAAAAAACCCATTGAAATGGATCTCTCCCTCTGAATTCTCTCCCTAACCCCCAGTTTCTTCTGTGGGTGTGCATGCACACATAAACTTCTGTCCTGAAGATGTGAGAACAGCATCAGAGACCTATCAAGCCATTGACATCTCTGGAGGACACAGAAATTAGCAATCAGCCCCTAAAATAATCATCTCATCTTTTTAAAAGGGTCAACTGTTCTATTGTTTGGATGAAGTAAATCATTAATCTCTGGCAGCTGTCCCTGATGGCTTCCTTTTCTTCAAGAGAGAGAATGGGTCACAGATAATGAACACCAAAGTCCACTGGAATTTCGAGGACAAAAATAAAGGGAATACTCACAGATGATAGCAACAAAAGGTTCAAAGTGAACTCGATCAAAACCACAACAAAAAGCATGCTACTAGTCCAGCAATATTTTTGTTTCTCATTTAAGAGCAAATGCAGAGACCCATAATTGGAGACCCTAAAAGGGGAATTATAATTAATTAATTATAATTAATTAATTATAATTAATTATAATTATGTTGATTCTAGTTTACAGCCTCCCTTTTCTCCCTCAATCCACTGTTGTGACCCTGTTGTCTTTATTTGAATAATCTCATTTCCTGCCAAGACTGCGACCTATAACAGAAAAAGCCCCTTATGTATAAACCAATATGCTGGAAATTCCCCTTCTGTGAATATTCCAAGCATGAAGGACCTGATCTGAATCAAGACCATGGAGGAAGCAAACACCACCACCACCCCAGTCTCTCATCTGCTGCTCATTATTCTGAAGCTGGCCCTGTATATTAAAGTCAATATGCAGTTCTATATTCATTTTTATCCCTTTAGATCAGGCCTGCCCAACAGGTAGACCGCGGGCTACTGGTAGCCCGTGAAGGGCTCAAAAGTAGACCGCCAGCCATCATTTTAAAAAAGTGAAGGGATAAGTTCTCCACCCCTCCCTCCCTCGTTCCAAGGACCATCACGGCCCCAGCAAAATTCTGGGTCTGCCAGCCCACTGTCTCAGCTGAGCAGGGCAGATCAAGGGCCATGGCACATTGAAATCTATTCCCTCCAGAACAGATTAATTGGTTTTCAATGCATTCCTATGGGAAACCACTGCTGTACTTACAAACGTTTTTACTTATGAGCATGTGCTCAAAAAAGACAAAATTCGTAAGTAGAGGTTTTAGTGTAGTAGCCCTCAGGCACTTTGAGTTGGAAAAAGTAGACCTTGGCCTGTTCAAAGTTGAACACCCCTGCTTTAGATGACCAGCTGGATAGCTGAGTGGTTTGAACATCTGGGTGCAGATCCAGATATTAGGAATTTGAATTTCTACTATGCCTCCTTGATAGGGCTAGACCAGGCTTGATCCACTGGGTCCCTCCCAGTTCTGCACTACCAATATGATGACTACAATGATCCCTTGCCAGAATTAACTGGATTTACTCTCAACTGCTGGGAGCCATTGAGTCTCATGTTTGGACACTGATAACAACCACAGTAACAACCAATACTTTCTGTATTTTACCAACATTCATTTTAAGAACTCTGATAGGCTTCCCCCAAATTAATAAAACCCATCAATATATGTAACAAAAGTACTTGGTTTATGTTGCAAAAATGTTGCGGATGGCTGTGCCATATGCCCGTACAAAGTCAGGGGAGTTCCATGGCGGTCCATCTGAAACTTCTGAACTTGTTCATTACACAAGGCCAGACATGCTGCGTAATTGGTACAGGGAAAATAAACACTAGCCTTTTTATTTATTAACACACAAGGTCATCTTTCCCTTTCAAGAGCCAACAGGGCAGCAGTGGTGATGCTTGGTAAGGTGACTGTCACAAGCTGTATGTTTCTGGGAGGAGTACAACTGTTACTCAACCGGTTTCAAAACTGTCAAGACCTCTCTGCGTTACCCAGGAGCCTTGCTGGTTACCAAAGCCTTGTGATACTCAGCACTAGAGATGGGCACGACTCAAAAAAATGGTGTTTCGTTTGTCATTTGGTCGTTTAGGGGTCCGTTTCGGTTCGTTTTTGTGACGTTTTTTGCAAAAAAATTCATTTTCGTTTCGTTAGGTAACGAAAACGAAAAATTGCTGTTTCGTTAGCATTCTTTTTAGTTCAATGCATTTGCTGCAACAAAAACGAAAAACACGGCAAATTGGGTCGTTTCGTTTTCATTTTCGTTTTGTTTTTTAAAAAATTCATTTCGTTTTCGTTGCATAACAAAATGAAAAAACAAAAACGAAAATGAAAAATCGCTCGTTTCGTGCCCATCTCTACTCAGCACAGATGTCTGAGATCTCCTTGTTCCCCCATTTGCCTCTCCATCCCTCTTCCCTCTTCTACCTAGGCCAAATGGCTCAGTTCAGGCAAAATGCTAGGAATGGCTTTATAAACCAGTAAAACTACCCCCAGCTTAGGAAACAAACAAAACCCATCATATATAGATAATATAAACACAAAGCAGGAAAAGTCTTGCACTGTGCTGACTAACCCTTCTATAATGGATTCATGACATTTAAAGCATTATCAAACAGCTATAAACAGGTAGTGTAAGGATGTTCCGTGTTTATTCAGAAGCCAATGCCACGCTTACGAAACCTCTGGGGTTTGGGACTATCATGCTAACAAATTTAATTTGGTGATATGCCGCAACACAACAAAAACTTTATCAGAACAAAGATGAAGTCCAAACAACTAGCTAACCAAATAACATGCTAAGTAAATAAAACATCCCACAGGTGAGACAATGGAAAAACACAGGAGCCCAAAAGGGCACGAAGCACCAAGGACTAGCAATGGTTGTGTTGCAATTTATGTCAGTCGGGGTGGCGCTCAAGGAAACAAAAGATGCTGCAGAGATATACCTATTCCCTTTCTGCAAGGAACAGAAAACAACTTTTCTCCAGGAAAAAAAAAGAAGAGATTTAATTCAAAGTACAGTAGAGCTATTTCATTCCCTTTTCCCCATAGACTACTACTGAACTACTGCTTCTTTTTTGTAACCTCCCACGGAGCGGGAACTGCTATCTCACAGCTGGACCCTGTTCTCAGTTCATATTGGCCTAAATCCAAACAAGATCATAATGCCTGCTGGTTCCCAAAGCAGCCACAATCAGTTCAGCTGAGGGGTGAGAGCAGAAGCAAGAGAGGGAAGCAGGCAAAGAATAGCTTTGTGAGGGGAAGACAGAACCCACATCTCTGTTCATCCCACTGTATCTTCACTGCTAAGCCAAACTAGCAGCCCACTTTTATTTACCTCAGGGCAAAACTAGACTGTCTGTGATGTTCACAACTCATGTTCACATACTGGCTACTAGCAGAGCGTGGGATAAATGGAATAAAATTTCTGCGGCCTGCCATTTCCAAAATCTCCTGGGCAGCATGACCAATGGTTTTTAGAATTGAAAAACTAAAAACATGGATTATCCAAGCTGTGGATGTTTTTTTTTTTTTTTTAAACCTGACACCTTTGTGTGAAAAAAAAGTGTCACTTCATCTGTACCCTTTCACATGGATATGAATCTCACACCGTGGAATAAATATAGGCCAAAAAGTGATCTGCTTATCTACCACCCCATACCACTTCAAGTAGTCTCTGGATGGTTTACAGTTTTTAATTACAGTATGCAGGGTACACATTGCACCCCCCCCCCCGAAGCAAGCTGGGTACTCATTTTACCAACCTCAGAAGGATGGAAGGCTGAGTGAACCTTGAGCCTGCTACCTGGGATTGAACCCCAGGTCATGAGCACCATTTTACCTGCAGTACAGGCACATTTAACCACTGCGCCACGAGGCTCTTATCTGTGCTCAACACTTATCTGTGCTCCTGGAGAAATAGATTTTGATCCATATGAAAATAAATCTCTTCCAGTTCCAGGGCAAAACAAGTTAGGGGAGGGGAATTTTGACTAGCACCATGGGATAACAGGAGAGAGTTAATGCAGCTCCATACATTCCACCCCAAGTATCCCCTGCAGCTGCTTTTAAATCTGGCCAAAAGAAATACATAACAGCCAATAATGCATCCCCCATATATCAGATTATGGTTATTGATTATTTCATTATCTTACTGGACATTTTAGTTAATTATGCTATGGTTTATATAATTTGGTTCACCCAAGCCACCAGATGGCCATTCTTGGTTCCCCTCCTGTTTTTGTTTTTGCTCCTTTAAAAGGGATGTTGACAACCTTGAATGGGTCCAGAGGATGACGACCAGGATGGTTAAAGGTTTGGAAGAAATGTTTTACAAGGAGTGGCTTAGGAACCTGGGAATGTTTATAGTCTTACAAAAAGAAGGCTGAAAGGGGAAGTGATAGCGATGTTTAAATAACTGAAAGGAGGCCATACTGAAGAGATTGACTTGTTTTCCACGGCTTCAGAGACTAGGACTCAGAGCAATGGTTTCAAACTACAGGAAAATATATTCATTTTAAAAAGAGATTCAATTAGAAAAAAACTTCATGATGGTTAGAGCTGTACGGCAGTGGAATACGCTGCCACGGAGGGTGGTGGAGTCTCCTTTTCTCTTCTTCTTTTTTAAGCAAAGGCTGGATGGCCATCTGTTGGGAGTACTTTGATTGGGGTTGTTGCATGGCAGGGGGTTGGACTGGATGGCCCTTGAGATCTCTTCCAACTCTATGAATCTATGCTTCTATGCTTGTTGTCTATGTAATCTTTTATTCTACAATTTTGTATGTTTTGCTTCATTAAGTAAACTATCCTAAGTACTATTTTACTGAATCAGGTAGTCTCAAGTGGAGAGCCCCTCATTTCTCTTAGTTACAGTGTAATAAATTCTCAACAGATCAAGCGTATAGGTACAGGATTACACAGACCATAATGACAGGAGTACTGTGGTACTTTGCAAAAAGGAATTAATGCATTTCAAATGAAATTCTGTTAAGCAATTTTTCCTTTATTGAAATTTCCCAAAGGAATGCATTGAAAACAGAGTAGTCCCTAATCGCTACCATTTTTATGTTGTATGGATTTGCCCCATAGGCAATACTGTTAAGCAAATATCCCCTATCTCCGGAATTTTTTTTTGTTGTACAGATTTTATGTTATACAAACCATTTGTTATATGAGGGTCCACTATACTTCCCATAGATCTTGCCTATTTTGAAAAAGGTTCAGTGAATCATTCAAGATGGTTAGCAACTAGAGGTGGGCACCAGAGCTGTGGAGTCGGAGTCGAGGAGTCGGAGTCGGAGGAAATTTTGGGTACCTGGAGTCGGAGTCGGAGTCGGCAAACAATTCACCGACTCCGACTCCGACTCCTACTGCTACTAAATTTAGATTGGAATTTTAAAAAAAGCAAGTTTATATATGGATCCTTCTGGCTCACAGTATTGCTGAGTCAGGTATCTCCCATCTTATAACTGTGTGTTTGGTTCCCCCCACCCCCAGGTGCCGTAATGCCAAGCCTATTAACACCTTCTCCTCTTCCTCTTGACCAATGACAGACTGATAAACCTGGGTCCAAGTCCCCAGTGAGCTGCAAAATTCATCAGAAAACCCTGGGCCAAATCCCCGTGTCTCTTGCTTGCTTCACAGGACAGTTAAAGGGATTTTTAAAAGTGAGTAACACAAAAGCCACACATACCACTGTAAGCTCATGGAAAGGAAAGAAAGTAAGTATTTAAGGAAATAAAGTATTAGTAGCTGAAGAAACGATTTGCTGTTAGTGTATAGGGCACTAAGATCAACAGCCTAAAAATTGAAGCGTTAAGACTGATGAGTAGAGATGGGCACGAAACGAACAATTTTTCGTTTCCGTTTTCGTTTTTTGTTTCGTTACGCAACGAAACGACAAACGAATTTTGTCTCCAAAACGAAACGAAACGAACAGAAACACCGGAAATTTTGTTGTGCGTTTCGTTTCCATTACTGCAATACAGTGAACTGCTTTAAATGCTAAAAAAAAATCACAAAAAATTGAAATAAATGGCAACAAAATGGTAATGAAACAAATGAAAACGAAAATGAATTTTTTGCAAAAATTTGCAAAAAACGGAAACGAACAAAAACGGACCCTCCAAACGACAAACGAAACATCATTTTTTTTTATTCATGCCCATCTCTACTGATGAGACCAAGTTAGGTTGCAAATGGCCTTTCTCTGGAAAGGAGCACCACCAAGGTAAGCTCTGGAGAGGCAGAAATCCCCACTCATTTATCATTCTTTTACAGCTGAAAAATCCACATTTCAAAAGGCAAGAAGAGAAGAAAGAGCATGATCATCTGCAGGAAAGGTATTCTCGCTCGCTCGTTCGCTTGTTCTTCCCCTGAACATAGCTACTTTGAGGTATACAGTGTACTCAAAGTTCAACAGATAAAGGAAAACAGAAAGAATGGACAAGAATTGCCTTTTTAAAAAGGAAATAAGCATGCCAGAGAAAGTCAGATGGGAGAAATCATTCTTTCCAGACCAGATCTTGAGAAACGCTAAGGGCTGTGAAGTTTCTCAAGGAAGAAAATGAATAAAGACAGTTCAGGGAGCTGGTGTATTAAAGGATCTAACAAAGAAGCAACAGTTCATCCTGCAGTCAATCACCAAAGGCACACAGAAAACATCGGGGTGTTCATTTTAAGGCAGTGGGTGGGGTTATATGAATGGAATACCATGGAATACTGCCACAATGTTATATAACTTAATTGAAAGTCGTTGTGTCACCGTTTACATTCTCTTTAGGTGACATTCTCTTTAGGCATGTGCAAACTTCAGCCCTCCAGATGTTTTGGACCACAAATTCCACAGTTCTTTGCCACTGGAAATACAGGCTTGGAATTCTGGGAGTTGGGGTCCAAAACATCAGGAGGGCCGACGTTTGGACATGCCGTTACTCCTATTCCATTTTTTAAAAATTGCCAAACCACTTTTGAAGAATACACTTGTAATCTGAAATGGAGGTGCTGTATTTTCACAATTTCCAAGCTTTTTTATCATGCCATGAAACTGAGGTTTCCAGCAAGCACATTCCCAAGTACAGTGGACCCTCGTATAACAAACAGTTTGTATAACATAAAATCTGTACAACATAAAAAATTCTGGAGATAGGGGAAATTTGCTCAACAGAATCGCCTATGGGGTGAATCTGTACAATATAAAAATGGTCACGATCACGGATTACTCTGTTTCAATGCATTCCTATGGGAAATTTGTATAAAGGAAAATTTGCTTAACATAATTTCATTTGGAATGAATTTATTCCTTTATGCAAGGTACCACTGTATTTGTCAGTTGCTTAGCCTTTTGCCATCCCCATGAGTTAACTTGACCTCCCCCCCTCCAATATTGTGAAAGGGGAGACAGGCTGGAACTGACCAGAGATGGTGGTTGCCAAGGAAGGAGCAGCAGCAGGAGTGGTTGTGGGAGACAGCCACCACAAGGCAGCTTACACCGACTGAGGCATTCACGTATGCCAAAATACTTACAAATAAAGTACTTTTACATCTGTGCTAAAATAAATGAGCCACTGAGGGCACAGTAAAATACCTTGCTTCTAATTAAAGAAAACAAACCCAACCTGATTTCTGGGCAAAATTATCCATGCCTCCGATTGTGTCAGGTAGCCAGGGTTTTTAAAACTACAGTGATACCTTGTATAAAGGAATTAATTCGTTCCAAATTGAATTATGTTAAGCAAATTTTCCTTTATACAAATTTCCCATAGGAATGCACTGAAAATAGAGTAACCCCTAATCGTGACCATTTTTATGTTGTACGTATTCGCCCCGTAGGCGATTCTGTTAAGCAAATTTCCCCTATCTCCTGAATTTTTTATGTTGTACAGATTTTATGTTATAGAAAGCGTTTGTTATACGAGGGTCCACTGTAATTTTATTTAAGAAAAACCTGATTCAACAAGAAGTTCTTATTGCCAGTATCACCACACCCAAAGTGTGACTCATCGGATGCACCACACCATTCCCAACATTTGTCGCCATCAGCTCTTTTTCTTGAGGCCAATGGAAACGGCAGTGCAACAACTACATGGCCGCCTCCTGCCTAAATCACTGTACACTGGACCCTCATATAACAAATGCTTTGTATATCATAAAATCTGTACAACATAAAAAAAATTCTGAAGGTATGGGAACTTTGCTTAACAGAATCGCCTATGGGGCGAATCCGTACAACATAAAAATGGTCGCGATTAGGGGTTACTCTGTTTTCAATGCATTCCCATGGGAAATTTGTATAAAGGAAAAATTGCTTACCAGAATTTCATTTGGAACGAATTAATTGCTTTATACAAGGTACCACTGTATCTTGAAGAAATCCATCCAGCCCCACATGTGAGAGGGCTATTTCACCAGAGGCACATCTGTAATATCAGTTAGAGAAATTAATATCACAGATATGCTGACACATGCAAAACAGAGGCATACTGGAGGATGGAAGATGGCTACCCTGAAACACACACACCCCAGCCTGATTCCAAAGCCCTCTTGCAGGTAATCAGGACTTTAAGCAATAGATAGGTAGAAAGAGAGAGGGGGGGAGAGGGAGGGAGGGAGGGAAAGAGAGGTACAAAATACAGTACAAGGAGGACTATACCCACATATGCTCTGACCCTATCCATCACTGGCCTCATTGTCTCCACCTTCTGCCAATTTGCAGCCACATCAGACTCAGAGATGTTGGCGAGTCCTCCGGTCCAGGTCCCAAATCTGAGGCTTCATGTGCAAGCGCCAGGTTTGAGTGTGAGACTTCGGACTTGAATCCATAGACCAAAGCCTTAAATAAGAGTCTTCGAGTCAATGGACATGCCTTCCCCATGGGGAGGGACTCATGTGCCGACAGAGAATCCAGGCCATCCCATGCACATGTGCAGAAAAACCGTGCCACCTTCCCATCCCAGAGGTAGCCTCTCCCTCTGAGCATGAGCCAGCCTATCAGCTGGACAGAGCATGCGTGGGCGGTAACAGCAGGCCCAGCTTCTCTTGCAAGAGCCAGGCCTGCTACCTCTGAAGATGGCAGTGGCAGCAGCAGCAGTAGGGACTTCCATAGGGACTCGACAATGTGACTTGGATAAATGGGTCAGATCACAAGTCTCCCTCCCAACCCAAAATCCGCAAGTTGAGTCCGAGGCAAGTCACCAGTGTGACTTAAGTTGGACTCAACAGTGGGTTTTGAATCCCCATTGCTGCCTACAGTCAAAAAGGAAAATAACCCCCAACTGAAGTTCCTCCAAACTTGCAATGGTGTCTCTACATCTGGATCTGTGCTTGTACACCGGTGTTTCTTGCATAGCATAGAGGTAGATGCTATATGTGGGGAGGGGAAAAGGGCAGAAGCAGGAAACCTTGGCCCTGTACACAGCTTCCTGGTGCAGTGAGCCATCTGAAGTTGCAGACCTGAGCCATCCTTCCTAACAACCCTGTCCCTTTTCACACAACCCCTAAGATCCGCTGGCCACTTAAATTCGGACCAGAGATCTTGGGGGGGTTGTCGCTGTTCCTGTGTTCCCACCCCCTCCGCACTCCTGGCTGCTGTCTGCCTGAGGGGAGGGAGAAAAAAAAAGGAAGAAAAGAATGCCGGCTCACCTCTGTTCTGCCATCTAGCTCTGCTCCTGGCAGCATTCCAGTCTCTTAAGTATCTCTTAAAGGGGCGTGGGGCAAAAAACAACAAACAGAAGCAAGGAGAGCCCGGCACTCACTACGTTACATCCGCATCAGGAATTTTTCACCCCCGGAGAGCAGGCACTTGAAAAGTGCGCTGGGACGCACTTAGGTGGGCGTGGTCGCACTTAATTTTTTGTAAACTCCAGAGCTGGTGGGGAAACAATTTTAAGCTCCGGATCTGGGAGCCATTTGCCGCGGATTTTAAGGGTCGTGTGAAAAGGCCCCCTGTCTAAGAATATGCCTGAAAGATTTTAACACTGACCCAGCAATTCAAAGATAAAGAGTTTTAGGCAATGGCTCTCCCATTTCTACAAACCTAATTTCTTTTTTCTTTTATTTCTTTTTTAATGAAAAATACAGACCTAATTTTACTCATTCATTTGGGGGATTCTTTAGCATATTTGCTTGGGATGATTGAACAAAGTAGAAATAACTTCCAAGTGGATATGCACTGGATTACAGTGCCAGAAATAAACTGCAAGGATTAGGTTCCTGTCCCTCTAAAAGACTGTCTTCACCGGCCGACTTTCAAAATCTTGTGGCTGTTTTAAAAATGAAACATATTTTATTTTTAGAGGACATTCCATTTTTAGTTTCCTCATGTAAAAAAACAGAGAAAAATCAAATGAAACTGCCCTGAAAAAATCATGATTTCAAGTGAACTCTACTACTTCTCAAGCAGTTTAGTGTTTTAGCTCTGTAGTGGCTCTACTAACCCAATAAATTCCAGTCCTAATGTAAATACAAATACAGTTGAACCTCTGCTTAGAAGGCGCTATACTTACGAGCAATTCGACTTAAGAGCAGAAAACCATTGGCTTTTTAACTGCTTCCTTACAAATTTTAGATGCAATCTGCATCTAAATTTTTTTAGATGTCTTTTGATTGATTGATTGATTTGTTTGTTTTTTAGATAAGGGTGCTCTACTTAATGCGTTGTTCGAATTATGAGCATGCATTCGAAACGGATTAAACTCATAAGTAGAGATGGGCACGACTTGGAAAAAAAAATTTTCGAGTTGTCGTTAGTCGGGCCGGTTCCGTTTCGGCTCGTTTCCGTTTTTCGCGAAAATTTGCAAAAATTAGTCGGTTCGTTTTTTCGTTTTTTCGTTGTCGTTAGTACTGGTTTGGGGAGGGGGTAGCGGGCTCCTGGAGGGAGCTGCAGGAGTCAGCCAGAGCCACAAGTGACGGACTGGCAGACTCTTTGCACCCGCTGTGTCTCACGTACTTGCATGTAGTGCAATGCAAGTAGATCTGGCTTAGGGTTAAGACGGCTTAGCGCAACGGCTAGGGTTAGGCTAGTTACGGGTGAGGTTACGGTGAGTATTGGGGTGCATCTGGGTGCCTCTCTGACCCACTTAGAAGGACAGTGTACTGGTGTATGGGTTAGGCTTAGGGTTCGGGTTTGGGCTACGATTAGTGGGCTGTTTATGCCCGATTGGCACATCCCAGAAGTCTCTGTGGTCAACCTGGCCAAGTGCCATGCGATTGGTGGAAAATTTGCATGGTCTACTCCCATGGGAGAGCCCATCATTGCGAATGCGCAGGTGTAAAAAAATAAAATAAAATAAAATAAAATAAAATCAACGGAGACTTTTTTTGCAAGAAAAACCCACTGCTGCTACTGTAAAAATTCAAGCATTTAAAATAGCTAATTTCCGCATGTTTCTGTGGTGCTTTGGTGGGGTTTTGGGCAACAATTTCAAAAAAAATATTGCGGTCGCCATTTTGGATCCCCCCCCACCGCATGGCAAATGGATGCGCCCTCCCAGCCTGGTACAGTCAGCAAAACCTGGCCATGCGATTGGTGGAATGGCTCCAAAACTTTGCATGGTCCACTCCCATGGGCGAGCCCATCATTGCGAATGCGCAGGTGTAAAAAAATAAAATAAAATAAAATAAAATCAACGGAGACTTTTTTTGCAAGAAAAACCCACTGCTGCTACTGTAAAAATTCAAGCATTTAAAATAGCTAATTTTCGCATGTTTCTGTGGTGCTTTGGTGGGGTTTTGGGCAACGATTTCAAAAAAAATATTGCGGTCGCCATTTTGGATCCCCCGCACTGCATGGCAAATGGATGCGCCCTCCCAGCCTGGTACCAGCAGCGCAGCAGTAGCAATAGCCAAGGAGAGGGGGGCGGGGAACCCCCCCCAAATAAAACACCCTTCTGGCCTGGTAGGTGCCCTCAGACAGTTTTCGCCTACTTTTAGGGCCGGGAATCGGGTTTTTTTTTAACTTTTAAAAACTTTTTTTCTGTGCCGCTTGGCATTGCGCGATGCAAGTAACGAGCACGACAAATCAGACCAAATTGTTCGTTCGTCGGTTCGAGCTCGAAGTCTGGGGCGCTGATTCCCGTTACCGTTTCCGTAGAATAACGGAAACGAGTAACGGAAACGGAAACGGGAATACCGCTAAGTCGTGCCCATCTCTACTCATAAGTAAAGGTACCACTGTACACAGGAGCACAGAATGGAAAGTGTTGATATAATCCAAGCTATAAAAAATATATGATGAGTAGACGTTTAGATACCAATAATCCGAACGGAAAAACAACAAAAGATGTTGCAACACTTCTCCTTTTCTTTTCCCCGTTCAGTTTCGTTTCTTGAACTTCTGCTTGTGTGAACCAAATTAGAAGAACAGGAAAATCTTGGGTCATTTTAGAAGGGGGAAAAAAGGAAACTCCAAAAACTTTCAGGAGGCTTGTGCAGTAAGGGATGTCCAGATGTCCAGTAAGGGAAGATAAATCTCTGGGCTTGTCTCCATAGCTAGGCTGGATTGGGCTCAACAGGGTCACTAGGAGGTCGATATGCCAATCTTTGCATCTAAATGGTACATGGATCTCTTAGCAAACCTAACTGATCCACTTTTTTAAAATGTTAGGTATGTGTGTTATGGCTCATCTCTAAGACAGGTGTACTGGGTAATAAGGTAAAGGTAAAGGTTCCCCACATGCATGCTAGTCGTGTCCTACTCTAGGGGTGGTGCTCATCTCTGTATTCAAGTCGAAGAGCCAGGGTTGTACAAGTCCATGGCCACGTGGCCTGCATGGCTGCAAGGAAACACTGTTTTACCTTCCTGCTTTTTACGGCGGTACCTATTTATCTACTTGCCTTTACATGCTTCCGAACAGGAAGGAGTCCGAAGGAGGCAGGAGCTGGGGTTATCAGCGGGAGCTCACTCCGCTTCATGGAACCTGGGATTCGAATCTCCGAGATGCCGACTTTGCAGCCGACAGTTTTTGAAGCCTTAGTCCGCTGAGGCACCATGCCCCTTACTGGGTAAAGCACTTCTCTTAAAAGTTCAGTCAGAAGCCCACTGCAGCCTAACACACATACATAACACACAAATGCAGAGGAAGTGGCTCTAATAAGTCACTTAATGATATTGCCAAATTAAAAAGGATGTCCCTTGCTTCATTCCCAGGGATCATACATTCTGAAAACAAATCAAACCAGAGCAATCCTACCTGTACCAAAAGAAGACGATGTCCCTAACAGGGGCCAGAAAGTTAAAGGCAGGATCTCTCTGAGGGAAGGCTGGTTTGCTCCAGCAAATACACCATCTGATCGCTCTATGCCAGTGTATTCCGCCTCTCACACTAACATGAGGAGACTCTCAGGCAAAGGAACGTGGTGTATCTCGGTAGATTGAGTTCCAAAAATGTATAAACACAGCAGTACCCCAAAGGGTGCTAATATAAAACTGCAGGAAAGTCACAGATTAGAGAGTATACCCAATCAAAAGTCAATTTACAGGATGATACAAGCACTATGACACCAACTCCCCCAGAGAGTCACTCCTAACATTTCATTTTCTTATCCTTTGAAAAATGCAAGGATAAAGAGCTGTATAGAAGGTGGCTAACAGATGGAGTTCTTTGGAAGGGAAAGAATGGCTATAGCAGCATGAAAAAGCACTAGAGTGATCATCACAGGGGAAGTGAACGAATGTATTGCAGAAAAGGGGCGGAGAACTCCCAGCCCATCTCAGTATGCAGCCACAAAAATTTTGTTTCCCTTTCTTTCCCATAAAGCTAGCCACTTCCCTCGGCTTATTCATGTGGTTAATTCAGAAATGTATAATTTTAGTGGCATGGCCACTGAAGAAGCACACCCCTCTCTTCCAGTTCAATATATCGTTTTATCCCAATAGAAACAGGAGAAAGCCCATTTCCCCAACTCTTCAGAGGACATAACTGGCAATGTACGGGTACTGTCCCGGCTCCATTTTTAGAAGCCGTATTTCCTTCAACTAGCGTGGAGATGCATCATACCTGGGGAAGATGATGGGGTGGCTCCATTACTCATGCCGGCCCCCTTGGTCCCTTGCTCCTTACAAGTACCTATACACAATCACGTTTGCCACTACTCTTTTTCATGGGCGGGGGTATCAAAAACAGCAACATCATCAAAACGCTTCCGATGAGAGGAAATGACTTTACAAGCAGTCTACTGCACATTACTTCCTTCTGTACTGTAAGGATTTGGACAGGCATGTCCAAACTTCGGCCCTCCAGATGTTTTGGACCACAACTCCCAGAATTCTAAGGTTAGATTGCCAATGACAAAGGACTGTGGGAGTTGTGGCCCAAAACACCTGGAGGGCCAAAGTTTGGACACACCTGATGTAAGGACATGAGCGGGCCATTGCTGAGGAAATGAGCAACAACTTTGAACAGGAATCTCAGCCCCTTACAGATGACGTTGAGGCTGAGGTAGGTGTCTCTAATCTGCACAATCAGCTCCTTGTTGGAAGTGGCCCAGTCCAAAACAGTCACCATTTCTCATCCAGTTTGACACCACAGTTCTCTGTGGAACCACAGTCCTCTGTGTGCAACGGGCAAGGAAAGATGCCTTTCTAAACTTGACACAGGGCCAGGTTTTACACTTCACATGAAAGAAACCCATTAATACAGCAGCCAGCTCCAGCAGACTTCTCTCATGTGGCCTCCAAGAGAGGCCCCGCACAGACAGAGTTAGATTCTTCTAACCCCCAGGTTAACTCATGGCATCCAGTGTGAAATATGAACAGAGAGACTATGGAAAGACACATTTGCTGGAGGAGTGAGAGTACGAACTATCACTATGAAAAATACGGCCAGATCTGGGCCACAGCTGGGGAACATTCCTCTCTCCAGTTGTCCTTGGGTTGAAATTCCCATCTGCTTTAGGCAGTGTCACCACTGGTGAAGGTCTAGGCTGAAATACTCTCACTTAGATTGATGTAGAAAGAAAACAAGGGTTAAAATCCAGGAGTATGTCACAACTAGAATAGGCCCATTAGACCAGTGGGGATTTGATGAGTTAACACTTCTGAAAGTTCCATTGGTCTAATAGGTCTTCTCTGTTAATTTCAGCCATTGTGGAAGAATAAACAAATAAGTAAATTGCCAATATGAGCATGCAGGTGGAACAGACAGTTGTCTTAATGCCATTTTTGCCATCATTGATCAACACAGCATTCCCATAGGAGACAGAAGCCTATCAGACTTAAACAGAGTTTTCCCAACCCTGGGTCTCTGGATGTTATTGTGTCTTGTCCTCCTGAAACCCTAGACATCACAGGCAGTTACTCACAGATTCTGGGAGTTAGACTCCAACAGCACCTGGATAGCCAAGTCTGGAAAGCACAAATTATGGTTTCCAAAGACAGGTATGGTTATGGGAGAAGTTCCAGACAGAGACACGGGGAATTATTTTAGCAGTATCAGACAATTAATCAATCTAATAGTGTTGTCCACCCTGAAGTGATTAACACATGGCCCTCTAGATATTGCTGGATTATAGCTCTCATCATCCATCACCACTGCATTGGGGTTCATGGGGATTTTTGCTTAGTAGGTGATTGAGTGCACACCAATTGGTCGGCTTGGCTATTAGAGGATCTGGTAAGAGGTCCTAAGAAAGACCCATGTTCTGTATTTTAAATTCATAAAAAGGTCGTGCCATGGTGTACTTCTTAATGGTCTGGTTCTATGGAAACATCTCTATCTACATTACTGAAGTCAAATTAGATAAATCGTTTTTGCACTAAACCACGAAGTGTAAACCCTTCAGTCTAAACTGAAGAAGCTACTTTGATGAATAGAGAACTATTTCAGTTTAACAAGAAAATAATTGGCTATGATTCAGCTTCCAGATAACCATACCTGGGTGCCTGTGAATCTTCAGATATTTAAACCCTTAGGTCCCAATAGCAAATCTCCAACACACTCAGATAGTGTGCAGTATTCTATTTACAATATATTTACAGGTGAACAAACTGACAAGAGTGACTAGCCTTGTGACAATATAGACACACACACACACACACACACACACACACACACATACACACACACACACAGAGAGAGAGAGAGAGAGAGAGAGAGAGAGAGAGAGAGAGAGAGAGAGAGAGAGAGAGAGAGAGAGGTTATACAGAACATAGGACTTATATATGTACTGTACTGTACAACTAAAACATAGGACTTATATATGTACAACAATTAAGGTGCCTTTCTTGAGAAACCAGCTCTGGCCACAGTGACACATGCCCCAGTGATGTCCCAGCTAGACTACTGTAACATGCTCTATGTGGGACTACTGATGAAGTCTCAGGAAACTTCAATGGGTCCAAAATGCAGCAGCCAGACTGCTGACTGGGGCAGGGTACAGAAATCACATCACATCCTTATTAAAACAGCTCCACTGGCTGCCAATCAGCTATCGAGCACAATTCAAGGGGCTCACCTTGATCTACAAAGCACTATACAACCTAGGTCCTAGCTACTTCAAAGATCGAATCTCACAGTACTGTATGAACTGACTCAGGTGTTAAGGTCATCAGGAGAGGCCCTTCTCTCCATCCTACCACCTTCACAGGTATGTATTGTGGGAACCCATGAAAGGGTCTTTTTGGCTGCTGAGCTCTAACTCTGGAACTCCCTCCCACTAGAGGCTAGGACTACCTCATCTCTGTTGTCCTTCTGGAAACAGGCAAATGCCTTTCTCTTCAGGCAAGCTTTCCCCGAATGATAGACTACCATTATGTGTCTTTTATATGAATTCACATAGATTTTGTGTTTATAACTACTTATAAACTTGTAGCTTTAATGTAATGTTGCCTATTAATGATGCATGTCCCTCAATTCCTTGTTCTCAATACTTGAACATGTCTTAATTGTACTGGACTGTATATTATCCCTCATTACTGTAAGCCGCCTTGGGTCCTTTTTCCAAGGAGAAAGGTGGGGTAAAAATACTCTAAAATAAATAAAATAAAAAAATCACCAATCATATTTCATTTCACAGGTGTTTGACTAATGTTCATCAAGTTCAACCTGACACAGCTGTGTCTATTCCAAACAGGACAAACTAACTTTTTCATACACCAACAGCTTGGATATTCTATCCCAAGTTTTCAAACAAAGGGCTGCCAGGTTATCAGCATTTCCTTATCACTTATCACCTTCTTTTGAAACTTAGGGTTCCTATACGGTCAGGGAAGGAAACTTACACAGAAATATGACAAATTTTGTCTACCTGCTAGGCAAATCTAATTGAAGCCAAAATAATATTACTGATGGGTCAAGAAGCAGATGTTTTCTCCAGTATGCTAGGCTGATGACCATGTGGTCTTCCAGATGGTATCCTACGTGGAAATTCAGAAAGTTCTTCCTAATGTTGGGCTGAAATCTCCTATGTTTGGGTCCTACTTTCTGGATCCACAGCCAGTATGTTTGCTGTATCTTCCATATAACAGCCCTTCAGATATCTTCATCTCGCGGACTTCCTTTCACCAGGCTAAATGAATCCAACCAGCACCAGTCTTTCTTTCTGGGCAGATTCAATGCTTTATTTTTTTAAACCAGGGGACAATGCATTTTAGATCTTCCAAATCGTGATTTTGAAGTATTATGTGAAAGCCACCAACTGTCAAGATAGTTATCTTTAACTGAATGTGTATGTGGTTAAATGTTCCTCTTCACAAATATTAAAACGGTATCAATCTTTAGCCATAATATCAGAAATGCTTCATCTGTTATATTCCCTTACCTAGTCTGGGTAACCTTCCCAGGAAAGTGAGAACAGAACTCTTAGACGCTTGTAATAACATTGGAAGGAGACAAGGCGCCATTCATCTGATGATGAATATTCAGGTGATCTGTCTGTTCCAGCACAAAATGTGCAGAACAAACCCCCAATGCCACCCCAGGCCTGCTGAAAATCAAAAGTGTGCTTAGAGATGATGAATATTTAGCAAACAAATAGGTCTCTTATTCATTTGCTAGTTTTTCCACAGCTGTCTGCTTTGAAAGCTCATCTCAGCAACAGCATGCTAGAAAAATATAGCGTGTTCTTCTGGAAGCCGAGTCATACAACTGGACTTCTTTTCTTGAGAGACTGAATCGTTTCGCTACTCATCCAAGCAGCTTCGCCAGTCTTGGATGAGTAGCAAAACATTTCAATCTCTCAAGAAAAGAAGTCCAGTTGTCATGACTCATCTTCCAGATGAACTCACCTGGATCATAGAATCACAGAATCATAGACTTGGAAGAGACCTCAAGGGCCATCTAGTCCAACCCCCTGCCATGCAGGAACCCCCATCACAATATTTCCAACAGATGGCCATCCAGCCTCTGCTTAAAAACCTCCAAAGAAGGAGACTCAACCACCCTCCGCGGCAGCATATTCCACTGCTGAATAGCTCTAACTGTCATGAAGTTCTTCCTAATGTTCAAATGGAATCTCTTTTCCTGTAGTTTGAAACCATTGCCCCGAGTCCTAGTCTCTGAAGCCATGGAAAACAAACCTGTTCCCTCTTCAATCACAGACATAGTATGTTCATGTGTGAAAACGGTCAAACCTTCTTTTACGGGTAGGTATAGATGTATAGTGGGATGGTCATTACTTCCTCCACTATTTTGAAATGTATAGAGCAGTATTGCCCAACTTTTCCCAATCATGAAGAATTGCTAACTAACCAGCAACCATAAGTTTTTTTCTGCTGGTATATTTAACAGGTTTACCTATAAAAATCACCTGGAACCATCCTTGCAGGTCTGATTTCCTCCAGTAGCAGCAGGTAGTACCACCATGCACCCTTCCAGAACAAACAGTCAGATACTGTCCAGATGACTGCTGCTGCCAGCACCTCTCTGAGGGCAAACCTCCAAAAGCTGACCTTCCAGCCTAGGTGGTATTTAAGGGCAATGGACCACAAACAGTGCCACTCTCCAGATTCTTTCTACCCAGATTCTTTCTCCTCCGACCAGCTGTGAAAGAACAGCAGTAGCAGAAGCAGTAGCAGAAGCATGAGAACATAAGAAGAGCCATGCTGGATCAGGCCAAAGGCCCATCTAGTCCAGCTTCCTGTATCTCACAGCGGCCCCACCAGATGCGTTTGGGAGCGCATGAGACTAGATATCTGTCTCCTGATACCACTCCCCTGGATCTGGCCCTTGAAGTACCCTGGTTTTAAACCTGGAAATTACACATCTCCATCATGGTTTGTAACCCGGGATGGACTTTTCCTCCAGGAATCTGTCCAGTCCCCTTTTGAAGGCATCCAGGCCAGATGCCATCATCACCTCCTGTGGCAGGGAGTTCCACAGACTAACAACATGCTGGGTGAAAAAATATTTTATTTTGTCTGTTCTTACTCACCCAGCCCTCAAATTGAGTGGATGTCCCCTGATGATCTCTCCCTCATCACACTTCATGAGATACAGGAAGACAAACAGGAACAAAATGAAGACCTCTCCCTTAATATAGTTGATGAGGTGCAGGTAGATGAACTGGCGGCAGGAGAGGCCCCTTGTGCTAGGTCAGGGGTCTGCAACCTTTAAGACATAAAGAGCCACTTGGACCCGTTTCCGACGGGGGGGGAAACTGGGAGCTGCAAAACCATTGCAACATCACAGGGTGGGCAGTGTGGAGCGGAGCGGCAAACCTGTCACAGTCACCTCCCGGAGCCGCAGCAAAGGTTCCAAAGAGCCGCATGCGGCTCCGGAGCCGCAGGTTGCAGACCCCTGTGCTAGGTGATTGAAGTATTAGAAATACAGAGGAATGGATTTGTGATGCACACAATAACCATATGGTGATTTGGCTGTCAGGTGCAAAGGTTGCAGACACCACGAGAAATCGAGATAGTTTGTTAGAGAGAATGGGAGGGCGCCAGTGGTCATGGTACACGTTGGTACCAATGATGTTGGGAAAGCAAAGTGGTCAGTCCTGGAAGCTAAATTCAGGTTGTTAGGAAGAAGAATGAAGTCCTGGACTTCTAAGGTAGCATTTTCAGAAGCTCTGCCTGTTTCTCGTTCAGGACCCAACAGGCAAGGAGAGCTCAGAAGTCTAAATATGTGGATGAGGTGATGGTGCTGAAAGGAGGGCTTCAGATTTGTGAGGAACTGGAGAACATTTTGGGACAAGCCAAACCTGTTCAGGAGGGACGGGTTGCACTTGAGCCATGATGGGAACAGAATACTGGCACTCAACATCAAAAAGGCACAGAGCAGCTGGGGGAAAGCTGACCAGAGCTGGGCAGCATCCAGTTTGGGAAAGTGTCTAATTGAGTAGTGATAAAGATACAATAATTACTGAGCAGAGGGAGGAGCTAGTCACCAGCACTCTAGCAGAAGGATGTAAGAGGCAGTCTAATGATGCAACTGGACTCAAAAGACTGCATCAGAAAAGCATCTATAAGTGCTTGTATGCAAATGCCAGAAGCCTCAATAACAAAATAAGGGAGCTGGAATACTTAGCAATAGGTAAAAATCATTGAAATTATTGGCATAACTGAAACCAGGTGGATGGATGATAACCAATGGGATACAGTTATCCCAGGCTACAAACTGTACAGGAAGGACAGGAAGGGGCAAATGGGAGGTGGTGCAGCCTTGTATGTCAAAGAAGTGATAAAAATCATATGAATTGGAATATCTAGTTGATTTGGAGTCACCATTAGAAACTCTGTGGGTAAGAGTATCAGGCCACAAGGATGTTCTAACAGTAGGCATATGCTATCGGCCTCCAACCCATGACCCTGAGGGAGACTGGCAGTTGGGGAATGTTGTAAAGGAGGCATCCAAGAAGGGAAGCCTGGTTATAATGAGGGACTTCAATTAGCCTCACATACACTGGGTGAACTGTTGTTCAGCACATGATAAAGAGATAAAGTTCCAAGATATGCTAAATGATTGTTCCCTGGAACAGATGGCTGAAGACCCAACTAGAGGTACAAGAATCCTTGACTTGATCCTGAGTAATACACAGGATCTGGTGAAAAATGTTAATGTGACTGATCCAATAGGGAACAGTGACCACAACTCAATTACTTTTAACTTAATCAAAGACTGGATACTGACCCCATGGATAAGGAGGTCCAACTGTTCTTTTCAAAAACTGGTCGCTATGAGCCACTGGCCTGTGGAACTCCTGAGAGAATACTTTTCTCCTATCTACCTTTGTATAATTTCAACGGTTGCACTAGAACACAAGAGAGAAGCCTAAGATACAGCAGAAGCTTCCCCTTGACTCCAAAATGTATTTATTTATTGGACCTAGACCCTGCACATCTATGCTAGTGGCAAGCTGCTATGCTGGGTGGCTATAAAGGACGTAACATAAATATACAAACAACAGTAACTATAACATTTCACTTACACTGACAAGGAGTGAAACTATGCCTTAAGCTCCCTAATGTAACTAGTATAAAAATAAATTAATTGCAGGTAAGAGCTTACTTCTAACAAGCTATTGTGGACCTTTGTATAACAAACAGCTTGTATAACATAAAATTTGTACAACATAAAAAAATTATGGAGATAGGGGAATTTTGCTTAACATAATCGCCTATGGGGAGAATCCGTACAACATAAAAATGGGATCACTCTGTTTTCAATGCATTCCTATGGGAATTTGTATAAAGGAAAATTTGCTTAACATAATTTCATTTGGAACGAATTAATTTGTTTATACAAGATACCACTGTAATTTCAAATTCTGGGGTGGGGTGGGGATTTTGCATACCTACTTCCAAACCATGGCTACAGATTCTAATATGCTTGTTGGTCACATGCCACAGTTTGTGTGGCTAAACAATGTACCAAGCCACAGTGAAATGTCCTTTAACCCCTGGATTGATAGGATGCCTGAACTGACTGAGCGGACAACAAATCATGCAAGAGTTAATGCAGCGCTGTGAGGAAAAATGGGCACCAGATGTGTTTGCAAAAGCTGTTTTTAAAAAAGAGAGAAAAGATAATGCAGGAAAAGCTGCCTTGGGGGTGGTGGTGGGGAACCAGAGTATGCTGAACAAATCAACAAACTTGTAAAAGTATGCTAGAAAGGACAAGATAGAAGAACAGAATTAGTTCAACCTTGAATTCTACAGAGCTGACCTTCTGAAGTTACAAATCAGCCTCCAGCTACCAGAAGGTAATCTAACACCACGAGAAGGAAGAGGTTTGGTTTAAAATGCCAGCCATGGCCAAAAGATTAGTTGCAGACTGAACTGAAGTCTCTTGCAGAAGAGGAAACAGCAACTCTTGCCGGTTTCCCTGCTTGTCAGACAATGTTTCCTGAACAAGCTGCTACTGCCATGCCCACCTAACTGAGGACAGCAAGGAAGCCAGCAGAGGGCATGCGGTTGAACTCCTGGCATAGGTGGTGGCAGTGGTGGCAGCTGCACCAGCTTCTACAGCTTCTTCTCACGGCAGGGGCCTTGCTGTCATGACCAGCAATCAGGTTGTGCTGCTGCTTGGGTTCAAGTGTGGGAAGCAAGGAAGGCAGGATCCCTGCCATAATGTAAACTTGGTTCCCAATAAACTGGAATAGCCCCATGCCTTCCAAAGGGAGTGGTAGGGAAAATATCTACATTCTCAATGACTAAGGTAAAGGTAAAGGTTCCCCCCGCACATGCGTGCTAGTGGTGTCCAACTCTAGGGGAGGTGCTCATCATCGTATTCAAGCAAAGAGCCAGAGTTGTGCAAGTCCATGGCCACGTGGCCGGCGTGGCTGCAAGGAAACACTGTTTTACCTTCCCGCTTTTTACGGTGGTACCTATTTATCTACTTGCATTTACATGCATTCAAAAGGCTACGTTGGCAGGAGCTGGTACAATCTGGAGAGCAGATGCTCTATGGGGAAGAACAGTGAGTTGTGGAACTCTAGAAAAGTAACAAAGCTGAGGATTTCCTGGAGGAAACCAGTGGCTTGTTACAGGAATACAGCAGTAGTCCTGGTAGGTCTTTGGTCTGACGCAGCTGAGCTCTGGCTTAAATATCTTGTGGCTAGGCCAGCTCAGTAGTGTAGCATGAGTTGCAGGCAAGGCAACCCTCACACTCCGCTCCTGCTGACACGCTGTTTTCCAGTCCTGCTCAGAAAGCAGACCTGAAAGGAAAGCCAAGCCAGCCTGACCCCCTGTGACCCCGCACTACCCTTTCTGAGACCCCCCCCCCCATGACTACCAGCTCTTGCCACCACCCTGCCTTCAAGGCCTGCATAGACAGCAAGCCACCTGATATCCCCCATGACTCCCTGTGTTCTCTGTTACCCCCTACCCACCTGTGCAACCACTGCCCCCTTCCATGACACACACACACACACACACACACACACACACACACTGCTCCTGAGATTTTCTTTCCTGAGTGGCCCCTGTTGCATCTGGCCAGGGGGTGAGTGACAGAGGCAGTTGGTCCTTGGCTTCTGGAAGGGAAATCCGACCCCCTGCTTCTGAAAATGGCCACCCCCACCCCCCCACTCCCTTTGGGAAAAGAGCCTTGGAGTCCTTTTCACCCCTAAACTTTTTGTAGCTGCCTAGATGCCCTAAGCACATCCGATCTCGGAAGCTAAGCAGGGTCGGCCCAGGTTAGTACTTGGATGGGCGACCACCAGGGAATACCAGGTGCTGTAGGCGCCTGGAGTAGGAACTGGCAAGCCACTCCAGTACTCCTGCCAAGAAAACTCCATGGACATGGGGTCACAAAGAGTCGGTCAGGACTGTAATGACACAAGAGACACAAACTTTTTGTGCCTAATGTGACTATCCCTATGTCTCCCACACTATACCACTTGGCCAGCTAAGTAGAAACTCTTGGCTTAGGAGCAGTGTGCCTTTGAAAATCCATTAGCCTGAGCCTAAGAAGGGGAGATGGTCACCATGTCTTATTCCCCGCATCCTCAATGGAATCTCGTTGACTATGAGCAGAAAATCAGCCTTTGGTCTGACATGGAAGGGATCTTCTTTTTAGTGGTTGAACACAGTGACAAAAAAAAAGACATACAGTATATTAAAAACTTTTTTGAAAGTTTAAATTTTCTGGATATCCACACTCAGCCTTCTGTGCTTACGCTTTCCAAGTATTTTGGGGGGGGGCAGGCAAAAGAAGCTTCTGATGTGCCTTACCTACACCAGAATGCCAATATTAGGAGGAATTGGACCACATCTGGAGTATTCTGTCCAGTTTTCAACACTGTATTTTAAGGACAATGACAAACTGGAAGATATTCAAAAGAGGGTGCCCAGGGGTGTGTGTGTGTGTGTGTGTGTGTGTGTGTGTGTGTGTGTGTGTGTGTGTGTGTGTGTGTGTGTGTGTGTGTGTGTTGTGTCGTTACAGTCGTGACCGACTCTACGTGACTCCATGTCCATGGAGTTTTCTTGGCAGGAATACTGGAGTGGCTTGCCAGTTCCTACTCCAGGCACCTAAAAAGCACCTGGTATTCCGTGGTGGTCTCCCATCCAAGTACTAACCAGGGCCGACCCTGCTTAGCTTCCGAAATCAAGCGAGATCGGATGTGCTTAGGGCATCTAGGCAGCTCGCCCAGGAGTGTGAATATGCCATTAAAAATCCACTTACCATTAGAGATGGGCCCGACTTAGCGGTATTCCCATTTCCGTTTCCGTTACTCGTATCCGTTACTCTACGGAAACGGTAACGGGAATTACTCCGCCAGAATTCGAGCTCGAACCGACGAACGAACAATTTGGTCTGATTTGTCGTGCTCGTTACTTGCATCGCGGCGATCGCGCAATGCCAAGCGGCACAGAAAAAAAGTTTTTAAAAGTTAAAAAAAACCGATTCCCGGCCCTAAAAGTAGGCGAAAACTGTCTGAGGGCACCTACCAGGCCAGAAGGGTGTTTTATTTGGGGGGGTTTCCCCGCCCCCCTCTCCTTGGCTATTGCTACTGCTGCGCTGCTGGTACCAGGCTGGGAGGGCGCATCCATTTGCCATGCAGTGCGGGGGATCCAAAATGGCGACCGCAATTTTTTTTTTTTTGAAATCGTTGCCCAAAACCCCACCAAAGCACCACAGAAACATGCGAAAATTAGCTATTTTAAATGCTTGAATTTTTACAGTAGCAGCAGTGGGTTTTTCTTGCAAAAAAAAAGTCTCAGTTGATTTTATTTTATTTTATTTTATTTTATTTTTTTACACCTGCACATTTGCAATGATGGGAGTAGACCATGGGAGTAGACCATGCAAATTTTCCACCCACCATCGCATGGCCACTTGGCCAGGTTGACCACAGAGACTTCTGGGATGTGCCAATCGGGCATAAACAGCCCACTAATCGTAGCCCAAACCCGAACCCGAACCCTAACCCATACGCCAGTACACTGTCCTTCTAAGTGGGTCAGAGAGGCACCCAGAGGTGCACCCCAATACTCACCCTAACCTCACCCGTAACTAGCCTAACCCTAGCCCTTGCGCTAACCCGTCTTAACCCTAAGCCAGATCTACTTGCATTGCACTACATGCAAGTACGTGAGACACAGCGGGTGCAAAGAGTCTGCCAGTCCGTCACTTGTGGCTCTGGCTGACTCCTGCAGCTCCCTCCAGGAGCCCGCTACCCCCCCCCAAACCAGTACTAACGACAACGAAAAAACGAAAAAACGAACCGACTAATTTTTGCAAAATTTCACGAAAAAACGGAAACGAGCCGAAACGGACTGCCTCCGACACACGACAACTCGAAAATGTCATTTTCCCTAGTCGTGCCCATCTCTACTTATCATCTCCCACACCCCTGTACAGGTACTCTGAGAATTACAACTCAACTCAAAGGCAATACAGGACCAAGTACTACTAGAGGGAGGAGGTGGGGTGGCAAATGATGTCACTGTTTTTGTTAATCAAGAAGTCCTGAGTTTCTGATCCTGGCTCACAAACACCATGAAGACATTTTGATTAAGGCATTTTTCCTTTTAAACAAACAAACAAACAAACAAACAAACAAACAAACAAACAAACAAACAAACAAACAAACAAACAAAATCAAAGCATAACAGAGTGCCCAGCTAGCAATCTTCTACTAAATGAAAACTCAGCTGCTTGTAACATTGCTAAAGAGGAAAGGGGAAAACACAGCTAAGCATAAAGGTACACTTGATGCACCTGCAAGCCACAATTAAGCTTCGACACAATCCATCATGCTGCAAAATTCAACGCTAATTACCTTCCGCGTGAGCCTCTTTAGCAATGTGTTCAGCCCTACCATATGATTTAACAAAGCAGGAGGGGAAAATGTTATTTAGAAGGAGATGTTCAGATACCTCCGGATAACCAAAATACCTTATACAACCAAGTGAGCAATTTTCAACAAAAATAGCCATGCTGGTCCACTGCCCACCTTCCCAACCAACCCTCAACAGAGATTACAGACACAGCTGAATATTTCTGCTGTTATTGCTTGTCTATGAAATTAGGGGAAGTTCTAGATCAAATTTAATTAATTAATTTTATACCACCCATCTCTGTAATTGGAGACCCATGTCTCTCTTGTTACCCACCTGGGCGCATAAGGTAACTGTGCCAGTATTTGGAGAAGGATAGCCCATCAGCACCTGTGATCAGTGCACTACTTGCAGACAAATATGACACAGAGGAGAGGACACTAACTGCTCATTAAAACCCACATGACCGCCAGAAAAAAAATACACAGGAAATTTATATACGCAGGAAACCCAGCTATGACCGCGGTCTTACTGAGTTAGATCCCACCCTACATATGAGAACTGCAACAAAAGAGACCCAAAGATTCTTTCTTTTCATATTATGACTTTCATTAGTCTTAGACACCATAGCTAACTTTGATGCCTGGTTATATTATACATATTATTTATATCATGATGGCAACTGTAATGTTTATATTTATTCAAGTGCATTGGTTTGTTAAGTATTTCGTGGGGTGGGGTGAAGGAGGAGTACGGGATGTGGGTATGAGAGACAGAGAGAGAGAGAGAGAGAGAGGAATCTAGAGTTCTGCAAGAGAAGTCAGGGAGAGCAATGTGAGAGGGCATTTGAGGAGGAGAGAGGTGACTGAGAGAGTGAATAATTGTGCTAAATGAATTTAAAGCCCAAGAATAAATAGCATTCTTTTGACAATTTCATTTTAAGAAAGCTTCATGACTTCTATTCATGCTGAGTGGCGATGAGTTCAATACCTGGGGGCTGACTGTGTGAAGGGTGTTATAAGACCTGAATGAAGGGACAACTACATGTGGCAGCAACTCAAGTTTGGTGGCAGCGAGGGAGGAAGAGACGAAATAAGTGGCAATTATTAAAGAAAAGATTTTTTTATTCCTATAATTATTTTATAGAGTCATTCTCTAAACAGTCAAGTGACAAGACAAAGAGAATCTTTATATCAGTATATGAGAAAGGAATACGGCATGATCAATGAGGCATAAATGGGAACTGAAACTAGGAACATCTTGGGCATTACTTCATGTCCGTTTTGTTGCTGTTAGTGTTGCACTTAGGAGTGCTACAAAAATGCTATTTCACGCCCGTCACGCAACTACTGAAATTTATCTTGACCACGGATGCTAAGCGTGACAATACTGTACATGATGCTGGGGTAGGGTCTTCCCTTGTCACTCCTTGTCCCCGCTTTCTGTTCCAAGACAAGACACCGTGTAGCAATGTCTGTCATGCAACAAAACATTCGTTTCTCTCAGAAAACTGCATCCGTTTTTTTTTATTTTGACTTTTCAGAAGCAAAATATCAAAAAAGAATTTTTAAGCCCCCCCAAAGGAAAAAGGAAGCTAGACAAATTCAGTGTTTGTCATGGTACAAGACCGTGAGGTAACACCTGTCATGACCATGGGAACACTGAAACAGGGACAAAACCACGTGATCGTGACCAGTGCTGTCACGGTACAAAACTAGTCGCGGAACGAAGGACATGAAGTAACCGCCTTAGAGTCATAGAATCATAGAGTTGGAAGAGACCTCAAGGGCCATCTAGTCCAACCCCCTGCCATGCAGGAACCCCCATCACAATATTTCCGACAGATGGCCATCCAGCTTCTGTTTAAAAACCTCCAAAGAAGGAGACTCCACCACCCTCCGCGGCAGCATATTCCACTGTCGAATAGCTCTGTCATGAAGTTCTTCCTAATGTTCAAATGGAATCTCTTTTCCTGTAGTTTGAAACTATTGCCCTGAGTCCTAGTCTCTGAAGCCATGGAAAACAAACCTGTTCCCTCTTCAATATGACATCCTTTCAAATATTTAAACATAGCTATCATATCCCCTCTCAGTCTTCTTTTTGAAAAGCTAAACATTCCCAGTTCCCTAAGCCGTTCCTCATAAGACATTTCCTCCAGACCCTCAACCATCCTGGTCGCCCTCCTCTGCACCCGCTCCAACATGCATTCCCCATTCCTGTGGTGAAACCTGTTTGACTCTACATCGCACTACATATTATGGAAGCAAAGAGCCTTGGTGGGTGACGTGTTGCCAACCGTAGTCCACATGCAGAGAGCTTAGAGGAGACGTCACAGAACTGCAGCCCTCCCCATATACTAGCTGCATACATGACGTAGCAGCCAGAACTATGATTTCTGTTGTCCCCTGCTGCCAGCACACTCACCCATGATGGACATTTATGCACAAGGGCTGGCCCCTTTTAGCTCCCCAGAGTTGCACTACAGGATCCAAACAGAACACAGTGTGATACGCAAAGGTATTCAGCACCATTATCTCCTGAACAAGCTGCCTAAATTTCAGCTTCTTGCAAAACGCTGAGAGGAGCCGGGGTGGGGACAGAAAATATAAAGGAAAAATAGGAAAAGGGGGGGGGATTCCGAGAAACTGTACTGATTTTTGCTATTTAAAGTACTTTTCCCAAAAGTTCCATGCTGTTTTTCTGTGGCAGTAGTTTAGCCCCACCTGCAGAAAATTAAAGCATCATCCATAAATGGTAATGGTTGTCAGAAAAAAAAAGCCCTGCCTACAAGACTCATTCTACCCTACATTCTACCTTAAACTTCAATACACTGGAAGTCTCACTGGGGTCGGAAAATATTCCAGAACTCAATCAGTGAAATCATCCTTTAGTTTTTTTAAGTTTACTGTGTGAGGATTAAAAAATCACAACTGTTTGATATTATACTTGAAGGTGTGTAAGATTAGCCAAGAAAAACAAATCTAAACTTCCCTTATGCTTGACAGCAGAGACAGTCAAATTCTTCACACTTCTATTTTTACTGCAGTGAGTTAATAGGCAATAATACATTGGGGGGGGGCTGTAAGCTTCTATTTAATAAGCATTTCCTAATGAAAAAGAAATACTGAGAAAGAGCCATTAATGCTTATTGCAAAATATGATGAAGAGCATCTTAGTGAAGACTGAATAACCATTCTTCAGTTAATTATATGGCTCCAACCTGCAGTTTATCTTATTTGGCAGTTAGAATCACAACCCTCAGAGGCTGCCAAGGAGCCAAGGATTGTTCACGCAGTGGCAAACAACCTAGAAGCTCCAGTATTCATTGATTCGTTCGTTCATTCATTCGTGTTTGTTTGTTTGTTTGTTCGTTCGTTCGTTTGTTTGTTCGTTTGTTCGTTCATTCATTCATTCATTTGTAGGCAGCCATTATCCTACTGAAAGTATCCAGCACAGCTCCAACCTGCATTCCCCATTCCTGTGGCGAAACCTGTTTGCCTCTACATTGTACTACATACCGTGTTTCTCTGAAAATAAGACACTGTCTTATATTTATTTGTTCTCAAAAAGACACACTAGGGCTTATTTTCAGGGGATGTCTTACTTTTATTAAGTATAATATGCTTGAATGTCAGCCCTGCACACAACCATAGCCACGCCCATCACTAGGTCTTATTATCAGGGTAGGGCTTATATTTAACAAATGCATAGAAATCCTGCTAGGGCTTATTTTGGGGAGGTCTTATTTTCAGGGAAACAGGGTATTATGGAAGCAAGGAGCCTTAAGACTATACTGAAAGGGGAAGGTTATTCCAACCTGGACACAGCACACACAGTATCCTCTTAATGTACTGCCGTCTCTCCCATGGCCACTGCTGACACACCAGCTCCCTCACTCCTCCTCTGAATGCTCACCTAGCAGCGGACTTTCTGCCAAGAAGCAGGGAAGCAGGGCTGTCATGCCACTTTTGAGGAGAGGCCAGTCCCTTCCCCTTGTTGCTCCAACATAACCTAATGCAGGCCTGCCCAAAGTCCGGCCCGGGGGCCAAATCCGCCCCGTCAGGCCATTCTGAGTGGCCCGCGGCTGGCTGGCCCACCCCTCCCTCCAACTCCTTCGCCCCATTTTTTAAAAAAATCTTCCACCAGCACTGACACTGCCGGGAAGCTTGAGGGGCTGGGCCGGCTGGCTGGCCAGTGAGCAGCACCGCCGGGAAGATTGTGGGGCTGTGCATGTGCGCGGGATTGGCATGCGGGCGGGCCGCGGCCACTGGCATAGCCGGAAACTTCATGGGTGGGGCTTGCTGTGGGGTGGCAGGGTCGGGGAGCAACCGGCCCCTGACACATTCTCAGACACCAAATCTGGCCCTCCTTACAAAAAGTTTGGGCACCCCTGACCTAATGGAAACCACTGCAGCCAGCTGCTGACCTCTGTCATAACAAGAACGGCTTACCTGAATGGGCCTCCCCTCTCTCCTCCCTCGATATTCATTATGCCTCAATTGCTAGGTCTTAAATTTAGACTGCGAGCCTGAAGGCAAGGAGTGCCATGCTGTTTGTCTTTGCGAGCTGCTCTGGGAGCTGTTTTGGCAGAAACCCGGGACACAAATGCTTGAAATAAATAAGCCAGAAAAGACTTTGCTGCTCGGGCAAGTTCTGAACCCAACAGGCCCTGTTTTGCAACATTTGAGACGTACAAAATAATGCAAGGCATGAGTAAAGTGGATAGAGGGACGCTCTTCTCCCTCTCATAAATTTCCAGAACTAGGGGACATCCACTCAAATTGAGGGCTGGGAGAGTGACAACAGACAAAAGAAAATATTTTTTTCACCCAGCGCGTTGTTAGTCTGTGGAACTCCCTGCCACAGGATGTGGTGATGGCACCTGGCCTGGATGCCCTCAAAAGGGGACTGGACAGATTCCTGGAGGAAAAAGTCCATCACAGGTTACAAACCATGATGGAGATGTGTCATCTCCAGGCTTAAAACCAGGGTACTTGAAGGGTCATATGCAGGGGAGTGGTATCAGAAGACAGAGATCTAGTCTCGTGCGCTCCCAGACACATGTGGACTAGATGGGCCTTTGTCCTGATCCAGCATGGCTCTTCTTATGTTCCTGTATGGGAGGGGTTGCCCGGACCACTCCAGACCCTATGATCACTTCTCTGCCCAGGAAGAACCCTTGGAGAACTTTGTGATTTAGATATTTGGCTGTGGGTTAGAGGTTCAGTTTGATTCCCCCCCCCCCGACTGTGCCATCTTGGCAGGTTTTGGACTCAGTGATCCATAGGAGTCTTTCCAGCTTTCCATTTATAATTATTATATGAATAGCCTTAGATGGTTCAAACGACTGCTCCCTACAAGGCAACTACATGCAGAACAAACAGGGACTCGCAGATCTACACCCAGCTGATAAGTTAGGAGCCCAACATGCATCATACATTTGATTGGGCAGAGCAGAGCAATGCAAGCAGATGATTACTAGCCGTTTCTTTCAGCCCGCCCAGGGGCTTTTGGAGGGGAAAGAGAAAACAGTGGGCAGAGGAGGACAAGCTTTAGAGAAGCCCTTTCCAGCTAACAGGGTTGCTGAATACTGGGTTTAGGAGAGCTCGTGCAGACTAGCTGTTAGAGCACAGGGTGATGGATTTGAAACATTCCGATTGTAGCTCCCATTCACCCACAGATTTCACTGGGTGACTTTGGCCACTCATTCACCCCTTTGCCTGATCTACACTTAGGGCGTTTATACACGACCCCTAAACTCCGGGGCAAATGGCTCCCAGCTCCGGAGCTTTAAAATGTTTACCCACCAGCTCCGGAGTTAACAGGAAATTAAGTGCGACCCCACCCACTTTAGCGTGTCGCAGCGCAGCTTTCAGGTACCTGCTCTTTGGAGGTGAAAATTATTTGATCCGGTGTAAGGATAGTGAGTGCGGGGCTCTCCTGGCTTCTGTTTGTTGTTTTTTGGCTCCCGCCCCTTGAAGAGCTACTTTTACAGAGACGAGAGGCAGAACGAGGTGAGCGGCATGCTTTTCTTTCTCTTTTTCTGCCTCCCCTCACATAGCCAGCAGCCAGGAAGTGCGGAGGGGGTGGGGACATAGGAAGAGCGACGAACCCCTAAGATCTCTGGTCCGAATTTAAGTGGCCAGCGGATCTTAGGGGTAGTGTGAAAAGGCCCTTAGTGGCTGTGATGAGGATAAACCAGGGAGGTACTGAGCCCTGAAGGAAATGTGAGACAGGAATGTACCCCAATAAATAATGGGACAAAGGAGGGAATGGTATTTAGAACTGTGGGTGGAACTAGATTTTAAAATACATGGAGCAGGGTGGGAGAGGTGAGATTTTTTGTTAAAAATACGTAATTCACTAAATTCTTGTAATACTTAAACCTGAACTGGATTATAATACTTGAGTGAATTCCATAGTTTCACCCAGAACTCTCAACACTATGTGCATTACAGAAATAGATAAAATGAAACATATTTTTAGGATATTCTCTGAGTGTTGAATTCTAATTATGGAATTATACTGACACCTCCAAAGCTGCTACATTGATGGAAAGGTTGGATGGAAACCTCTCCAAGTGGAGGGAAGTAAAGAGTGGGGTCCCCCAAGGTTCAGTACTGGAACCCCTGTTTTTCAAGCTCTTCATAAATGATCTAGAAGTAGGAGTAAAGAGCAAGGTAGCCAAATTTGCTGACGGCACTAAATTATACATGGTAGTAAAAACTGAGATATTGTGTGGAGCTCCAGAGAGATCTCTTGACACTAGGGTTGTGGGCAAACCACTGGCAAATGAGCTTCAACATTATTAAGTGCAGAGAGATGCACGTTGGGGTACAAACAAACCCAATTTCATTTATAAACTGATGGGGTCTGAAGTCTCTGCAACAAACCAGGAAAGGAACCTTGGTGTCCTGGTGGACAGTTCAATGATGGTATCAACCCAGTGTGCCACAGCAGTGAAAAAAGCAAACTCAATGCTAGGGATCATTAGGAAGGGTATAGAAAATAAGTCAGGAAGTGTCATTCTGCCTCTTTATCAATCTATGGCCGGGCTCTTTTCACGGAGCTGTTTCAAGACCGCTGAAATGGCTCTTTGCAGAGAGCAGGGCGAAGGGGGGGGGCAGCAGTTTGTGGGCTCCTTTGTAGCTCCAGTTTACTCTCCAGCAATGCTGCTCTGGGCATCCCAAAAGCAGTATGACTGGAGAGCAAACTAGGGCTATGAAGGAGCCCACAAACCACTGCCTCCCCTTTCCGCTGTGGCCACAGCAAATTCAAAACCATCCTCTTTGATCGTCGCTTTCCTGAAGTGTAGCACCCCTGCTCTTCGATTCTTGCTTTCCCAAAAGGTAGAATCAAAGAGCAGGTTTTTGAATTTCCCGTGGAACCTCTAAAAAGTTCACCATCACTGCTCTATCCCAAGTTCAGCAGTAGAGAGGGCCCACAAGAGTTTCAGGCAGGAGTTTGTCCAGCACCTTCTGGAGAAGACAGGGATTGAACTAGCAACTTAAGTCTGTTGCTAAACTTTATCACCCCTTTCCTTGTCATGGCTTCTTCAGTTCTGGTCCTAAAAGACAAAAATGAACAGCTCCTTCCTTCCTGCAGGAGGACAACAGATTGTACCGGAAACCACAACCCAGAGAGAAGTAGAAACACAATGAATCACTCTGATGCTTTCAGCTGTGTTGCACTGAAATACAGTGGACCCTTGTATAACAAACAGCTTGTATAACATAAAATCTGTACAACATAAAAAATTCCGGAGATAGGGGAAATTTGCTTAACATAATCGCCTATGGGGAGAATCCGTACAACATAAAATGGGATTGCTTTGTTTTCAATGCATTCCTATGGGGATTTGTATAAAGGAAAATTTGCTTAACATAATTTCATTTGGAATGAATCTTCATCTGGAGGAGGATCTGGGTTGCAGGCACTACTGGACACCTGCTAAGGATTTTCTCTCTCCAGGTGACAGGGTCCTTCTGGCCCTTTGCACTGCCTGTCCCCTTTGTGTCACTCTCTGTCGGCATGCTCTCTGAACAAACAGGCAGTGATAAACAGGAAGAGATGCAGCAGCCTCCGTCGGATCCCCTGCCTTGTGCGCTTGCTCTGGGTGACGGTGCAATTGGAACCCTGAGGAGAAAGGGTGGTGGATGCCTGGCAGGTGCAAAGTGAAGGATCCTACGGAAAGAATTGCAGTGGACCCTCATAGAACAAATGCTTTGTATAACATAAGATCTGTACAACATAAAAAATTCCAGAGATAGGGGAAATTTGCTGAACAGAATTGCCTGTGGGGCGAATCCGTACTACATAAAAACGGTCGCAATTAGGGATTACCCTATTTTCAATGCATTCCTATGGGAAATTTGTATAAAGGAAAATCTGCTTAACAGAATTTCATTTGGAACAAATTAATTCCTTTGTACAAGGTACCACTGTATTCCTAAAGAGGCTACATTCCTCTCTCTCTCTCTCTCTCTCTCTCTCTCTCTCTCTCACACACACACACACACACACACACACACACACACACACACATACACACACACTAACTAAAGCAGGCACTGGGTTTTCATATTCCCCAGAACAATTTGCTCTCAAACCTCCTGAGAAGGGCAGCAGGGCACAGTATGACTTGCCTCAGAAACTTAAATTGCACCAGCTATCATTTGATGGCATTTAGGGAAATAAAATGTACATGAAACCACACAGTTTTAAACTGTTCATGATTAACTAGGCGAGCATTTGGGAAGTATGAACAGCATGCTTTAGTCAATGAAAAAAAATGCAGAGATTCTGGGGGAAATGCACAAATTTCTGTATGGGAAGATTTAAATAATTCTCATAGCCTGGTGCGTTTTTTAAAAACAATCAGAAAGTAAAGAAAAAGAATAAACTTCCACACTCCTGATTTTCGCACAATGGAAACATGCCTGGCTACGTTAAAAGACATGAGGTCAGCATTCTGGACACAAAGCAGAGACTCATTATAGGAAGGAATCTTGACAAGGGTAGTTGGCAATGAGGAACCATGCTTCTCCATTTTGGTGGACCGTTCTGCTTTTGAATTCACCAGGAAGCAATATATTCCAACAGTTCTCTGAAACCGAGGAGAGGTCAAGTCAAATAGCCTTAGTTCACGGCCTCCTCTTGCTGCCCGAGGTACAGGTTTTAGCTCACAGTCAGTACTAGCCTATGTCAAGGCCGTCTTATGAATCTTCTTGGTGTATCATGTACACATGCAGTAATCTTATACCTGGCCATATGGCACAATGCGTGAGAGTATGCCCCAGCAACCTTTTAGACTCCATTCTGATTATGTCCCAAATTTTCCCTGTAAGCCCCAGAGACCATGGCCAACCCTCTCATTAGGTGGAGTGAGGGAACTGCCTCAGGGCACCAGATTTTTCATGGTCTGGAGACAACTACCCCTGTTTGGCCATTCCCATATTGCTGGACATCAGAACCATGTGTCCCTGGAACCCGGCCTTGTACCCCCTAAATCAGGCATGTCCAAACTTCAGCCCTCCTTAAGTTTTGGACCACAACTCCCAGAATTCTAAGCTTAGACTGCCAGTGACCAAGGTCTGTGGGAGTTGCAGTCCAAAACGTCTGGAGGGCTGAAGTTTGGACATGCCTGCCCTAAATTAACAGTAGGAATCCCTTTTTAACCAAGGACTCAAACCCAATTTCACAGAGGTTCTTGGGAACCTCTATTTCAGTGGCAAGCAGGATGAAAAGTAAAATCGTACTGGACAAAAATGCCAACGTGAATTATGTTTTGGACAGCATTTCAACTGTTAAAAATAGGGGGAAATCCAAACAAGAACTGGGAATACAGCAAATAATGGTCTCACAGAAAATGTGGCCAGCTGGGGAGGAGTTCCCTGGGAGGATGGGATTCAGTCTCGAGGCTTAAGGTTGCAATCCTTGATTCAAGGAGCTTCAACTCAGGAGCTTCTTTGCTGTTAGTTGGACTCAGAGAAGACTTGCCATTAGCACAGCATTTATTTCTTGAATTCAGAAAAGAAGAATTTTTAAAAGGCTAAAGATATAGGAAATAAATGCCCTTCATACTACTATCCAAAATAGGATCCCACTGGGAACTCAAAACCAAATCCCATTTCACTCACATAAGCAGACCAAAGGTCACCTTGGGAGCATCTAAGAGGGAGAACAAACTCTCACCTCTGCAGTGACAAAATGGTCTAAAGGGAGACTGCTGTTGCGATTCTTAAAGCCGTTCTATTTTTAATCTCATTCTGACCCCAACCCCAATCCCAAGGTCTCTGCCCTACCTGGGTTGCTCAAAAAAAGTTGGCAAGATGCTTAAGCATCAAGGTGTGATACCTTTGACCATCTGCACACTGGTATCTGAAAGCTTTCATTTATGTCGCTATGCCACTAAGCTCAGTCAAGGCAAAATGCCAAGATATCAGCAATTTTGAAGCACTGCGGGGCTGCAAGGTATTATTATTCTCTCGGTGTCCATGCTAACAGCTTTGTTTACTTCATTTATATAAAAACTTGAAGAACAAGGGCCCAACTGCTATCAAGAAGCAACTCCTTGAAACACAGCACAATACGGCATATACTCAGTTATTACAACAATGGCCAAGACCTACTTCTGCCCAAGAGCTCAGTTAATAAGGTGTGTGCTGCAGGTGGGCATTCAGATGTGGACAGAATAAACAATGGAAGACATCAAAAGACTCTCAGAAGAGGGAGAGAAGGATAACAACTTCATGAAAAGGAAGGCATGAGTTGGTACTCTCCACAAGCACTGCAGTTTAATATGGTGCCCCAGCAAGTAAAGGTGCTCAAAATGGCTAACATGAAAACTATACAGACTAAACAAAATTTGGAGTATGTTTACAAATATCACTGCTGCAAATTTAATATTCTATTGCTTCACCTACTGCTGTGTGTGGAAAGTTTGCATGGAGTTGCACCTTGAGCATGCAATCAGGAAGATGAGCAAGCACATGATTGAGACCTGTTCTAGCACCAAGTCAGAAACCCACAATTAGCCATGGCAAGTCCTGTTCATCCAACAGGATATGGGCCAATATGAATTAAAGATATGAAAAAAGATATAACCAGCAGTTGAACCCCCTTCCTCAGAACAGACAACAAGTGATTATAAGCAGTTGTTTAAAAAGCATCTCCTGGTATAATATAACTGTCTGAACAGCCTTAGTTAAATGCACAAAAGGGGATACAGGATACTGGAACTTTCATCATCATCATCATCATCATCATCATCTTCTTCTTCTTCTTCTTCTTCTTCTTCTTCTTCTTCTTCTTCTTCTTCTTCTTCTTCTTCTTCTTCTTCTTCAAGGAATATTAAATTATAGCACTCTCCCAGTCATGTTTCTCAGCATTTGATGACCAGAGGGCACTTGGCCAGTATAACTATTAACCTTTGAAACCCTTATGCTCCATCAAGTTACCTAACCTTCTTCCAAAATCATCCAGCTGGTAGCAACCTCCATATCTTGTAGCAATCATAATTCAACTATGTGCTATGTGAAATAACTTCTTTTCATCTGCTCTAACAGTTATCTTTCACCCTTCATCTTCAGTGATGACTCCAGATTCTAGGAGTATGACATTGGAAGAAAACCCTTCTATTACCCAGCATCCAAAAGTAATCCTTCTCTTATTTCTGTCTCTCCCTTTCTCTCCAATGCAGACATGATAAAGTTGGACTTGGACTTGGAACAACAAGTACAAAGCTTCCTTAATTATAGCTCCAACCCAAGTCTTCCAATTGCCACGATGGGGAAAACTCATTCCACTTCATCCTTGCTTTAATCTGAAATGGTAAGTATTATTGTTAAAAAGTCTCTGCCCTATAACCCTCATGGTGCCACCCAGGAATTTTTAGTGCTTTGGGGATGTTTACATTCCTTCAGCCTTTAAGAAAAAATTCTGGATACTCCTTCTTCAGTATTTTGTTGAGTTCTTTTCCCTAACTTCCAATCATTCTATTATTATTTTTTTGCCTAGTAATGTTTCAATGCATTTTTAGCACAATAATGTTTTGATTATTGTTTAAATATGGCATCTTAGCCCCCTTGGCCAGCCTTCTTACAACAAGGTGTGGAGAAGATCGACTGAACAGTAGAGTTAGATGATTTTCCATGGTAAAAGACACAACTGTTTTCCCCACCCCCACACACACCATCAACAAAATAGATGAGAATGAAGCAGGAGAAAGATGTTGACATACACTGTGAAAGTGTTGATGGAAATGAGAACAAAAAATAACTCTGCTCAGTTAAAAAGAAAATTAACCAATACAGCACTGACGGCATCATAGGTGACGTTGGGCTGCAATGTCCCTCATTCATCGCCATTGGGTGGATGGGAACTGCCATGTGACAGCATTTGGGAGGGGTGCCACATTCGCCACATTCCATAATACTGGATACATTTTTATCTTTTAATTATAAAACTACAATAAAAACGTAAAACAACATTTATAAAAAAGGAGGGAAAATAAATCAAAACTCAAGCAAATATAACAGGACCAACCCTGGGCAACCTACCCCCTGCTCGAGATTTAACCAAACTTGCAACTCTTAAGATATTGACCAACCCATTTCCCTCCAGAAATACATTTAATTCTTCTCTGGGTGTGTACCCTTTACCTTTTTGAAATACATATACCAACAGTTTATCCCATATTCCATTAAAATCATTAGACTTTCTCAAACCTTTCCTAATTTTAATTTCACAAGTCAATTTATTATTAATGACCATATTCCATAAGTCTCTATATCATTCTTCTAATGTTATTTGGTTGTTAGATTTCCATTGCTTTCCAAAACTCAACCTTGCCGTCATTATCTTTATAATTACCAACTGCACCTCCTCTTTCTTCAATTGTGTATTCACAGCCATATTTAACAGTACCATTTGTGGGGACATTTGTATTTCTTTTAAAAACAATGTCTATTCCATTTTTCTTATCTCACACAGCCACCACATGTGTAAATGTGTCCCTTTTTCTTTTTTACACCTCTATATTTATTTATTTATTATATAATCTCTAAAATACTTTATAACAGTTTTCTTTTACTCTCACTGACATATTTTTCACTATTCTTTTATTCCACATTTCCCCCCAATTTTCGTCTTTTATTTCTTTATTATCTTCTTGCCATATCTCTTTTAACTTATTTTCTTTATATCCCTCCTGAATTAATAATTTATATATCTCACTTACTATATCTTTTCTTTTCTCTATCTTACTTCTTCTTTCTACAATTTCATCAAACCTAGTCAATTTTTTGCAATCTCCTACTTTAGTTAACACTGGATACATTTTTGTGCTTCAAAGTATGTACAGTAGGATCCCCTGTATCCACTGATTCATTATCCACTGATTCAGTTATCCACAGTTGGCAGACGAAAAATAAATAAATAATTCAGCAACCGCAAAGCAAGCTACTGTCACAAACAGCAGCTGTAAAGCAAGCTACTGTCATAAAGCAGCAGCCGTAAAGCAAGCTACTGTCACAAACAGCAGCTATAAAGCAAGCTATTGCTTATTATTTGTATTTAGCTATAACTATTATTTAGATGGCAACTTGTTCATGGTTATGCCCTGCTATTCTGATTCACAGAAATGTTACTACAGAAAAACAAAAACGAATATTTTTCTCATTGTTATCAGCTAACTGCAGAACACAATGTCTGAAAAATGTTTGCACTGATTCAAGGAAGAAATTGTGTTCCCATTGTGAGGGGGGAAATTGGAAGACTGAAAATAATCATTACTATTTGGTTGGATGCTATTCTAACAATTACAATTCCAAAGCCAGAACCCTCAGCTGCTGTTTTAAAAAACAAGGAACAACCCAATCACTTAAAATAAAGACATGCACATTTATAGCTGCAAAAGACCTGGATTTATAGGCTCTTATAATCCAAGGGATCACATTTTATCTGGCAAGCATCACATATAGACGAAGTTCCCATTATGCTCACCAGTTAACTTTTTACAAGGCGTGTGCCAACTCTGCAGTACTCCACTCACCTAGCGTACTTCTAGAAACAAATGTTCTTATGTTCTTATGTTTATGTACACATCTACATTGCATGCACACGATTTATACACACAGTTACTATATAAGACAAGGAGGGAGGCTTGTAAAATATGATTGGGAATCCTCTCACTTGCTCTGTCTCTCAAAATGGTACCAGCCTCAAAGCCCAGGGGAAAAACCCAGAAGGGACGATTGGCACACATATATCTACTATCAGTTATGGAGATACGGTACTATGAAGTATTCAAGCCAAAGAGCCAGTGTTGTGCAAGTCCATGGCCACGTGGCCGTCATGGCTGCAAGGAAACACTATTTTACCTTCCCGCTTTTTATGGCGGTACCTCTTTATCTACTTGCATTGACATGCTTTTGAACTGCTAGGTTGGCAGCAGCTGGGGTTATCACCGGGAGCTCACTCCACTGCGTGGCACCCGGGATTCGAACCACCGAGCTGCCGACTTTGCCGTCAGCAGTTTTGGAGCCTTAGTCCACTGAGCCACCACAGACCCACTAGCCACCATCCTCCATACCGCCCCTAGAGTTGGACACGACTAGCACGCATGTACGGGGGGAACCTTTACCTTACCTTTTAAAAGATCCTATCCTCACAAAGGGTCGGTCACGACTGTAACGACGCAACACACACACATCCTATTATTCACAGACCTTCTTGAGTCTTTGAAATTAAAGGTTATGGTCATAAATAATCTCATGTTCTGTTTTCCTCTTTTCCAAATTTCTAAAATTCTTAGAAACCACCAAAATTATGTCACAGAAAAGGCCAATGGGGACATCCAATTAGGTCTCAGAGTTTGAGGTTCCACACTCCAGTTTAGCATAAACCATAATATCAGAGATAAACCACTAGCAAGAGACATACCAACCCTGGAATATGAAAAAAAACCCTAGCTTTAGCTTTGCATGAGAAGTGAGGGAATTACTTGTTTGTCCTCAGGCTCAAAGTATGTGACAACATTTGCATATCAGGCTCAGTGCTCAGTTCTCTCTCTGTGTGTCTCTCTCTCTCTCTCTCTCTCTCTCCTGGCAGTAGAGCAGCATTTAAATGATACTGGTGTGATCTCCACTTGAATTCTGCACACTCCCCTCCAAATCATACACTTTTCCTTCTCTGAGGAAGAAATATTTTGGAGGAAGAGAAAAAATGCGAAACTGCTAAAAGGTTTCCAAGGACAAAGTAAGACTCCGAGGTCTATTGTTCAGATTTCCGCACACATAATAGAGCCACATTCTAAGAAATGGTTTCAAATTATCAATTCCTTTTGAAAACTAGAAGGCCAAGCTTCTATTATATGTCCCTCTTTGATGTTTTTTGCAAACCAGTTAACAGAGTGGATATAAGTGCTGATCATGTTAACATTAGCTGCTTTCACACGACCCCTAAAATCCGATGCAAAATGCTCACAGATGCGGAGCATAAAATTGTTTTCCCACCAGCAGCGGACTTAAAAAAAAATAAAGTACGACCACGCCAACTTAAGTGCGCCCCAGCGCATTTTACAAGTACCTGGTCTTGAGGAGGTAAAATCCTTGTTGCTGTTCCTTGTTGCTGTTTTAAAGCTTTGCATGCCTGGCCCTCCTCCACTTTTTGCTTGTTTTTGTTGGGTTGTCCCCTCCCCCTTTAACAGACAGGAATCATAATGGGCTGGAACAATTAGCTGCTGCCGATGGCAGGTGGAGGTGACCCTGCATTTTTCTCTCTCTCCCCTCACCGCAGACAGAAGCAATAGAATCAGAGTGCGGGAGGTGGGAACACAGGAAGCAGAACAAAAACCACGTGGGGGGGATCTGCCTTTAAGTTGCCAGCGGATTTTAGGGGTCGTGTGAAAGCTGCCATTGTGAGTTGTTGGCCGATAGCCTATTCTGCTACAGCACTACATATGTTACTGCAAATGCAGAAGCAGCTTTTCTAGTCTCCTTTCTGCTTGAGTGGTAGCCCACTCGGAATGGTACATCTGTACATCACTGTAGCCACTTCTGAATTTGCAGCTACATTCATGGTAAATTTGACAGGATACTGGCAAATGCACAGATAAATAAAACATTATTTACCTCTTCAACCAACCAGGACCTTGTCTACTGCAGACTGGGCAATATAGGATCTTCAAGAAACCATTGCCAGTGCAGCCAGCAGTGAAGGCTTGTGGGACTTACTGCTCTATATGCTAGAGTTCTGTTCCCATGAGCCCTAATGACTGCCTATGGTAGCTAGGGCTGCTGGTAGTTACAGGTCAAATGCATCTGGAGGGCCGCAAGACGTCTCACTCCTGGCATAGAAATAAATCACTCTAAGACATTTAAATAGCTTGTGTTTTATACACTAATAGCAATACCTTAACCTCACCCACCGCAATGGTAGACACTGTATGGAATGGGGTTGTGAATGGCTAGCAGAGGGGACAGGATAAGGAGCTCATGCCCCCTGACCTTCTTCTCACTCTCCTTTCAAATCTTTTCAAATGGACCCCAAATGGACCCAGAGGATTGTTCAGAAGTTGCACTAGATATGTAAGTTCTTGGTTGTGGCATTTGCACAGACAAGAACCGGAATCTTTTTGTCCTCGCCTGCAAAATGGAGGGATATTTTGACAGCATCAGTGAGGTGAGGAGTTCTCCCATTTCTCACAATTAATTTTGTAAAATTGCACAGAACTACAATAATTGCTACCTTTTTGCAATTATTTTTCAAAATGAGGAGCCCTGAATGGGTTTCTTGCATCATTTTGACTACCCCTTCAGCCTCTCTGTGATTCAGTTGCATGGAGGAATGTTTTGTACAGAGGCGTTTTGTGGAAATCATAGAAACCTCAATGGAATATAATGTCCACTGGTTGAAATCCAGTAGTACCTTGCAACTACTGTAGGTAAATTGAGTCAGTAAGGGTGTTGTGAGTGGGCCTACTCCAGTTGTGACTTACTACTGGATCTCAAATCTCAGACTCTATCTCATGCTGGAGGATCAGCAATATCTTGATAGACTATCTCAGCATCTTCTGATGAGTAAAATTAATTCTAATCAATTTCAAACAAAGCTAGCAATAACTACTGAAAGGCATTAGCAAAGAGATCCTTCTGCAGGGAGTCATGAATACTATCAATATCCCATCATGTAATGAAACTTTTAAGAGGACCTTAAAAGTAACAGGCTAAAATTTCTTTTTGCAGCACAGAGTAGGACTAGCTAGTTAAGGAGCTTTGGCTTCACATAAATGCAGTTCTTGTTTAAGAATCTGGGTCTAGATCAAAGGTCGGCAATTACAGCCCACGGAACATTTTTAGCCTACAACTTCCATCAGTTCTAAAATCACTATGGCCTCGGTGCCATAGTGATTTTAGTCCAACACATTTGAAGATTATTAGGTTGGGAAAGGCTGACTCAGTATGCAGTCTGTGGGGCACGAGAGATGGGAGAAGCCACCGGAAGGAGAGTGCCGCCCACACCTGCAGAAAAAGAAAGGGAAGAGTGGCTGGAGAAACAGAAATGGCAGGAGGGGGACCGGTATGATAGAATGAGGGAGCAAGAAGAGAAAGAGATGCTATGGCAAAGATTCAGGGAATCTATAAAGAAAATAGAAGAGGAGACAGCCCGAAAGGCTCGGGAGGCGGGAAACCAGGCAGAGGCGGGAAAATCGGGGTAAACCCCTGTACTGGTGAAAGAAGAAAAGGCGGGAGAAACCAGCCAACCCACGGTTGTGGAGGTGGGGTTTGGAGAAGTTAAAAAGGGGAAGCCGAGGGTCCTACCCCCAGGTTGGGAGTGGGTGTAGATGGAGGATCCCTACACCAAACGATGCCCCATGCTGAGGCGGAGAGTTATCGCCAGAGAGCACACAAGAAAGGGTGCTCGTACTGGGGTGAGTGAGAGGCTCGGGAATATAACCGCAAGCTGAAACAAATCAGAAAGGACCGAGAGTTTGAGAAATAGCTGGAGAAGATCAAGGAGGAGGATCGGCGTACCGGGAAACACACCACCGGGAGGGGGTTAGCCTTACGGGATGACTTCCCGCTGAAGAACTGGCGAGCAAGGAGAACTGGACACAGAATTACCTCAGACGTTGAGGTACAGGCAGAGATGCCGACCCAGGACTTGGAACCTCTGGGAGCGTGTGGTGGAACCCCCCTCCCTCCGGAGCAGAAGGGGGATTGAGTTTTGCGGACTCTACCCCGTCCAGGGATTCTAAGAATAATCCATTTGCAGTTGTTGTTGATAACGTTGGAACTGTTGTTAAAGGGAATGCCTCCAGGGACCTGGACGAAGAGAATAAATCTTCTGTTCATTCAAAAAGAGAAGCATCTTATTTGGGTTCTGCAGGGCGGGTAGACTGGTCAAACCCACAGTATGGAGTCAGAAGGTGATTTTAACCAGAGCTCAGGAAAATAGGTTTTCTGGGGACTACAGCTGGCCAAAATTTCCAGAACTACTGGCCATAACGTAGTCTAGAAAAAGAAACTTTTTAGAATTCTGATCATAATTCCTCCAACTTCATCACCAAACTCACAGGAAAATAATTCTGAGGATGATGAGGTGGGAAAAGCAGGACCATAACAGCCCATTAGATGTCACAGCATATTGCACAACCAATGCTACAATAAGAAACAAGCTAAAATACCAATTTACCTGCCTTCTCACCTATGTAAAATGGAGGAGCTGGAACTGAAAGGAAATATCCTGCTGTTAGCTGGCCATTTGGGATGTTCTTTTGAACTCTTCACAATAAAGATTTTTAATAACTTTCCATGCTTGATCTATGACGTACCTAGAATCATAGAATCATAGGGCACTTTTACACGACCCCTAAGATCCGCTGGCTGCTTAAATTCGGACCAGCGATCTTAGGGGCTTGTCGCTCTTCCTCTGTTCCCACCTCCTCCCCCTGACTGGTGCTAAATAAAGGGTCGGGGATGCGCCACGGGGGTTGGCGGTTGGATGGGGGGAGCAAGAACATACCGGCGCGCGTCTCCCGAAAAGGAATGCGGAGGGAGCGGATGGAACGCCGCGTTCCTTTGATGTCCCGGGAAAGGAGGAGGAGCCGCGTCGTCGTCCTCCCCGCGCCGGCGGGTGGAGGAGCAGCAGCGGCGGCGGCTGGGGCGACCCCGGCAACAACAGGGCGGCGGCAGCCCCGGCGGGGAGGAGGAGGAGGAAGAAGAAGAAGAGGCGGCGGGGCGCGCCCCAGCGCGCGCCCCAGCCCCAGCAGCAGCAGCAGCAGCAGCAGGATCGGGGCCCCGAGGTGCGCCCGGAGGAGAAGCCCCCTGCCGCTACATCCCATGGAGGGAAGGCATGCCTGCTGGGGCCAGAGGCAGCCGCCCGGGAGGAAGCAGGGTAGGCGGCTGGGGCATCGCTCCTCCAGCGGGCCGGCCAGGGGGCCCCGTGTGATGCCCCGCGCCTCCCCTCTGCCCGCCTCCGCCGACTTTACGCCCTTTCCGTCAGCCCCCCCTTCCTCCCCTCCTCCTTTGTCCCACTGGGGGGGGGAAGAGAAGTGCTGGGCTTCAGGAAAGGATTACTTGAGAGGAGGACCTGCCAGATTAAATCCGGACCAGGGTGAAAATCACCCTCCTCCAGCAGGTACAAGAAAACTGCTGTTTGGTCGCGCTTAGGTGGGCGGGGTCGCACTTAATTGTCTGCAAAGTCCGGAGCTGGTGGGGAAACACTTGTAAGCTCCGGAGTTTGCAGCCATTTGCTGCGGAGCTTAGGAGTCGTGTGAAAAGGCCCATAGAGCTGGGAGAGACCTCAAGGGCCATCTAGTCCAACCCCCTGCCATGCAGGAACCCCATCACAATATTTCCAACAGATGGCCACCCAGCTTCTGCTTAAAAACCTCCAAAGAAGGAGACTCCACTACCCTTTTGTGGCAGCATATTCCACTGCTGAACAGCTCTAACTGTCATGAAGTTCTTCCTAATGTTCAAATGGAATCTCTTTTCCTGTAGTTTGAAACCATTGCCCCGAGTCCTAGTCTCTGAAGCCATGGAAAACAAACCTGTTCCCTCTTCAATATGACATCTTTTCAAATATTTCAACATATTAGCTATCGTATCCGCCCTCAGCTTTCTTTTTGAAAGGCTAAACATTCCCAGTTCCCTAAGCCGTTCCTCATAGGAAATTTCCTCCAGACTTTCAACCATCCTGGTCGCCCTCCTCTGGACCCGCTCGAGGTTGTCAACATCCTTTTTAAATTGAGAGCCCCAACACCAAAAATGTGTAAGCACTCCAACCCAAGAGATGTTGGAAACAGGAACAGAATAGGGTTGTGTTTATGATCAGTCACGGCTTTTTTTTTCAGCTATAAAAAGCCAAATAAGTAAAGGAAAGGCTTAATGAGACAAGTAACACCAGAGCTGATCCATCCAGCCTTCTGCCTATTAACAGCATGCTTAAATAATGCATACATTAGCTCTGGGGCTCAAAGAGATTTGTTTGTTTTATTAAACATAGCCCTGTTAAGGGAAAGCATCGTTGTAACCAGATCATGCTCTAAACGTACAGGGTTCCACCCACACCACGGTCAAAGGATTCACTTGTCTCTTCTGCCTTTTGGCATGGATACTGTTGTACCGTTTTTTAAAAACTGCACAAGGCTGTACTGTACTCTTTATCTCACCACAAGATCTTGGATAGCTTCATCTCGGATGGTATAGGAACAGGGACATGTCACTCTCTGGCACTGATGGGACTGCAACCTCCACTAGCGCTTACTGTTGGTTTTTCTGCCTCAGGCTGAGCCCCCCAAGGACATAAGAACATAGGAAGAGCCATGCTGGATCAGGCCAAAGGCCCATCTAGTCCAGCTTCCTGTACTCACAGTGGCCCCCACATCTGGAGGACCATATAGTATATTTTCCACCCTTGGGCTGGAGAGTAAGATTGGGGATTCCAGAACCTGAATCCTTGCTCTGTTGCCATGGAATCATAGAATCATGAAGTTGAAAGGGTCCTACAGAGCCGGAGTTCAACCCCATACTCAAGACAGGAATCCAAATCATCGGATGCTCACTACATGTCTGCTACTTGCTCATTCAGTATAACCTTTCTCACAGGATTGAAACAAAGATATGATGGAGAAATATGGGAAGAGAAACCTTCAAATCTTTGACTGTTTGGATGGATAAGAAAGATAAAGTGTATTAAGGCTGTGCACGAGTCCTCTGACTCAGTTCAGCGCCCAGGCTGGAAACAGGCCTCTTTCACTTCAGACAGATTTAGACTTGGTCTGATCCAGACCAGAATTAAACTAACATTCATGACTTCAAAATCCTCATACTTCCCACTGGTTTACATCTGTAAATTAAAAGGGTTGTAGCTTTGGTTTTGTTTGTTTTCCATGAAATTTGGAGTTAGGGCAGTTCTCTCAGAGCCTTATCCCTTGCCATTTCCAAACAAACGTGTCTAAGGGCTTTGTTGCTAATCACTTTTTACGTTTTCATTTAAAACTGTCACAACATTTCATCTTTTCAGATAATGACATGAACTTTGGTGGCATTACAACCAATTCTGATCTGATGACTGCTGACAAGTGTCGTAGGTTTTCACACCATCCCTTTTTAACATTTGCTTTAAAGTTTGCTAACATATTCACAGTTTTTCTGCTCTGTGGTAGTGTCCGAGACATAATGTAACATAAACCAAGATCTACTGTGAAAAGATAATATAACACCAAAAGCTATAAAGAGTAGAATCCAACCCAAACATAACCTTCAAGACTTGATCCAAAACATGAGAAGGATGTATGAATAAAGTAGGGAGATTGAATTTAGCTTGAAGACCACATCTGGCCTGCAGGGGCTATCTTTGAACCCCTAGCCTAGGGCCATCCCACAGCCCCCTAAATTCAAAACATCTCACTTTTTGCAACAAAAAAAAAACCTATTATGAGCAGCTGCTTTTCTGCTCCTAAGCCATTGGGGGGGGTGCTCAAAAACAATGACACTGCAGCCATAAACACACACACACACACACACACACACACACACACGTGCCATTTCCAGCCTGGAGAATCCCCCAAAGGGCCAGGAGGAATTGCCTTTGCTCCCAAGCCCTCATAGCTTGCCTGCTCTGATTCAAAGGGACGTGGGAATTGCCCCTGCTCAATAAAAGTACTGTCCTACTAAAATAACACTGAAAGCAACACACACTCACACCAACAAGCAAAAACATAAACAAGAAAAAGAATGGGTGGAACGAAACTGGGAGGATGGGAAAAGGAGAACTGAAGATAGGACCCTGATAGAAAAAAGGAAACAGGAACAGTGAACATAAAATGATCAGAAAACCACAACAAGATTTCTTCAGAAACAGAGATCAGAAAATGCCAGTGATGTTCTTTCCCATCTAGACTGGACGCTGAAGGGGGACAAATGATGGGTGCCATCACTTTTCAAATAAAATTATCACATACTAGATTGCTACATAAATAAGAAAATTAATAAGGAAGGTAAAAAGACAAGTGCAATAGCATCCTGTTTCAATTGCCCATGCACCCCTTCACATATCCAAATTCCAAATACGGCCCTTCTACATCCAAGACATATGACCAGCAGACTCAGCAGTTCCTGCTGTTCCTCCCATGAACACAAGGACGGGCATTCCAATTTCCAGTCCACCCCATTTTGGATTTTAGTCTACACTGTTCAGGAGTTAGCTAGTTAGCTCAGTGGTTTAGAAATCTGGCTGTGGAGCCAGGAGTCGGCAGTTTGATTCCTCCATGTGCCTCCTGGCAGAGCAGCTAATCTGAGTGGCCTTGGGCAATCTGCAAAATCCCAGGTTGCCCCCAGAGGAAGGGAATGGCAAAGTATTCTCCCCCAAGAAAGCCCTGGAGAAGGTCACTCTAAGTCAGAATGACTCAATTACAGGAACCATCCAAGGTGCTGAATCCTGTTTTCAAAACAGATTTCAGTCTCTTTGGATAACACCTATAAATTACAGACAGATCTCAGAGTAGGTTCACAGCACACGTGAAACTGGAGTCATCAAGCCCTGCTGGCACAAGTCACCAAACATGGGATCTCGTGCTTCACTCTTCAACCTCACAACAAACGTCCGAGACAAGTCAGGCTAAATGAGAGACTACAACTAACACAGATATATGACTAACATCACACTGGAACTCATATGGGTGTGCCTCTTCAAGAAAGATGGAAGTACTAGGCAGATCATGCTGCTTGTGGACATCCTATCGGTATTTGTCTGGTCATGGACTAAATATCAGCAGGTGTCCAGAATTTCAAACATGTATCTTTCACAGAACTGACAGCAGATACCAAGCAATAAAACGAGACCTCTACTCTCAATGCATAGCCAGCCACACAGGGTGTTATCCTTATGGGATCCCTAAACGAATCAGGCTGTAAGCAATTTGCTCAGAGCATACAGAGGCTGCTGAGATGGCTCAGTGAGTTAGGCATCTAGCTGCAGAAGCTGAAAGTTTGATTTCCTAATGGAGCCTTGGGCAAGCTGCACGGTCTCAGTGTGCACCCCGGAAGGAGGGAACAGTCAACTGTATCTGAGTATGCTACACCTGGAACATACTGAAGAGGGTCACCATAAGTTGAAAGCAATTTAATGCCATGTTGTTTTAATAAGCACACAGAGTACCACACTGCTAGGCTCATCAGAGCAAGCAGAAGGAGTATGAGAATAAATGAGGGGAAAGTCTCTTCTGAGCAGAACAATGTTCATACACCAAAGCGATGTTCATACACTAATACCCCTGAGTTACATCTAGCTCAGCTTCAGCACCCATGTAAACCTAATGGCCAGACGTCTGCTGATTAATCGCTTTGGCTGTAGATCGGTGTTTGGTATCAGTAATGGACTGGATGGGGGTGATTGAATTGAAACTTAATCCAGGTAAGACAGAAGTGCTTCTGGTCAACTGAAAGGGAGATCAAGGAATAGCGATGCAGCCTGTACTGGATGAGGTTACCTTCCTATTGAAAAAAGAGGTGTGCAACTTGGTGGTAATCCTGGACTTATAGGTCTCAGCAGTGGCCAGGGGAGCATTTGCACAGTTAAGACCAGTTTGCCAGCAGTCGTTTCATGAGAGATCTGATTTGGCCACTGTGACGCATGCCCTGGATTACAGTAACACACTCTATGTGGAGCTACCAATGGAAAGTCTCGAAACTTCAGCGGGTCTAAACTGCAGCAGCCAGACTGCTGACTGGATCTGGTTACAAGGATCACATAACACCCTTGTGACAGGACCTCCACTGTCTGCCATTCAGTTTCCAAGCAAAATTCAAAGAGTTGGTTTTACCCAATAAAGTCCTAAATAGCTCTCAAAGACCATGTCTCTGATCTTGAGCTAGCTTAGCTGTTAAGATAATTAGGAAAGGCCTTTCTCTCATTTCCACCATCTTCACAGGCATGTCTGATGGGAGACAAAGGGGAGGACTTCTCTGCGGTTGCTCCCAGACTTTGGAACTCCCTCCCATGGGATGCCAGACTCACCCCATCTTTGCAGTCCTTCCTCAGGCAGGCCTTCCCTCAGTAATTAGCTACCTGTTCTGTGATTTTTGTAGATGAATTGTTATGCACCACTGTTTAGAGTGGATTTGCAGTACTACATGTGCTTTCCAGTTTTGTATTTTCCATTTCACAAAGTTGAATTTTTAACAACAACAGCGACAACAACTTGATCTCATGTTGTTCTTATTGATCTAAGATGTCTCTTTTCCCATTTTTCTTAGCTTTAAATGTTGTCTTTTAATGATATGAACAACTGTTGTTATCCTCACTCTTTTCAACTTTAAATATTGCCTTTCAGTATTGTAAACTTCCTCGGGTCCTTTTGAAGGAGAAAGGCAGGGAATGAATGGATGGATGGATGGATGGATGGATGAAGGAATGAAGGAATGAAGGAATGAATAACATGATGACGTGTTAACGAGTTGCAGCTTGTGTTCCAGGTGTGATGAGCGAAACAAGCAGCCATTGGCTAATCAGCAGCACTTCACCATTGTAATTCACACCACTGCAAATTACGTAGATGCACAGCAAATAACCAACAGGATTCTGAACAATATGTGCAGACCACCAACGTTCTGTATTCCAATGATAAAAGTTTCTTTCTCTACGGATTCTTTCAGATCAGAAATTTGGATACATTCTGGGCAGGCACAGGTTCAAATCCCCCCTCAGCCATAAAGTCTCCTGGACCGCTTTCAATGAGTCACCATTTCTCAACTTAACATGCCTCATATGGTTTGTGGGAGAATTAAATCTGGAAGCAGAGAAGAGAGGAGAAACCACATATGCTGCCTGGTCTCTCTTGGCAGTCAAGGAGGATAAAAGGAAGACATATGTTGAAGCTCAAGAAAGCACAGTAAGTATATTCCAAAAAGGAAAGGAAAGATCAAGGACAAATGAGAAATAGCAGCGACAGCTCCAAATCCCTAGCAATGGCGGCAGGAACATTGCTGTGTGCTTCCATTAAAGGCCACCTGCCCCATCGGATCCAGCTGAGCCAAGATTTTTGAACCATGTTTCTGTTTCTTCCACGCCAGATGAAACACCAGGACAAATTAAAAGACCTTATGCAAATATCGCAACACTGACCAAAACTCTTGATGTGTGGCAGAAAAATCTGGACTCCGCAACTGATACATTCTAAAATAATTAAGTCTCCAAAGAGAACTTCTAAGAACAGAGAATCCCATTATAAAGCACTTCTCTTGACCGCTGTCTCCTTAACTAGAGCTCCTACAGTGCTGATTGTTCACTATTCTTTTTTTTTTGTAATTAATTTTTGGTCTGGTGGATTTTTGGGGTGGTAGTGATAACCCTCCAGGAAGAAATGCAAACATCACTTTGTGCTAGAAATGGGGGAGGGGGGATTTCACATTTCAGGGACTACAAACCCCAGGCTTCTCTAGTTACTGTCGATGCTGCTCTGGATAGAACATTTCCCATCTCTGCTTGCCAGTTCTGCTTGCCACCTTTCCCAAACTCAGTGGAGCTGTTGTGCACTGCCAAAAGCAGAAAAATCAGAGTTGCAGATTAAAGGAGGGGGGGAGGACAAAGAGAGCCAGGGATTTCTGTGCCTTTAAGCAAGTCAGAAAGTGCCTGGCTGAGCCAAAAACTGTGGACAAGTCTGCCCTTGCTTTTCGCTCCAACATATATAGCCGAAAGGGAGAGCAACAGGGAGAGCCAAATATTCTTCAGTGCCTGAAAATCAGCTGAGCAAAGGCCCAAGGCTACAGGCAAAAGAATGCACAAATGTTTATGCACACGTTACGTCCATGCACAGAAAGATGGGCAAGTATATAGAAACAACGTAACACTAATTGCATACATGTTTTAAAGTAGCACAGTAACCATCAGCAGCGTTACTTTTTTCAAAGCGAATGAGAAATTTTTGCCCATCGTTCCAAAAACATTTTCAGGCAGATTTTTGCTATGCTTATTTTAAGTGTATTTTTTTTAAAAAAAACATTACTTAAAACTAATAAGTAAATAATCCATAGCGGAATCTCAACAGGTCACTGTTAACTTTGAGGAACAGCTAGTAATGTAGCAAGCAACAAGTAACTAATTACATTGTAAACAATAATGTTCTTCACTCTGATTAACGCTTTTAATAAAACTCACATCTCAGCTCACAAGCCCACATCTCTTGCATTTCTCTTTTTTTAAAACCAGGATCGAACTTTCCAAAATACAAAGAGCATAGCAGGAGCCAGGATTTCCCCCCTCAGAATATAGTTCTGTTCTGAAATTCTGAAAAACCCCATGAAATGCACCAAATAACAGCATAAAAGCTAACTAAAAACAGTCATAAAGAAGTATTTGAGTCTCATTATAGAAACACGGGTTCACCATGAATTTCAGATATTCTGTTTTTTTTTACCAGCTATAGTGTTTAAAGCTAGACTAGGCTGCTTCTCAATCCAAATGGCACAAAGGATGCAACGGCTGGATTAGTTTTAAAAGAAAATCCACCAAAAATAAATAAATATCTTCAGAAACCAAAATGACTGTAAACATTTGTATGGATCCGTAGAATTACTCTGATTCTTTTCAGCCATTTCCTTTAAAGCTGGGATATAAAAATCTCTCAGTTCGATTTTCTCTCACTGTCACAATTTTAAAGCATCAAGTTGTTCCCCCTTGACCATGTGGAAAGACCTGTGAAACGGGCAAGGTCTTAGTGAAAGCAAGCCCTATAAAATTCTACCATGGCATCAACCTGAAGATGCCCAGGTATTTCCAAAAATGGTGTAAATCCTGTTGGAACTGCCTGGTATAAAGCTACCCAAAATGAGAAGCCAGTAAGAAAAGGTGATGGAGTACCTTTAATTGAGCTCTCCACAAGAAGAATTAAATATACAGACTCCGGCCAAAACATTCATATTTGCTTTCTCCCACATTCAGCTTTTCTGAATCAACTTATTTGCATCTCATTCTCAAAAACAAAAACCCATTCAAAAATATGGTCCCATTCTTAAAAAGAGGGAAGAAACAAAAATAAATTTGCATATATTCTACTATATTTAGAATACTGTACAGTAATACTGTACCTCTTGAGACGAACGCCCCATAAGATGAAAAATTTATGACAAAAAAAAATTAAATTCTGGGAATAGGGTTGCTTTGCATAACAAAAATTACCTATGGCAGTGATGGCGAACCTATTAGAGACAGAGTGCCTAAACTGTTATCCAAAACCCATCAATTTTTCGGAAAATGCCAATATAGCAATTTAACCTGAATCCAGGTGGCTGTGAAGGAGCAATGTCGAGGGCCCACAGAAAGGGTTCCAAGGGCCACCTTTGGCACCCGTGCCATGGGTTCACCAACACTGACCTATGGGATGCTTTGCAAGACGAAAATCCATTCCACATTTTGAAGCAAGTGTACCCAGGATGTATTGGATCCCCATAGTTTGTGGAGGGGTGGGAGGAGTTTTTTTAAAATCAAGTTTTGGGGCCATTTTGGACTTTTTTTTTACAAAGTTTTAGAACTTGGAAAAGTAGGGAGCTGAGTTTTCCTTGCTTTCTTTTGTGTTTTTCCATTGCTTCCCATTGCACTTGTGGCAAGAACGACCTGGGTTTTTTTCTGGGTGCTTTCTTTTGCCCATATCTGCATTGCTTTCCATTGCACTCAGGGGGAGGTGCCCCCAGCTCTGCATGCCTTTAAAGTGAACTTTATAAAGAGGTCTGAACAAGAAAGGCCTTGGATCGCTGTAATTTCAAAAGATAATTTTTTGTAAAATGAAATGACTTGTAGAATGAAGAGGTGCCACTGTGTGTGTGTGTGTGTGTGTGTGTGTGTGTGTGTGCGTGTGTGTGCGTGCGTGCGTGTGTGTGTGTAGTGGGGGGGCAGGCTGGCAGAGGTGCTACAGGCAGACAGACAGACAGATAGACAGATAGATAGATGGATGGATGGATGGAGGATGGAGCAGCTCTGCCAGCCTGCCCCACCCCACCCCCTCAACCTGACTATTAAGTAAAGAAAGAGAATACAAACAGATCGGACTGTGCAAAGTATGTTTAAATTAAGGCATCAAGGCAGCAGGGCTCCAACTAAAGATGATGATTCAGTTCATTTTGTGTAATTTCAGTTCGGTTCACTTTCTAGTTCCAAAACTCATTTTTCTCCTAGGCAATTTCCCTATGGAAATTCTATGAGCACAGCAAGAGCTATGTGGGAGAAACAGAAAACAAAATGTGTCCACCTGGGCCCGGGGCTTGCAAGGGTCCAGGTCTCTGCTGTTGGAGCCCTTGACTATTCAACCACGTTAGTACTGTAGTGGCGTGGTTGTTCTTCCTTCAAGGCTTCCAGTATAAAGAGAATGAAGAGAAATCCAAAAAGACTGCCTTTCCCAGTTCTTCCTACAACCCACATAACATGCAGAGAATGATTCTCTCTCTTGAAGCAGCTTCGTTTCTATTATGGCTGGGATATTATCTGGTCCAGCGGAACAGCTTCCTTCAAGCTCATGCTGTCCTTTAAATCAAATCTCACCACAGAGAGCAGATTCATCAGGTTGCCTTGCTCTGCTCCAGAAAACTTGGTAGCAGAGTTCCCACGTAGGCATGATCAGCACATGAGCCAATTGACTTTCAGAACAGATCTGAAAAGCGAAAGAATGCAACCAAATGCAAATTGCAAGACAACATGAATCCACTTCCAGCTTTCAGAAGTTTCTTTTCCCCTGAAAGTGAAAGCCATGTCCATGTCAAGAGAGAGAGGGGGGCACCTCTAGTAATAAATAAAGAAGCATGAATTGGATAAAGGTCCATCTATCACTTAATTTTAGATAGCAATAATAATCTTGCAACTGCAGAGCAGGGAGGAACCCTATGGATCGAGTCTCACCCTTGTCAATGAAGCACAGTGGGGAATCGAACCCCCAACCTCTGGATCTGCATCTAGATGCCAAAAGCCACCCTGAAGCATCTATACAAGCTCGGGGATAATGTATGCATTATCACGGGTCATGCACCAAGACCTGCACATTTGACACAACACCACCCAACTCCATCTGAAAGAAAGGGAGCTATATTTTATCTCTCCCTGTCTGTTCTTTAAACATAACACCAAAAGTGTTCTGCTTAGTTCTGCTTATATACCGCCCCATACCACTACAAGTCGTCTCTGGGCGGTTTACAATTTTAATTACAGTATGCAGGCTACACATCCCCCCCAGCAACCTGGGTACTCATTTTACTGACCTCAGAAGGATGGAAGGCTGAGTGAACCTTGAGCCTGCTACCAGGTATTGAACCCCAGGTCGTGAGCACAGTTTTACCTGCAGGACAGGCATTTAACCACTGTGCCACGGGGCTCTTAGTAGCCATCATCATGAGAGTGGGACAGTGACCTTGATTAGAAAAGCAAAAAAGACACAAAACTCAAAATGTACTCCCCACGGTGTGATGGCTTGATTACAGCACTTGGCTGTATATAAAGTCTTCCTTGACAATTATCTGCTGTTTTCCTTCCATCTAAGCAACACAAGGGGGGAAAGGAGCCCTCTTCCACCCCTAGGTAACCAAGGCTTCAGAAGAACAGGTGGGGCTCAGATGTCAAAGCAGATCCACTAAAATCAATAACCTTCAGCAAGTGGGTTATTATTCTCACATGGGCATCAGCCTCCCAACTTAAGACAGCAGCACACCTCTCCCTTTTCATCTCCTCCTGCATCCTTAGAACAACTCTGCCAAGTAAGGCTGATGGAGAGACTGGCCCAAGGTCAAGCAGGGAGGGTTGGGGGGGCAGAACCGGGATTTCCCAAATCCTAGTCCGACAGGACAGGGCCAACTTCAGCGTGCTCGTTCGGGGTGGATTCCATGGAAGCAGACCGATTGCAAACAGAGAGGATTCCAAAGGAGAGGCAAGGCAGCTAAAATCTAGCGCCTGGCACCCACCCTGTCGACTTGGAGCGAGGAAGGACGCTTTGGAAACAAACACACACGAGGTCAATTTGGAAAGGCGGGTTCGTTTTTGCTTTTAAAGGGCAACCCCAGGCGTCGACGGAGACGTTAAACGTCCTAAGCTTCATCAATCTCACGTCCGGTCTAAAGCCAAGCGTCCCTCCGATGGAGAGGCTCCCAAGGTGTGAACCGTCTGCAACCTTGTGGGCGTCAGCCTTCCTCGGGAGTAGAGCCCCTTCCTCTGGATCCTCCTGCCGCCCCCTCCTCCTCGGTCTCGACAAGCATCCTCGAGGCATCCGCGTCGGAAGCCGCCGCTCCAGGGCGAGCCCCGGAGTCCCGCGGCGCAAAGGAGAGACGCTGGAAAGGGGCGCAGGATCGCGCCCACCCTTGGCCCTGGCCCACCCGGGAGCCCCCAAACCGCCGCCGCCCCAACACACACACACACACACACACACACACACACACACACACACACACACACACACACACACACACACACACACGCTTCGTACCGTTGCCTTGCCGCGGAAGCCGCCGCCGGGTCCCTTGCGGTGCTGGTGCGCCCGGTGCACGTCGCGGCTGTGGCTGCTCTCCAGTAAGTCGCGCTTCTCGCGCCGCCGCCCGCCGCCGCCGCCGGGGCTGTTGCTGTGACCGCTCCGGCTGTTGCTGCTGCTGCTGCCGCCACCGCCGCCCGCAACGCCCAGGGTGCCTGGCCGGGGCTGCCGGGGCGGCTGCCTCTCGTCCGCCTCCGCCTCGCCGGCGTCGAGGCTGCTGAAATTCCACACGATCAGCGTCTGCAGCAGCAACACGGTGAGCGCCAAGAGAAGCGCCGAGTGGGAGCGGCGGGCCAGGCGGCGGGCGCAGGAGGGCAGGGCGCCGGGAGGCGAGCCGCTCGACCCGGCCATTCCCCTCGGCGGCGGCGGCGGAGGCGGATGGTGCGGGTCCCGCCTGCCTGCCTTTGCCTTTGCCTTTGCCTTGCAACACTCGCGGCTCGGGCGCCTCCGGCCGGCGCGCGCGCGCGGTCCTCCTCCTCCTCCTCTTCCTCCTCTTGCTGCTGCTGCTGCTGCTGCTTCTGCCGCCGCCGCCGCTGCCGCTCCGAAGCGAGCCACCGCTGCCAGCCGCCGCCGCCGCCGCCCGGAGTTTTTCAGCAGGACGAGACGTCAGCAAGAGGAGGCGGCGGCCAAGGAGGAGGAGGAGGAGGCAGGCGGGCGGGCGGGCAGGCAGGCAGGCGGCAACGGCCGCGGAGGCGGAGAGGAGCGGAGGCGAGGCGAGACGGAGGAAGGCGGCGGCGGCCTGGCCCTGGGGAGAGCCAGAGAGAGCGAGACCCTGACACACACACACACACGCACACGCACACACACACACTCCGGCGACGCGAGGACACACGCACGCACGCACGCACGCACGCACGCACACACACACACACACACACACACACACACACACACACACACACACACACACACACACACACACACACACGCACGCACACACACACACTGGACGCGAGGCGAGGCGAGGGGACTTGGCAGGCCCGGAGGGCGGGAGGGCGGGGATCGAACTCGGCCACTGGCGCCCCCAGGGGCGGCCGGGAGGACACGCCGGCGGCAGCTTTTCCGAAGAGCCAGCTCGTGAGGCAGCAGCTGCTGCTGCTGCTGCTGGTGGTGGTCGGGATGCTCTGGGTTCTGCCTCCGCCTGGACGCGTTCACGCACGAGGGTGGGGGTGGGGGTGGGGGGTGTCCCGGGAAGGCTCGGGAAGGCGGCCGAGCAGCTGGGGGGGGGCACGGCACGCGCTCCGCCCGCCCGCCTTGTCCGCCCGAGCCCCCCACCCCACCCCAAAGGAGCTCGCCGAGCGGGGGGGGGATGCTCTCTCCCGCCGGCCCGCTCCCCCAGTGTGGCTTAGATGGAAGGGAGGTGCTGAAGCTGCCCGGGCAGGGGGGGTGGGGGTGGCCGGAACCCGCAGGCGAAACGATTCCGAGCCTCCCGTAGCGGGATTCTGGCCCGGGAGCGCGCGCATCCTTCGTGAGAGGCACTTTCCCTCCCGGACTTACGCGCTTGCCTTGAGGGGAGCGTAAGTCGCCCGTAGGATTCGGGCCACGTGCACCTGAGAGAGAGAGAGAGAGAGAGAGAGAGAGAGAGAGAGAGAGAGAGAGAGAGAGAGAGAGAGAGTTAGAAATTTCCAATTGCCACATTTATTTAGTAGCCCCATCCAGATTCCACCTTCCCTCTAAGCAATTTTAGGCAGAGTGCATGGCTCTGCCCTTATAACAACACTCTTAGAACTGAAGATCTGGAAGGGACCCTATGGGTCATGGCGTTCAGCTCCTGTCAAGGAGGCCCAAAGTCTCAGCCTCTACCTCCACAGCCAGATATCTAAACCACTGAGCTGGCCGGTTGTTGTTGTTCAGTCGTTCAGTCGTGTCCAACTCTTCGTGACCCCATGGACCAGAGCTCGCCAGGCCTTCCTATCTTCCACTGCCTCCCGGAGTTTGGTCAAATCCATATTGGTTGCATCGATGACACCGTCCAACCATCTCATTCTCTGCCGTCCTCTTTTCCTTTTGCCTTCGATCTTTCCCAACATCAGGGATTTTTCCAAGGACTCCTCTCTCCTCACGAGGTGGCCAAAGTAATGGAGCCTCAGCTTCAAAATCTGTCCTTCCAGTGAACATTCGGGGTTGATTTCTTTCAGAATGGATAGGTTTGATCTCCATGCAGTCCAGAGGACTCTCAAGAGTCTCCTCCAGCACCACAGCTCAAAAGCACCGATTCTGCGGTGATCAGCCTTCTTTATAGAATCGATGCTTTTGAGCTGTGGTGCTGCCCGGTAGGTCTTCCCAATTACCCTGTGAGATCAGTGAAGCGGGAGAGAAAGTGATTGGCCCCAAGTCACCCCGTGTGCGATGGGGGTGTGGAGACCTGGATTTCCCCAAATCGTTGTTCAGGGTTAATGCATGAGCAGCTTATGGACCTGGATGAGGTGGCTTGAGATGAGACCCCACCCCACCCCATCCACTGTATTAACCAGTGATCTACAGTAATGTACATTGGTTTATATTACTCTTGCATATTTCTAATGCCTGGTGTCAAATGGGTGGATTTTCTTTGTTTCCTTTTCATTTTTTAAAAACAAACAACACTCTGTGCCTGCATTCTCTTTAGGAAAAAAAACCCACCCCACCCCACTTGTGCTGCTTTGCTTCAGCAGGATGAATAAACCAATTTCTACTCTTAAATACAGCTCAGCTCCTAGATTCCTTCTTTCCTTTCTCTCTTCTCTTCTCTTCTCTTCTCTTCTCTTCTCTTCTCTTCTCTTCTCTTCTTTCTCTTCTCTTCTCTTCTCTTCTCTTCTCTTCTCTTCTCTTCTCTTCTCTTCTCTTTGGACAACCTTCCTGATATTTGGGACCTCAGCTCCCATCAGCCCCAGGCACCCTAGCCAGTGTTTGAGCACCCGGGAATTGTAGTTCAGACATCTGAAGGGAACCAGGTTGAGAAAGGCTATCCTAGGAGGGGGGGGGGAAACTACTACAGGTCCACACTAAGAGCCCTGCCTATGTCTTATTTATAATGTGGCTATGTTCCTGTGTCAAACATTCTGGGAGTTGTGAAATTGATCATTTCAAAGCCACCACAATTCTTTTGTGCTACCTTGCATTTTCTAGCTGCTATTTCATTGTTCCTCCTCCCGCTCCGTATCTCCTAGCATCTGTTACCATCTGTTACCCAGATACTTGGTTTCCTGCTCTTTTTGTTAGTTTGTTACATTTATATCCTCCAGTGTATTTCCTTCAATCACCTAGGGCATTTCCATTTCCCCACTTTATCCTTACAACAGCCTCGTGTGGTAGCTCAGGCCGAAGGCCATTCTGTGAGTTCCACAGCAGAATGGAGATTTGAACCCTAGTCTTTCAAGCTGTAACAAGCAAAGCTCTCAACAATGAAAGTGTAATATTTGTCATCTCTCCTTCCTAACGAGCACCCAAGTAGCATTCAGGAGGACCCTAGTTTTACTTGTTAAAACTCCTCCCTGAGCAGTTAACAACACTTTCAAATCTGGAATCGGTGTTGCGCGTCTAAGGTAGCTTGTTCCTTCCCTGTGAAAAACAAAGTTTACAAGAACACAGCAGCTGCCCAAGAACAAAGAAAGCATTTCCTTCTGTTCAAAGAAAATAAAGTTGAAATATTCTGGCTCCCCCCAAAAAGAATTCTGCAGGAAACATTTTTTTTTCGAAGCTACCCTTGGCATATTCTCTCAAGTACTCCTGAGAGAGGAAGACGAGGCAGAAAGGATGGAAGACGTGTTTTACAGATCTGGTTTTGCCTAGTTCTTCCCCATGGTACCTTTTCTGTCTCCTCCATATGAGGAGGGCGTCGCTGACATTTTCTCCTTCACCCTCAACCCCTTGGTAAAGGGGAACGGTCCCCTGGGCATTCATTGGCAGGGAAGGTTGATCAGAGGTAGATAAAGTTAAATCTGTTCTAATAATGCTTGCTATTATGCATTTATTTTGTTTTTAACCTGTAGCCCATTTCCACCCTGTTCTATGTTTTTGTTTTATATTGTTTACTAGTTATTGTGTTTTTATTTATATATTTGTGCTTATCTATTGTATTTTACTGTTTATGGTTTTGATTTCTGTTCAGTTTGTAAACTGCCCAGAGTAGCCATGTAGCTAGATGCAGCGGTATATAAATTAATTAATTAAATAAATAAATAAATAAATAAATAAATAAATAAATAATTTTTTTTAAATTACAGCCCTCAGAATATAGGATGCTCTTTTTCACCACATTCCATGCATGCACCATGTTTGTGACAGAACTTTGGCTTCACAAAATAGAAATTGTATTGAAAATTAAAATAGTTTGTAAAATTTGCGGGTAATAAATGTGTACAGCCTCTTTAGGCAGGGCCAGGAAAAAGGATATTTCATTGCCAAGGAGGCTGTTACAGACCCAAGTTCTGTGAAGCCTTCAAAGGGGCAACAGAACAAACCCCCACAGTTTCCAAATTAAGGCCTCAGCGCTTTTCAGCATCCAAGTGTACATTCACCTGGATGAGCACTATCTCTTGCTTTGCAGCTGGAGTGCAGCTGTTTGTCCTTCATGAATATCTGTCATCTTCCCGTCTGCTGAATTTTAGTAATGGCAGTTACAGTCCAACAAAAGCAGTCCATAGAATCATAAAATCATAGAATCATAGAGTTGGAAGAGACCTTGAGGACCATCCAGTCCAACCCCCTGCCATGCAGGAGCCCCCATCGCAGGACTCCCGACAGATGGCCATCCAGCCTCTGCTTAAAAACCTCCAAAAAAGGAGACTCCAACACCCTCCATGGCAACATAGATACTTGAGGCATCCACCATGCAGTACTTGGGAATAAGTATATTATTTAACTATATTCAAAAGAAGCCACTCCATACACAATTAAAAACAATGATGATGATATCCAAGTTGGAGTGTTTAGCACACCATTGCAAGAACATTTTATGAGATCAATGGTGAGAAAACATTGGCTGCTGAGATGTTTAGACTTCAAGTCCCAAAAGCCTCCGCTAGCATGGCCAGTATTAGGGAGTTATGGGGCTTGTAGTAAAAAAAAATCAATCCAATGGTTTCTTGCCCCATTGAGACATCTCATTTCTGGGACTGTCTCAATTGTATAGTATCATCTGGTTGTACAACTAGGACTCAGGATGCCTGGGTTCAGTCACTCCTTGGCTGTAAAACTGACCAGATGGTCCTGGGATAGTTGTATTATCCCACACCATTGGCTTCTTATGGGGAGAAATGGGGAGGAAAAATTTATGTATGATACCTTGAGGGGATTACAGAAAAAATAGGGTATAAATGGTCACCACGAACACAATAAATAACGATAGGAAGGAACAACTAGGTGTAGGAACCTTAGAAGAGTAAGGGACAGCAATGTAGAGCCGTTTCCCTTTCCCTGAGATATTTTTGATGGCACCATCTTGGACTTGGGCAGCTCATACAATCCGAAGAAGGCCTGGCCTAAACAGAATCCCACAGTTCTATATAAACTCAGCCCTGAGAAACATGCTCAGTTTCAAGGTCCGAAATACAGAACCTAAAGCCACCTGAGTACAGTGTGTAAATTTGCTTACACGGGTTTTTCTTTCATTCGTTGTATTTATTAAGGCAGAGTATTTACCTAAGAGAGCTGCTGTGGAGCTAGGATACTGTGTGTGTCTATGTGTTAAGTACATTTTTGTTTTGACCTTAAAGGAAATATTATGATGTTCAGTAAATAGCTTGTTGTTTTGTACCGGGGTGATTTGTAACATCCATGGTTTTCTCCAAACAATTTGTTTTACACTGTAAAATTTAGTCTCAGGAACTTAGAAAATGGAATTGGTTTATGAACACAGAGGAATCACTCCAGGGCATGCTTATTCATTCCACAAAATCATATTCCAACCCTTTCTTCCCTTCCTCCCTTTTACAAGGAATTATATACTAACAATAAACGTTTTGCAAGAAATTGGGTGATGGTGGGTGATGTTGAAAATATACATTTGCAAGCAAAAGTGATGATCGTTGTGTTTTCACAAAACAATGCTCAAAATCCACACTGATGGGATACGTCAGGGGTCCTCAAAGGTTTTAAACAGCGGGCCAGTCCACCACCCCTCAGACACCACTGGGGGCCGGACAAAAGGGGAGGGAGGGGCAAGTGGGGCCACCACCACCCCACGATCAGCCCATGATCAGTGTATCTCCGGGTCCCCCACAAATGCCTCCTCCTCCGGGTTGTGCCACTGCTGGGATCCCTCTGCTGCACCTCCTCCTCCTCCTTCTCATACAGTGGCAGCGGCTGGAGCAGCTCTCCTTCCTTCCTTCCTTCCTTCCTTCCTTCCTTCCTTCCTTCCTTCCTTCCTTGCATCGGGAAGGAGGTGGCAGCCCAGGCAAGCTCAGGCCCCTCATCACCTTCTAGGCGGCCACTCAGGATGAGGAGCAGCAACCGCAGCAAGGCTGGCACCACTGCACACAGATCCAGCTGTGCGCCCTGGCCATCGTCCCCTTGCTGCGCCCGGGAGGGAAAGCTGCCTTCTCTCTTGGCCCAGCCCGGCCGGGCCTGACTTGATGCACCACAAATGAAGGAGGGAGCGAGCAAGGGCTGGGAACTGCCTCAGCAATAGAAGCAGCTGTGGAGGCTGGCTTGCTTGTGAAGCAGGGGGGGGGTCTGCAATTGGTCCCGGGGGCCAGATTCAGGACCCTGAGGGGCTGCATCCGGCCCCCGGGCCTTAGGTTGAGGACCCTTGGGAGACGTCATAGGGCAACTCAAGAGGTACAATAATGTGCACATGCACACAGAAACTTATGAGATTTTGAGAGTGCTATCTATATATGAGGCAAGATATTGAAAGTAAGCAACTAGGATGGTAAGCAGAAGTGGGGGCCTGTTTTGGGATATAGTGGAAGAGGGATGGTACAAAGGAATGCATGTCATAAGGCGATGCTGTGCTGTCAGATTTTGCCCACCTTCACTGAAAACTAGAAAAACTTTATCAAGTCCTCCGTCAAAAACAGTAGAAGTTAAACTTTCCTCCCTCTTCCATCCTTCACCATCTCACGTGGTAAAAGCATACACATTCTTTGGCACCTCTATGCACTTTCTGTACCTATTTTGCTGGCTTGTATTGGTATTATGATATTATAATGTTATTATTTACTGTGGCTTTAACTGCCTGCTTCTGTTATCCTACTGTGAGCCTCCACCACCACCTTTTTGTATTAGAGAACAGGTGGGAAATCGTATATGGGGAAGTCTACATCTTGCAGCATGTCTGCATGTCTGGAGGGCACCAAGTTTGAGAAGGGTGGGACAGATAATGCACCACTATAGACAGGCAGACAGCACGTGCCTATTCAAAAGCTGTGCTGGCTGAAATTCCCGGAAATTAAAGTCTGAAAATCTCCAAGGCCATTTCCCCCCTCACCATTGATTCAATGATGTTTTCTTGGCCTGCTGAATTCTATAATACATAGATAGATGAAACACATGACCCTTCAGCCATTGTTGGATTAGAACAACCATCGCTAAAACTAAAAATAATTGAATGGGTAATGGGATAGGGAATGCACATCTCTCTCTCTCTCTCTCTCTCTCTGTGTGTGTGTGTGTGTGTGTGTGTGTGTGTGTGCACGTGCGCGCGCACATTATTTCTACACCCTTCTCAAACTTGGTGTCTTCAAGGCATCAATTCATTTGAATAATGTAACCACATTCTAAGTTGCAAGAGGAATCACTGTACTAAGCAAGACAGGGAGGATATGGTGGGGGTACTGGGGAAAATGTCAATAAGGGGGGATTATCAAAAAGGGGATTGAAAATAAAACAGCCAACATTATAATGCCATTATACAAAACAATAGTAAGGCCGCATCTGGAGTATTGTGTAAAATTCTGGTCACCACATCTCAAGAAAGACATAGTGGAACTGGAAAAAATGCAGAAGAGAGCGACCAAAATGATTATTGGGCTGGGGCACCTCCCTTATGAGGAAAGGCTAAAACATTTTGGGCTCTTTAGTCTGGAAAAAAGGCGCCTGAGGGGGGATATGATTGAGACGTACAAAATAATGCAGGGCATGAGTAAAGTGGATAGAGGGAAGCTCTTTTCCCTCTCACAAAATACCAAAACTAGGGGACATGCACTCAAATTGAGGGCTGGGAGAGTAAGAACAGACAAAAGAAAATATTTTTTTCACCCAGCGCGTTGTTAGTCTGTGGAACTCCCTGCCACAGGATGTGGTGATGGCATCTGGCTTGGATGCCTTCAAAGGGGGATTGGACAGATTCCTGGAGGAAAAGTCCATCACAGGTTACAAACCATGATGGAGATGTGTAATCTCCAGGCTTAAAACCGGGGTACTTCAAGGGCCAGATGCAGGGGAGTGGTATCAGGAGACAGATATCTAGTCTCATGCGCTCCCAAAAGCATCTGGTGGGGCCACTGTGAGATACAGGAAGCTGGACTAGATGGGCCTTTGGCCTGATCCAGCATGGCTCTTCTTATGTTCTTATGTTCTTAAGTTATAATGCACTACCTTTTTAACAGACTGTCTATCTGGAAGAGCCATAACAAACAGAAATAGTTCCCCAAGGTCTTAAACTGAACAATGTGAAAGGGACCAGGAACATTTGGCTCCGCGCATCAGGGTTTGCATAGTATTCTCACAGCCACTTCCCCATAATAAAATGATGTGGCATGATTCTCTTTATGCTCTTTTGAAGCATTGCAATAGGCCTTACATTAGTCTACATTAAGATGAGTGTAAAGTAGTTGTCTTCCCCCCATCAGATTTTCTTCTCTCTTTTTTCAAGTCTGGGAGAAGATTTGGTCCTCTTTCTCCTCTCTCTCTCTCTCTCTCTCTCTCTCTCTCTCTCTCTCCCCACCCCAAATATTCTTCACTACTATTCTTCACTCTGTTTTCAAGAGATTTATGGCAGGGAGGAACGGCAAAGTGATCTGTGTACAGATTTGAAAATAGAGATAATGCTAGTTCTATTCCTGTGTTAAGCACTTAGAAGCTTTCATGCAAGATGTGTTGAAACTGACCCTCAATAACATTTAAAATCTTGTTATTTCTGTTGCAAGCTTGAGAAATATCCATGGCATCGTCTGTGGGAAGTGGCAGTTCCATCAAGAAATTGCAGGCAACCAATTATAATTTCCTGGTGCATGAGAACAGCATCTGATTTAGAACGATGGATGGGTACAGCCTTCGGAAGAGTTAAATGTGATAATCATGAATGGCAACAGCGTCAGAATCGATCCCATGGACTGCTGTAGTTGTGCCAGGATGCATATCTGAATCGTCCAATTTGCAACTGGCATTAGAAACATCTGCCTTTGATCCTTAGGTACACGCTGTTCTTCCTAGACTTTTTTTATTTTGCCACATGCATCTTAAGATAAAAGGCAGCAAACATCACCAATTTGAAGACTGTAAATGTTTTATTTGCTGACTTGGCAACGGCTATGTATTCTGTGCACTCACAGTATTCAATCACTTCATCAGTTTTACATCCAACTGAATCGCGGGGGCTATTGCAAAGAGATGGTGGAGTGGTCAGTCGGACAGGATTTTTGGAATGTGAGGACTCCCGTATTTTGTCAGGAACTACCCCAGGTGTGGTGCGTGGCGGCTCAGTGGACTAAGGCTCCGAAAACTGTTGGCTGCAAAGCCGGCAGCTCGGCTGTTTGAATCCCGGGTGGCACGCAGCGGAGTGAGCTCCCGCTGTTAACCCCAGCTCCTGCCAACCTAGCAGTCGAAAGGATGTAAAGGCAAGTAGATAAATGGGTACCGCCGTAAAAAGCGGGAAGGTAAAAACAGTGTTTCCTTGCAGCCATGACGGCCACGTGGCCATGGACTTGCACAACACTGGCTCCTTCGGCTTGAATATGGTGATGAGCACCACCCCTAGAGTCAGACACGACTAGCACACATGTGCAGGGGAAACCTTTACCTTTACCTTTTACCCCAGGCCAAATTACATTAGGACCCCAGTATCCGCATGGATAAGAGAGAACACCAAAGAAATCCCCCAAAACTGCTATTTTATGACAGTAGCTTGCTTTACAGCTGCTGTTTGCTCATGACCTGGGGCTGACTCCCAGGTACCAGGTCATAGTTGATTCAGCCTTCCATCTTTCTGAGGTCAGTAAAATGAGCACCCAGCTTGCTGGGGGAGGGGGAGCAATGTGTAGCCTGCATACTGTAAGCCACCCAGAGACTACTGGAAGTGGTATAGGGCAGTATATATGCAGAACTTTGCTTTTTACAGCTGCTGTTTTATGATAGTAGCTTGCTTTGCAGCTGCAGGATTAATGTATTTTTTCCCTTTGCCAACCATGGTTAATTGAATCAGTGGATAATGAATCAGTGGATACAGGGGTCCTACTGTATGGGACTGGGGAATCCTCAAGCTGGCAAGAGGCTGAGCTATCCATCTTAGCTCTATGCTGTTCCTGAACTGCTCCTACGGACCCTTAGAAAAGTGCCTCCTTGTATTGTGGGATTCGCAAAGGTACACGGGGTGGGGTTGAGTGGGGGGGGGCAAGTTCCAACAGAGCTTACCTTCCTAAGGAGCACATAGAGGCAGCTGCCATTGGAAATTACTCCCTCGTGCATCTTCATGCATCACGGAATCTTCACAACCTCTGTGGTGCAGTGGAATGCTTTTGAGCATTCCCAGTCCCATAATGTGGACTGGAGTTGAGTCATTGAATTCTGAAAAGCCTGTCTCTAGGGATCGTCCACAGCCATTCAAAGTGTCCGGGGGGGGGGGGCAGGGTATGTGTGTAAAATATGGAACTCAATGAAGACACTGTTGCTGTTGAGCTTCATAGGCTTCCACTGCGTTCCTGCTCCTCCACTGTGGATTCCTTCCTTTTAGTGCCTCGATTTTCCACCCATTTCTCACTAAAGGGAACTTGTCAGCTTGCTAAAAACACGAAAATGAAAAAAAAATGAAAGTCCCCTGAAAAATGCCTTAAACAAAAGGATTATTTTTACTGCTGATTTGGACTTTTTTTTAAAAAATATTTTCTTCCTATTTGGGGGGTGGGGTCCTTCCCTTTCTTGGGTTATTTTTCCTGTTGCTTGAGGCTCTCCTGTTGAATTCAAACAAGAAAGGACAAGGGAAAACAGCAGATCATCTGTTTTATGTGCACCAACATGCAGAACTCACATGGTAGCTGTAAGAAGATGTCAAGATAAGTGAGATATTCAAGGAATGGTTTAACCAGTTTTGCACACACACCCCTTGTGAGTTTCCAGGGTTAAATGGGGATTCAGACACAGGTGTCCAGGGTCTCAGTCCATCACTCCATCTACTTCTTAGGTATGATACCAAGTGGTGGTGGGAGTGAGAAATCCTCCCATATTCTAGTCTTTTGGGTTGGAGTGGAGCTTTAGTTTTTTTGTGGGGGGGTTGCCTTGATTTGCTTGCTTGGTTCCCCCCTCTCCGGTTGTGTGGATGGGTGGGTGCACATACGCTTTCCCTGTTTGATTGATTTTTTAAACAAAATTTTATCAAGTTAATTTACTGCATATTTCCTATTAGTTTTTTTTTTTGCGGGGGGGGGGGGAGCTGATGATTTTTCTCAAGTACTGTTGCCTGCTTTTGAAGTAGTAGACTAAGGGCTTTTTCACACGACTCCTAAGATCCGCTGGCCACTTAAATTTGGACCAGAGATCTTGGGGGTTCGTTGCTCTTCCTACGTCCCCACCCCTCTGCACTTCCTTGCTCCTATCTGCATGAGGGGAGGGAGAAAAAAAAAGAGAGGAAAAAATGCAGGCTCACCTCCGAAGCCACCCGGAGCCCCGTCGTCGTCCTGATTCCTTCTCTTAAAGGGGCGGGAGGCAAAAAAAAAAAAACAACAAACAGAAGCGAGGAGAGCCCGGCATTCACTCCCTTAAATCCACATCAGGGATTTTCACCCTCTGAGAGCAGGTACATGAAAAGTGCGCTGGGACGCGCTTAGGTGGGCGTGGTCGCACTTAATTTTCTGCAAACTCCGGAGCTGGTGGGGAAACAATTGTAAGCTCCGGAGCTGGGAGCCCTTTGCCACAGAGTTTAGGGGTCGTGTACAAAGGCTGTAATTCTCTGGTTCCTTGTCTTCCTGGTTTGGAGTCCTTTTTCAGTGTTTTAAAGGGTTCTTTGTGGCTTTTGGGGGGCAGGTAACACAAAAGGAAACTCAAAGTAAAAGAAATGAAAAGAGGTGTTTTATTTTGTCTTAAATAGAAGGACAGCTTACTAAAAAGAGAAATTGACAAGATCCACAGCATCTAGGCTTGCAAAGGAGAGCAGTTTTCCTCACCTTTATCTCTCTGATCAGAGTGCAGGTTTCTCTGCAGCCCAAAACCACGAACCTGGCATCCATTACTTGACAGACCTCACAGACACAATTTACAATAACAGAGGCATTCACAAATCCCAAATTGACTCAAACTAAATTGATTTCACAAGCAATTTAAAATATACAACCCTCTGGTGGCCAAGTAACATACCTCTTTTTCTAACCTCCCCCCCCCAAATGCTTTGTAGGGGAAAAAAGAAAGAAAAAGTCTGTACTTCCCTGTGCATTGTGCAGTCTGATGGCACATTACACATACTAAACCTGTTTAATTTTTAGGGTTTCCTTTCTCTTGTTAGACTTTCATAAAGGAAACCTTCATTTATCACCATCTTCAAAGATCTAAAGCAGCTACTGCTAAATTAGTTTAATATGACCGAGTTTAGGTGCCTGGGCTTTCATAGGATATATTTGGCACCCAAGTAGCATATCCTCTTTCGCACACAACAGAAAAAATTATGGGTCACAGCACGAATCAGCAAGGGCGTATGTGGGGGAGCAGAAGGGTACATCTGCCCTGGGCACAGCAATCGGGGGGTGCCTGGAGGTGAGTGGGTCACAAATATGGGTCACAACACAAATCAGCTGAGTGGTGAGGCCGGCAGGAGAGTGGTGGCCACGGCGCTCTCCTCCTCCTCCTCCTCCTCCTCCTCGCCTTGGTGGGAGAGGTGTAAGGCACGCACACACGCAAGCACCTCTGCCCATCCGCCCATATGCACACATGTGCGCACACCCACACACACCACACCCACAGGGTTCGGCCCCACCGTTGCTGGGTGGGTGTGATATGGGGGGTGGCAGGAAGGGCGCTAAAAGGAATTTTGTCCCCAGGCACTTCGAATCCTGGGCATGGCTCGGCAAATCAGTTGCACAGAAAGGATAACGGAATGGCTCTTTTCCTTACAATTTCCTTACTAGGATCAGACATGTAGAAAGACTGTAGTGTGTGTGCGTGATTTTTAAAAAAAAGTCTTTAAACATTCGATTTTAAGCTGCTGACAAAGTATTGATAACATGTGGCTATGTTTGCTATACTGTATCTATATGGAGGCACATTTGAAGACCATCAGATAGAAGCACACTTATACACAAGTGAGCTTAAAAAGCTGGTACTGAAATAAATTCAATTTAGCCTTGTGTAATTGCTTATTTGATTTCTTAGATATGACATGCTATTAGGACACAAACTGACATTCTGTCATTACTGTTTCAGAAAGCTTAACTTGAACAAGTTGCCTTCTAGGTACATTCTGATTGAAATGGATAGCTACTTGATGTCTATCCCAAGAAAATAAAGCCTGTTAAATTTATTGGAAAAATTGTTATCCAAAGCATGACGCCTTGGGGGCAGTGGTGCCGCTGTGTCGTCTTTTGGAAAAGAAAAAAACATGCAAGGCAACATTTTTTTCCTCGGAAGGTGGAAATGGAAGCATGACTTTTTGAAGTTGACACTTTCAGCAGAGGAGATGCTGCTACAAAGAAGGCCCAGACTCTGCACTGACCACCCAAGTGGCTTGAATCTAGCCTTATTTAGATCTTGGATTTTGACTGGAAATGGGCCAAATATGCATTGGAGTTGCCCATGTTGAGTAGAGGTAGGGAACCTTTGGCCATGGGCCTGATAGCTAGAAGGCATCTGGCTCCTGGGAGTGGAAAGTGAAAAAAAAAGTAGAACAAAAATGCATTTCAAGCCCTGTGATTAGGGGGTGTTGCTTCTGGGCACCAAGAGCCAGCCTGATGAAACTCTTAAGTGCATTAGGGTGAGGACAAATGCACCCTTGTTATCATTTCTGCTGTAGAAGGTCAGGGCAATTGGAGACGTAGCTGTTATGTCCAAAATGAGAGACTTGGAAAGAAATTCGGCTGTATGTTACACTAATGCTTTTGTGCGGCAATGAACTATGCATTTAATGACCATATTATATGACTAATCGTGTTCAGAGTAAAGATGAGACCTGTCGCTTGAAATTGTTTCAGATAATCACAGGACTCTTTAATAGCCATTTTCATCAGAAACTTCCATTTTGGCTGAAGAGTCTAAATGAAAGAAGACATTCCAGCTCACAAGATGGATTCCTTAAGGCAATCCCATGCAGGTCGCATTTTTTTTTTTTGCATCTTGAGCGCAGTCCTCAACCCCATGTCCTCTTCTCTGCCAGCACCAGCCACCATGGATTGAGGCAATAAATCTCAGAACTCCTGCCTCTTGCCAACTTATCTTCCCTACATCAGAAAAAAAATGATGACCTTCTTTAGGCACAAATAATTAATCGAAGCACTAGCCTGCTAGTGTCTAGATCAAGGGAAAGTTATAGTGCCCACTCTATTCTGCTCTGGTCAGACCCCCACCTGGAACCACTGTGTCCACTTCTGTGCACCTCAATTGTTAAAAAAGGGTGTCGACAACCTTGAGCGGGTGCAGAGGAGGGCGACCAGGAAGGTTGAAGGTCTGGGAGAAATGTCCCTTATGAGGAACGGCTTAGGAACTGGAATGTTTAGTGTTGCCTTTCAAAAAGAAGACTGAGAGGGATAGGATAAGCCTATGTTTAAAATCGTTGAAATGATGTCATATTGAAGAGGAACAGGTTTGTTTTCCATTGCTACAGAGACTAGTGACTCAGGCAAATGGTTTCAAACTGCAGGAAAAGCGATTCCATTTAGAATATTAGGAAGAACTTCCATGACAAGAGCTGTTTCGCAGTGGAATGTAGCTGCCACGGAGGGTGGATGGAGTCTCCTGGTCTTTGGAGGTTTTTAAGCAGGGGAGGGTAGGGTGTGGATGGCCATCAGTCAGAAATACTGTGAGGAGGGGAGTTGGACTGGTATGGCCCTTGAGGGTCTCTTCTATCTCTTCGTTCCAAATCTATTGATTCGATGATTCTGTGCTCTTAGACCCCACCCCTTTATTTGTTTTATGTTGCATTATTTAGAAAGCCCAATGAAAGAGATGTGGTGGTGATGGTCCAGGTGTGAATATTTATAGGCATCAGTCCAATGGCAATCTGAAAGACATGGTCAAGGTCTATAGGACAGTTCAGACATAATCCATGAATATGATTCAAGCAGAGGAGTACTCCACCAGTGAGGAGCCTGATTAAAAATGTGATACTCCAAAGCCTGATAAGGTGGGACCAGGCTAGACCTTTCAATTCTCAAATTCTGCACCCCGGGGTATTAGGAGCTGTAATCTGTAATATGATGGAGGGGGCTCAGGGCTGATCTTCAGGACAAAGGTGAAGACCGACCTCACAGATTTTTGAGAACAGTTCAGAAAACCCCAAGGGTAATGTTTTGGCTGTGAGGGAGGTGGTCTTTGTGAGCAGAGGGTCTCCTTGTGAGTGGTAAAAATTTTGGCCTAACACAACTTCTTAAACTCCTCCCTGGCTTGAATATGCGTGCAGTTTGTTTGTGGTAGGTTGGGGGGAAGAACAGAGCCCGGGGGGGGGGCAAAGGGGTGTTTTTTTTTTTTTGTGTAAGGGTTTTTTTGTGGCTTTGCAAACCACAGATAAAATAGCCCCCCAGTTGCCTATGCAAGCTGCTGGAAACAGTGCCTCTGCTAGGTTTCTAGCCTTTTTATTGACCTTTTTTTTTTTTTTTTTTTTTTTTTCCTGTTTAGGGGGGCGGGGGGGGGGGGGGGGGGGGGGGGGGGGGGGGGAGCCTGCACTCCCCCCTCGGTCTGGATTTGCCTTGACTTGTGTTTGACCATTTTGGGCTACTCTTGGACTATAACATTGAATTGTCTATTTTTTTTCCAGGTCTGGGACTTGACTAGCCAGGACCCATGATTGTCCTCACCCAACATTGGAACACGATAACTCACAGGGGAAGAGGGAGATTAACCTTAACGCCTCCTGCCCCCCGATATTGGAAAGTCTAAGTCAGGCATGTCCAAATTTCAATGCCGGGGGCCCAAATGTGGCCTTTTTTCAAATTTCAAGTGGTTCCTGCAGCCTCTTCTCCCGGCCCAGGTCAGCCAGTCAAGATGCATCACCTACCAGATGGCCCCTCCCGTAATGATGGGATGATCAGCTTGTAGTTTTATGGTTTGCCTCCCTCCCTGCCTCCATCTGTCGCCCCACCCACCCCCACCCCCACCCCTCAGCCACCTGCCAGCCTACCCACCCCTGGCCCCCCATTGCTGCAGCGTTCCTTCCACAAACTTGAATGCTCCTAGAGCAGGGGTGCCCCAACTTTTTGTAAGGAGGCTAGATTGTGGCTGAGAATGGTGTCAGGTGGCCGGTTTATCTCCCTTGACCCTGCCACCCCACAGCAAGCCCCACACACTGACCCATAAGCCCCACCCCACTGAACCCATTATGCAACCCCACCTGCCAGGAAGGAAGGAGGGACCAAGGAGGATGGAGGAAAGTGGAAACCAAGAGAGGAAGGAAGGAAGGTGGGTGACCAGGGAAGCACAGGGAGCCATGGCCACCGGCAGGGGAAGTGTGGGCGAGAGGGGGAGGGAGGGCGGGCAGGCCAGCGCGGGCTCACTCAGATGGCTAAGGGCCATATTTGCCTGCCCCCCCCGGCCCGGACTTTGGGCAGGGCTGTCCCTAGAGGCTTGTGTAAAGTCTGGCCCAGGGGCCAAATGCAGCTGAATGGTGAGCCCCTAGACAT